>CM060842.1:69267500-69982500 GCA_030762175.1 Metallyticus violacea
GCTACTAGTGCTAGTGCTACTGCTACTACTATTACTACTATTACTATTGCTACTGCTGCTACTGCTACTACTACTACTACTACTATTACTACTGCTACTGCTACTACTAATGCTGCTACTACTACTACTACTACTACTATTACTTCTACTGCTGCTAATACTACTACTACTACTATTACTTCTACTGCTGCTACTACTACTACTACTACTATTACTACTGCAACTGCTACTACTACTACTACTATTACTACTGCAACTGCTACTGCTAGTGTTACTACTGCTACTGCTACTACTACTATTACTACTGCTACTACTATTACTACTATTACTACTACTACTATTACCGCTACTACTACTAATACTACTACTACTGCTACTACTACTGCTACTACTACTACTACTACTGCTACTACTGCTATTACTACTACTACTACTATTATACTGCTACTTCTACTATTACTAGTATTACTACTACTATTGCTACTATTGCTACTATTGCTACTGCTGATGCTGCTACTACTACTACTACTAATATTACTACTACTACCTACTATTACTACTACTACTACTACTACCACCACCACCACCACCACCACCACTACTACCACCACTAGTTATGACACTAACATTGTAAAATTAAAGCCACAAACCTAGGGTTTAGTTATGAGTTTTATTCATATTTAATGCTAGTGCACAAGTTACAAGCCATTTAAGTTCTGTTTCTTTCTTGTGGAGTCCAGTCATCGCTACCTCAAAAGGGACACTGACTCCCCGGCGTAAAGTCTGTTTTTATATGAGTAGTAATGTTTTTAATGAAAGCATATTTTATAGTATTGATCATTGTAATGATAATGAGTAGTTTTATATACATAGCTTCCATTCTAAGTTGTTTTTCTTTGCAACCAATGGAAGAGAAAATATAAATTGAAAAAGTGGTAAGAATAACACAAAGTATTAATTTGATTCAACTGTTCGTGTAAAAATATAGGGCAATTTATTTTCTATAGACATAGAATTCGTCCTAAAATTCCACACTAATCAAAGGACCATTGACAAATTTGTTGCTAAGATAAACAAGGAAAGTAGTTTGTGTGGTTAAAAATTCTTTTATTTTAATTAAACTCTCCATTTCTCTTTCTGTTTTATGCTCAGACTTGCACATATGAATGTTAATTCTAGTTATCAAGTTAAGTTCCATGCAGCAGAAGGAAAGTTGTTCACTCCGGATTCATGTTGCTGGTTTATTCTAAGCCACGAGCGAAGAATAGATTGAAACAGTTTCTTCGATCCGCCCGCACTGAAATATTATAATGTAAGCCTAATCATAATATGTTTATGTACTGTAATTAGTAATGTAGATATGATTAATGTATAATATTGCATAATGCTAACACGTGAGTTTAATGGCAACAAAAGAGAACACTCTTTGGTGTTTTGTTGCGGAAGCCTTGAAAGCCCACAAAAGGATCATATAATCTCTATTCGGAGGAAGTAACCAGAGGGTCGTCACGTTTGAATCCCCATTCGTCTTTAAAAGGACACTTACTACAGGGTTAATAAACTGAAGGAATTTTAAACTGCTTGGGGTTTTCACCCCGACCGGCTTTCTCACTGTTAGTCCTTTAAACCAGCCAATGCCAACAAAATGTTTTAAACTTTCAAAAATAGCAAATGGAACGTACGGCAGATGAACTTTAACAGCCAATGATAGAAGTATGTTTCAAAAATTTAAAGATAGATGCGAGGTTTGCGCGCGCCTTTTGGCGTCTGTTAGCCAACGATTTTTATTTGAATTTAATATATAAGGGAGGTGTCGCTCCACTGGGGCATTCAGTTTGGTTCATTACTCAATTCGAGTTCTACACGCCGCGAGACGTAATAGTATCTACACACGGTAAGATACACGCAGTTTTTAGGCATGTTAAGTGTTACACGCTGCGAGACGCAATTATAAGATCTACCGGGACAGATGCAGAAGCAATTATAAGTTCGATGTTTCACGCAGTTCGCAGTGCTCGTAAGTTCTACTTACAACTTCACGCGTCGCGGCACTCCTCTATAAGTTTCACATGCGGCAAATAAATATGGATCGTAGTAGCTAAGTCTATCGTAAACAAATTACCAGAGGACGCGAAAGATTTTACATATAAAGTACCAATATATCGCGTGCTCATTTACACCATTAAATTCCCCTTCCCTCCCGTAGAGTATGAGTTAACAAAATAGCCAAATTCACCTTAAGAAATTGTTATTGAAGTGTGGGCAACAATACCGAAGCGACTCATAATTATCAATCAACAAAACTACTTCGAAATTTGGCACCCAACGCGACTGCCACACTAAACGCTTCAATATACATCTTTTGTTTCCCTTTGTACAACTGATTTTGCGCAGAAGAAATTCAAATTATATTGCTCTTACCTGTGGAATTTGTAATTTCCAGATTTCAATTATTCTGGAGCAGTTTATGAGTATTGGCAAATATGAAACTTAAATGCGCAACAGAAGTAAAATTCAATGAAGATTTAGCAGAAAGATTTTTCAATTTTTAACTTCTCCTAACAACGGCTGCAATATATTTCTGCTGTTGCAGTTGTGCATAAAGCTATAATTTGTGCTAATTCTCGTATCTGACTTTCCTCATATTAAATTAGGAAACCTGTCCTTCCAGGGACGTTAAACTATAAGAACATTACTAAAATAGCTACATTGATGCACATGTCAAACTCAGTATTGAGATAAAACTGATAGAAAATTATGTAACCAATATAAACGATGCGCATTATATTTTCAATAACTGCCTCAGGCTGGTCACACATTTTCTGTATTTGTCACTCATTTAACATTCACAAATACAGACACTGTTATGATTGGAATAAAAGACCCTTTGTGTCGAAATGAATTGTTTTTGTATGGCTTAAATGAGATATATCAGCTACATTTGCTTTCTGAATCTCGTTCTCTGGACATCCAACGGCCGTAACTTTTTATATCATTGTTGCCTGTGATGCACATTAACTATACAAACAAAGGGGCTCGGTTTGAAGCCATATCACTGTTAACGATAAGGTAACTTTTCAATAAAAATAACATATCTTTCAACAAAACAAGGAGTATATTACCAATACTTTTATGAAATAATTTTTAGGAAATTCCAAGCGATATTATCTGAAAAAATTACAGTTTAAAAGATTCGGTTGCATTATGTTCTCGGCGTTTGAGAACTGCCCTGCTGCCAAGAAAGTGTTCAGAAAGAGCAATTAAATATCTAATCTACAATTATACAATAAACCTTTTTTATCAATAAGACTAAGTGAAATATTATTCGTTTCTAACCACTAAAAATTAGTTTTCAAGATTAGAAAGTGGAGAAGAAAGTAACATATATATTTTATAAATTTTGCTTTATTCCTTATGCATACTCGTAACATGTATTTGTGCGCTAACTTTCTCCATGCATGGAAGATAAACGAAATATGTTAATAATGTAAAACTTGAAGCGAATATAAGAGCCACAGAAACTCTCCGTATATTAAGTAGATTTCCATACGTGCCGGTAGGGCTATAGATGCATATAAGGGGCAGTGATACGATCTGCAAAGACTTATGGGGCCGAAATTTGGAGTTGGAACTAACAGAGAAAGTGGATCGGGTTACGACGAGTTTTCTGAAAGGTGTTGTAAGAGTGGGGAGAATACAGAAAATTGATGAATTCTTAGGGAATGTGGTGACTATTTCGAGATTATAGAATGCGGGATCCGAGCAGTTCAGTACTGACTACGAATTATTCATGGAAATCAGACACTAATTAGGACGATACGCTACAGGGATCAGCTGAGAATGAGGGGAAATAAAACGTGGGTTTCAAAATTAAGAAAGGGTTTGGAAAATATAGGAATGGGAAATATTTGAATCGCAGAGCGGGAAAACAGAGGGGGGAGATGGAGAAAAATGAAGAAATGACTGAGAGACATTAATGTGTAGCTGGTTCTTTCGGAGTGTACAGAAAAAGTTTCGCTGGAGATACAATCGGAATTGAAAATTGGATGGGGGATGGGGCGTTATCTCCAAACGGGCCAAACTCAGCATTCAGGGGTTGTTTGAGTTAGGTTAGGCGGGTGGCTAAAGTAACATACAGAGAGTGTGCGAGAATCTGCCCTATATGTGCGGAGAAAAAATCTTGGGAGCATATTCTGGCGTACTGCGAAGAAACGGTAGAATAGAGAAAGAGAGAACTACCGGCCCCGTTTGTTAACGGGAGGAGAGGGCATTGGTAGTACTGGACTTTTCTGACAGAAAGGAGGAAGAGGGAGTAGGTCGCAAGCGTCAGACAACCGGAAAGGAGGGTAGGGGAATCTGAGTCGCAATGTTTTTTTTTTTCCATATATGTGAGGGAGTGTAAGCTATTTACTTTTGTATTGCTTTCTTTTCTATTTATTTAAGTATTTAACATGTTACTATTACATATTGTTTGTTTCCAGTTATTTATTTATATATTGTTTGTCTCTTAATAGTTAAATACTGGTTTGTGCAGTTTCACATATCTAGTGTACTGAGAAAGCACGTACAGTCCCAGGACTCGTGAGAAATGAGCGGTTTAGATTTATAAAAATATATTTTGTAAATAAGTCTACTACTAATACCAGTACTAATACCCTCAAAATATCTATCTTCCTCCTCTAATAGACTGTCTTATAAGAAATTAGCACACTCGAGAAAGCATTATTGGGTATATTGAGTCAAATTAAAGTTTATTCAATGAATCGGACTAGCCCTTTATACTGTAAGGTTGTGATATACGCATTTCTTCACATAACTCCATAAGAAGTCAATAAGTAATATATCAGAAAATATTATATATAATATATAATATATCAGGATTTCTGCTAATAGGAACAAGCTGCTTAAACTTCTCAGTTTGTCTTTGGTTACATTGACATAGGATTCCTTGTGAAAACACTGGAGTAGAGGGGGTATGAAGCATGTTTTACCACTTTTGTGGGTACCAAGTACGCTATACGTTTATCATTTGCCTCGCTGTGTACGCCGATGACAATAGGGCACCTAACTTACTGACCAAGCTTAAAGTGAATTACCTGGTAATATGTCAATTGATATTCTCTTATTTCAATACAATCTTTAGGAGTATTAATTATAACATTTTTACCGTGAAACATTAATGGTCTAACATGTAACGAAAACGCATTTCTGAAGTCGGCAAAATAAAGGCTATACTGCTAAGCGCCAAGTGCCGATCTGAAATGAACTGCGCAGCGTTTCGTTTGTTTTACGCCGTTAACGATGATGGACCCACAAAGTAATAACATAAAAGTAAAATAATGCAAATGAGCTAGTAAATAACTGCAACAAAACACAGAACCTAAGAGAAAAAGAAATTTGAAATAAATAAATACAGATACAGGCCAACAAAACAATAAATCTGTAAACTTTACACCACAAAGATAATTTTTGCTACTTAATAAATACTTTATTTAAAACTAATTTAGATTTGTTTAGAGCTTATGCTATACACGATGATTTAAACTTCGTACAAAGTATGAGCTACTATTGCAAATGAACTTGTCACAAGTTTGTGTTACGTCTGGCATTTTATGACAATGCCATTAACATTTCTGCTCTTTGTACAAGCGATGATTTTACGTGTGCAGAATGTCTTTAGTCATCTCCTTCCCGAAACCATACAAAAATAAAAATTTAATTAAAATAAACAGGAGACTGAACATTACACGCAATAACATAAATATGATTAATCTCCTGAGTTTTTGTCACCCAGCTTCATAGTTTTGTATGGCATGGTACACCTCTTTTATTTAATTTTGATTACAGGCTTAAACACCACAACAATTAAAAATTATAACAATAAGATAATTATGAAATGTTTATTTCATATTTAGGATATTGCTTCCATATAAAAATAAATATAATGCTAAGGGTCACTTATTGTATAATCAATACAAAATAAAAATAAATTCATAAACACAGAATACACACGCTTTTCATTACAGATATAAAATTACACTTTTGTATATTTTTCTTTCATGATTGCTTATCATCGTTTAAACATAAATTGAGAACGAGTAATATTATTTATACATATTTACCAAAGATCATTGTCGCATGAACAATAAAATTTGTTATTTAAGGAGCCGGTATGGCCACATTTAAATAGATAAACTTAACCCTAAATTTTGGTTTTGTTTAAAAACTCAGATGCTCAGATATGTTCAATTTTTATTCTAATATTTGTATGGTTATATTTTGGAAAGGCTTTATAAACTACAGACTTTTAGAGATATATTTTTATAATAGTAAAAATTTCCGCCTCATGGTCTTCATAGTCTCTTAGCCTTGGAAATATATTATAAGGAAAACCGCCAGAATGTGATGGGAGAAAGGTAATTTTATAAACGTAAGAAAAATAATTTACAGTTTCAATATAGTTTTTAAACAATGGTAAATATAATGTAATACACACTCTAAATAGTTTCTGCTTGAAAGTTACAAAATTATACAAGATATAAGTTGGCAATATATCTTGTATCAAGTATAATGACTCAATAAATATACAATGACTTAAAAGCTCAATGCAAACTTACATGGACGCAAGCATTAAATACAAGCTTCATCTTTGCTATTAATGTTCCCCAATTAGCAATTAAGTTTCTTACTCATTAAAAGAAATACTAAGAGAAACTCTACGCCAATATAGTAAAATACAATTTGGTACATTACAATAAAAGTTTTAAAATATATGGTACCTGGGTCATACGGTTTACCTTGAAGAGAATTCTCCGTACTATTTGAATAGAAGGCCGAAAACAGTTATAAACCTCGCTGTCCCGTCAACCTTATTCAGTGACGTACTATAACATTCAGCGCAGGATATTTGATACACCAGCAAACAAATTTGACGGAGGAAATGAGTAATTTTATTTTAAAAGGATCAAAATAAGCATTTCTCTACATGTATAACAATACTAGTGATTTATTTAGTTATTTCTTATATGCCGTTTAGAATTGTGCATATATATATATGCACAATTCTAAACGGCATATAAGAAATAACTAAATAAATCACTAGTATTGTTATACATGTAGAGAAATATATATATTGGAGAAATGTTGTTCAATCTATTCGTACATTGTTCTGTGAAATATCTTAAACATTATTTATTTTTATTAAGGTGAAAATACAGTGAACGAATACATAAACACACTTTAAACTTATAATCCTGAGACTGGTACACAGACTTACACTTAGTATATTAACTTTACAAATTTAACTACTTTCTGGCTTACACTTTTGTTTCAGTGCCAAGGTTGTGTTTGTTTAGCTAAATATAATTATTTAATATTTCGTTTCTACTGATTTAATTTTAGTGTTAAATGGGGGTAATCATACAACTTATTTCTGCATATGCATTTGGTATAAATAGAAGAAAATCCACATTCACAAAGATAATTACTAACACCAACAAACATTTTATGACTTTTTCTGAGATCATTGGATGTTTGTATTTTTTTGTCAGCCGGAAGTCTGTTAACTCCATCTTCTTGGGTCATTTGCCAGAGACTTCCGTCACATAACAAACAGGTCGACCAATTCGTCTTTCTGGGAAGGAGTTAAGTTTCTGGTAAGGTGTCGGCAAAAGAAACTTGGTCTCTAATCCAACATTCTGAACCCAGGTTTTCAGGTAAAGTGTACATTGAAATCTGAGATGAGACTCCCAAGGTGCTCCTTAATATTCTCACAATGAAGAGCAGTTTCATTTTCACTTTTGAAAGCAACCAACAATGGAAAGAAGGATGTGTTTCCAATTTTGATTTATGTTATCGTGAACCTTGGTTTTTCCCTTAGAGTCGCAATTTTAACCTGTACCAAGAGTGGAAGTAAGCGCACCCTGTAATTTGTTCAGCTGGTTGAGGCGGCACATCTACCAAGTAAGCCAACCAAGCAAACTACAGCTCATCAGTGAAATAATTGAAGTCTAAGGTTGAATCTGAAAGAAAAATCTTTATTTCTGAACGAAGTTCAGACTCATACATTTCCCCTCGACAGCTACATGACTGTAGTGAAGTAAAAGAGAATCATGTTTAGCCATGCATTCATTGCACAAAATGGAAAAAAATGGTGAATTTATAGCTTAGGACTTAATGAAGTTGACAACTGTCATTTAAAACTGTCTTTAGAGCAACAGGCATCGTTCATGCGGATAAAACCTCGTAATGAATGCTACAATGTACACGTTTTGCTTCTGGTACTACTTGAATCTTTGCAACAACGCCGCTGTGTTTCCCAGTCATTGCTTCATAACAGCAAACGGCATATTTATTCCATTCACTACCAATAAGTTTTGTAAATTGGTTAATTTGGAAAATATTTCACCCGAGATTCTTCAAGCAGGCATGATTCATAAAACAATTCTTTCTTCGCCGTTTCCCCATCTTACGTAATTAAGAAGATGGGCAATGTTCATGTCAGCAGTTTCCTCAAGTTGTATGGAAAAATGTGAACTAGCGCGAATTTTTTTGTATTAACTGCTGCTTAACATTTACAGACAAACCTAAATGTCTTCGGGATATGGTGCCGTTGGATGAAGGAATCACTTCAAGTTGTTTTGCTGCCTTGCCTTATCTCCGATCTTGCGAGTTTTTCCAGCCTTAGCTACGCTCAAGCTGGCTGGCTTCATAAGATGTCTCCAGAGCCTTAATGTAAGAACCTTCAAGTGAGATAATTTGCTTTATCCTTGATAACAAAACTGACAGTTTTCTATGAAAATATTCCAACGGTTTGTGTTTCAAAGTACCATGCTTGGGTCAAACTGACGTTTCAAAAGGGAAGGTTTCATGGAATAATTTGCAAGCGTTTCAATTACACACTGCAGCATCGGGGTGGTTTCCTTTACATCTGCAATATATGTGAAATCATATGATAAATAGATTGCACTTATTGCTTGTGTACAGGTCTTTTTGTTGCTTTTTTGTGCAACGATGTCCTATGTTGGATGCTTAGCATTAGAAACGGTGGCTTCTGGCAGACGTAGAATTATTTAACCCGCTTACACTCGTTTCTCCCTTTGAGCTTTTCAAGCAGAATCCTTTGATTAACGTTTTATTATTATTCTGAATCTACCACAAATTATATGTAAATCAGAATTTTTAACAAATAGAATCTCTCATTCGACTGCAATAATGTAACTCCGCTGCTTTTTTAACTGCAAATGCGTCTAGCAGCTAAACAAACAACAAAATGTATCCCATTGTTATATGATCAAATATATTCGAGTTGCACTCTGTCATTGTCGTAGGATTAAAATTGAACTTCGTACTATTTTTTTTTTTTACAGTATCACACGAAAGCTTTCTTATAATGTAAAACATATTGTTTCCATTTAGTTATAGTAAAACTGTCAAATATATTTTGTTCGTAAAATAAATGTTAAATTATATTTGTTTAAAAATGTACGTACCACCCGGCATCAGATTACGTACCTTCAATGGTACGCTTACAATAGCCTGCCATAGACGATTCTCAGCGAGGAAAAAAGACAGAATACTTGCCAATCAGAATGTTTACATCACAGCCAGTGTCGGTCCTGTGGTATGAACATTTCCCTTGTAGACCCAAGGTAGTACTCAAACCCGGTCAGGGTAAAGGATTTTTAGGGCGTAAGAATTCTAAATAGGGTTTCCTTTGGAAGGATGTAAAGCCGCGAGTTCAGTTTCGTAGATTTACTGCAATATAATAAACTCAAGCCTAAAAGAAGAGCCCTCTGATCAAAAGTAATCAGTCGTTTCACGCGCTGAATTAAATGGAACGCTAATAGCAGATATTAAAGAGCGTCCACGAAAAATCAAATAAATAAAACGTCACTGGATGGTAAAATTTTGGATAATAGAGTGAATAATAGAAACCAAGGATTATTTGACGAGCCATCATGACTAACCAGGGGAATAGGATGGGTAAGGGTAGAGGGAAAATGTATTAGAAAGAAAGGTTGCACAAAAGTGACACTAAATATACTAATAGGTATCGAAATATACGTGCACAGAAAATATTAAATACGTACCTATTACAGTGAGTCTGGGAGCATTCTATTAAACTAATACTTACAATATTGATATACCATCAGTGTAAAAGCATTTAAATCCGTTTTATCTGTCTATCTGTCTATCTTCACTCATAGGCCTCGGCACTTGTACTAGTTCAAAATGCACATTCTTCTAGGTTTCCCTCAGGTTCCACTACCAACATGATTATATCTGAGCACTTCTTAAAACATACGGTGCTATTCTATGTAAACATTGGGCTTGTCTTTTATGGTTTTAATCTGATCCTGCAGGACTACACTTACATTTCTGTCTTATACTCTTAACACACAATTCGTCAATGGTCAAAATGTCAATTTATTTAACTGCTCTCAAGAAATTAATCCGGATATTTGTTTACGCCTTTGTCTTTTTTACTTGCACACCGATAGTCAACACCTTAGAAAGTAACGGAATCGCCATAGTTTTAGAGAGCTTGGGATTGTGCTACTAATCTTACACTTCAATGTTCTTTGCATATGGGGTTTTCAAAAGCAGCACATCATTTATTTATAGGCAGATGGAAGATTATATAAAATGCACACGTCAAAAAATTTAAAAGGGTTTATTTTGCAAATCCAAAACATTTCCGTAGTCAACGTTTCATGAGCTCTTGAACTGATTGGAGAAACATTTAAATTATAACCTATGATATTTTCCAGTTTTCATGTGGTTATATACAGAAACGCACGTTACTATTACCGCAATGTTGTTTTTAAATTTGATAGTTCTCGAGTATAGAAATCAGTTTAATTAAAATTATGTGCAAAATAAATGCAGGTGTAGAGTGATGAAAAAAAAATAATCTCTCTCAGAAATTGTGGGGGAATAATAGTAGGTTCCGATTTAGATATTGTTTAATAACCTCATATCTCATTCAAAGGGACTACGCATTTATAAAATGAATCATTGTTAGAAATAAGGTTTGGTGCGTCTTTCATTATTTCTAAAATACTCCATCTACATGTAAAATAAATTATGCTTTTCTTTTGAAAAAAACACTAAAATGTGAAACTTGCTTTGATATTACGTCATTATCAACAACTTTACACATTACAGATATTCATTTCAGTATGAGCGGATGACTCTTCGTAACTCATGGGGAGAAAAGAAAGAAAGGTGTCATTTTACCCAACAATTTAGAAGTGATCACCTTATTTTAATTTTATCCGGTATGTACAACTTCCACAATGAAAATCTGTAATATACAGGTATTACATACATTATGTATATTCTGGTATAAACCAAATATATACATTAATGTAAGACACATCAAACAATATTTTTTAAGGACTTACTTGTAGTTATAAACTTATGTTTGTAAAATAAATAATATTAGATTTAATTTTATTCTTTCTTAAAACTCGTTCTTTACAAAATTGTTATTATTTGTATCCGGCTACTAAATTATTCAAATTTAAATTGGCGGCTCGTGGCTCCTGTAGAAAGGTGGGCTACAGGACACCCAAATGGAGAGGGTGAAGATTTCTTATCAAGGCTCCCCAATATTTTCTCACAGCTTCAGGGCCATGAGTATTTGTGCTATAAACGTCTGGTTTATGTGGAACTCTTATTAAAGTGTTTATTAAGCCTTCTGCAATCAATTCAGAAATAGCACTAACTTTTATGAATATTTCAGTCGGTTTACTCCCACTGATATATTTTATTATCCCATCAAATTATGATATGCATGTAACATTTGTCGTTTCGTTAGCCTGTAGAAACTAAATTTGTCCTTTATATTTCTTTTCTAAAATCATTCCTTTAGACAAGATATGCTTTTCACTGCACACTCTCTCAGCCAATATATTTTTTTAAACTATAAAAAACCTTTTATTTTTGCCATCTTCATAAGTACGCCCTTATAGCTTTCGATACGAGGTTCAAATCGTTTCACTTCCAACATAACAGTTAAACTAAAGACGCGAAAATAGAGTCGTCATTAAAACGTTCACTTTATTTATTGCTACAAAACATTTATTTTTATCACTATGAAAATCAAGGTTTCATTGATAAGTAGTGAGGAAGTCACCCAATTTTAAACAAAGTGCGAAAACAACTCCTATAGTCAGTTATGTCTGATGTCAGTAGCTCCTCGACATTTAGTTCCTAAGAAAAGATAGAATACCAAGCGCTGGCCATGGGTCACCTTCCTGCTGGCCCACGAGAACTCAGAAATACCAGAAGAAAGGCTAATCCATTTTGGAAGAAGACTGATGTACGTTCTTGTAAATCTTTGCTGGCCCATGAAAGTATAAGCTTAAAGCGTAAAAGTTTCCGAGCTGGCCCATGAGCTTCTCTTGCTAGCGGAGGACCCACTTGCTACCGCTACTACAGTAGAAAAGAATGCCCTTATTTCATAAGATAAAATCAAGAACTAATCAATTTTACATCGCTGTTTTCATGCATTTTTATGTAAATGTTTACCAGGAGAAGAGAAAAAGATAAGTATGACATTTACTTTGGGGGAGGACAAGTCCATCTGGCCGTTATTGATGGACCGCACTTGAACATTATCTTACTGGTGAGGAATAAATAATATGTTGGATTTCATCAGTAAATAATTCAAACAGAACTTGCCTCTTAGTTTACATCCTTATCTTAAACTTAAACGAGCATCTAGAAAATGTATTATCCTTTCGAACTGGCGAATGCAAACGCTTAGTGCAATATTCTGCTACAGTGACCTAGAAAGTAATTTTACTATGGTTAATGCACCCTCTAATTAATTAAGCTAGTGCTATGGGTAATTAAGACTTTCTGTTCCTGCTAGATTTCTCCTTCAGCTAGAAACACCTTCAGGTGATAGAATTATCTCAGTTCCTCTAACTCAAGCACTCGCTGTGCCTTTCGAGCTCTTAGTTAGAAGAAACTTCAGCGCCGCTAGTACTGAGGGGTAATTTGGACGTATGCCAAAATAATGTCACAGTAAAGGATGTGTGTTGTATAAAAACGTAGCTAGCGAGCGAGAACCCCCGTCTCGGGACATAATTTTGAATGTTCTCTAGTTCGCGCGTTTCCAATGGTGTCGAAATCCTTGTTTCAAGTTTTTCATCCAAATATAGTACTCTTGTTATAGATGGCGTTACACTTCAAGCGCATTCTCACAATTTTTCACAACTGCTGCGCAACCCGTTAACAATTTTCCCTGATTCGACGACCTAATTCAATTATGAATAGGGATGCAATTTTCATGTAAGGCATCCTTTTTATCTTGTGGTCAAATAATATGCTAACTTACATTTGTTTTCCATACATAGCATTCCTAAACTTTGGCCAACATTATGAGGTGCGTATAATATTAAAAGCTTAATATTTTCATTCGGGGCTTAAAATACATACACAGGGTACCAAAAATGAATACACACTTAAAGCAAAGAAAAAACTATCTTAACATAACAAAACTCATTTCACACAAAGAGAGAATTATGACCACTAATCATTTTAGACTTTACAGTTACAAAATGTGCTCCAAATGCCCACAATCAGCGTCGATACACTTCTGAGTACGTTGGACTACTGATTGAGCAACGTTTGTGAAAGTGTCCTCACGATTGCAGCACATACCCTTTCAATTTCTTTCTGAAGTGCTGCCAGTGTGGCTGGCTGGTTTTCTACGGTATACAACATCCTTAAGAGTTCCCCATAGGTAGAAGTCCAAAGAAGTTAGATCCGGAGAACGTAATGTAAACTCAATCGGACTACTTCGTTCCATCCAGTGCCTTAGAAGATTGTCATCAAGTACGCACGTATATCTGGTGGTAATATGGTAGTGCACCGTCCTGTTGGAAGTAAACTTCCTCTTTCGATAGAGTACATGAATGTCGGGTAAGACGGAATTGTCAGTTTTGTTCTGTACACACGTGTGCATTGCCTTTGAATTTCAACAACACTCTCGGTTTTCCAATACGACTACATAATTGCTTTACGCATTTCAAACGATAATCTTGACTCCTTTTCGTTTTAGTAACGCTAGCATAACGTGAGTCACATCTGTTTACAGAACATCATACGATAATCTTGGTTTCATTTGTTCATTGTTGATTTATCTGTCACGTAACAACGCTATCATAATCTATGAGAGTCGCATTTGTTTACAGAACATCATACTACGCATTACTGTTGTTTTTTTGTCGAACTTTGAAAACATTACATAGATATCTACTGTGAAAGTGTGTATAATATGGCCTGAAATTAAGATGCTAATTCAATAATGCATAAATCCACACAGATTTTAAACTAAATCTGTCAGGGGAGATGAAGACTTCTGGATTTACAAAATGTTCCCTTAATGCACACTATAGGAGTTTTCGTGTCATCATCAAATATAGTAGTAAAGATAAAATTAGAAATCTTATAGACTGATGCATTAGAACTAGTAGCAGACAGTAATCTGACTAGATTTACTAATGATCATAAGAAAACGGCGACTTTTCTTTCAAGACTTCCATCAAAGAGAAATATTAGCTGAACTATATGAAGCTGTCACTGATGAGGGTGGCTTAGGGGGTAGTGCAATCTGGAGATCCCAGTTTCAAATCCCTTAGTCATCCTTTCCTGGCTTTTTTCCCAAATTCCCCTGTTACTTCAAGCAAATGGTGGAATAGAAGTTTCCTTGCCAGGCTGTAGAACCAAAATATCCCCTTCCGGCGTTAACAATTCAACGAGTTCAATATGAAACTATTAAAGGGAAATGGCAAAAAGCGCTACAGGAACTGGAGAGAACACTGTATTTAAAGCGTTTGATAAATTAATATTTCTAAAAAGATAATTATTATTTAAAGACTAATATACTTCTTACTGCCGTTAACAATGAGTATTAATTATAAAGCTTAAGTGGCACATTTGTCGGTCCTGGTGGTGTAATGGTAATCATACTTTCCTTCTAAACCCAAGATCGCAGGTTCAAACCCGGCCAGGATCGATGGATTTTTTGGGCCTAAACATCCAAGTATGGCTCCCTTCGCAAGGGAAGTAAAGCCGTGGACTTGTGTCGTAGATTTACAGTACGATAAAGAACCTCAAGCCAGAAAGAAGAGACCGCTGAGAAAAATTTGTCGACAGTTTCACGCCCTGATTTAAATGGGGTGCTGATGACCTCGGATGTTAAAGAGCGTCCGTAAATAAAAAAGTAATAATAATAAAAATAAAAAATAACTTAAGTAGCACATTAGTGTATTGCAAAATGTTTTTTATTCGTTGCTGAAATGCAACAAGGAAGTGCTTTAATTGAGCTGTAACCAACATACCGCAGGTCCAGAAATATATTTTATATGACATTGCCCCATGTTTGATTGCCAGTTATCCACGGTATACCAGTTGGTTAAACTTGTGGCTGCCAACCAACCGAGCCACGGACAAACTCCCAGGGGCAGGCGAGTTATAGCAAGGAACGGTGTAAACAACATTTTCATTTATGCCTTTGGGAAGTGGCTTTGACGAGTTTTGATGTTTCTTATTTTAATAAACCTGAAACATCCCAAATGAACTTTTTCACTCTTAAAGAGAAAACGCTAACAAACTACTGGTCTCAGTGTTTATTGATCAAATTAATCTTTTACTCTTATAATAAGAAACTTTCTTCTTTCTCATCGATAATGAAGTAATTGCTTTGGAATGTTGCGCTACATTCAAAAAGTTTTCGTCAATAAACTCAATTTTATTCTTTCAAAAATTTAAGTACATTCTACGGCAATTTAACACATTCAAGCTACCTATGATAACTTTCTTGCCCCTAAGTTTTTTCAATATGTATAAAACAAAATTATACTAGGGTCATTTTGCATTATTTTGTGATTTAGAAACCGAGACAAATAGGAAAAAATGTATTTCGCGAGTGTGATAGTAATTTTTGGTTAACCGTACCGATGTTCTTACTATCTGAGCTAGCATGGTTAACTATGAAGTACTCTACTGTTTTGAGTGGCAGCTTAGGGATAAAATCTCTGAATAGAGAAACCTTCTTACTTATCTCCAGGTATAAAGACACAAATGTGGGAGAATAGCGGTTGTGGTCAGGTATGCACGATAGCTCAGATGGGAAGAGAGTCCGCAGGGCAAACCGAAGATCCATGGTTCGAGTCTCCAATCGATTTTTTTTGTCTCTGACTCGCATTCAAACCTTAGACCTATACATTGCTTGTATGAAAAGTACCACATTTAAAATATGTTATGATGGTTTAAAGTATGTTATCAAATGCTAAGATCTTCAGAATGACAGAAATTTGCCTAAAATCATTCTTATTTATTAAATATCGGGATTCTAAAGCAGTAATATCAAGTTAAGTAAACTCAAGCTACTAGGGGTCGGTCCTGGCCTTCTAAACCCAAGATCGCGGGTTCGAACCCGGCCAGGATCGATGGATTTTTTTTCGGGCGTAAAAATCGTAAGTATGGCTTCCTTCGGAAGGGAAGTAAAGCCGTGGGTCCCGTGTCGTACATTTACGGCACAAAAAAGAACCTCAAGCCTGAACGAGAAGCCTCTGAGCAAAATTTGTCGGCCGTTTCATGCCCTGATTTGAAATGGGACGCTGATGACCTGAGATGTTAAAGAGAGTCCGTAAATAAACCAATCAAAAAAAAAAGCTACTAGGGCAACACAAAGCATGAACACAAGTTATAAGAATTTTCCTTGCACCAAGAAAGATTCGAGTCTGTTGTGGTACAGCGGTAGCCCCAAGCGACAGCGGAGAGAGCCGGAATGTGACGTTCACAGAAATAGCTAGATAAGAATGCTTTCCAGCACAACGGCAAGATAGCTCAGACGGTTAGAGCTTCATGCTGTAGTTGTGATGTTAGTAGTTTCGAATACGGACTATCTGATGTTTATTTTTTTCTGCCGGAGTTAAAGGGCATTTTATCACCATTGCAACGATTTACTCGGTAACATAGTACCATGCACACATTGCGCTTTAAATTGACATTTGCGATTTTTTTTCTGTTGGAATCGAAATATTTGATACCATTACAGTGATTTACCCGCCCCTATCAATTTATATTTACAAATAGGAGGAAAGCATAGGTAGTCGGGCCGTAGCGAGCCGCAGCAAACGGTTTCTAGGAATTACGCGAGGTTACATTAAGGTTAGTGTGTGTGTGTGTTTACATATATGAATTAATTGCAAATTCAAATAAGCCAAATATGAAAAACTCTGTTTTGTAATAGAAAACCTGAGTCTGCTGGAACTGTGTGTGCCATCTTCCGTTCGCGACTGAGGATTTTGGATCTCTCCGTTGTCGCTCGGGACTGCAGCTCTAACCGTACCAGAGATCTCGGATCTCTTGCTTGGTGTAAGAGCAGGTGCTATGAGGCATCGCCCGATAGGTAAACAATTGTCATGCGCAAGGGAAGAAGTGATTTGTAGCTCGTCTCATACTTGTTTACAGTCAATATCAGCCTAACTTCACTTCGTTTCATTCTGGTTTTAGTGTTTAGAAATTCCGAGGCCTACTGAGTTGTATCTATCTACG
The DNA here is from genome assembly GCA_030762175.1 of Metallyticus violacea. Taxonomy (NCBI): domain Eukaryota; kingdom Metazoa; phylum Arthropoda; class Insecta; order Mantodea; family Metallyticidae; genus Metallyticus; species Metallyticus violacea. The sequence goes on from CM060842.1 coordinate 69,285,081, forward strand.
TCCTTTTGATAAATGTATAACATTCAATGCGTTATGATAGTGTGTGTTAATATTTAAACATATCCTTGAGCAATAAGGCAACCCGAACGAGCACACTAGCCCCTCTCTTTGAAGAAGCAAGAAAAAATAAAAAAGTAATAATTCCAAGTGGAAGATGGTCTGCTCTCAGCCTATCTCTATACATCTCATTGTTTGTGAAAACTTGTGGATTATCATTATTGTTATTATTAAAGCTATGCGAGTGGACTTTCATTACTATTTTCATCATGGAAAAAATATAATTTAATTGCGTTCATTAATAAACGATCATTAATCAAGATAGCACATTCCGTCGTCTTAGGGCACATGGTTTTTCCATAGGGAAAGGATCGAGCAGCAACATTCCCAGGTGTCCAGCACATTTCAGAAATATAAAGGATTTCCTATTCTTCCCATCATGTAAAAAGAAGTGTGTTAATATTTAACTGTTGAGACTTGCATATGAATACCTGCATAGATTGCTTCTCTAATAAACGCGTTATTGTTACTATGTTTATTTAAGGACACACTTTAACAACCGTAGTTAATAGGGTGACTACAGAGGACTTAAGAATCTTTTACATGCCGTAAATCTATGACACGAAATCTACTTCTCTCGCGAAGATGGCGATACTTGCGATTTTTATACCCTAAAAAATCGATGGGCTATGGCCGGGTTTGAACCAACAAACTTGGGTCTATAGAGCAAATATGGCTACCACTAGACCAGCAGAATCGATTTAAAAACCGCACTTATCTAATTAATATTTAATTATTGCCGTAATTATTGCTTTTTGGCGGAAAGAATTTGCTGATACATTTCAATAATTTCTATATTTTGTAAAATTTTAAATGTTGAGTTTTTCTACAGAGCGATAAAAGTATCAGCCGAAAACGAAGGAAGACCGCTACATGTCTGGTGTGCTAGAAGTTTAATCCCAACTAATTTTAGAAACATTTATTGCGCAGTAGAAATGCTTCATTGTCCTATAGCTAGAGAACATTTCGGTTAAAAGCCTGAACTTCTGGTTCTTGAAATTTAATAGTCTGTCAGCTAGAATAACTTATAGTTTATTCACTTTAGTAATTTAACCAGAAATAACATTTACTCAAGCTCAAAGAGCCCTAGAAGTTTGGGAGTAACTGGCTGACTGCTTCCAGTTATCATAATTATTCCTGTAATATTTGAATTACTGTTTTTTTCATATATTACATGTGGCAATTCTTTGATAAATTTATCAACCATGGTGTAAGATAAACAAGGAGAGGTAAACTACATTGTAAAACCTTTGAAATTTAAAACTTCCGTATTATTTTCTGAAGACCACCTCATTTTATTCAGTGGTTAACGTTGCAGACTGTTGGCCGCAAGGTCCGGGCTTTGTTCCCGGTATTTACTTAGAAATTTCTGGAGGTATGGAACGGGTCCACCCAGCCTCGTGAGGACTATTGGCAAGCTGCCAGATAGATGACTGGCGTTCTTCGATCACGAAAGCCGCATGATAGGAGACCGACTGGATGCCGGCATGCTGAACACATGCCCCCCTGCAATACTGCCCTCTATCCATGATGTCATAAGACGGAGGTAGAGGAAGCAGAAGTCGCCGTGGCTGGCCAAGGCTCATCCTGGGCTTTGGCGCCAAATGAGAAGGAGAATGATTTTCTGAAGATATTCATAGTGATGTAATTTATATTTTAGTAGATTTTATTTGAAACTTTTTCATGTATTCTCATTATACAATGACTTAAATATTTTGGATTATTGTTCTTCATTCTACACTTTGAGCAGGTGCCAAAGCTTTGTTTTCGATAATAGTGGTAAGGGATGACAGGAATCTTGAAACTGTGTTACCTCCATTTGGTGTTGTTTATAGTAATAAATAATGTGTGCTTCCAAGTACTTTTACATACAACAATTGCAATAGCTTCCTCTAAATTCCAATATGAAATCATAAAACATTAGAAATTTATAAATCAATAGGCGCATTCATTATGAGAAAACATATTATTCATTGTTATGAACTTTCAAATTACTGAACTACAAATGTTAAGTTTTTATTTTGTATTTGCATGAGACGATTTTGTATAATTAACATGTGCTGAATTAGGTTCTCAAATCCCAAATTCCCTGTCTCGTACTGTTTATGGATGAGTTAGATTTTAAATTTCTCACAAAATGATTAAAAGTATGCATACTTTAACCATTTCCGTAAAACGTGTGAAAAATATAATCTCACAAATACCGCCACGAGTTCCGAGGTTGTTAAGGCGCGAACTCTTGAGCGAAAGATCTTGGGTTCGATTCCCAAAGAACCGTCCTTCCTGCCTGAGATTTTCTCCAAGTTTTCCTCAGTCCTCAAACCGGGGAGGTACCCTAAACTTAGGCCTGAAACGTTTCTTTCTTTTAAAAAAGTAATTTTACAGTTTATCATTTCATTTCTTGTATCACCAGTATTCCCCGCCTGTGCTGCCTCAGTAGTTAAAACATGGTTAAACACTATTAAAAAAATTAAAAATTAAAAACCTCACAAAATACAGTAATGAGCATAAAATGTGTGAGGAATTAAAAAATAATAGAATCAGCTATAGCCGTAACTCTTTTCGGTTAGCATGCAAAAATATGGGAAAGTGCTTGAAATCACGCACATTCATAAACATTTCTGACAGTTTTCCCTTTGTAAAACAAATCAGAAGCATCTAAATTAGTTGTAGACATTAATAGCAAACATACTCGGTGTGTATGTATCATTCTTGCATGACAGTAATGTCCTGGTGAAAATCTTCTCCATGCTCATTTCTGTTTCCATATTAGGAGGAAATAAATTAAAATGGAAGTGTAGTTTCATTTAAATGTTTCAGCATTTCTAATCTCTTTGTAGGATTCAGTTCTTACATCCTCCAGAAAATTACTGCATACAATCTTGAACTCTAACCCTTCTTGATTTTCATTGTTCATTAACCAGCATTAATGGTTCTCATACATATTTTTACCATCCTTGTTGTCAAATGGCAGAATCGATTTATCCAGCCTGGAGCGCAAGACAAAAAAACAACTGACGTTTCAGACCTCTAAAACATTTGTATTCATCGCTTTTTCCTCCCCCTTTCAAATTGAGCATTTGGTAGCATCACCATTAACCCAAAGTCATTAGCGTTGTTGGGTTATGTACGATTAATACCATTAGCGGATACTCTGCTAATTTATATGGAAATCAGGCAATAACAGATTGATCTCAATTGGACATACCAGCTGAGCTGTAAACGCAAGCCTGAAATTCAAAGGCCAAGAAACGCAGTACTTTGAGATATTTCTTTATTTGTATGGCCATTCTGATCGATATATGCACATTATATAAGTTATTAAAGATACGATTCTTCCCTAAGAACTTTTTTTCATTTCAAAATCTCTTTGGATTACAAACTACAATCCTCGAGATCGTTTTAGTATCTGAATCTTTAGCAAAACAACAAATGTGCTGTAATACAGGAAGCAAAATTGGGCCACACATGGAGAATGTGCATACACTTTTAATGCCATGTAGATATTATCATAGCTTGTACTACCGTTAATTCCAATGTTTATGAGTAAATGTAATTTTGCATGCAAAATTTTTCTAATATGTTTATGAAACAGACAAAAAATTTCAAATAGTAAAAGTTTCATTAAATAGAAATGGAAATATAATCAAAAATACAATTACTTAAATGTGAATGCTAACTGCAAGTAAAGGGAGTTCAAACAGAAGTTTACTGTAGCCAAACAAATATACGAATAGGAAATGAATATAAGTAATACAAATTTTAGAATTTGCAATTGAATAAAATTACTTTATAGCCTTTTATTCCAGAATATACGAGACTTTCCACCATTCCCTTCCATCCTCAGTGTTATGATCATGTATTTGTTCTGTAATTATTTTAAAATGTTTATATATAATTAAATCTGTTAAAAGTCCTATATATTGGAAAAGAAAGTCTTTATGAAAATTTGTGATAAAACAAACTACAAAAAGACTAGGTTGTTAAAGCTTCTCTGAATATCTTATTGCCCAACACTTTTCCCTAATATGGACAAGAAGAGAAAGAAAGAGAGAAAGAAAGAAAAAATCAAGAAATAGTTCTGGACGTTGTTACAATTTGAAATGTATAAGAAACAACTGTAGTGGACAGCTAACGTTCTTTAAATATTTATACTTCATTAAAATCAGCAGTAAAAAGCAAAGGGATAAAGAGTAAGGATAAGAGATAATTATACCTCCTGTTCAGTCTTTAAAGAGCTTCCGGTCTTCATCTCTACGATCTGGACATTTGCTTCAAAGTGGTGGAGAAATTCCTTCTATACAGCAAATCTACTGTATACCTTCGATCTGTTTGTCTTTGTAGTTGCCATACTGCTACATACCTGTTGCTGTAATTGTTTAATGTACTTTAACGATTGCAATAGCTTGGGGAGCTATGTGGGAGCTAAGCCATAGTCAATTTCTTTTCAGAAATGACTTAACCAGACTGCCCTTCTTTTATCATTTTTCTATTTCCATTTACAAGTATCTACCTACCAGTTACATATGAAGGGAAGCAATAAATGTACGAAATTGATTTTTAATTGTGTCATTTGCACCAACGGGTATCGATCCTTTGGGGGTCGTGGAGACGGCGAACTCCATAGAGGCCGCTGCAAAAGCAGAATAGCAACATAATGCAAGGAGAGCAGGAGATTCGAGGAGGTGTGGCTCTTGATCCTAGTTTGTGACTTGTTCTGATAGAAAAGTAAACAGACAGAGAACACAGGTTTATTTGCTTCCTTCTCAATTATAATATACGAAGTATTAAATAACACGTTAACAATAATTATGACACTGACTTTCAAAATAATGTTTCAAATTTAAAAAGAAGAAACTCTAACGAGTTAATTTGGTCACCATTATACTTTTTAGAATTTCAAAAACTACGGTGCTTGTTTTACCATGTTCAACACCCCCATTCTAAATGTGACCCATCCTGATACACTTTCTGGTCACCAACAGCAAGTTGTTTTGGAAGGCTCTTGGTTTACGAAAACGGAACAAAGTAATTTAATTTAGGTCTATGAAAGAAATAAAATATTTGGAACAGGAATTTCTTGCAGTAAATAAACGTTCCTGAGTAAACTTAAAATAACTTATACATGAATTATTCCTACATCCTATCCAGGTTCTTGCTATGTCTTTATTCTCTAGCTTTATCTTTATGCGCTTTTCCTTTCTTTTTCTCTGAACTAGTTTAAGTTTAATTTTATTCCTAACCAAGGTTTCAACATTTGCTTAGAAAGAAGTGATAGTTTTAATGCAATCTATATTGGACAATCTTTGGTCATGAATGTACGTAAAGCCAAACACCGCCGTTAACTTACCTGCAATAGCTTCGGATTTGAGAAATTTATCGCTGGGCAAATAATTAAATAATTCACAACCAAATCTTTCGCAACACATCGAGGCCGAAGCGTTCTGTAAAGTAAGTAATTGCATTTGCAATGCATGTGTTGTCCCATTGTGTGTTCTTGAGCGGTTTTATTGTATTCAACTGTTTAGTGCAGCAAATTTGGCTTCAAAGGTTTCGAGATCCTTGTGCACTCGTATTTCCAGCTAGAACGCTCCTAAGCAAGGAAAGTTATATAGGATTGATACTACCTGTTGACTTCCCTATAGCTTCAATTTTGACACATATTAAACAAACGATTGTTTTGTCTCTACATTACAAGCTCTGATTCAAACTGTCAAAATTAGAAAACTTATTGTCAAAATGGCACGATTTCGCCATTCACATTGAGACAATTCTGAAATTTCAGTCCCCTAAAAATAATGAACAGAGTCAGTAGTGCAGCGATATCGACCAATAAGGAATTCATACTCATAATTATTCTATTCTATTTAAATGTTCTATTTCGATTTTATACTGCTTGCATTTTCATAAAACTGTATCTCATTTTGTAAATGGAAGAATCGATTCAGCATAGCACCTCTGTTAAGCCACAGTGGCAATAATACGCACATCTGAATATTGAGATCTAAGTTTTCTAGATTTTTTTTTTATTTGACTGTGGCGTTGAATGTAATTTAATGAAGCTCACACATCCTATCTCATTACATTAGTTAATGTAGCTTATTTAGCACATAAAATCTCTTATGTAAAGGGTCATTGAGAAGTCTCTCTACACTCTATTGTGTAGCCTAGATTTCACTAGGCAAGCGAATTCGGGTGGCAGCACTGACCATATAGTTACTATGTTAACTTAACCACCAAGGCAAACACACACTATCAATTCTAAACTTTAACAACGGTGAATGGATTACCCGTTAAAAATCGGTTTCCAATGAATGAATGAATGTTCGAAATGTGGGAATACCAAGTTGCTCTTATGCGGTGCACATCGCTCGAGTGCCGAGAAACTTTTCGAAGACTCGTTATTATCCAGTGTATTGACGAAAATTCAGAACATATACTATGTTCTTAGGTCTTGCAACGAGCAAATGTTCTTTACTAATCATACATGGTACACCTTTGTTACAATACTTATACATTTTCACCATGGAAATCTTTATTTGCATCCTAATTGAACATTCTATTTTTACAGAAACCATATCGACAAACTCAGTTCATTATCAAGGCTCTTGAGAAATATAGCTAACTGAGCTTCATCAACTCTTATCAGTACTTTCTTCAAGGGCGAGAGAAAAGAGCATTAATTATTTTAAGTTTTTCATGAAGATGCTCTACATTCTCCAAAAGTTTTATAGCGCCTTGGCATCATGTTTCATAAAATCCTTATATATTTAAATGCATCTAATAAATTAGAGATTTCTCCACGGTTGTCATAATCAAACAATCTTTACAATTTTTCAATCTTCAATCAAAAATACCTTCATATTTTTGTCAATTAGTTCAGCCACTCAATATGAAAGTTTCACTTTATTATCAGAAATACTACCATCTGAAGAAGCTGATGTTTTCAGTTAATTTACCTTCTGTAACCTAGCACAACTTACTACTGATTTTAATTCACTTAAATTCAAATGTAATTGTTGATCTACCTAAAAGAAGGAAGCTGCCATAATCTTTGTTGGGATACTTATGAAAACGTTCTTTAACATTAAAAGGAAAGCATGTTTTTTTTTAAACAAAGGAAGCAGCTGACTTGATTGCCCTCCTTTACACAGAAATGTCCTGTGAAAGGAAAACAATTTAAAGATATTCTGCTTGTTAAGCTATTAGTCATCACTAATTTTCCTCATTGGCGCTATAGCCCTGGGAAAGCCTTGTCCTAGCACAGCGATCTCTAGCTGCGCCTTTTAGTATTGCAGGGGGCATATAGCAGAATGCCGGCACCTAGCCAATCTCCTATCACGCGGTTACCTAGATCGAAGAACGCCACCTCTCCATCAGGTAGCTTCCCAATTGTCCTCCCCAGGTTAGGGGGACCCCGTTAGTCGACCCTACTTGAGGAATATGTACAATAAGCTAGCAAAAAACCCTTTCCTCTCAAGTTTAAATAATGGGAGGGAACTATGGCGAAGAGGGGTAGCTCCTGACACAGCCTATTGTACATGTTTGTGAAACTTTTATTGATGTCACGTGCCTTCTTGATAATTGTATTGAAAGCGTTTCCTTCACTATAAATTACTGGGAGTTGAAATTAATTATCTTAATTTACCGAACGTTAGAATTCATTGCAGATGATGAGTATGGTTTAAGGGACGCACAACATCTAAGGTCATTAGCGCCCACTCATTGCAGAGGGTTAGTGGTATTAATAGTAGTATTTCTCTTTCTATAATAAAGGTTCTCGGCCTAATGACGAAGGAACTAATTTTTATCTTGAACATAATGTTCGTTTAGCTTCTATACTTTTATTTCAGTAATGTTTCTACGCCATCTGGTTTTACAGAAGATCTACTCTTCAATAGTTGCCTTATTTTGATGAAAACTCTGACCAACAAGGAATAAGTCGGTCCTGGTGGTGTAGTGGTTACCATACTTGCCTTCTAAACCCAAGATCGCGGGTTCGAACCCGGCCAGGACCGATGGATTTTTTCGGGGCGTAAAAATCCTAAGTATGGCTTCCTTCGGAAGGGAAGAGAAGTAAAGCCGTGGGTCCCGTGTCGTACATTTACGGCACGAAAAAGAACCTCAAGCCTGAAAGAGAGGCATCTGAGCAAAATTTGTCGGCCGTTTCACGCCCTGAGTTGAATGAACGTTGATGACCTGAGATGTTAAAGAGCGTCCATAAATAAATCACTAAAATAAAAAACAAAAAACAAAAACAAGGAATAACCTAAGCTTTGGAAATGCATGCAAAGGGAACCAACTTTGGGGAGTACGGTTCATGCTCCTACAATTCAAATCTCTTCATTTTCTCGTCTGTAAAACATTTTTGTGAGCAGATTTTTTTTTCTTTTAAAAACTGAATCTTTTCTAACAATATTTTTTTTTAAATTCGTTTTATAGCATTACAATAGTACTCTCCGGTATTTGGTTTTACCCTTTTAAAGATAATCAATTAACATAATTTCTTTAGCGTTCCAAAAGACTGGTTCAGTAACTTTACCTGCAGAACGAACCTATTTGTCTTTAGCGCTGAACAATCTGCTTCTTCCACTGTTTTGACTGCTCCTTCAATTGGACAATGATTAAGATTTTGGTGTGTGATTGTACACCCAGAATCAGTTCTGTTGCTATCTAAATACTCTAAACTCTTGCTCAAAAAGTGTACATATAAAAATATAACGTACACGTTCCTTTGAAATGCATGTAGCCTCAGCAATTTCACACGCTTAGTTCGTTGGACATCTACTTTCATATCATGTATTTGGTTAATTAATGCTTTGAGATGCCCTTCACGTGGGTTATCTTCAAGGCTGATAACATTCAGCAGTTCGTTGAAATTGGAGATGATTCTCCATAAAAATTTAAAAATTTTGCATGAATTTCCTTTAACTTTAAATAATTTTTTACAAACAATAACATCACTGCACCTAATTGAATTTTATCCATTTTATGGAATATCCACAACACACCTACTTTAGAAAGCTGTATGAATTAAAATATTTGAAACAATTACTTGATATTTAAAATGAATGCTTAAAATAGATGTACCAACCTAGACAAGTATCTTTCCACCTACGATCGAGGTCGAGTTATTTTCAGACTGCCCTCACGACTTCCTTATTGTTATCAATTCTCATTATTCATCTTTTCCGCAGCTGCCCATTATATATGTATGTAAGATACAGTAGATTGAGGCGGGATACATCGTATATCAGTGGAGTTTGACAGGTGGTATAGTTGGTTTGAGTGATTAGACATCTGTTGTTCATAAATTGATACTTCCGTTCTACGGCTGAAAAATTTATTTCTGTACACAGTGCAGCGATGGTAAGGACTGGCCCAGCAGGAATTTTTTAAAACTCCATACTCACTTAAATACTCTATACTTGCTCTTTTGGTCAGTACTGCATGCTGAAAATGATTAGCGAGTATTTTCATTCTATATTTTATGCTCCTAATAAACGTTTTGTGTTGTCTATTCAAATTTATTGGTACATTGGCACATTTTCACATATCTTTTTTCTAAAGGCGATGCAATATCATTCGGATTTCAAATTGGCTCTTAAAAATGTCTTAATGGTCTAATCTACTTTCGTACAACTGTTTTTATTTTTTATATTGGCTTTATGCATATTTTAAACTTTATATTCTCTATTGTAAAGCACATAAAATCTCAATGAAAATGCCAAGTAACCTACATTTCATCGAATGAATTTAAATGCAGACGCGAGCCTTTTCCTGTGGAAGTGTCGTGAAAAATTAAAACCGTCCTCTTATTAGAATTTTGATAAAGATCCTCCCCCATTACAAATTTGCAGTATAGTTATCAACATTTTATTGTTTTGAAACTTAAAAATACACACATTTTAAGCTGAAAAGATTTAACTGGATTGCATTATTATTTTATGCTTGTGTTTATGTTACTAACCACTCTTTATTATACCAAAATTATTGTAACTTTGTTCAAATGTTAGTACCTATAGCTTAAGATATAATGTTAGTACGTTGAAGAAAATTTAATTATGGTGGTATAAATATTAAAGAAAATACACTGGTCAAAAAAATAAAGTTAAAGTTGACAGTATAATTTAACAAGTCATCGAAATCGGGTTTACTTCACCTTATAGTACATTTTCTCGGCACTGGATGGCGTGATTTTTATACAGTTCTAATTGTAAACGAGTGTCGTGAAATCTTCAAGTCTTTTGTTTAACAATAATCCTGTTTGCGGGTATTTTAGCAACCATTTGAAGTTACTAAAAAAGATAACATAACATAACTTTATCAGGTTGCTAACGTTGCCTATTAAGTTAAATCTACCTGTACAGTAATAAATATCTACCTGTACAGTAATAAATTACAATAACATTGTACCAATTTATGATTAATGTATAAAAATGAAACCAAATTGAAAATATGAAATAAAAATGATTCTCACGAAAATGAAAAAAATATATCCATCCTTGTTAGGATTTCCCACTTGAAATGCACGTCCTTTTACATCTCAAAACATAGGAGTGTCTATTAAAGTCTTGAGACATTCTTCTAAACCTTTACAAAAGTATGTATATATATAATTTATAATTTCCTATATATATATATATATATATATATATATATATGAGTTCATTCTCATCACGTGACCAAGAGCCAAGCTCGAAATATCCGTATGGTTTTAATGTTCAATTTTACGGTTTTTAGTGTGAAATTTTATTTGAACTATTTTATATTGCACTCTGAGTGTTTTTTATGAATTTTTATGCTTTTTAGAAGTTTTTATTACTCCATCAATAGTGTGTATATATATAGAAAATTAGTGAACGGAACATTTGCCCTCTATATAAAGGGATCTTAAACAATCAACTTCAATTGAGGAATCCGCTCCAAAGGTTTCACATTTATGCTAAGGCTTAAGTTTCGAACGGTTTGAATGCCACTTAACTGTTTCTTTTACCTGCACTTCACATTTCACTCAAACGCCTATCAGCAGAAAGAAATGAATTACGATGTGAGTGGTATTGTTAGGTAATCTTTCTCTGTAGATCTCTACAGGGCAACTCTTGCTTCCACGTAAATCAGGTGCATGTCGACAATTCCAGAAAAACTGTAATTATTCTCCACTTTTTTCAATTCATAATTTATTTGACGAGTTATTTTTTCTTTGATCTGGTTACAAAACAAACTGCTTTTTACTGAAATGATTGGCAGATAATCGTATCTGGCAACGTCAAGAAAAAAAGTAGAATCGCGACTTTGTTTACAATTGAATTGCTGTTCGTACACCAATGCAGTGGCGTGCAATCCTGAAAAGTTGCATTTTATTTTAACGTTAAATTGTGAAAAGCTGTACTTTTGTTATTATTTAACGAGTTTTTCCCCCATTATTAAGAAGACATGAAGGCATTTAAGTGCAAATTTTAACATTGTTTAGCTTTAGTGTAAAATTCTGGGTACCTAATTGCAATTACATCAGTAGCCCATAAGTTCAACAATTCACGTCTGTCACTGATTCAAATTACTTCTCTGAATACACACAGTGCACATCCGTTGTTCATCAAAACGCGGATACAACAATAATTTTATTAGAATTCTAACTAATATTTCTAAGTTTGACTGTAATTTCTGGTTGGAAAACAATATGGCATTATATTTCTCTGGAAATATTTCCTTTTCCTGACTGGGGATGTAGATATGTCGAAGTAACCTTTGCACTTCATTATATTACAGACTAGTCTTTCAAATGATACCCTGAGGCAGTGCATGAGCTGAAAATACGGGATAACGCTCTTGCAGATATAAACGTTCTAAGTCTTTGGTCAAATAAACTTATGGTTGAATGAAGAAAGACTGAAAAGCTAATTTATTTCGACATTAAATGAAACTGAAAGGCATAGCTTCTGTTTCCAGAAGGATATATAGCTGTCTCAGTGTGTCTGAACCTGCTTGGTTTCATTCGATGTGTAAGAAAAGCGTGTACAGCATGCTTGCCTTTTGTGGTATAAGTTAATAAACCCAAAATGGGAAAATCTAATTCAGCTGTTCGTTAAATAAAAACATTCCCTCGGGATACACATTCTTTAGGTTGAAAAATGAGCGGCAGGAATTCGTGACGTGTATGTGTGTGAGACAGGAACAGACAGACAAAGGCAAAGAGAGGTAGAAAAAGAGATAGGGACAGAGATAAAGCGCTGGGCTACTGCTCTCCATGGTCATTTCACCTCTAAATTTAATTTCTCGCCATTCTTGCTGGGGGTGAAATGATAATAAATAAAATAAACAACACTGCTTCTAATGTTACACTTAAAGAGGGTATTGCTTTGTGCTCAAATTCTACCCTCGTCTGGAATGAACAATGTTTGGTATGCTGCAAACCAAATGACCACAGTACCGTTGAAATGGTAGTTATGGAACAATCCTTACGAGATATCAGCATAAGCCTGATGAAAGTTAGAGTACAGGACATCAGAGGGAGGGAGTTAAGAGTTTGTGACTACATGCCAGACAACTGCTGTTGCTTAACATCGGAGCGCTAGGCTGAGTTCAAGGTCAGGTACACTGTATGGTGGTATTAAGAGAACTTCACGTCCATGGCAGACAATGCTCCATCACTCATTATTAAGAAAGACAAAATACGACGATGGTTAATTTCAAAGTGATGAAATGTGAATTTCTTATCTATTTGTTTTCACTTTTTAAGTGGTTTATTTTAAACTACATTTAAAATGATTCCATGAAGCTGAAGGCGCAAGTAAATCTATTTTATCAAGATTCCCATTAAAAATAAACCTCCAATAAGCTACTTCGTTTGTTTTTTCGGAAGGTTTATTAAGATAGCCGAAGCACATAATTAACATCCTTGCCTTTTTAAAGGTTGTTTTGTTCTTATTTGAATACATTACACTTAAGTTTTGAAAATTATTTTATCCATAAAATTCTAATTTTCGTCCACTGCTATCTGATAAGCCTCAAACTTACTGTTTCTTGCTACTACGCCTTTTGTATTTACCTTCCGATAACATCCGCTTGAATGTTTTCTTTTTACTGTTACAGAATTCTTTTTAATTTGTTTACCATTTTTCGTTGTATTCTATTCTACACTTACTATACAGTGTATGTAAGGCAAAGACCTATGCTCTTCCTAGCCCCTTCACAATCGGGGGGATCTTGAGCTACATTCCGTTCTTTCTAAGTCCAAGGTTTTGAACCAGTTCAGTTATGACAATTTTTTTTAGTTCTCGTGAATCTGAGTTAATAATTATCCCCAGTGGCTTAAGACCTGGTGAAAAAGAAACAGGCAGGAGCCCGAAATGAAACCCTGCCAGTCATAAGAATAAATGCACCTATAAATATTAAACAGATTATTTGGAACGAAATGCGAGAGAATGAAATGAAGAGGAAGGGAAATAAAAGAATTTAAATGTGGAAAAAAATTAGAATAACCTTGAAAAAAACCAGAAAAATTTCATATTTGTTCACCAAAGTGCCACACTGACACTATGGGGTCAAACTCTGGTCCGTAACTATGTTTTAGTCTACTGATCTATCGGAACAGCCAAAAATTTACATATGAGCTGGTGTTTGGTATCCTGTCGAAAAAAAAAAAGCTAATAAATTTATTTTCAAAACCTTTTCTCTTGCCAGATTTTCATCAGTGTTTGCTACGTTCCACTTTATACAATTATATTTATTAACTTTCCCATTACATATCATGCAGGAGGCAGTCCAACAAGTTACATTTAAAAAACGCGCGCTTGTTTCAAGAATCGCCAGAGAAAATCTCTTGAAAAGATTTCTAAGGGAAAGACAGTTATTTGAAGCTACGGAACGTTAATATTTTAAGTGGGGGAATTTTACTTTACACTGCCGTGAAAAGTGTTATTTCACAAAAAGTCGTTAACATGATGAATTATTGTGCTCAAATTGAGCGATCTCGTTTTTTACAACGTACTAATGCAGTAAGTGTCTCCTAAATAACAGTGTTTTAGTCATTAGAAGTTATTCCGTTTGCTGAACCTGGTATGCCCAAGGCCACATTGTCGGTCCTGGGGGTGTATGGGTTACCATATTTGCCTCCTAAACTCAGATCGCATGTTCGAACCCGGCCAGGATCGATGGATTTTTTCGGGCGTAAAAATCCTAAGTATGGCTTCCTTTGGAAGGGAAGTAAAGCCGTGGGTTCCGTGTCATACATTTACGGCACGAAAAAGAACCTCAAGCCTGAAATAGAGGCCTCTGAGCAAAATTTATCGGCCGTTTCACGCCTTGAATAGAATGGGACGCTGATGACCTGAGATGTTAAAGAGCGTAAATAACTCAATCAAAAAAAAAATCAAGACCGCATTGAAGAGCGCTAGTATCTTGCGGAATGAATCATGCAATAAATTCCCTTCGGGTCTCCACGTAACACCAATTGGTGAAATTCATATAATTTCCACATAAAGATTATTTTTGGGTTGCATTTCAATATCCAAATAATTTTCAGTTAACATATTTTAAAAAAAACTCTCAAGTAATCAATATACATATATTGATATTTAAAAACTTGTCGAAACAGTTATTTTCCATAGTTGTAAAAGACTAACTACATTCCCCCAATACGGGGGTAAAAATGTCGGCCGAAGTAGCCCTATTACTGTCAATATCAAATACGAAACTTTGCATAATATTATATTCACAAGACGACATTATTTGTTATTAGTAAATATTTCCATGATTTTTTAAGAATCTTAACTTGTTTATAAAAGTTTCTCATATGTAAACAAAATATAAAATATGTATTATAAACTTCTTCACAGGTAGATACAAATCTTTATAAAATACACTATTCAAATTATTGAACACCATAAAACAGGTCGACCTAGATGGAACACCGCATATTTTAGTGAAAAGCACACATTCTTCCTTGGCAATAGTTATACATGGGTATGCCTGTCTTGTCTTAACCTCACTTGCAAATGAATCAAAACATAACATCCTGCTCACACCATTCATTGAAACACACTTCATCTCACTCCAAACGCCGCTTCATACGTTCTTCCGGGTTTTTCCTTTCATTGTTAACCTTCACCGTCACAGAGGAGGGTAGATTAGGAAAAATTGCGCAAGAAAATGTCCTCCCTATCCAAACATTTTGGTGCGAAATGTTTCATATAAACACTACAGTTTCATCATTAACTTGAAAATTTGCATGGTATGCACAGTTTCTCCATTTCTCTTTTAACTACTACTATTTAGGAAGTGTAAATGTGATATTATGCGGCGCATTGCCACAATTAGACATACAAGAACAACCCATGGTATACTAAACACATTTTATTGCACAAATGCCTGGTGTAATTCACTAAATCAATATATCTGAATAAAAAAAATAAAGAACTAACACACTACGGTTTATTTATTTCTCACTACAAACTGTTGTAATAAACAGGTAACTGAAACACTGTGGTTTCTAACTTTGCAAATGAGCTTCGAAACATATTACATCATGCATACCATTTATTTATCAGAACTCTCATCTCAACCCAAAACCCACTTCATGCGTTCTTTCGGATCTTTACTTTCATTGCTAACCCACACCGTCACATATGATGGTAAATTAAAAAAAAATTAAGAAAAATTGCAGAGAGAATTTAGGTATGAAATGTTTAATACAGTACAGTTTCATAATTAACTTAAAACTTTGGTGGATGAATACTATTTATCCATCACTCCTTTAATTACTCTTATTTAGGAAATGTAAATATGGTTTTATGCGGTGCACTGCTATAATTAAGACATACAAGAGCAACCCATGTTGTACTAACACTTTATATTAAACTAGCTCCTGGTGTAATATCACTAAATCAATATTAACTTAACAAAAAGCAAAAGAAGTAACACAACTGTAGATTTACTTCAACCACTGTAACGCACCATGCTTTCTACCATTTTGTCTACTATCGATGCACTGGGTTCTGGTAAATCGTCTGTCTTGGTTTATATATCACTTAAGTATCGATTGTTCACGATAAGCGATGAGGTATTGCACTGAGTTCTTCTGAAGAATCGATAACAGTTGAAATTAAATATTTGATAAAATATTGGCAGTTGAGACAAAAGCAAATCCTTAAATATGTCGTGAACAATACCGTACAATGAGGTAATTCTGGAATTTATTACTAAACTAAAAAAATATTTATTGGTTCCTTAATTTGATTAAGAAGTAAATTGCACACCTTGTGTTATAAATTCCGCTTAGTTTTCTATCTCGTCACAAGCTCCAGAGCTTCAGGGACACCCGCATGCTGCATTATGCACCAACTTTTTCCCTCTCCTACCCGACATATTGAAAGCCAGCTAGAATGGAAGGGGGTACTCTCTCTCCCCCTCTTGTGGCTGAATAGGTGAGGGTGGCTTTATCATCGCGCGTAGTTCACTTTCAGCGTACTTGAATGCCCCACTTTTAATAAAAAAAAATTACCACCGCCATGTGCAGCAGGAGGAGAGCGTTCCATAATTCGCCCTCTATTGTCTCCATGCAGTCATTATATAGCGGATTGTGCAGCCAGATTATATTTACATACATTGCAAACACTTGTTTTTATTTCTATTTTGTCTCATTTCATTGGACACATCTATAGCCCATTATTAGACAATTCTGCTAACACCGGTTCGTGCTGTTAAGTTTGAATGGTTTTCTGTTCGGGAACTAGTATTAATTTATTTATTTATTCTTTTGCACTATTCTAGTTATCTGACCTCTTTAAGCTATTTTTCTATTTGTTTAGAACTCATAAATGCTAAACAACAAACACAGAAGGTACTTAAGAGTAAATTTAATACAATTTACATATTAACCAGTTTTCTAAGTTGCAATATGTGAAACATAGTGAAAGTATTTTTAAAAATTTATCATATTTACAGAGTGAATCACCTAAAAGTGTCACTGCGAATATTTCGTAAATGAAAGTGCTATATGTACTCTTTTTGCCAAAATGAAGTCTGGCCGCATTGATGTCAAGAATTATTCGAATGTCTATTTTCAAATAAAACAATATTAATAGACTTCAATAAAATACTATTAGATCAAATTAGAATTTCATTTGATTCTAAGCCAAGTAGTTTACAATTGTACGTTAGTAGTTTGAAAATGGTGCTCCTCAGTGGCAATACATTGTCCCAATCTGCATATTTTATTTAACTTTTCTTACTTAAGAACACTGTGGTTAGGAACACGATTCTTGTCGCCGAGAGATAATTTTAACAGCTTTCACATATGTATCGTACACTTATGCAGTGACATAACTAACGAGGAAAATTGGCACACAATTCACACAAGTAATGCAGATACGCACAATTACTATCTGTCAAAGTCTCCCTCCTCAAACTAATAAGTTGCTGCGTTATCATGCATTATAGTCCTCAGTATGCTACCGTTCCCTGCCGGCCCTTGACTGAAATAACCTAACTGTATATCATAAAACTTCGGAGAATTCTCGCTTATCGAATGGATTTGTTTCCATTGACGGGTCGCTTTGTTAGCCTATTGTTCCTCACAGCCTTACCCGAGGCTCAATGATCGAAATTAGATACTTAACGTTACCTACGCCCGCAATTGCTCGCAAGATGTGATTTCTGTTGCACACTCATTCAGATCGGGGAATGCAGAAAATGTATCTGCGACTAATGGATTGGCAGTCAGACAAGCATACCACAAGACCACATAGTAATGGATGTTACGGTTATCGCGCAGTTCATGCGAAAAATCTAAATGAATTGAACCTGTCCAGGGTATTAATTTCATTTCCCAATCAAAATGGAGTAGAAAACCTAATTCGTTCCAACCTGCACAGCTAATAATAATGTGGTAAAGTGGGGCTGAGGTATTGCTTTTGGTTTTCTATTTGAATGCATTTTTTGCTTTTTTTCTGCGGTTATGGAAAGGCGGAATAATTTTATGAAGTCCTCTAAATTGTGGTTCATATTTGAATTACTCTCAGTACTTCACCGACTGTTAACGTTGTTTTAATAATTCTATCTTAGCTATAAAATATCAATGGTATAAATATTTTATCTATTGTAAAATTGCACATTCGTCATTTAAATACTCCTACTCTACAGACATTGTAGTAAATTACAGCTTCTAATGTTCCCCCGGAGGTTTCGATTGGAGGCCTCTGGAAAGAAGTGCAAAATCCAATGCCACAGTGGATTAGACATTAATGTTTTGCACGCTGGCGAGCTTCGCTGTCCAATACAACTATGGGCTAACAGAGGTTTTTAATTTTCTACACAACTTTGACTTACAGGCGCTATATGTCTACGCTCTAAAATCCAATTTAATCTCAACCGCCTTCTCTCGCGTCACACTCATTCCCCCTTTTCCTCTCTCTCTTCCTCAATTCTCTTTTGTCTGACATACGTATACAGACGTGAGAATTAGTAGCCTTGACTAAACGATTTAAAATAACGAAACGTGCGAACTTATTAGCGAGAAAAAAATCAAGAAAATTCGGAATTCGATGAAAGAACTGACAAGAGTAAGGTAGGAGCATTTAGAAAGTAGCAGAAGAAATCTGGTGAAACAGAAAAGAAAACTTTGTATTACGCATGAGAGAGAGAAAAAAATAATAAACTCAAAAAGCTTTAAGTACTTTCTGAAGTTTTTCTTGGATAATTATATCTGCAGAACCTTTAGTACATTGTAATACAGTACCATCAATATGCTTTCCCTAGCTAAACGGGTGTTTTCCTATGAGCGTGCCCGCACTCATTTGCCGAGCCATGGAGTAGCCAACCTGCTTGCAACTTGTTGACCTTAGCAGTCGGAGCGAGTTCTGAGTGTATCATGCGTTGCTTGTTTCTTAATTCGACGTTATACATTAAGTGTATTATGCCTTGTGTGTTAACAACTCGGTGACAAAAGAATCATAGGACCATTTTTTTTAGCATAAAGTTGATTTTCTTACTTATGTGAATACTACACTAATTCCTTTTTTCAGAGAATCAATCGACAGGGAGCTTGATGATGCATTTTTTCAACAGGACCCTGCCTATACTCACACTGCGAATAATTCCATGAGAGCAATTGACAACGTGTTTCCACAAGAGTTATTATTAGGAGTTTGTGTATCCCTCGGGTAATTTAAAAAAATGTCGTGTACAAGACAAACCGCACACGATAGAAAAACTCAAGACAATGTTCGTCAGGAAATTCTACGAATTTCTCAAAATTCAATACCCTAAATGTGTGGAGAATGAAGGCAGGAAGTTTCAACACCTCATGTGATAATTTGGTAAGTAATGAACCTCTTAAATTGTTTGTGTATTGTTGTGTGATTCGTTTGATTTATTGTTTAACCCTCCCGTTAATCGCCGACGCGCTCGCCCAAAGACAAAACACTCCGGGTGAAAACAAAAATGATCGCACGGTATTATCAGAATAGAAAGATTTTATAGGTATTTGAATGTAAAAATATTTATAAAAACCTTGGATGACGGAAAATTATTATTATTATTATTATTATTATTATTATTATTATTATTATAGCATCCAACTAATCGGCAGCGGTGTGGTGAACTGTACGCCGAGGTTCAATGGGATTCTTCTCCTTCATCTTCCCAGACGTTTCTTCCACGTTTGCTTAGGCGATAACGCTTGAAATTCACATTCCGAAGTTCTCTGATTCAAATTGACTTTTATCGTCGTTTACCCTTGCCGTTTATGCGAATGCTGAGATGGATCTTTCCTTTCAACGAATTTCCTGCCTTTTAATTTCATTTCAATTCAAAAGGACCAACAAGGTGGGCTGGTACATTGTGACGGTAGCTTGCGCCTTTGAAAGGTTTTTACCTCGATGTGTGATAGAGAAGCATATCTTTTGAGCAAATTCTGATGCGTTCTTTCCTAACGGTTGTCATATCAACGTAACATAAATAAGCAGGTGGATGACTGTAATCTCAGTTTCAGGTAAAAGAGACCAAGGTTTGTCCCGCACTATACATGGCACGAACATGGAGCTAGGCAACCGATGCGTCTAATCTCCTTGCTCAGTGGCAACAAGAACAATAAAAACTTAGAGCGTTCATGTTTCCGCAAAAAAAAGTCAACTACAAAACTGAACATTTCTCGCAACAAATGTGTCAATAAACTAACAAAGAGCATAAAAGTCGGGCCGCATATCCCACGGTTGTGGTATGGCCTCCGAAAGCAGATTGGCTGGTGAAATTTGAGGCTATTATCTGAAAAAATTCGGGAATACCCCAGTTTTCTGGACAGCGTATAAAGGAGCACATTTAAATTAAACGAACACTCAATCGACACAATTGAGAGAGTCTTCATGTCTTTATCTGCCAGATGTGACGGTAAGGGCAGCCGTGTCCAATCACGGATCAAGGTCTTACTATATTGACGATACTCTATCTGATGTTAAGAATCTTTTATTCTCGAGTGGAACATGAACATGGGTTCTTGTTTTAACAAGATAGTGCTCCACTCCATTATGGATTGCAACAACGTGGCTGGCTCAAAGAAACATTACCCAGTTGTTTGATAGGTTGCCTGGCTCTCGTTGTTTGCGAACTTGTACTCCTAGACTTTTACCTTTGAGGTGTAATGAAACATGTAGTGTACAGGCGAAAATCAAAAGAAATTCGTGAAATGATTGCAGAAACGTTCTGGTATGCAAATGTTAACATGTCCCTCATGGTAACCATAGTATCAAAGAGAAGTATGAGCATGCACCGACCACATTTGCTCCCAATTTGAATATTACTCAAAACATGACGATATAAGGTGATTGCGGTTCTGGAAACACATTGCCTACTTAAACGTGGTATTGCATCTTTGGGTGAAACAAAATAAATAAGTGAATAAATGTTTCCATATTTTTAATGCTAAACACTCTCGGAAACATTTCATTTTACTTGGGTATTTAATCTATCGCTTCGCCTGGATGTTGAGATTTCATTGTACGAAATATTTTGTCCTTATTTTGAACCTTACGTTCTTGATTATTTTGTTTTGTAAAGTTTGCGATTAGTTGCAACCCTAGGTTTACAGATTGTTGCATTACATGCTAGGGAGCTTAGTGAGCCTTAAAAATTTTTTGACTTAACGTAGATCCTAATCAAGCTGGTTAGAGATAAATACAACGAAGAATAGTTAGGGTATATACCTGAAAGTTATTTTGATATAAACTGTATATTTTAAATTATCCTTATATTAGTGAATTATTTTCGCACTTTGTTTATGCTTTAAAGTGGGCAATATAAACGGACTTTGAAACTGAAATATTGGTAAGTTTAATTGTAAATAATACAATTATAATAGAATTTATTTACAAAATATATGTTACAAATTTGACTCGTCCATGTCGCACGTATCCTGTGACCATACGTGCTTTAACAGCACGCAGAAATACAGAAAATTGCACAAGTAGACTTTTAACTCTTAAGATATGAATAATAGACATAAACTGTAATGAAATAAGTTAAAAATAATACAAAAATTTAAATGCATAAATTAAATAAAATAAACAAAAAACTAGGAAACTCCACATGTACAAATATTTCCAAAATAGTGAAACTCATATTCCCCTACCCCTTTCCCTTCCCGGTAGTCTGCCTTTTCCTATCTGATCTTAATCCTTTTATTTCAATTTTTGCCTACTCCCTCTTCCTCCTTTCTTTCTGCCGCAAAGTCCAGGACTGCATCTGCCCTTTCCCCCCGCTAACAAATGGGACCGGTAAATATATTTTTCTCCATTCTTCCGTTCCCTCAGACTATGCCAGAATAAGTTTCCAAGATTCTTTCTCCGCACATAAAGGGCAGATTCTCGTACCCTCTTTTCCTTTTACTTTAATCCGCCACGCGCCTAATCTAAACCAAGGAAACCCGTGAGTTTGGCACCTGTTTGGATGTAATGCTCTATCCCCCACCACATTCCCCTCAGGGGCCCAATTTTTTGGGTACGGGGCGTAGCGACCCCGAGGCACCCGAGCTGCTCCCTCAGGTCCGCGCTTAGCGCGTTTGACTCCCTTTTATTTCGCCTCTTATATTGTTTTATTTGTCCTACTTCCCTGTTCTTTGTCTGATGGGTGCCCCCGTGTTTGACGCGGTAAAATGTGACTGGGTAACGGCGTAACTCCCAGCACAGGGTTATCATGTAGGACAGGAGCGTATCCCCTGGTAAAGGCCAGGCCCGGGGAAAGGCCATTGCATGAGCTGTAGACTTCCTGCAGGCGATTGGGTCCCTTCGTCAGCCCACAGGAAGGTGTGACCCTGAGGTTACTTTGTTCAGGCCAGAGCCAGTAACCTAAGCGCCTGGGTGGCGCCCAGGAAGCAGCCTGCCATCGGAGACGGTTGCAATGGTGGAGGAATAAATCGCTATGGTACTGGAAAATAATCCTTTACATTTTAAACCGAAAAGAGTTTATGTAAAACAACTATGCGAGAAGTCTTTCCCTCGATACTTGGTCATTAGTCGTACTGAAGAGAGTCAGTCGTTTACGACCGTAAATCCATTTAAAATTCAGAAGGGCATTGATGCCATAGCTGGACCCGTTAAGTCCTGTACCCGTCTACCCAACGGATCACTTTTGGTGGAGACACTTGGCCTGTCTCAAAGCAACTCGTTGCTCAAGGCGACGCTACTCCACGGATATCCCGTCCGTGTCGAGAAACATAAGACCATGAATTCGTCGCGAGGAGTTGTTACCACAAATGTTCTAGACGGAATGTCCGACCCGGAAATCCAGAGCTGTCTGGAAGACCAAGGTGTCACCTCTGTTTATCGTGTACAGGCAAGAAAAGAGGGGGAATTACAGCCGACCCGGACTCTTTTCCTCACATTCGACAGGGTCGAATTGCCGCAGAGGATAAAGGCGAGCTACGAGGTGATAGAAGTGCGCCCATATATACCGAGCCCGTTGCGATGCTTTCAGTGTCAGCGTTTTGGACACACTCGCATATCCTGTAAAAGTGCCGTTTCCATCTGTGCAACCTGCGGTGAAGCAAGTCGCGAGGGAGCATGCCCATCTGCTCCTGTCTGCGTCAACTGCCGCGGTGGACATCCAGCCTCGTCCCGCGATTGCCCTCGTTTTCGAGAGGAGCGCTGTATCCAGGAGATCCGGGTGAAGGAAAAACTCTCCTTTACTGAAGCCCGGAAGCGATTCCAGTCTCGCCAACCTGTCGTGCCTAAGACCGGCAGCTTCTTTTGCGCCCAAGAAGTGCGATACCAGTACGCAGACCTGCGATCTTGTTTTTACACGGGTCCAAACTACTCCTAGTTCTCCAAAGCGCTCTACCGTGAAGCCCAAAGCAGTTGTTTTTAATGCCCCTGATATTAAGTTCAGGACGAGTTTCATGCGAACGGATTTTTTAAAGTCGTCAACTCAGGTAGAGAAGAAAAAGAGCCCTTCTCCTCCTCGGAGGTCACGCTCCCATGATGGGAGCAAACCCGGTAGGCGGTCGCCGTCGCCGCCTATACCCACATCCAACCGATTCCAGGCGTTGGAATCGGCGGATGCTTCTCAGCGGGAGAGCCCTCCCTCTGAGGAGGTCATGGAGCAGGATGTACCTGCTCCAGGAAAACCACCGAGCCCCACGCGTTTGAAAAAAGGACGTTTGTTTCGCCCTGGACCGTCCAAAAAGTAAGGTGGTAAATTTTTAGCTTCTTTTATCTAATTTTAACAATGGCTATCCTTTCGTGGAATGTGCGTGGTCTCCGTAGTCGAAGACCTGACCTCGAGTTAATTTTACGTTCTACTGACCCTCTGCTTGTGTGTCTCCAAGAGACTAAGCTTCGCCCAAGTGATTCTCTTAATTTACGCGGTTACTCTTCGGTGAGATTTGATCTCCCTCCCGAAGATGGCACTCCCGCTCACGGCGGAGTTTTACTTTTAATTCGCAATAACGTGTACAGCACCTCACTACAGCTCCAGACTCCTTTACAAGCTGCTGCAGCTACAGTTCACTTTTCTGGCCTTAGTTTTTCTGTCTGCACTGTTTATTTACCTCCGTCCGGCACCATCACCACAGTTGACCTGGATTATCTTTTGTCTCAGCTACCACCCCCTGTTCTCCTTATGGGGGATTTCAATGCACACCATCCCCTATGGGGTTCCACCACGGGGTGTGCAAGGGGTAACCTCTTAGCTGACTTT
This sequence comes from Metallyticus violacea, assembly GCA_030762175.1. Lineage (NCBI taxonomy): Eukaryota > Metazoa > Arthropoda > Insecta > Mantodea > Metallyticidae > Metallyticus > Metallyticus violacea. Next base: position 69,309,324 of record CM060842.1, read on the forward strand.
TTGCTAAGTCACAATCTTATACTTCTTAATACTGGTCAACCTACTTTTCTCTCTGACAGCACTCACAGTTTTTCACACTTGGACTTATCCCTCGCTTGCTGTACATTTCACCTGGAACGTCATCTCTGATTTATATTCCAGTGACCACTTTCCGTGTCAGATCCATGTACTCTCTTCGAACGCACATTCACAGCGCACGCCAAAATGGTTCATTGAAAAGGCGAATTGGCCTCTCTATCGCTCTTTGGCCGAATTTTCAGGGTGTGAATTTCCATCTATCGACATCGCGATCGAGCACCTCCGTACGGTCATCATAACAGCCGCAGATAAGGCTATTCCCCGGTCGTCTTGTCACCCCAGACGCTTACCGGGTCCTTGGTGGAACGATGAATGCCGGGATGCATTGCGTGCACGCCGAGGTGCTCTCCGAGTTTTTCGTCGCCACCCTACTTCAGCAAATATGATTTGCTACAAACAACTTCGCGCCAAATGCCGCCGAGTCATTAAGGATAGCAAAAAGGCTTCTTGGATTTCTTTTATCTCTTCTTTTAACTGCACAACGCCTTCATCCGTAGTTTGGGAACGGCTACGCCGCGTTGCTGGCAAACCAAGGTTTACACCTATACCCGGTCTTAGGATTTTAAATCGAGTGCTCACTACTAAGACTGACGTCGCCAATGTTTTAGGGCGAACCTTCGCTGATGTTTTGAGCTCCGCCAACTACCCGGCTTCATTTTGCGCAGTAAGGGAGCGGTTGAGAGGAAAGGTTTCTCATTTGCCTCCGACCATCAGGAGAGCTATAACGTTCCTTTTACCGCCAGGGAACTGGAACATGCCCTTTCTACCTCTCGACATTGCGCACCGGGGCCAGATGACATTCATGTTGCCATGTTGCAGCATTTATCAGCAGAAGGCAAAGCTTTTTTATTACGAACTTTTAATTTTATTTGGTGTCACGGCACATTTCCCAACGCTTGGCGATTGGCCACCGTCATTCCTATACCTAAGCCTGGAAAGGACCCACATCTTCCTTCCAGTTACCGTTCGATTTCCCTCACCAGCTGCGTTTGCAAGGTGATGGAACGCATGATTAACGGACGGCTCATGTGGTGGTTAGAGTCGAGGCAATTATTAACGAACGCCCAGTGTGGTTTCCGGCGTCATCGTTCCTCAATCGACCATCTTGTGTCTTTAACTACCCATGTAATGGACGGTTTTGTGCGCAAGTGCCAAACGGTTGCTGTGTTTTTCGATTTAGAGAAAGCGTACGATACCTGCTGGAGAGGCGGTATCCTCCGAACGCTTCACGATTGGAACATTACGTGGGCGTATGTCTGTTTTTATTCAGGAATTTATGAAAGACCGGGTTTTTAATGTTCGCGTGGGATCAGTTTTATCATCTAATTTTATTCAAGAGAACGGCGTACCTCAGGGCTCGGTACTTAGTTGCACACTGTTTGCCATTACGATTAACTCTATCACCCAGTGTTTACAGCCAGGAATACAATCGTCGTTATTTGTGGACGATTTTGCCATCTATCTTTCCTCTCAGAGAACCTGTCTCTTGGAACGCCGCCTCCAATGCTGTCTCGACCGCCTTCACGCTTGGAGTGTTTCTCACGGGTTCCGTTTCTCCGCAGAGAAGACCGTCTGCATGAACTTCTGGCGCCACAAAGAGTATCCTCCACCTTCGCTCCATCTTGGCCCAGACGCACTCTCTTTCGCGGACGAAGTTAGGTTCCTTGGCTTGGTGTTCGATAGGAAATTATGCTGGTCGTCGCATATAGCGCAACTCAAAGGCAAGTGTGAACGTTCTCTTTGCATTTTACGTGTTTTATGTGGCACATCTTGGGGAGCTGACCGGACTATACTTTTACGTTTTTCCCGCTCTCTTATCAGGTCCAAATTGGATTATGGCAGTGTTGTTTATGGCTCTGCGCGGCCTTCTGTTCTGCGCCGCCTGAACCCGATCCATCACCAGGGTATCCGTGTTGCCATTGGGGCATTCCCCACCAGTACTGTGTTGAGTTTATGTGCGGAGTCTGGAGAACCTCCGTTGTTTTATCGTAGGGATGTTTTACTAGCTGCGTACGGTTGTCGCTTAGCTGCGCAACCTCGTCATCCCACGAATGGGCCGTTTTTTAATGTGTCTTTTGATCGCTTTTATGCTGCTCGGTCTTTTATCCTAAGCCCCCTGGCTTTCGTTTTCGGGAGATTTTACGGACGTTGGACATTGAGCTACCTGCTTTTTTCTTAGCCGGGGAAACTTCTTCTCCCCCCTGGATTTTAGCAGAGGCTCCCATTCATCTCGGGCTTACGTATTGTCCGAAATCATCGACCGCAGTACATATTATTCGTTGTTCTTTTAGCGAGATCAAATCCTCTTTTAATGGCTGGAATTTTATCTATACCGACGGCTCTAAATGTGACACAGGTGTAGGATGTGCTTTTGTTTTTGATGGGGCTAGTTTTACGTATGGTCTTGAAGTTGCAACATCTATTTTTATGGCGGAGCTTTACGCTATCTTTCGGGCGGTTTTATTTATATATGATCAGGTGCTAGGGAACAGTGTTATATGTTCCGACTCTTTGAGTGCAATTTTAAGTTTTAGAAATCTGTACAACCTCCACCCTCTTGTACAGATGGTCCAGAATGTAGTTTTAACCCTTTACGACGCTGGCGTCAGGGTAACACTGCTATGGGTGCCTGGGCACGTCGGACTCGCAGGTAATGAGGCCGCAGATGTTGCAACAAAATCCGCTCTTTTAGACCCTGCTGAGTACGAGCAGCGTTTTTATTTCGGGGATTTTATACATTCTTTACGTAGAGCCATTTTTTCGCGCTGGCGCGAGGAGTGGGAATTACTCCCAACTAATAAGCTCCGAGAATGTAAATCCGCCCCTTTTAACTGGTCGACTTCTTCTCGCGCTGTTCGTCGCGAAGAAGTAATTTTAGCTCGTCTTAGAATTGGGCATTGCCGTTTTAGTCACTCTCACCTTTTTAATGGTCAACCCGCTCCAGTTTGCCCTCACTGTGACCACCCCTTTACAGTGCGTCACATTTTAATTGATTGTCTTCATCTGACAGCTTTTAGAAATAGCCTAGGTTTGCCCTCCTCTATTGAGGAATTACTTGCAGATGATGTGGTTGCTGTTGAGCGTGTGCTTCGTTTTATCCGTGTTTGTGGTTTTTGGAGCAAGGTGTGAAGTGTTCTCTTTTTACCATTGACGGCATTTTTAGACTTTTTTAAGACTGTTGTTTTTTCAGCTTTTGCTGAATAGTGTTAACTAGTCTTTCATTGTGATTTTGCACATTACCCTTGTTATTTGTTTTGGGGTTTTATTGTTACCATTTTAATCTTTTATAAGACTGGTTTGTCTTCAGCTCTTGCTGATTAGTTTTGCTACCGGTCTTTGTTTATTGACCTGTGTTTGCTTTGGGATTTTATTGGTACGATTTTAGCCCATTACAGGACTGTAGTGTTTTTCCGCTCTTGCGGCTGTTTTAGTAACACCTTAATGTTTGTGGCACCTTATACCCTTGTTATTTGCTTTTGGGTATAAATTTTATTGCACAAGTACTACTGTCCGTTCATTATGCTCAGGATTTGCGTTCTTTGTTTATTTATTTTTATTTATGACACAGTACTTGATGTGTTTGGGCGGTAATGACCATAGCAGTTTTGCGCCCTTAAGCAATAATCATCATCATCCCCACCACATTTTCAGCTCCGATTGAATTTTCAGTGCCTATTAATATCCAAAATTTCTTAAATTTAATGTTATATGTAATATCACCTGAATTCGTGATACTTGCTGTACGAGTTACCTCCTGTAAGTTTCTATTGTATATTTGCATTCATGAACATGATTCATGAAACCTGAGAAAGGCAGCGTGAGGTTATCGGTCCCCTTTGCTGTTTCCCCATTCAGTTGTTGCACTTTTAGGCAAAGAGAAGGAAAGAAAGAGATATATTGCATTTAAAAAGACGGAGATAAAAGTGCGACTTAAATAGGTGTCCTGTATTGGAACATTTGTAGTTTCTCATGTACACGTTTGCTCGATAAAAGCGCCGAAAGAGAGAGGGAAAATACTTTAAGCGCATTAGACATTCAAGATACCAAATACATTTTATTTTTCAAACGCATAAAAGTATTACGACTTTTATTTTTGGGAAAACTGATAGACTTCCACTTCCAACGACTGTAATTCAGCAGTTATCAGGGATGCCTCCCCATTTCCCTTTTTATAACGTATAAAAAGGAAGTAGGGGATTCGAATTATAACCATCCCAACGTCGTGGTTTTATACAGAACACGGTAAATGGGGCGCGAAATTTTCTCTGCGGCCCTTATATTGAGCCGAGCTGTGTGTATGTGTATGAATGAGCGACGCGGTGCTCTGGACAGATAATGTCCCACTAAACTGTGTCCTCCACATAGGTTAGTTACACGCATGCACTCTTACGCCACGGTGATATTTGCAATAAAAGGAAGTGTCGCTGCCAAATCCACTCAGATATTCGTTTTCTCTCCTCCTAGTTCCATTATGCCGGGTCGTTTCGCGCTTTTTATACTTGACGTGGGGAACAGAGCCGTTCCTAAATCAGCTCTCCATAGGGAACCTCTTTTATTTCCCGTGTATCTGCAGTGAGGTTCCTGGCGCGTTCAAACTTCGCGGGGAAAATGTCGTACCTAAGACGCTCAAGATTTTATTTCGTGCAATTTTCTGGATTATTTTGTTGTAGTCTTTACAGCTGATGATATTAACTTCTGCGAGGTGTCATTTTATGAGCATAAACACTGCATTTACGGGTAGGTTCATAAGTTTCCGGCCTCGCGGATAAGGATTATCGCCTTCACAAGACCCTTATCTGGTGTCGTACTTAATTCGTTAAGTAAATAATTGCAGCTGTAACCTCGCTCCTCTGTGTTCAGTTGTTCAGATATAGTTGCGTAAAGAAGACTATGTGTAGAAGATTGTGACATGTTCAAAATGGAGTATCGAGCTGTTATTTAGTTCATTAAACAGTGATTGAACGGTGTACATGGGGAAGCATCCCCCTCATCTTCTACCGTAAAAGAACGGGTCGAGAAAGCATTCGAGACGAAGAGCGTGAAGGTAGGTCCTTGAAGGTGCTCATTGCTGAAAACATCGCTCTTGTGGAAGGAGAAATTATGGAAGATCGGCGGTTCAAAGTTAAAGAAATAGCAGCGAGGTTGGGCCTTTCTAAAACGACAGCCCTTCAAATTATCCATGACCATTTCCTCTTCCCAAAACTCTTTAAGGAAGAAAATTGAAGTGTGATGGATGCTGTTTATGCCCATTTTGCAGACAAGACTTCTGACTATTGATTGAAATGTTGATCCAAAGATGTGAGAAGTGCATTGCAATAAAGGGTAACTATATTGAAAAGTGAAATATAGTTTTTGTCTTTATCATACCTAGAATATGGTTAAGCCGGAAACTTATGGACATGTATTAGTAGCAAGGTTCGGAATAGGACTGAGGGATGACGCTGCTGTAAGCGCGTAAATACTCGAAACGAGAATTGAAATGTACAGTCCTCCAGATGCATTAAATGAAGGAAAACCTAACATTTTCACTCTGAAATTGGAAATAAATGCAATAAACAATTTAAACAAACCTAAACCTAACCTATATACGTTATAATTACAGAATTAACAATTGTGGAATTCCTGCTATTGATAAATGTTGTGTTTCCACAGCACTCAGTATATCTGAAGTGGCAACTGTATCCATTTCTTCATCACTATTTAGAATATCTTAGTAGACATTACCATTCTCTCTACTTCATCATACCGCCACGGGTGGCCGAGGTCGTTAAGGCACGGACTCGTGAGCGGGAGGTCTGCGGTTCGAATCCCGCCAGGACCGTCCTCCCTGACTGGGGTTTTTTCCAGGTTTTCCTGTCTTCATAACTAGCAAATACCGGGGAGGTACCTAAACTTAGGCCTGGAACGCTTCCTTCCTTAAAAAAAAAAATATATATCCTTTCCCAATTTACCATTTCATCTCATGTATCATCAGTGTCCACCGCCTGTGGTGCCTCAGTAGTGAAAACGGGCGTTAAACACTACTCTCCACTTCATGTAACATTACCAATATTTTTCTACCAATTTTCTTTCTTTAAAGTTTTCGTGATTTCAAAGTATCTCTATCGGATTTGGAACCAAGTAATAAAGGGGTAATATCATGGGAAAAAGAATTAATTCTTTCAGAATGTCTCCGTAAAAATGGATATTTCACAATTTGGTATTGGTCCGTTTTCATTTACAAAATAAGAAATTTGTAATTCTCTTTTCTTCACTTTATGCAATATTAATTAATTTCTGTAAACCCTGCTGTAACCGCCTTATTGTGTTGTTTGTTTTAACATTTTAATACGTAAATCCTACCGATTTAATTACTTTTCCGTACTTGAAGTCCATCTCATTCTTCCAAACGGGATGACTTTTTCTAATGCTGGGATTCTTAATTTATTCTGTAATAATTTAATTTTTTTAAATTCCAAAAATTCAAAATGTCACGAAATTGAGTTATATGTACAGCCAGTATAATATTCATGACCCATATCATGCTGTAAAACTAGATTTCGCGTAACCCCATCCAGGTCATGTGTATAAAATAAAGAATATTGGCTACTGTTTTCAAAAGTTAATAAATGCTCTCGCTCATATAACGATAAAAGTCCAATTTTGAGTTTCCCGCTGATTTTTGCAATACAGAAGATCATTCATTATATGTCTTCGTGTCTTCTGTAGAAGTTTAAAATACCTAGTCTTTCCTGTGGAGTGGATATAGTTAAACCCAGGGAAAAGTCTGCAGAAAGGCAATGTCTCTAAACCGGTCTGTTCCTAAGATCAATATAGTGAGCAACAAAAAAAAATGTTAAAAAGTAATTTTATAATGACGTGCCAGGACAGGAATATGCATGGAGCCTGAAAAGAGACGGTAATTACTATCGTGAATATTTCAACATATAGCGTTTTTAGTTTTGTATCCCATAATTAGTTATGCAGTAAATTATTATTACTAATCAATCTCTTTATGTTTAAACTGTTAAATATGAGAATCTACGCAGGAATAAAGGCATTAAAAATGTAAAAATGTTAAATAGCAAATTAACAAAAATTCAGTTTTACAAATTTATTTTCACATTAAGTCTATAAAAATCTATGACTCCTTAAATTCAATAGTAATAGTAATAATAATAATAATAAAAATAAAATGTTTATAAGTAATATATTCTCTGCGTTAATAACAATAATAAAAATTATTACTTACTGCATTTATAAACTAAAATGCATTTGTAGATTAAAATAATCTATAAACAATAATCAAATATAAATAACTCATTGTATATTCCTAAAAAAAAAAAAATTAAACTGCATATATCGGGTTTTCAAAAAAAAAAAACAAAACTAATTCTCAAATCTCATAATGTAATTAGGTATATTATATTAACTTTGGCTTTTGCAGTGCAATGGAATTTTAAGTGGGAGGGGAAAAAACGCATAAAACAGAAAACTATATTCTTCAAAACGTGTTTTGTACATTTATCTAGAAAAGCTCCTCAATAATTATGAAACTGAGTTTGAATAATGGACCTGTGCACATCATACAATTCAATTTTATTTTAAGCTGGCCTGGATTTAATTTTAGGTTATAAGTCCCTTTCCTTTCAATGGCTTACCTTTCTTGTTTATTCCGGTGATTGTATTCTTGTTTAACTGTGTCATTTGCAACACACTCTGTAACCTTTGTTAAAGATATAGTTTTAACATAGCATTTCGTTATCGGTTTTCACTCGTAGTTTATTTGCTGACCTTACCTATACACTACCTGTCTTTTATTCCACGACATGATGACTGAATCGAGGACTGTTACGCACTAGACGTAACGTTTGTTTGTTTGTCTGAGAACTGAGAGTGCTAGTGACGTAGGGTTGTGAGATGTGCCCTTATTTTCCAATAATGCCGGTCCTATTACAAGATTTGCTGCTGTTACAAGGGCATTGAAAGAAAACTCCCGCTCTGCACGTTTGAAAAATCTTGACTGCAAACAAAGGCAGTTGTTTGTTTTCGTTGCACTTGCAGCGCACTTTGCCAGCTCTGCCGAATGTTCTCTATTTGGGAAGCTCACACTCCATGAGAGTAAACACATCTTCAACCGAAGAGAAATGTTCTCTGCACTAGTGTTATGATAGTTTCTCCAGTGAAAGAGAAAACAATCCGATTATGTCCTGACCTTTAGTGATGAGTATTATTTCACTATGAGGTAGGATTAAGCTCGTGTCTTATGTACCACTGAACTTTGCTACTTATCAAATTTTAACATAATGAAACTCTTTAAGAGCTGTGTTTACTGTACATATATATGTGCGAGAAACAACAGAATTGTTTTACAAAATTGTCGCATATATTTCAAAGTGTTTTAAACAATGTATTTAAATTTTGATCACAATTTAATAAACTTGTAGTGAAAAAGGTAAGGTAACAGTGCAATACGTTTAAATCTAGAGCATTATATTTTAGAAAAAAATGTCAATACACAGAAAGAAAATATTAATAAGTATATTAGCAAAGTAGCTAATTGACTATTTCACTTATGTGAAGTCATCTTAAAATAGACGAATAAATCGAAACAAAATTTTGAATTTTGCCTATCACAGCTGGATATCGCAGTGACATTATCGAGAGAAAAAAATTTTGCGTCAGTTTCAGAGTCAAAATGATAAAAGCACTACATTTATGCAAGAACGAAATACGCCATATGTGTTTAATTGCTACCTTCAACTATTTTTTTATATTTGGATAAAAAAAACGTAAGTTAGTAAAATGGCACAGGTTAGCAAAGTCTTTTGAAATGTTGCTAATTTTTTACTACATGCATCGTAACACAGTTGTAGCGGCCCGAACCTATTGAGATGTTTCCAAACAGAAGATCGTCGTATCAAAGAAGGTTTATTAATCTCTGTCTGCCGGTTCTGGTTGTAGGTAATGTAAAGTTTGTTTTGGAAGGAGTGGCATAGAGTTGTTTAGCGATATTTATGTCCATGTAAGTAATTGTCAACACTTTCATTAATATAATCTCAAGGTATTGTTTACATTATATCATATATAATTTGGATCGTACTTATCGTCAGAAGAATCTATTAACCGTTCGATTATTGTTATGGCAGTTGCTGAATGTAAGGAATTATCACTAAGTAGTGAATTTCCTACGTTGCACCACTGTTCAAAATAAAATAGTAATTCTCTCAGGAATTAATAGCAAGAATTAAATTATTCAAAAGGTCCGCTTCCATTATGCATATTATAAGTTCTATGGCAAAACATTTTAAGTGCACCTAAGCAATGCCTAAAGTTAGCCTCACAAAGGATAAAAATGGTGTGTGTGTGCGTGTGCGCGCGAGAGACTCGGTTTACAATGTTGGTGTGGAAGGTTACGTTACCTTTTTGTGTATTTTGAAACACCGTGCTCATAGCCCTTAACAACAATGCATGTCATATGTTAAAAATTTGATATATGGAGTATACCTTACTATATATTTTATCTATAAATAATTGCATTTAATTACATGGTACACATATATACTCATTTTCAGCTATATGTCCGAAAAAATCCGCCCTGTTATGGATGAATATACTAAAGTTAGATGCATATTATGATTAACGCTTTTTATTAAAGTCAGATTGGTTAGCTATTTTAAGCCTTGTGAGGGTTAGGGCACGCTGTTTTGTGTGTCTCCCCGAATAGTATAATATATTTAAGTATATGGTGGATTATCAGAACTTCTTCACTTTTCCCTTGTGATCTAGTGATATACTTAGGAATCATTATGAACAGAGCCCGGAAGTTCAGGCATTTATTTTGGTTAAAATGGGCAGGCAAAAAGGCGCTTAAAATACTGATAATTGGCAGGCATATAATTAAAATAGACATTTAAAAAAATTAGTGAGTATTATTATATTTATTATGAATGAAAATGGGTATTTAAGATACTTGACATTTTTTATCACAAATTAAAGAATTTAAAGCTTATTTTTCATGGTTACAAGCAGAAACGAGATGTTTCTCAAGGTATTGAGTGTCGTGGTCAGCCGCTTGTCATAGAGAACATTTTTTTTATCATGGATAAAGAACGTTCTACTTCAATTGAAGTGATTGGAACATATTTAAAACGAATTATTTCTGAAATACTCATACCAGTTACAGCAGAGCATTCACCTTTTAGGCCATCGTGGAAATGTTGATCAAGACAAAGTAAAGTACTTTTAATAGTCCTGGCGAATGAGCGAAAGATTGCGTACTTTGTAGGGACGGTTTATTTTTCTCGTTTGCGATTGTTTGTTACATTTATGCAGCTGAGATATTACCCCCTACCCCAAAATGTCCTAGAATTGTCTTACGCAAATCGATACAAGGTCATTAGCCAGGAGTATTTAAATTACAGTGTTCATCCTCTCTATTTCCCATTCGTATGCCCGAGGTAGCCATGCATTCTTTTCACTAATGAAGGTTCCGCTATTTAAAGAGTTTAAGTGAATGGGTTGAGGAATAAGTTATTGATTGCTTGATAAGAAATGAATATATTAAAAGCTTTATATATATTTGTGAAGAGAACATGTTTTTTTTAAATGCGAAAATAGTCGCAGAAAAATTCATAACGATCCGAAACAGGCCAAAAATATTAATGCTTAAAATAGGCAACAGAAGCCAAAAAAGGCAAAATATAAACTGCCCCTATCTACCCTAAATGTAAGGAAATATGTTCGTTTCTATCCGACTCTTAATACTCCACCCAGATAGAAAAGGCATTTTGCCCAACTTCCGGGCTCTGCTCATCAGCTACGGACTTCCGATGTGGAAATTGAAACCTGGAACGCGAAATTTAAGTTAATTCAGGTTAGGTGTTTTATTTTATTACCATAATTATTAAAATTACTTAAGTAAATAGTTTTCTGGTATATTAACTCTGGGGATTTTAATGTGGCCTGGAATTTCTGCATCTATGAGTGCATATAGGTAATAATGGCAACTTTCCCCACTTTTGGTGCACATCTAGTAACCTTGGTGATATCTTTTTGTAATATAATATGGTCAGGACTGGACCTCGGTCATCTCTACACTTTGTGAATTTTGTAGAAAATAAACTTTCTATGGTAGTTTACTGCGTTAAGGAGAGATAATTTTAAAAAACTTGACTCGGGAAATATTAAAGCTTCAGCCCTCATTCATAACTGATGTCTCCTACAGTAGAACACTTAAAACTGCATCACACAGCCCATTATCGGTAGGTAAAATAGCTGCGCTATAAAGTAAGCGTTGCGCGCTTTTTCCACTGTGCAAATGCTGGCATTATTCTGGCCATAGAAGTGCGTCGTTCATCACTGCTAATGAACAAAATCTGAAATGGGACACTAGCGCTGCACGGCTTTGCAATAACTCGTTCCTCACGATCTTACAACGTGATACTCTCTACGCAGCATCCATCATCGTAATGCAATGCACCGACGTGTATGTACTCTCATGCCTTTCTTTACTGTCACCGAAATATTTACGAGCTGCAACGAAAACACAGAGCTCTTTTATAGGGGTGTAAAATGTAAAGGTAAATTAATAAATATTCTTTGTTTCGTTTTATTTTACTCTTGTGCTTCACAGCATGCTCCGAAACAATGGAAATCGAAGGTGTATTTCCATGGTTGTTGTTAAACCTTTAGAACTGCTGTAGCCAACATGCTTATTCTGATACCGTTATTACTTCCTATCTAGAACAAGTAACCAAAAGCTCATACGAACCTATACCGCATATATCTTATAATAAACCACGAGAATAAACTATTTGTTTACTGATAGCTGTAGCAGTACCAAAAATTATAATGGGAATGCAAAACTATCCTATAGATGAGCTATCGACATCTGAACTAAAGAAACAAGGGACTGTTTTATGAATTCAATATGTTGGTCATTAACCAAAGTGTTTCTCTAGGCTTTTAAGCTCACTTAGAACAGCTTTTCATCATAATTTGATTGTTTATTTTATGAATAAAGTAAACTATAAAATGATTCAAATATGTAGCTGCCACATTTACGGCATATGAATTCTGGGGAAATATCAGTTGCATTGGCCGGTACTACTTTTATGTGCTGTTCCCTACTCTTTGACATTGAAGTCATCCCTAATACTAGGAAATCCCAAGATGGAGTGACAAGCACATTTGATTGGTATGTATGCACAGTACATACTAATAGAGCTATCGTTTGGGGCTGCAGAGGTGGAAGAAGGAATCAGGGGATTTTGCCTAGATTCAATACGGCAACGAGAGAATGAAAATAATAAAAAAACCTATGGACGAAGTTTAGAACACGGCTAGAGAATATCAGCAGGCAGGAAATAGAGGGAGATTGTAACACTAAAGTCTCCTTGAGCCTATCGAATGAAAATGAAATAACCTGTGGTAAACAGGTACATATGCTTGTTGTAGGGAGAAAGGCGAGATCAGGAATGGCCTGGTTTTAGACTGGGAAGTTGGAAGGCTCAAGAAATATCTGATAGTTCTGGTTGGAGAATGCGTTTTTCCATTTTAATGTTTATTAATTATTAATATACTTTAATTTGTATTATTTGTTTCTCTTTCTAATTGTGTATCATACTTATACACATTTCATAATTGTGTATCATACTTATATATTTTATAAAATTAATTAATAGTTAACCTGAAATAAGCAAATTTTTAGTTGATGAGGTTAGACAAATTTATTACAACATATTCTGGCGACATGGAGTTTTTACGTATATGAGCGAAAGAAAAACACTGTCAACCTCTACTCCAGGGTAAAATCCATGATTTATTTCTGCTTTCGACGTTGTAGGGAGCATTTTAGTGGCTGATGGCTGGGTCTATCGCCTGAGAGCCAAACCCCGTACTAAGGTAGCCATATATATTAATATCCCTGTAAAATGTAAAACACGCAAATGTGTGCTTTTCTTGTCACACGCCGAATAAGTGTGGTTTAGTTTTTTTTTTTTTTTATAATAATGTTTAACGGCAGTTTTAAATACTGTGGCATCACTGACTAAGAATATTGAAGTTACATTACATAAAATGATAAATACAATAATGGGAATTGGAAATAAATTCATTTTAGACGATAGGATTTGTAAATTTCGATCATTTACGGAAATGTTTTAACAGTATTAAAAATAAAAAAAACTACACTCGAGAAAGTTAGATAAATGGCACATTCAGATAAATAAATTAGCATGTATACTTAACTAGTAAACGTACACTACAGAACATATTTTCTACAGTTATTGGGCATTTATGCATCCCATCCTCACATTTAATTCTTATTTAGTCATTCTCAGTAATTCTTATACTAGTGTAATTACGTTAGTATCTGTTTAGGTTTAGTCTCCACATTAACATTAATAACAACAGCGCAAAATTCAGCATGTCATAGGAATAGCTGGGGGCAGTTGGACAATAAAATTTCTAAAAATAGCTGGTAAAATAGTTGTCGGGGAACAACAAAATAGACATAATAGCCACAGAAAAATAGAATAGATACTTAATAAGCATTAAGAGAATATAACTAAATCCACGCAAAGGTTTTAATTACTAATATCCGTAATATTTTTGATCAACAGTGGTAAATACATATTTAATTTTCAGATCATATAAAAGTTAAAATAAATATAAAATATAAATTATATATAAAATTAAAGTTACAAAAATAATATGCATTGTTTTTTCAGTTTTCTTTAAATTTCATTTTTAACTTGTCAAATTAGGTCATGTTTGAAAATATATATCTAATAAATCCGCAATAAAAAGGGTGTCACTATTGATTGTATGTCTATAAGAGAGTGAACTTGGATAACTGATCATCTGTATACCGCCACGGGTAGCCGAGGTCGTGAGCGGGAGGTCTGGGGTTCCATTCCAGAGTCGTTCTTCTTGATTGAGGTTCTTTCCAGGTGTTTCTCAGCCCTCATAAATGGAAATTGACGGGTACCCTAAACTTAGGTCTGGAACGTTTCTTTCCTTTAAATAAAAAAGAATCCTTTCCCAATCTATCCTTTCATGTCATATGTCATCAGTGTCCACCGCCTGTTATGTCTGAGTAGTAAAAACGGGAGTTAAATACTACTCAAAAAAATCTGTATTATCACCAAATTTTATTTTATTACGATTTTCCGTACCAAAGAAGTTCTACAGCTACTTTGCGAATATCTAATAAGTGTGAAAAAACTAGCAAGTTAAAACCATTGTGACGAATGTTTAAATTTAACCTAATGCATTAAGATAAAGTTAAAAATATGTCTCATTTGTCATTGTCAAGAAGTGTGTCAGTTAATTTTCAATTGCTGAGCGAGTCGCTTACAAGCCAAATGCTTCTAAAATTATATGCCTTAAATAGAAAAACATTTAATTTAATTTAATTTAATTTAAAATTTGGGAACTTTTAAATATGCTATTTTAGGCCTTTAAAAAGGCAGCGATTTACATCTGAAATATGCAGTTGTGGCAAATGTAAAAGTGAAGTGTACTTTTCCGCAAACAAGTTGAAGCGTAGTACGCTGCTTAATTGAACGTAACAACTTAATTTACATAGCTCTAGCGATCAGATTCTTTTATCCTCAGTTGCATCAACAGGTGGTATATCAAATATCTTGCCTTTCTCCATGTTGACGTTAGGACCATTGATCATCCCGTCACAACTAATACACCTCCATCTTTTCACCATTTTTACAATTCTATCAGCCTCATCCCTATACACACACATATATATACAGCCAGAAGGGTTTTTGAATATTTTACGATGAAGCCAATGACAAAACTAAATTTGAACTCTGCGATAGATCACCTTCAGCTAAAGGAAACCGTCTTTAAATTCAGAAAAATAATGTCATATTTTTATAAATAAAGAAATTATATAGTTATACTACAATTCTTATCATCAAATTCCTAACTAATATATTCCGTCTTAAAATAAAAAGTAATTTTATTTTAAAAAACAATTTTAAGACTATGAAAATACGACCCAGTTGTCTCACGTTGTTGTTACATAAATAAAAACTGATTATGGAATTTCTAATTATATAAATGGTTGTTATTTCTGCGATTTATGAACGTTCGATCAAATGCCCTTATAATGAAAATCTCTACTGCTAAGATCTATGCTAAACTAGTGATTTTGCCACTAGCAACACAGAATGCAACAAAGTAAATCTAATGCTGTTGAGTTAACCCTATGTCTAAAACTGTAAACTTTCAGCAATTTTTATTGAAATAATTTAAGGAACCCCCAGTGAGAGGTGCTAACAAAACCTCAGTATGGATTAAAAAATTGAGTCATTTATTTTCCTTAAATTATAGCCTTCATTGTTCACAATAGCCTTAGAATACATTCACAGTTAAGTTTTGCATTTATCAGAAATTCTATTAAATTAATGGTATTTTAGACATTATGTGAACGAATCATAAACAAACTTCTATAAATTTCCCTGGAACTTAAGAAAAGTGAAAAATTACAATTTTGAATATGATTTATCTAAGATTAGAGAAACAAATCTTTACAGGATGCGATGAATAGTATATAGATCCAGTACGGTAATACTTAGTTCTTTAAATTTTACACTGACTGAATCAACTTCCAAGTCAACATTTAATCAAACTGAACACAATATACCAAAATGACTTCAAGTAGCAGGCATAAGCTTACAGAACAGCTGACATAATTACTCCATTATTCTAAGTTTAATAGGAAAACTCAAAAACGATGGAAGGAAATGCATTGTAGATAGCACCCTCCATACAAACAATATATGGAGACACTTTAGCTGGAACTGTATCCCCTTTGTAGTTTTTGTATGCTTACCTGCATTCTTAAGTTTCTTTTGTTACACAGTTGCCCACTCATTTATAATCAGGCATTTTAAATTTACCTTTATCAAGATGATAATGAAATTGGATCAGGTAACGCTCTCAATGTTATCAAGTTTTGATGATAGCACCTCCTTCAAATCAACCTCTTAACTTTAAAGGACACAGGGGATGAGTTTTTCGCCAAAATCTGTTTTTTTTTCCAACAATTTCTCGAATTTTTGAACTTCCACAGATAGTCAACATTTCATATTCCACTCTCCCTTTTGGGTTTGACAGCCATTTAAAGAACTTCGCGTGTTGTTTTAAATCAAAAAGTCCCAGCATACGTCTTTATAAAACAGCTTTTTTTCCAAACCATGTTTTCACACATTCAAAATCTCCCGTGAATTCCATTTGTTTAAAATGAATTAAAATTTACCAGAATGTACAGCAGTAATTCGTTGTAACATTTTGCGAGACAAAAATATGTTAACACTAATAATAGTTTTAAAAATAGTTTCTATGAAAAAATTATTTATGTTAAAGATAAACTTTCTTATGGATTTAAAAAAGTTTGGCAGATCACTCCGCAAATTTATTCAAAATATCTTTCTATACAATTGTTGTATGGGGTTCCAATCTCCAATTGCTAAAATGTCAACCTATTTTCTCAACTCATGACACGCGTGGCACATTTTGACTGTGTCATATTTACGTAGTAAAATTTATGAAATAATTTATTGCTAATAAAGTATTTATCCAATTTGAATGAAATTTGTTATACATATTAACTTAACAGCAATGCGATCACAGTAAAAGTTCCAGAAAAATCAATACCAAAATGTGGAACTTAAAAAATTCACTCCCGTGTCCTTTTAAATTACAACGTTTAGTACATTTTATCGCCGCCGGTAGTCATCTGATAGACTATTTTTAAAATGAAATCTCACTTTATACAAAATTGTCAGTCAACACCTTTTTCTGGTTTTTTTTTTTTTTTTTTTTGAATGATTAATTTATGGACGCTCTTTAACATCTGAGGTCATCAGCGTTCCATTCAACTCAGGGCGTGAAACGGCCAACAAATGAGACCTTTTTCTGATGATCCCTGTAGTTGTTAACATCACATTTTATCTTTTACAATTTTTGTGTCTTCAAAAATAAAAAAAAAATGTTTAGTTAACCCTAATATTCTAAAAAATATGTTTTAAATTTTCAAAATATTTTTATTTTTAATTCTTGGTTAAATACCTTGTGTATCTGAATGCTCTAGATGACCATGCGACCAAATATGTATTGAATTAATAATAAAGTAAAATATAATACAACACATATATTTTAAGCGGATGAACTATTTTTTAAAAAGAAACAACCTTGTCAGATTTTTCACTTGAAGTGTATAGAGTATAGTTAAGTATTAAAATTATTTTGCGTGCTTTATTAATGTTTACTAAAATTAAAGTAACTTAAATATATTCTAAAAACTAAATTTTCCTCAACGTAGCAATGTTCGAAATTTGATACAATGTTGTTTTCAGAGAAGTGTAACCGGGAAGTTGAGCTTATAATTATTTACTGGTAATTTGACTGCGCGATGTATAAACCGCAGAATGGACGACAAGCAACATATAACAGAATTGGCTTGTCGAGCATTTTCAGCAAGTACCGTTGTTACAGTTTAGAGAGAAAGAGAAACAGCCAACTTTACAAGCGAATTCTCAGTGTGACAAATAATTGAGTTGACACGTGTTCCCGATGAGGTTTCGGTTTACATGAAAAACACTTGCAAAAACAGAATGTAAAAGCAATTGAAATAGCGGCAATCGAATCAACAGGAGCCCTGTGAAATAATTCACATTTCAGATGTAGCCATTCTGGGCAGTTGGGGGTGTTATCGATGTGCTTGACCATGACACTCAAATTAATGGCTATAAGGCTTCAAGGGAGCAGATTTCCAAACCACTGCTGTAAAACACGACATAGAATATGAATGTACATAATATATGGAGTTCGCTTAATTTGGCACTACTTCAGGTCTGCATCACTTGACATATGACAAACTGCCTTTCAGGTGCATATCAGGGTGACAGCCTAGTCATTTGTACCTGATTATGTCAAGAAATCCGAGTACTATGGGAGGCGCTTGAGTGAAATCAGGTGAACATTATGAAACTCCAGCATAAACAAGATCGAGTCATTAAGAACTATCTGCCAGAATTGCGATGGAAATGACATGCTAGACGTTAGTTTTTGAAAAATGTCATGTAAAGACAGAGAGTGCAAGTACCCAACGCATTTTTCAGATTGTTAAACCATTTTGAGAAACTTATTGAGACAATAAAAATGTTTTAAAAAATCATCATTTATCATCAGTACGAATTTCAGCATTTGGTTAGAGCAATTTTTCATAATGATTTAAAAATCTGCCCAGAATCAGCAAAAAAGTACAAATTCTTAAAATGCGGATTCCTAAAATTTATTTGCTATATATATATATATATATATATATATATATATATATATAATATAGGTGATAACGAGATTAATAAGTAGCTCAAGTGTAACAGCAGATAAATTGTCTTCTGCTTCCATGGATTAGAAAATTTGACCTTTTTAAATCTCACTCCATCTCGTTCTTGGTCTGTCCTTGAGGGTCAGCCATTTAATAGCCAAACACATGATATTGTAGAGATGTGCTGGGGATTTTAAAGGAAAATAGTACACCATACAACAAGTATAGCTTCAAGCGTTACGTCATGCAGTGCATGGATGACAATGTAGATGCCAAAGGCGTTATTTTTTCATCAATATGTCTTACTTCTCAGTGTTTATGGAGAGATAAGAGGCTTGACTGCCTATCACTATACCGAAACACTCGCGAAATTGGGCAGTCAATAAAGTCAAAATGTTCAGAAATGCACTCGGGTGTTATCTTTTTACACTATCAGCATTGTCCACACCGTCCTGCAGCAATTTCTGACGCAACACGTTACAACCCTGACACGTCTTCGTGTGATTTTTACGTTTTTGAGTAGTTGAAACGTGCCCTCATAGGTAAATAATTCACATGTACAAAAGATGACATAGTTCAATAATGATTCCAGTAACAGCGCAGAATATTACGAAGCTGAATCAAAATTTTGTACTTTATTCCAGGTATAAGATTTTTAAATTACTGTCTCTAGCTAGTATGCTTTTCCGTAGGTTTATATTGTAAGATTTGCCTTGGAATACATTCCATTAAAATTATACATTAATGTATATATTCATTATATTGAATATGTTTCGAAAAATATTTCAATATATGATTTGTGTACTTTTATCTCACTGCTGTTATTATATTTCTCTGTTATTTCCGTAGGCCCTGGTAGTGCAGTGATAACTATACTTGCCTGCTAAACCCAAGATCGCGGGTTCAAACCCGGTCAGAACCGATGGATTTTTTCGGGCGTAAAAATCCTAAGTATGGCTTTCTTCAGAAGGGAAGTAAAGCCGTGGGTCCCCTGTCGTACATTTATGGCACAATAAAGAACCTCAAGCCTGAAAGAAGAGGCCTCTGAGTAAAATTTGTCGGCCATTTCACGCCCTGATTTGAATGGGACGCTGATGACCTGAGATGATACAGAAAAATAAACCAAATAAATATTACATTTCCTAAGTTTTCAAGCTCCTGAATCGCACAATATATTTGGAATAGTCTTTATTTTATAGTATTTTAATTGAGTCTCTTTAGTTTATTTTGTTTTAATCAATGCTATTGTATTGTTTCTCAATTACTCTTAATTTTTGTTATATTTTGAATTTAAACAAATTATACATCTGCCTCTCCGTGGTCTACTGCTTTATTTGCGACTAGTAATCCTGAGATCTTGGTTCAAATCCCGATCAGGTCAAGCTTTTTTTTTATTTATTTTTTGTTTTTTGTTATTCTGAGAAGGTGAATAGCAAATAGTTTCAAGACACCAAGAACTCCGAGCTCATATACACTATCATTAATTCCTTTCATATATACCTACACAGTCCACAATCCACAGACGCTGTGAGAAGACCAAAGCAGTCAAAGCGACAAAAAATTAAACATTAGAGTCAATGACAACAGTCGGCTAATAAAATATTTACTTATTGTAATAATTATATAAATATTTAGCTTTAGATTCTGTAGAATTTCTTTATTGAATGTGTAATTATTTTGAATACATTACATTACTCAATACAGCGTCCATAATCTCTGCCATTCAACAAACACTTTAAGCAGTCAACAAACAATTGAATTATGGAGGGAAATTCAGGAATTTGTGAGCTTTCTAAAGAAATATTGGATAAATCTAACCAGCTCGTGGGGAAATTAGTTTTAAGTAAATAAAAAAACGCCGTAAAAATTATTTTAATAGGAAGCAATAAATCATAAGTTAACGAGGATATTAATTCAGTAGCATAATGATAACGTTTGGTTAGTTACCGTTTTTAAAAAATCTAATGAAGAAAAATATGACACAATATATTGTTTTCTATGATATAGCAATTTTTTTTCGTTAGGAATGCCGTAACCTTTGTCCTTACGGTATATATTTCCAAATTGTTTTACAACATTTGCACATTTTGAATCTGTCTCTTGGATTTCGTCTTATGTGTTGTAAAATTAAGAGTTTGATCTTAGCAATAAAAAAAATTAATTTGTTTTAAATGTATGCTTCAATTGCTCAAAACAAGCTGCATTATTTTTAATAACTGAAAAACAAAAAGCTCAAATTAACCATGGATATATAAATTTAAATGTTCTCTACTATATTCGTAGTTTCATTCCTCCAAATGAGGGGGAGGGCGATTTTCACGGGTGTTCCTTCTGAGGGATTGTTAGACGATTAAGTTTATCTTCGTATCGAAACTGCCACAAAGTCTGTGTTCGCTTCTCAGGGTTGAGTAGGAGAGACTGGTCCGAATACCTCCACCAAAGCAGATGTTGGTGCAACTTCTGTGATGGTTTCCTCAAGAGTAGGTTCAATAGTAGCGGACGCGAGCGTTTCCCAACCATCAGACAGGTAGGTTCCCTTCTTCGACAGCTGAATTATACTTGGAATGATGAACTGATCTTTTCACAAGAATGTTCCATGGTCCATCAGTCAAAAAGGATTGACTTGTCACAACATACACCATTTAAAGTCCTTACTTCGATTCTTGAAACTGTATATAAAATCTTACCTTATAGCAAACACTGAAAATGTCGTTCAGATGTTTTACCGGGTAAACTTATTCTGATTGATACGATTTAGTTCAACCACTGTAGACCGCTGTAGTGTTTCTGATTTCATTTCGTACATTTTCATTGTATTCTTTTGTGTTCTTTAGAAGTGTGAGGATTTATTTTGTGCATTTTGTCCTTCAACCTACCCCTCAAATAAAAATCACAAATTGTTAGATCTGGGGAACGAGAGGATCATACACCAGCTCTTATTACTCATCTTCAAACACTTCCCTAAATGGACTTATCTGCTGTATGAGCAATGACTTAATCTTAATGAAACCACCTAAACAATTTCTCTTCTTCCGTAAGTTTATTAAAAATGGGGTCAAAATGTCATTTCTATTTGGTTTATTTACGGATGCTCTTTAACATCTCAGGTTATCAGCGTTCCAATCAATTCAGGATGTGAAACGTCCGACAAATTTTGCTCAGAGACCTCTTTTTTCATGCTTGAGGTTCTTTTTCGTGCCGTAAATGTACGACACGGGACCATGGATTTACTTCCCTTCCGAAGGACGCCGTACTTAGAATTAATCAATCGATACTAACCGGGATTGAAACCGCGATATTGGGTTTAGGAAGCAAGTACGATTATTATTTTCTATCTACTCTTTAAAAACCTGGTCGATCATGCGTCTTGGGATAATTATACACAAAACTCAAGTTTTTCTATCATAAAGAGCGTTTTATTGTATAAAATTTGGATTATCAGAATACCAATATGGAGCGTGGAGAATATTCACACGAGCATTATGGTTGAACGATGCCTGATCTGAAAAGAACACAACCTCTTGGTCGATTAACCTTGATGAAAGAAACCACTCACAATAACGCACACATTATATGGGATCAGGTGTAGACAATGTGAAAGAGCACACTTGTAAAGTTTGAGTTTTAATAATATTGTTGCTTATGTGCAGAAGACACCGAAACCCAAAGTTACTCTTCTAATTTCAGTAGTGATTTTGTTAGCGAACGTTTTAAGATTTGCATCAATTTCATCTAATTTGTTAAAACCGCACGTCTTTGCACAAGTTTCTTGTTTTACAATTGTCTGCTTCCAAAACTGCTCGATATTGTTAATAAATTATTCACGAACACTAACTGATTCATATTTATAACATTTTCACACCAACTTTGAAAATGTTATTTGCTCTAAAGTGAGCTGCCTTGTCTTCTTCGCGAAGTAATATATATTGGTGACTGCTTGGAAGTTCAAGAACAGGCAGCCAGGCGGCCGTGAGTTGGAAGAGGATATTGGTCGAAAAGTAAAAACCGTACGGTGAGGACATATTGTGGAAGCCTGGTACATTCTTGTTTTTCCAGGATGACAAAGTACTTCGTGCATATAAATTTCCTGTGACTGAGGATAAAATTCATTATAAAGCATGCGTTATCTTTTCTTATATTGGTAGACATATTAACTCTTTCTTTTAGCTTGACATTGTTAACCTCGATCTCAATTTTTTTTTCATTCTTGATTTCACTTGGATAATTAATCCTAAACATGAATGGGGCGCATCTCTGATCAGATATGAGCTAAAATATCTGCATAGAAGATAGTTTCCACATTTATAAAGTACATTGTGGTATGTCTCCTTTTCAATAGCAAATCACGGTGTCTTTATTCAGAGTGCGATCTGGGAAAAAAGGCGACTAGCCGTACATTCTGAGTTGCTCCGATGGGATAATATGATCCGTTGTCTCTAGTCTTTATTTTTCATTTAAGAAAGAATCTTTCTATATGTTTAACTTCACATTTTCAAATTCCAAAATAACTCGATAGTTTAAAGGGAATTTAATTATAAATGTATGAGCGGTTATAAACAGTCGCAATCAGGTCTTATAGATTGACATGTCTCAAAAGGTGAGTAGTTTTCATTAAAAAAAGATCTCTTATATCTTCGGTTGTTACATTCCGAGTAATAAGATAAAGATAAAGGTAGCATATTGTCCCTTAAGGGCAAAGGCCTCCCAACAAGTAGGGAAAGCTCGCTTTTTTCTAACGTGGTGAGCTATTCCACGCTAGTTGTTCGTATGCTGTTTAAGACACTCTGACTGATTTGTTCTTTGGTTACTCCATTTTTCTCAAGTTGCTTCTCCAGAGATTTCCATTTTTCTCTTCCTCTTGCTACTCTTGACCAATCTGGGCTTGCATGTACCTTGAAGAGGTCTTCTGAGTCTGCTTTCTTTTTTCTTATTCCGGGGGTCCCACATAGAGATCTTGTAGATCCATCTATTGTCCTGCATTCTTGCGATATGACCGCCCATTGCTTTGCTTCTGGTAGCTACATGTGCGATATCTGTATTGTGCCTCAAAGTTATTCCCAGGATCTTGCGTTGCACTTTTCTTTAGCATATTTTAATTTTGTTCCTTTGTTTTCTGTTTTTGAACATATATGGCACCCATATAGTAATACAGAATATACCATAATTGAAATGCTGGAGCATCATTGCTCACACTAAAAGGAATATGATTGAGCTGAAATATCTTCTCACATACCTCGAGTATATGGTTTATCTTCCTCTCTGGTGAAATGCGCTTTACAGATCAACTGAACTAAATACTTTGTAAAAATCAAATTTGTTAAAATCGTCATCTATACGGGGCAATGGGAAAGCATCTTAAATATATTTATTTAAAAATTATGTTTGTTACAAATCTAACTCATCCATATGCTCCGGGTCCAAGGACCCTGGCACCTTAAGTATGTGAAGAATCTACTAGCATCCTCGCCGGTGATTTTCTGAAGTCACAACCGAAATTTGTACATGCCTGAAAAACAATTTTAAAATACGAAGATAATTCGTAGTCAATTAAATTACATATTGTTTCAGTGTTTTTTTTTTTTTTTTTTTTATTGATTTGTTGACGCTCTTTAACATCTCAGGTCATCAGCGTCCCATTCAACTCAGGGCCTGAATCGGCCGACAAATTTTGCTCAGAGGCCTCTCTTTATGGCTTGAGGTTCTTTTTCGTGCCCTAAATGTACGACACGGGACCCACGGCTTTACTTCCCTTCCGAAGGAAGCTATACTTAGGATTTTTACGCCCGATAAAATCCATCGCTCCTGACCGGGTTCGAACCCGCGATCTTGGGTTCAGAAGGCAAGTATGGTAACCACTACACCACCAGGACCGACTTTTTTCAGTGTATTAAACATTAATTTCGCATGAAAAATGTAACAAATTATAGAAGTATAACAAGGATTCGAAACTACCTACCTGTTATTACTTGAAAAATGTTTTTGTCCACTTAGCTATCACAGCACATGGTCCGAACAAACTAATTTCCTGTTTATGTGACATAACTTGAACACTAAATGAAGGCAACATTGTGAACCCAGCAGGTGCGAGTGCTTGCTGTGTTTTTAGGATTATACTTGATTTCTGTCTGTTGTTATCCCCTCCCCATTTGTGAAAGGGTGTACAAAATCAGGCTCCCAGAAAATATTTTTGTTCTGCTCTTTCAATGATAACCATTAATCAAATGCAGGTCAGGTTCTTTATATGGGGTTGTATAAGATAAAGTTCCCTTAATGTTTTTTTTTTGTTAGAATCATAGCCAAAGATTGTCTTTAAAAACTAATACAATTACAGGTAATGTAAGGCTTTAGTTTCGAAATCTATATTTATAATAAATCTATCACCAAACCTAAGCTTTGCTTGCCATTTCCCTTTTCAGAAAATGGCAGTCATAGCAGTTATCATAGGTGTATAACAAAATTATATTATTATTATTATTATTATAATGATAATGAACCAAATTTGTGTTATTTACTTCTTTTTCGTTCCTTCAAATACGTTAAGCGTTATAATAGTGACAATAATTCATTTCAGTGGAGACAAAACAAAAAGAAAATGCAATTCCATAAAGAAAAGGTTTGCTGTATTGCACCTCGTGCACTACAGTCACGTTTATTAATAATTAATTTATATATTAACAGGTTCAAGTAAGAGCCTCGGACATTTTAACATATAAAATGCTGCATAATATAAAACTAAAAAAGTCCTCTTTATGTAAATAGACACAAACGAGTAAAGCATATCCAAAAACCTTGACTGATGCATCTATTTCTTATTTTTTCTCTTATTTGTACATGTTATTAAACGGAATACAGTACAAAACTTAACAAGAATTAAAATAAGTTAAGTATTTTTTACGGTTTTATCCAAACTCTCTATTGGACTTCTACGGTATTCCACTTTTAACCGCGCACTAGCCTAAAAGACAGCTGCTTCAATGATAGCATGTTTAAAATATTTTATGTTGCGACTACAAACATTTTTAGCAATTTGCTGCACAAAATACCAGAAATAAATGTTCAAAGCTATCAGGTTCTGGTTCGTGTAAGGAGTAATTTCTTCCCTCAGGCTCTAACCAATCCACCCTGAAAAAATTTGTGGTATGAAACTCCCTTACAGTATTAGCATTTAGAGAAGCAACGTCTTGCTGATTACTCTAAACTAAAACAGGTCTAAAATGTCTCACAAAGTGCATGATTATTAATATAAACTCAGCTTTGAAAAGAATACATCCATGGTAAACTTTGTGTCTATAAATTTCATAATAGAAAAAGGAGAAGAGTTTGTAATTTGCTAATGTTTTAGTGTTTTGGTTAAACTTTTCTTCCTTCTTATTTTTATTAAGCATCCTCTATAAAAAATGCAAATTTAACATTTCTTAAGGTTGGAGAGAAATCAGACTTGCAAATAATGTAATTGTTAGTACGTGTGTGATGAGAATTTTGAGCTGTAAGGGAGTTAATTTTGGTTTTTAATTTTTTAAAAATAGTAATTTAAGATTATAAAATAAAAGCCTGCTCCAATAAACTGAGCTAACATTTTTAAATTTTTATAGATAAATATTTAAACTGCACAATTTAAATTCCATACTAGTGCCTGTAAATGTTTACTGTAGTTAGAAAACTTTTAAATATTATTTTTGAATTGGGCATGTCTCTCTGTACAAACATCGACCACTCGCATTTGTTCTTCACGATCGCTGAATATTTTACAACAAGATCAGGCCAGTGAAAAGACGGCCTGTAAGGGGATGCTGTATAAGGAAGTGCGTGCGACTTGTAACACAACTAGTATTTGCCTATTCATGTTCAATACTAGATTCGGTTCGTCAAGTTTGAACAAAGCTTAATATTCAAAGTTATATTTCTAAGCATCAAACGATGCACAATATAATCCAATAAATGTGAGATATTTTGATAAGAAGCAAAGAACACAGCTTAGATAATTTTACTACTGTTTTAAAAATTGTTCTACAAAGTAAATTCGTCGCCTTTTATAACAAATAGACTTTGGTATGGTTCTATGGGTAATTGTCATTTATTTGGATTGCATACGATAAGCCGAAGGAACTCCAATTCTAAGTTTTGCGAGAATGTTCTGAGATCATTCATAATTCAAAGCTCGCACTTAACAATAAAAAATTGACTCATAAATACATTGAAAAAAGTTGTTTATAAGTGGAAGTGCAAGAAACAGCGCAACTCAGAGATCTCTTTTCAGTTATACCGTGAGAGCAATCTGGTCCACTTCAGTGCCTGTACTGTATTAATTCAATTCACTTCTATTTCTATATAAACTAATATTGCAAGTTAAAGCTTCCATATTAAGAAACTGGCAATTCATCAGTTTTCTAACGTTTTGCGGCTAGAAACGCTAGCAGGAGTTGAGTGACCCCCCCCCCCAAATGGGCAATTTCAACAGTAAGGCCCCCTTTGAATCATGTCTTACCTAGAAACCATGCTCAAGATTTCTGTGATACAAAACAAAGCTAGAAAGACAATATGCTTAATGGTGTTGGGTAGTTGTGATTGGATCAATAGCACGAGGCCATACCACTAAGCTGCAGTATTCCAGCTATTATGCAATTTAACTATTTAAAGCGCCAGAAAATGTTGTCAAGTACGGAAATAATATAAAACGTAGCATTCAGCCTTTTACCTACTAAATCAACGGTTCGTCCTTTCCCAAAGGTTTTTGGTATTGATTTATTTATGGACGCTCTTTAACATCTCAGGTCATCAGCGTCCCATTCAACTCGGGGAGTGAAACGGCCGACAAATTTTGCTCAGAGACCTCTCTTTCAGGCTTGAGGTTCTTTTTCCTGCCGTAAATGTACGACACGGGACCCACGGCTTTACTTCCCTTCCGAAGGAAGCCATACTTAGGATTTTTACGCCCGAAAAAATCCATCGGTCCTGGCCGGGTTCGAACCCGCATTTTGGGCTTAGGAGGCAAGTATGGTAACCACCTCACCACCAGGACCGACTCCCAAATGGTAAATCATAAACAATTTCCGCTCTAAGCATCTTGGTCTCCCCATTTAGATTACACTGGATAGTTTATATTGAACTTGTTACATTCGCCCAGTGCAGCATTTGTTGGGTAATCACTCTTCCACCTTCAGGTGGATATAAGTTGAAAATAGATGAGCTTAAAGAAGGGGTCAACTCCTGGTATTCTGTTGTCTTCTATTTTTATTGGTTCTAAATAAAAAAAAGCGTTAACTGCATGAGACGAGAGTTTGTTCAGCAGATTCTTTTTAGGGAGGTCACGGTCGGAGATTGACAAACGCTAATAATATTTCCTTTTGAAAGTCTTGGCAACTGAAAATTACATAGGGCAATCCTGTCTCAACAACAATTGATTTAAAATTAAAGTAATTTAAAACAAAAAATTGTTATCACATCTTTTATTTTCTATCGCTGTCTGTTAATCTGGATTGTTATTTGTTGTTTGAATTTGGCAGAATAAAAATTAATTCTGTTAGTTGTAGGAAGATAAGGTTTGTGGATAATATATACCACCTATTTGGAATTGCTAGCAAATCCTGTTACAATCTATTCTGTTAAACAATTTATTATAAAATTAAATACTAAATAGTTTTTGTAGTTTTATTTTGTCCAAATTCAAACCGTAATAACAGTAATACAAGTTGCCAGTTACGAAGGAGAACAAAATATGTGTAGCAATTGACCTTTCTGCAAAATTAAAGTATCAATGAGTGAGGTTGGTAGCTGAAGCCTAGGCAGTGGCTCGTAAAATGGAATCAACGTCGGTTTAAAAGTTCTCCTCAATATATCAAGATTTTTAAAAAAATTAAATTTATGTTAACGAGGTAATTATTCAGAATGGCAAATTTTAAAATGTACTCCTTGTACCCTATGTAGAAGACTATTTTCTCTTCATCATTAAAAGGGTGCAAAGTGCGCTTTATTTTAAAAGCATCTCTGTCCTCGGTGATCAAAGTGGCCCACTAAGAGCCCTATATTTAGTCTCATTTGTGGTATAATGAGTCGTAAAATATCTGCAGTAAGTAAGATGTAAATTTCATCAACTTCATTTCAATTTTAATGTGTTTGACTTCTGCACTCTTTGGCTTTGCAGATTTTCACATATAAATGACAAACACTGTCTCACTTTCCTTGCAAATGATTTTATATTCTTTCAGCTTGAATTACTGCGCAGTGTCTCTCAGAACGAACATTTTTATTTGGGGTTTCACCATAAAATCCAGCTCTAGACTGTATATCAATCTTATGGGCACAAGTGCCCAAGATTAATCCCCGAGAATGTCTTCTTCCATCCCTGCCACAATTACCACAAGCAAATGCAGATCAAATTCGTATTTTGGGATTGCATAATATTAAACGAGGTTCCAACATTTTTGTTAGAACAATAACCAAAGTTTATTTTTAAAAACAAATAACTAGGTATTGCTAAAGTTTGTTTCCATACTTGTACTTATAACGAAGGTATTACCAGTCTGTTTTCTTTTTTTCTGACAGACAGTTCATAGCAGTTGGTATATCACTTTAAAAGCTGACATTAAATTACAATCCGTTGCATTTATTTCATTTCGTTGCAATTGTGATTACTGATTATGATGGCGAAGAGGACAGAGAAAGGGAATAGTTTCAAAATACTTCTCAGAGTAATTTATTGTAATGTATCTCATGCAACACAGTCGTGTTTAGTCGCAATCGTGTTATATATGCCAACGTTCAAGTAAACAATTAGAACAATACACAATAACACAAAACTAAAGAAATTCTTTGCCCACCATATAATAAATGGATTATTACAAATTGCGCTGTTTCTTCTGAAGTATGTGTACCATGTTGTAGTTCGAAACTAAATCCAGTCTTAAATAAAGCATGTTCGTTATTTATGTATATAGGCACAAAGGAGAATAACAGTATTAATCATTCGGAAAGCCTGAAGTGTGTATATTTTATACTTTCATAAGCCACTAAGTATCTATGATAAACAGGCATGTCTATGAAAAGTTTAAATGTCTTGCAAAAGTGCTTGGAAAACCCAAAGAACATGTGTACATTTACACGTTCAGATTAAATACTGTACCTCTACAGTTTCCTTTTGTATTTGAAAAGCGTGAATAAAACCACCGTGTGCTAAATGGTTACGCAATTTTAGCTGTTGCAAAGTCAAGCTGGGGTAGGGATTTTCAATAGAATGTGTGGATTCAGTTTTTAATTTGCTCACTTGAGGGCGCCACTTGCCGGGCTTCAGTGAGGCTGGCACGCTGCCCGCTGTTTCTATAGCCATCTCTTTCCTCCTTGCAATTATGCACCACGTGGATCAAAAGAGCACGTGTTCTAATCCTGCAAACGTTTTCTCTGAAGTTCTCCAAGTGCATGGTATTTCATACAGTAAGTGAGCCTACTGCTCGTAATATTTGTTTCATTAGTTCATTCAGTTTTTATTTTTAATTCTCTTTGAGAATATAACATAAAACTTAATTTGTGTATACTATTTTCTACAATATGTAAAGGTGAATATGATTTTTATTTGCTTTTATCTGTTTAGCTTTAATATCAAAATGATATAAAATGGATTTATGCTTCTGTGGTTGGCGTTTGCATTTAATTTAATGCGATATTAAGCTCTTCTTGCAATTTAAATTTCGTGTTATTTGCAGGTAACACAAAGCATAGCACAAATCCGGTTATTTTAATATATGATAAAATATTTTACTGCTGAATTACAATTATTTAAACAATTATAATTGTGGTATTAATTTTAGAACACAAGCAAAAAGGTGGGTTTTCTATGAAGTAATAATTTTCAGCTCATTTGGGGCATATTTGAAGAGTGAACACGTCAAAAGTTCTAAGTTTTCTGCCATTTTCTAAATTTTACAGAATAAGCGAAATCTGTCTACCTCTTAACTTATTACACCCGAAATCATTATGAAAATAGTTTTTCTACAAAATTATTTAATATAACAAATCTTTGCCAAAAATAAAACTTTTAAGGAAAAAAAATGCATTACAATAATAAAATTCTGTGTGTCTCATGATGGAAGAGTGGGTTACAAGTGACATGTAAACTTGTTTTTTACATTTTATTTCAATTTTAAAGGGAAATAATTACAAAAATAACATTAATGATAGTAGGGGCATATAATAACAAATTATGTTATTAAGGACAAAAGTACAAAATGTACCGTGAAATCTGTGCAAGAATACCAAACTTCACAATTTATTCTCACAACGGATAATAAGTGTTTATTCTATTTATTATTTTTTTCATACACATGCGTTGAAACTGATGTCTTATAAAAACATACTATGTGATCTTCAGGAAGGAATGACAACATGACGAATGATCTTTCTTTTTTCAACCAATGACCTTTCAGATGAAGTACCGGTTGCTGTATATCAACCATTGATTTTCCTGTCTTTAAAACTTCAAAAACCCTCCATATTTCTAAAAGCAAGTTGGATGAGATCGAGATACTTTAAGCATTATATGTTTTGAAATTTTGCATTTAATGATAACAATAAATTAGCAACCTTTTTAAAATCAAACAAATCACTTGGCACTATTGGAATTATGAGTAAATGAAAAGGTTTTATAGCTTTAGCTTAATCTACAATCCTGTGTAAAATCTTGGGGAATGAAGGGCTTACTTACCCTTATTTTCTATATAATAGCGACATCTCTATCGCAGCTCGAAAAGCTGTGCACACTTACTAAATATTTCTATACTGCAAATATTTTCCCTTGAAAACTAATATGACATGACACTTTCAACGCAAATGGCCGCATAGTATGGCATTTAAAACGACTAACGTGTATTTGAACTATTTGACCCATGTATGGGCACTGAGAATATGACTGGAGATATACATCTGGACATGTAGAACGTATTTTTGAAATAAAAAGGATTAAATTTAAAAGTGACGCTTAGAACGTTTTAAATTTCCCTCTTAAAATTTAAGAATTCTGTAGCAATATAGTTTATTATTTCAATGGCTATGTTTTTCTTATGGGTTATTTACTTGAATTAACATATTATATCAGAGTTTTAATTCCTTGAAAGTATTCAGAAAGATCAACAGTTTACCTCCCTTCAGCTATTACATTTTACTGTCCGTAGCATCTACATATTGTTGTTATATGCTCGATACTCCTTTTCAAGAAAATTATGTTCCAGGTTTATATTTTCTTTATATATTGTTTTCAACAAGCCATATAAAATCAGCAATGCAAACCTTTACGTTTTTAATGCAAATTACCAAAGTTGTTATCCATTCCCTTAAGCATGAAGATATGATTCATTTATTAAAAGTTTTTTGTTTCAATGCCAGCCCATTGTCTCATGAACTTAATGATTAATTTCCATTTAGCATGACGGTATTGTGGCGGACTTATGAAGGACTTACATAGTCCCGGTGGAGATGAGGGTAAACGTATATAATTATGATTTACCAGGACAGTCCTTAACTACGTATGAATAAAATGAATTAATGAGATCAGAGTACCTTGCGTCTTAAAGCTATCTGGCATTCACCTTTCCAAGGTTATGGAAATTCCAAAGAAAAACTTTACCTCAGTTTGACCATATCGGGAACCGTACCCAATACCTCCTAATTGGTGTCGCAGATGCTGCCGCTAGACTACGGCGGGGGTCTCATTTGCTAAACTATTAATTCAAGTATTAGTTTCCAGCTTCCCATAGAAAGTAAAGTAAAATATTTCCCCAAATATATGTCATCTAATGAAAGTATTTTCACATAATGTTAGGAAAGATACGAAGTGAGCTTTTTTCAAATAATTTCTGTGCTAAACGTGGACATCAATCTAAAGGAAAGTTAGAGTAAAAGTAAATAAAGTGAAAGTTGTATCCTATGTGGCGGAGAACAAAAGAATAAAACAAAAGAAGTTAGAAAACAAGTATTTTAAAGCTAAGAAGTATACAAACAAATTGTGTATTGGGATAAATAGAGCATAATAAAACAAGCATTTAAATAAAAGTATAAAGCCAGGAAGTCTTAAAATGAATTGAACGGAATATTATAGAGATGGATATTTCATATTTTCGGGCCACGAGTCTATGGATTTTTAATTATAAATTGAAAGTTGTTCATTTACTTAATTTTTGACTGTTATTACTGTGTATTTATGTTTAACTTGTAAATATTTTTTCAATATTAATTATAAAATGTCCGAAAATTGAATGTATACTAAGGAATAGAGATGTTCTTGGGCTTACACCAAAGGTCAATCTGTATATTTTTACAGTAATTTAATTTTTATTATTAATTTTAAGTTATATAGGGTTATAATAATTGAAAATATTCACATAAAATTAGTTTTTTGTTTAGTTTGTAGAAATGGGTAAGCCACATTAAACTTTCAATAAAATATTTTTTGCGTTTAAAGAACTTGATAGTTTAACGTCTAACATTGCAATTTTACTATCTTAGCAACTTATTTCTCAAAATGACAAACCATAAAGAGTATATAAGTAATATTCGTTATATACTAATGTTGGAAAACTAAGCTCAAACAAACAACCACCTGTGCTTTCGCTTATTGTTGTACTTTTTAAAAAAATATGCATTTAAATGCTTACCTCTGCATCGTTTATAGTAAGAGCTTTGTAATAGTTAATAATAATAATAATCATCATCATCATCATCATCATCAAATGTTTATTTTAACTGGTAGAGTTAAGGCCGCAAGAATTTCTCTTCCACTCAGTCAGTACTAATGGAACACTACAAGACTACATCTACACTTTGAGCTTATGCCACACATCTCAAATTAATACTAAGCAACTAGAATACATAATGTGAAAACTTACCTAACCTAGAATGAAAACAAAGTGAAATCGATGTTTATTAGAATTGATGGTTAAATTTGTATTATTCAAACCTGAATACTATAATTTGTGTATATGAAAACTTCAGTATATGTCTACCTAAAATAAATAAATGTTAAGATTGCATGTTCAGTTAAATAATACATAAACAAAGAAATTAAAATTAACATGAGCATAAAAATATCTATACCATAGGAATGGAGAAGAGATAGAAGACAAAATATATGGTAAAAAGCAACTGGTAGTTTCATGAAATATTTCTCAAAATGTAATCGGAAATTAACTAAGAAAGAGTTGTTAAAGTTTAGTTGTCTGACAACCCTAACTTCATTCTAGAACATGTTCCAACTGTTAGTAATGGAGATGGTATATGATAAAGATGAAAAGGTTTTTTATGGCGAGATATAAGGGGCAGATCGTGTTGAAATCTGGTACCTGATTAGTGTTGTGCAAATAAATTTTGAAAACACGAAACTACGTTAGCGGTGTGTTAAAGAAGATGCTAATGCGGTACGCTGATGCTCAGTTTTGCGTTAAGATTGGTTAACAGAACGTCATAATATTCGAGATGTAGCATTACTGCTGTTTGCTCTAAGATTAATTTTAATTTATTTGGAATAAAATGTTTCAATTGCAGTGATAAATAATTGCAGCTTTATATTTACTATATTTAAAAGAAAATTACTTGATAATTTCACTTTGCTGTTAGTTTGTTGTGCAAAATTGAGTGAGCACGGGAAAGTCATTTGACATAACAGGTCGAAACTGATTACAATTATTTGTTTCTTATTTATAAGAATAATTGATTATTCCAAAAATATTTAACGGATAAATCAATTAAAATTATTGCATACTCAAAGGCTTATATGTAAAAATGTTAGCAGTTGGTAAACACGAGATATCACTAATATTATGACATACGAGTATTTATATTTAATTTGAAGGTATTTTAATATAAAAGTTTTAAAAATGTATTTTTATTACTAGAATTATTTTTGAAAAAAATTAAATGCAAATTTATTTGGTCGTGAGCATTTTTATATTTATTTTTCATATATAACCCCTCTGTTTGAAAAATGGATTATCAAATCCGAAACAATTAATTACTATTAGATATTTGAATTTAGACCGATCGTATATGTAAAGGTTCCGGTTAATTTGAAACGGACTACTTTTGCATTAGTTGGAGGACAAATTTTAAATGCACTAACTAATAATGAAAGGTAACGCATTTATTTTTAATTTGGGAGAATTTCTAATTTCTGGTGTAAGAGAGAGAGTCCTGATATGCCACGTCACGTAATTCGCCTTGCCTTTCCTTTCCTTGATTATGGCATTCACTTATTTGGTTCTTTCTCGTAAATAGTGTAAACAGTGTAACGATGTTTAGTGTTTTTTGTCAGAAGAGGTGGTATCATCTTCCCAACCTGAGAGCTATTCCTGGCTCACCTCATTAACTTCCAGGAATTGATCATGAACTGACTTTGAGTTACACATCTTTCGGCTTTTGGCTAAGGAATCGGGCGAGCCAACGTCCCGTGCTTTGTTACTTTAATACGTCGCTTGAGACAGCGCTTCCTTTGTATCTTTCTTTCACCAACAGCATTTTTTGTTAATTTGCTTGTAAATAATTTTTCACATTATGGAATTACTTTGTTAAACCATTCGCATATTCTTTGAG
This sequence comes from Metallyticus violacea, assembly GCA_030762175.1. NCBI lineage: Eukaryota > Metazoa > Arthropoda > Insecta > Mantodea > Metallyticidae > Metallyticus > Metallyticus violacea. Next base: position 69,344,308 of record CM060842.1, read on the forward strand.
GATAACCCAAAAGGATTTAATTTTTATTGTAGGTAAGATCGCAGAATTCTTTGTCATATTTGAATGATTTTTGGTATTGTTTTATGTTTTTTTTTTGTTTTTTTTGTTTTTTTTTTTTTGTTTAGGAGAAAGTATTTGAAGAAAATTTCTTTCTTATTGTAGATGAAACTACCTAACATTATTTTGAGTTCTTTCTTAAATGTGGACAGTGAGTTTTAAGAAAATAAATAAGAAATGCTTCTTTTCATTGTGGAAAGTCCTGTGGTGTTGTGATTGTTATAATATAATACTGTCGAGTTTTTTTTTTTTTTTTTGATAAATTCGTGGTCTTCTTTTATTTTGTCTTGTTTGGGGTGAATGTCTTGTGTAGCTTTATTTCTTTTTATTATTAGGTAAATTTCTTGGTTGATTCCATTCTGTTTTGTGTTTCAATTTGCTAAATTGAAAAGCTATTAAAGGAAGTATTAAAAGGGGAGGGTCAAAAATAATTTTTGTTTTTTGTGCCATTTTAATATATGAAATTTATCGTATATTTTGATATGATTTTCATTAATGTTATTTGGTCATAAATATTTTAATAACATTTTAAGTATTTCATTGCAGAAGGCATTTTTTATTATTTCGCTAACACTTGTTCAGTTAAAATTCCCGGAATGATTTGCTTTACGATGCTGTGATTTATCTTGAATGATAGTTGTTTATTTCCATGACATCTTTTTTTTTAAATTTTAGGATTTTAGCTGGTGTTTCCCTAAAAAATTATTTTTTTCTATAGAAACATTTTTATGACTGTAATTTTTTAAAAAGTACATTTGCATAAGTTTCCCATATTTTATGATATGTATAAGCAATCACTTTGAAACTTTTACCACTTATTCATGATATTATTGTGATTATGTTAATCAATTATGGTAGAACTAGGACAAAATGTGACAATGTAAAAAAATTAAAATATTGGAAAAAATATAAACAAGCAAACAATTGAAAATAAATATATAAATTGCTTCAGACTTATGGTATAGTAGTGAAAATATACCAGAAATTTTCAATTATGTGCGTTTGTATGCTGTAAAAGTTTCGGTTCATTATTTTAATAGTCCTTCGAGAAAATGGGAACTGAAGTTTGTAAATTTAACATTACAAGGATAGGCCTTTCATACTCCCCTTGAAGTAAATGTTTCACTCTGTAATTACTTTTTGTGATTATATTAATATGCACTGCTTCGGTATTATGTGTTAACTCGTGATTAATTTATTGGTGTGCATTTTTTAAAAAAAATAATTAAACTTTTAACGCTATTTATTAAATTGTTCGAAACGTTTCATGGCATAAGGCACAAATGACTAGTACTATCAAACCTGGGCCAGTAGCTTTCTTTAACGAAAAGAAATTAAATATACCGCACCTTATACGTCCCAAATCATAGAGCATCAAGAGATATCTGAACAATGTGCTAAGTAATAATAACGAGCTACTTTGCTTCTCGTAGATTTTAAATATTACGCACGTATTGCAGCAAGCGAACTCGTTTAGCGAAGCAGAGGTAAATATCAGGGTTTATTCTTGCAGACATAATGCAGGGAAGAAATGCATTTGTTAGAAGATACACACATTAGCATTTTAAGAAGATTTCGCACTAAGGAAGAGATTTCCATACTTTCCCTAAGGTTCAGCCACAAGTGTTAAGAATCTTATTTCAGCGTCGAATGTGACAGCTGCAAACGTCTTGTGTGAGCAGGATCTGTGCTTTGAACTGGAACTACTCGTGTATGTGTAGGGAGGTGGTGAAGTGCTCTTCAACACACTGCGATGCCAGTGAGATAGGCAGACAGTAGGCTACGTGAAGCCCTTCAGAAGCCCTTACTTCACCCCTTGCTGCTTGTATTTGTATAGCTTCAGTGATTAATCGAACGGACACAAGGGTGTATGTGTGTACGTGTGACCTTTTCACAGATTACTTCTTCTTGACCAGGGATTAGCAAGCCGTAAAAGAACGCAAACGGAAGGCCCAGGGTCAACTGCGGTTTTTTCGGATCGATTGATCGTTCCGTGTGTTTCTCTCCCTCGAGTTCCTTAAGTATACAGCGGGTCAAAAATGCTAGGCGTTTGCTTTTGTAAGATAATCTTGATCCGGTTACGTTTTATACTTTAAAACAGTTGTGTTAAGTACTCTTGGAAAATTTACTAATGACTGAATTTAAAATAATATTTATAGTCTGAACTGAATTGCAAAATTAGAGAGTTACATTCCGATATTTTTCAGTTTTGAAAGAGAGAGATTGGACAGAATGTAATGGTTGGATGCACTTTTTTCATTCAATAATGTAAAAGCACGATTTTATGTTATACTCAAATTTGTTGCATTGAAAGGAGGATAAAATCATTATTTATAAAATACGTCAACCTCAACTTCAGCACAAGAATGACGAGTCCAATTTTTACATGGGACTTGTGTAAGTCATCCTTCTGGGAAATGGTGGCAACAAAGAGACCATCACGTCTGTATGAAACCATTCTTTTGCCACTCTTGGAAGAGCCTTTACTCTTTTTTATACTAATTTAAGACTGTTGTAACAAACCAACACTTCTTTTCAAACTTTTCTTGAAGCTTTCTAGGTATTCACTTTTTATCTTTGTAAGCTGATGTTGATAAGATTACGGTTCTCTTCCGTTTTCCTGCGCAGTTTTAGGAAGAGGCAAATACTTCTGGGCTGGCATACTACAGCAGGAGGAGGATACGTCAGTACTTCAGCCTTGCTCACGACTGGCCGTTAGTGCCTACGCCTCCAATGAGGGCGTCTCCTAGAGAATGGAATAAAGTTAGAGACACATCAAGCTAATGGGTTCCTGGGCTGTAAAACACGAACGTAGATGAGGTCCCAAACAGTTTCCAGAGAGTTCACCCAATACAGGTGAAGACCTTCTGCCTCCAAGGAATTCGAGCCTTCGGAAGGACCGCTTGCATATCGGATGTTAAGGCAGAAGACTTTCCAAAGCGCAAGCCACCGTAACACCGCAAAATCCTATCTTATCCTGGTACTTTTGACCCTGTAATAGAATTGAAATTATATGATAATAAGAGAGTGAAAATTTCCTGAAAAATAAAAATCCATTCCAGCATTCGCCTATGCGACCAGGGAAATGAATGAAAAAATTAAAGGTCAGAATGGATGGACTTTAGAACATATCGAATCCGAGTCCCGAGCATTTCTCTCTCGGTCGAGACCGTCTTTACGGTTGGTGTCTGAAACTGCTTTCTAGTTCAAACCCATGCTTTGTAAATAGAAGGAAATCTGCATTAATTAGCACATTCGCTCTAATTCACAGCAATAATCGTAAACTGTACTAAAAAGAGAAGAAATGTCGAATTAGGCCACAATATTTCTTGAAATGCATTTAGCCATTGTCTTTATAAATGCTACATCAGTGGCTGAAGCCTGCAAGAAAAATCCGCCCCGTTTTCTCATCAATCTCTAGTTCATCGCTCCTGTGAATGAACTGAACATTTGTAATCACGCTAAGACAGTTCTTTGCTCATCCACTGTGTGTTGTGAACTGCTGCAGAATCGCCAGAACGCATATTGTTCCAGAAGCAAAGAAATTTTCAGCATTCGCCGTTTCACTCTTCTATGCTGATGTTAGCGTTTCAACTGATCAGCCTCTTTCACACTCTTATTTTAGGGTTTACATTTCTTCATTCTATCATAAGTGAGCTTGTAAGTGTCCACTTCTTCACAAAAAGAGAATATTCGGAAATACATATTCTTGATTTATCTATTCCTGCTTTATTACCTGAAAAGTTATTGATCTCGGCTAAAAAGGAAATAAGTTCACTTCAGCTGTAAGCCCAAATTGTTACGCATACTTTTTGATCAAATATTGTACAAGTTCAGTTTCAGACATGTGTATCATTCCATAGTTTTTTAATATTGAACGTTTATTTCTTTTTCTCAGGCAATGCTCTAAAGTTGAGTCGTGTGATAAATGGGCAACCAATCATAGCACTTGCAACGGCTTGAAGTGCTTGTTCTACAGGCACTTCGAAACACTTTTCTCTGCATCTCCCTTTTACAGAGTATTTCAGCAAAAACGTACAAAAACTAAACAGAAAATTAGGGATGATCTTATCAACATTTTGAGATAGGGAACCTACGGTCTGAAAAGTCAGCTTAAGGAAATATGGGCTTAAACATGTGTTATCACAATTCTTGTTCTCGGTTATTTAACTATTATTTTACATATAGTTATTTAGATTTAGTTTTCTCAGTGTTTAGAGTTATAAATGTGCAGCACACATACTTGAAAAACCTGAGTTAATGTACTGTTTTATACCTCCAACAGTTGCTCAAAATGACGACCACTAACCTCGATGCAAGCGTGATATCGGTGCACGAGATTCTGCTGCACTCTCTATAAATGAACGCTCGTTGTGACGAATTATGTCTGTTGGGAAATAGATCTCTGTACGGTCTTCCAGCGGCGAGGGCTACGAACCTCCAGATACACAAGGCAAATTTCTATGAGATCTGCGAAACTGTTTCGGTGCTGTATCGTCATATAGTTCGACTCTTCGAATGCTATGATGATTCCATAACATGTTATCATGTGACAATCTAACTACGGTAGGTAAACAAAACAATGCAACAGACTGCCTAATCTTCAGGCTCTCTTTCATATACTGGTATTTAATCCCATTAGCTGGTTTCTCAAACCACAAGTTCTGTACCTTAAAATGTTCAATACGATATTTGTTTGATTTTTGTAAGATTTTACTGACGCACACTGTATATTGTTTTTACCAATTTATATAGAAACAAACAAAAAATAACCAGTAAAAGCAAATGAAAAATAAAAATGTTGTCTCAAAAGTTCTTTTTAAATTGAGATCTTGGCGTTAAACATTTTTCAATAATTAATTTCTTCCACTACCCTATTCTTTCTAGTTTTGCCAATTTAAGGGATCTTTGTTATTTAAAGTTGTACATTTTAGATAGAAAATTGTTCTAGAAATACTAATTAATAAACTAACGAGACTAATTTATAATCCTGAAAAAAAATGTAACCAATTTTATCATTAGTTTATTTTGTTAATTTAAGCACTCTATTTAACTTCTCAGGTCATCAGCGTCCCAGAGAGTGAAACGGCCGATGAATTTTGCACAGATGCCTCTTCTTTCAGGCTTGAGGTTCTTTTACTTGTCGTAAATCTTCTACAACACAGGATCCACTGCTTTACTTCCCTTCCGGAGGAAGCCATAAATAGGATTTTTACGCCCGAAAAAAAAATCCATCGACCTTGGCCAGGATATAACCCGCGATCTTGGGGTCTACAAGACAAGTTTTATTATCAGTCAAACTGTCAGTTTTGTAAAGGTAAAAATTCTATTTTTTTTTCATAAATTATAAATAGTAAAATAGCTACTTTTGTAGGGGGGGAAACTTTTATTTGTTTGTGCGTTTCTATAAATGAACTTCAGCTTCTAACTCGAGGCAAGATAGCAGACGAAATAATTTGCGAAGGAATTAAATTGATTTTAACCATAATTTTACTTCATTCTCTGCCTAAATATTATTTATCCCTATTAAACTGAAATTAAATAGAATTGTTTCCAGAGACGCAAACAGCATTCAAACTACACCTAGAATACAGTACTGTTAGTTCATAATATGACAAAGAATAAGGCACTTTATTGCAAATGACAACACTACCCTAACTTATTTCACAAGTTTCCCAGTGACAAATGTACAAAAAGATGTATCAAATTGTGATCTCTATTACCTGCTGTTGCTGCTATTTACAGCTTTCATTTTCGGACAAATATAATATTTGCTTTTATAGATAGTAGTTATAATTGCTAAATTGATACAATTAATAAAAGTTTAATTTCAACTGGTTTTAGCAAATGTTTTATGATTAAGCTATAAATAAATACCTACGAACACTGTATTAGGAACTGATTCAGCAATCTCATATAAACGGGGCTACAAGACTCTGTGCAATTCAAACCGATATGTAGACAATCATAGAGGCAGGGGTTTAATATCGGGTTTAGATTCCCATTTCGTATTTGTCAGCAGGTGGTCGAATACAAGGCAGCATCCAGATTACGTTAGAATAAAATAAAAGGATAATGGACATTTCATCTGTAAATTTAAATGCAGATAGGCCGGTTAAGAGAGTTGGAGAAATGACTCGAGTGTGAGTTTGTAACCAGCAGATACGAGCACTAGTGTGGCACGGACAAAAAGCAACATAATTTTCGAAGAAAAGGAAATTGAAACTTTTCATGTCATGCCGAAGCCACTCATTAGTAATGAGACAGCAAATTATTACTTTTTCTTGGCATTAGTGTAAATTTAATCTTCTCTCTACATTCACAAATTTTAACTGTCTTGTAAAATATGAGTAGGTTTCGATAACACTAGGTTGAATGTTGTTGTTCAAAGTCGTAACATTCTCACAGACATCGAGTTGTAATAAATAGTAACAAAGATTTCTTCCAAATGCTTGGTTTTTCTTTATCCTATGATCAAATCACTTGTTAAGTAACATTTTATGCATTTCATAGAATTAGTTACATTTTAAGCATAAATTTAAGGTACATACAAATTAATTTTTTGTTATTGTTAAAAGAATCTTTCAGATTCTGTAAGTTTATAATACATATTTACATCCCTTCATAGAACTGATTTTAGAAATAAGGTTGGAGAGCACTCGTGAACACAATTAAGTTACAGTACAAGCAAACTATCTGATTTTCTAGGCATAAAAAGTGTGAGTCATAAAAAGGGAAATATCATCTGCCTGTAATCCGACCTCTGTGTTCAATACAACGTGAATCACCCCGGCAAATTAAGAACTACGAGAAACAAAAGATAAACCTCTCTTGCAATTCCATCATAAATCCTCCTTTCAGTTGCCAGCTATATGTACATTGTTTACTAAGAATTCGGGTATGAAGTTTATCCTCTTTAGGAATGAATGATGTCGTGCTTTGAATACAAAAGTCTCAAATAAAAGAACGTGTAAGTGCGTAAGTATGCAGTTTTCAAGAGAAATTTAAAAATTAAATGCCAATGACTATGGAAATGTGAAGAAAATAATCCTGAGTAACGCATTTAAGTGACCCCAGTAACTTTAGCTAATATTCCCAAATGAATGTCGCAGTTTTACGTAAAGTCTTTGATAACAACACAAGATGTCTGACCAATCGACTCTGCACAAAACTGATGTAGTGCAGCGTTACAATCAAACTATTGAAAAGGTTTAGAAACATATCGAGAATAGTTTGTATGGATATCGGTTGATGAATCAAATTGCTAAGGACAGTGAATTGCAAATTTTATAGTTGGTTTACTTAAAAACTTTTCTCTTTGCTGTAGAAGAAACCAAAGTTACAAAACGCTTCCCAGTTGAAAAAAAAAATGTTCATTGATTCAGCCAATTTACCATAGCTAGATAGTATTCTGTTTGGGCGAGTGTTGCTTTATGTGAGTAATGTTACTAGTTACACGATAAGACCGGCAACATTTTACAAGCATATTACAAAATATGATGTGTTTAACTTTACTTACACGTGAATTGCATTGTACATCAGAGACAATCAAAATTCATTTTCCAGTTGAGAGATTTATATATTCTGTAAAAAAATAAGTTTTCGCTAAATCACCTCGTAAAAGAAGAGTTTAAACAACCATACCAGATATGTACACCCCCTTCCCAGAACCAATTTAATTCACTGGATTACATGGTTGTTTGCTACCTTGTACTAAGCATAACATATAGAAGTCATTAGAAATACAATATCTGGTGATCTCAATGATGCTCCATTTATCTAAGTAGCTCAAATATTCTCTCAAACCCAAAAGTTGAAGTTAAATCTTGTTTCATATCCGCATCACTCTCTTCCTTTTACATTTCCTTGATGGAAGCAAGTGGCAATCGAATATGTGGGTGGTTAAACGCTTTTATTGCATTAGCCAAATTAATGGCAGTTCCTAATATTGTTAGAGGATTTATTAAATCATGCAAAGGTTGCATTTAACTGCGCATTTTGTTGCACATAATTGCAGTTTAAATGACAAATTTATGCATATTTCGGTGAATTTTCTCTTTTGTAAGGCCAATGCAAAGTATTTTTAGAACATATAATTCGTAATATGATCTAATCAAGGAATCTAATATTTGGAAATATTCTCCATACATTATTGATATGCTGCATAATTATATAAATATTTAAATACTAAATCGATTCTAGGAAATTTAACCTTATTTAATTTAACTTTTTTTCAATAATACTGATGTTTGCAGTACTAGATTTGACGTGTTTTAAATATAGTATTATTTAATGTTAGTAATAATAATAAATCGAAAAAGACACATTTTATTATTAAAATTCTTACAGGGAATTGTTAATAAATACACAGTAACATTTATTTATTTATTTTATTTTTTATTTTTTATTTTTTTTTTTTTGCATTACAATGTTAGCGAACAAAATCGTTTGATATCCTTTTTGGAAACCTCTTTGGAGGAGGGTCAAAGAATCTTAATTCCATACACATATTAACAGTTTTTTCTTAAGAGAAGAAAGACATCAAATTACTGATAGTTTTAACATATAAATACGTAATTTTACATTAAAAAGTTATCTAAATCAAACATTTCATGGGTACCACCATGAAATTATAAATTATTTTGGGCTATTGGCCAACTCGCACAAAAAACTGGTTTTGTCCATTGTGTGTGACGATGTTTGCCAATCACATCTCCCACGATTATGTAAAAGATTATTTTTTCATATTTTTTTTTTATTTTAAGTCTATTATGTACACAAGGTCATATTTTTTTTCTTCACTTTTTTTTTGTTTTGAACACCAAATTTCTTTCGTTTGGAAACTAGTGTCTAGGGAATTGTAAAATCGAACGTAACTTATATACTATAGTTTTCACTCAAAGACTAAAGTTATCTGATTTCTGGTGAGAGTAGAACAAGCCTTTCCTTGTCGTACTTTTCCTTAAGGGTTTCTCGTATAGATTACATGTCCACGAAGTTGTAACTTTCCCTTTCGCCGAAGTGTGTTCTGCTAAGTGAAGCCTGCCAAAGAAATTCTAGTCAAAGCGACTGGATCTGGGTTGTATTGGCTATAAACTACATTTTTCTTCATTCAGAAAATTTCGAAGAGGGCGTAAAATGACCCAATCATATTAACGGTCACCTAGGTACTTGAATCTTTTGTTGTGATTAAACTCTGTGACTTTTCGTTCTATTATTTATTTACAGTATTATAGAATTTAATTCATATATATCATATACATTTGGATATTCATTATTACACTGTACAAGGCCTCGTAGCATTTCGATGAACATTTTAGAAGCAAATAAATATCAGATGACACAGTCATTCCTGTTCAAGGGTATGTCAAAGCCACACTTCCAGTAGTGACCACATCCTGTCCCACAGGTTACTGCAACATATTCCCTGAGATGACATCTGTCTATAGCCTGGAAATTGGTAACATGCAATATGGGTTAGATGGATGCCAAAGGGATAGATGTGCATTCCTAGCGATCGTGTCTTAACATTCAAGAGAAACTCCATAACTTTCCATAAAGCTGTAACCACACTTTTCCTAGGTGAAGTTCCAACAGATGCCCCTGTAGTTATGAGTTCTTCAATAAAGAATTATTATACTTTTTACAGGCACTATTTTTCACGCTAAAATGTAACTTTACAGTTTTTAGCTTCATGCAGAAAAAAAAACACGTGGAACAAGTTTCATTGTCACTTCAGATTCCCGCTTGTGTTCTAACGGGAGGAAATATTAACACAGCTGCTGTTGTTGTGAATAATGATCGTTGAATAATATTAAAAACACTGAAATTTTCACTGGGTCCACCCACATATTGTAACTGAAAGGTTACACATGTGGTGGTGGTCGTAGTATTTATTATTCCAGTTAAACTAGGTATACATACATTGCACATCACAGTCGCATGGGTCGGTCCTGGTGGTGAAATGGTAACCATACTTGCCTTGTAAACCCAAGATCGCCAGGATCGATGACTTTATCGGGCGTAAAAATCCTAAGTACAGCTTCCTTCGGAAGGGAAGTAAAACTGTGGGTCCCGTGTACATTTCGTACATTTACGGTACGAAAAAGAACCTCAAGCCTGAAAGAAGAGGCCTCTGAGCAAAATTTGTCGGTCGTTTCACGCCAGGAATTGAATGGGACGCTGATGACCTGATATGTTAAAGAGCGTGCTTAAATAAAACGAATGGGAAAAAAAAAAAAAAAAACAGTCGCATGACCGTTCACACTCTTGTAAAAAAAATCATTTCTGAAATTAATTTCAACAAAAGAAAAATCAACAAGAACGCACACACACACATACACATGAAAGACATGCATGCAATTTGTGCAGTGAGTTTATTTGAGTTGCAGGTTGCATGGCTGTGTACTGGGAGTCATTAAGGTGGTATAATGCATGTGCAGGTGGGTCCATTTTCATATGCATCACACACCCATTCTTCAAGCCTATATTTACGCAGTGGAATAACTAATGAAGAACAATTAGCTTAAGTCCCAACATGCCGACCCATCTCTACAGGAAGCCAAAAACAAATTTGGAAGAAATTTTATTCTAGCATGTTGTGTCTGTGTACACTTAGCCCAAATGTCACCCGGTCTTCCGATTCCGAGCTTAATGGATGAATCCTTCTGCCTTCCTCATCAGCGATCTTACATGCCTTCCATCAAGCCATCCTATTCCCGACCTCTGTTTTATGCCTACCCCAACTAGTTTTAATTTCGCTCTGCAGTTCCAGAGATGATATCTGCATGCATCGGGCCTCTATTTCCTGCCGTTTATGCCAGATAGGCGTCTTTTGACTTTTTTTACTATGTCATATTTATTTTCAACATCCTTCTGCCAAATATCGATGTACAAGCGCTGTCCATCATTTTGGATAATGTATGTTGTTCAATGGTGTCGACAGCATATTGCCCCCAGTTTCCTTCTAAGGTAATATCTGCTGAAGAAACTTGGCTACATCATTTTCGATCCCCAAAACAAACAGCAAATCTCCATCACCACACGGAAAAGAGCTAAAGTAGTTGCTCCTGCTGAGAAAGTTTTCTATATTCAAGGATGCCATACTTGCACACACAACTGTACCTGAACAATAATTATTAGAAATGTGCTGAAAACTCTCACACGCAAAAGGCCACATTTCCGTGCAAAAAGCTGGATGCTGTACCGCAACAATGCACAGCTGCACATCGCTGACGTTGTTGTTGAAAATCTCACAAAAAGCAATGTAAATTCTGCCCTTCGCCTTCCCTTTAGTCCAGATTTATCTCCTTGTGACTTTTTCTTTTCCCCAAATTGAAGAAACATCTGGGAGGAATTTTCCGTCAGAAGCAGGAGTGAAAGCTGCGGAGATGATTCTGAAGGATCTGTCAAAAAACAGTCCAGCATGTCTTTGAAGACTGGCAGAAAAACTGGAACAGGTGCATTGCATCCAAAGGAAACTATTTCAGAAAGATAATGAAAATAATGATAATGAGTAAAGGCAAGCTGTTAAATAAGCATTCTGTATTGAGCAGTGTTCGTGATGATCACATGCCCCCCTGCAGTACTTCCCTCCATCAATGACATCGTATGATGGAGGTAGAGGAAGCAGAGGTCGCCGTTGCTGGCCAAGGCTCATTCCGGACTGTAGCTCCAAGTGACAGTAATAATAATAATAATAATAATAATAATAATAATAATAATAATATTTTATAGCCCTTCAATACAATGTACAGCAAGAAAATCAAAAACAATGTATGATATGGTAAGAGTATTGATTCCCTAAATACACATAAAATATATATATATTTATATAAATTATTTTATTTTGATTTATTTAAACAAAGCTACAAATTAGGTAATTTAACACTTTTATTCACTTATATATATATATATATATATATATATATATATATATATATATATATATTATATTTATATTTATAAAACATAAAAATAAAGAAACACTATTAACAATGTAACAAATTAACACTAATAATAAAAGTAGATAAAGATAAAACACAGAGAAAGAGTCGCACTTGAAACTGATTTTTATTTATTTAAACAAAGCTACAAATTAGGTAATTTAACACTTTTATTCACTTAAGTCATTTCAGAAGTAAATTTTATTTATAAAATAAGTTTAATAAACATTAAAACTTCCTTACATAGATATACTTATGTTTCATTCTTAAAATGAATAAATATCAATATTCTATGAATGTTTAATGAACAGTACTAGCTATTACGTTCGTAGTCAAGATTATCATTGGTTAAAATTTACATTTTGTGAGCATTGCTTGTTTAAGGTGTGCTCCTTTACTACAGTGGATATGCCGAACGTTCTTTTTTTGTTCTGAAAAATACATAATCTAACAAATGACAATTTTAGTGTTTACAATTTCAACAAATTCTTGTAACTATGTACAACAAATGACAAATTTCATTAAAAGGGCGATTGTAGTACTTTTGTGATTTTTCTTTGTAAACAATGTTTTTGTTAAAAATATAAATGTCTTTTATACTGCCTATATTACAATTTTAAGGGTGGTTTTGCCTACCTTTTTCTATCCTTTAAATTCCTAAACATTTAGTAGCTATTTATTACTCATTTAGGAATCTCAATTTCAATGTAACAAAATATTTATCCAAAATCCAAACCCTATGTACATTGAGACAAATATAGAACTAAACGTGAAAAAGGTATTGTAAATTAAAAAGGGATTAAGTATATTTTATTACTTGTCAGTATATCGTGTAAAAACTTTATTTTACACACAAGATAGGTTTTGTCATATTTTCTTGTGTTAAACTACGCCATTTATAAAAATAAACCTTTTTCTTAAAGAACTTAATTTTGAATATCTCTACAAAAATCAATTTATATGGATACAAATGTTATTCTTAATTTGTTATTTAATTGTCAATTTCCATTTTATTTAACAGATTGTCTTATATATATTTCCCATTAAACTCTAATTAATAGCACCAAAACTGGTTTTTCTGTATTTAGTATCGCCTTCTTAAACTTTTCGCTGCGTTATACTTTCCAGTGTTCCCATTTTTCATATGCATAAGCAGCCGTGTCCATCCATTTCGTAAATTCAGATTAAGTGATATCTAATTGAAATATAGAGGAAATATGGGGACTTTTTTGGTTTGTCAAATTTGGGAGAGCTATGCCATCTCAACGGCACATAAAAAAACTTAGAAGTCGTAGAAACGAATGAAATAAATAAGAAGTTAAAGATTAATGCAACAATAATTGCCCAATGTTGATGAAGATATAACCATGGTAGAATTATATCAGTAACAGATCAACAGCAAATGCAGAAATTCCAAAACTATTGTGAAAAATATTTCACTGTTTCAACTTACATGCTTTGATTGTTGATGAAGTGGAGGAGGAAATTAGCAGTAGTTGATGGAAATACTTATTTTCAAACAAAACATGTCCGTTTGCTACATAATCTGTGAAATAATGGAAAGCATTCTCGCTTGAAAAAGAACATGCTGGAAAACTCAGCACTTTGAGGCATAGTTAATGGTGAAAACCAAAGTACTTTCTACCCGAGAGAGGCATGTGCTGTTTAGAATAACACCATCTTAATGTGTTTATAAAGGAACGGTAAGCCAGTTAAATCATTTTGTTTTCATCTTGCTATCTTTCTTATGCTCTTCAAATAATTTCAGTTCAAATTCTCGAGTACCAAACACAGAGATATTTCTTGTTGCAAAAGTAATGCGTAAATTTACCTCGGACTTAAATGGAAATATCCTGGACTATCTTTATATTAAAATGTATTGCATTTTTTTCAATAGTAACAGCTTTTTATAATATATGTAATTCACTGGCACAAGTATTAATTTACTTCCAACTTATAAACCTTTTAAAACTTAATATTGAAAAATGTAGTCATTTATGGAGTTGTTAATTTACTATAATTTAAATAATTTAACTAACAAAAAATAGATGCTCAGGTATAATATAAATTAAGCAATGAAAACTGGTGAACGAGCTTTGGAAAGCTCGCCTAATTTGTGCACCAACTTTCAGGTTTTAGTATGTTAGATATGAATACCTTGTCTCACTATTTAGATGTAATAATGCATATACAAATATAAAATAAGTTGCTCAACAAATAACTGCTGAAAGCTGCAATATTTTAGATTGCTGTGTGCTCTTTGGTCTTTAAAGGAGGATGAATACCTGGTTAACCGAAATTATCCCAAAATGTATGCTTTATGTGCCAGTTGTTAGTAGTTGTTTGCATTATCTCTGATTTTCGAACCATTTCGGAATGTCCACACTTATATGCGGCCCGACTGGGAACTATGCATTTTTTTTCTGAAAAGTGTTTAACGCTCGTTTTAAGGCACCGTGGACACTGATGATACATCAGATGAAACGATAAATTGGGAAAGGATTTTTGGAATTATGACATTTTCGTTTAGTGCTGTTCCCAGGTTTTGCAACCAACGTAGTAGAGCTTAGCGGTTTGTATGACATTAAGTTGTTAGTGTGCTTTGTTTATTCAATTAGACGCATAAGTGACTGTAATTAGAAAGGTTTTCTAAAATGAAATGTTCCAGTTCTCAAACTGCATCTTGTAGTAAGAAAAGTAACGGCATTAGTTCCATCACGTACCTATTAATGAAAACTACACGTTCTGAAAATATTTGTAATTTTTCTATGGTACATGTTGGTCAATATGAATGTAAAATGCACACTTAGTCTATTAAGCAAAGTTAAATCACAATGGAAGCATGTTTCACCATTCTTTGTTAATAATTATGTAACAAATTTTATGAAATGCAAATTATTATTTACAGAACTGACTGATAACGTGCATTTTATATAAACAGTTTTAGCTTTGAATTTACCGTAAAGAGGAGAAGCGGGTTTGCATGCTATGGGATTATTGATAACCTATTTGGAAGGTTGACAGGACTGTTATAACTCCTTTTTTATTTTTGATCAGTTTTTTTATCGCCACGGGTGGCCGAGGTCGTTAAGGCGCGGACTCGTGAGCGGGATGTCTGGGGTTCGAATCCCGCCAGGACTGTCCTCCCTGACTGAGGTTTTTTCCTTAGTCCTCATAAATGACAAACGCCGGGGAAGTACCCTAAACTTAGGCCTGGAAGTTTCCTTCCTTAAAAATAAATCCTTTTCTAATTTATCATTTCATCTTGTGTATCATCAGTGTCCATCGTCTGTGGTGCCTCTGTAGCAAAAACGGGCGTTAAACACTATTCATTAATTTTGGTCAGTTTTATTATTATTATATGAGTATTTTGATTTTTATACCAACATAGAATGTTAATGAACAACGTAGAAATGTTTTTATTCTTCATAGGCAAGTAATTTAAGGCACAATTCAGAATCGTCTAAATAAAATGTTGAAAATATGAAACTTTATTAAAAAGATATATCTATATTTATATATTAATCGAGCAAAAAGTATTGGAACTTTTTATTAGAATGACTTCATAGCTTCTTAGTCATCGAAGGAAAGTGTTTGTTAACAAAAATTTTATTTGAAAATTTGACTCCTGTAATGAAGACATGTTATTGGTGACAAATAGCCCTGAAAAAAATATCATGCATTGTTTAGTATCATTTAAATTGGAAGCCAATAACTCGCATATACTTTAGATATTTTATGCCCCAACATGAACTTTGTAGCCATAGACACTGGGATTTTTATCTCAAATTATTTGTCTAACTTTATCTATTCAGCGTGAAAAAATATAACTCTTTGTGGGCCCCCTTTCTGTACTTTATTTTTATCCTTGTGATTACCTTTATTTATAAATTACGTATATGCATAGGGGAATGGAAATGTAGAAGTTAATAAGCGAAAATGGTGGTATAAATAAGAATACAACGTTAATGAAATGTTTAATAGTGCGAATTTATTTATAATGCTTTAGAATGCAGTTGTTTCTTTTCCTCTTTCGCCTTTACTAGAACTATAATAAGGAAATCTTGTACCGCTGAATACAACGTTAATCTACCTACGTAAGTTATTTCCAAAATATCTTGAGAAATGTGCAGGTGAAAACACTTGCAAAATCGACTGCTTCGCTCCTAGTGGTGTGTTATTGCACTACTGGAAAACGCTCTCTGAGAAAGGTGATTAATTACAGCGGAACCGTGCGGTTGGAATAGAGAGCACTTGGAGGCGCTGTCATCCAATGAAATTCTCGTAGCGTGTCAGCAGCCCCCTCCTTACCCGCCAGTTATTCGGTTTTAATAAGCTTCATTATGCTAAAGAAGGGCAGCTTTCTTAGTGGTTATGACTTACAAGGCGAGAAGCATCCTGTCTTTCACAATTTGCCAAATCGTTAATTGTAAAGCTTCAGGAGGATTTGCTAGGCTTTACTACAGTAGATACCGGTAATTTGGGGAAACACTCGCACTCTGGAATATATTTCATCTCTCTTCTTCCTAAAGCCAGCAATATTTAATTGCATGACGTAGAATGTAAAATAGTCTTGTGTAAGAGTTGACAATTATAAAATAAAAAGTGTAACAAAGTACTAGTCTTTGTATCAGCGCAGATTTAGAATGGGGGTTAATAATGTTCATAGTTTATAAATATAATTTTAAAATAACATGTTTGTATTCAGCTGCATGCGGGTAAATAAAAACCTTATTTATTTTTGGAAGGCAAAAACACATCAGAATATTGCACAAACTCTATAATCTGGGAACAAGGAAGGTAAAACCTTCAGGCAAACGTTTCTAACTTTTCACGACTATTTGCAAGTGCACTAGACAGCATATAATACTGAATTAAGAATAGAAATTTGAGACAAATGACATATTTGCTACATTAGCAAAACAGCTCCAGAGTGCGCTTTAAGAACTGTGTACACACAGTAAAGCAGGCGGTCTTGTAATGAATAACAAAGTTCAATTAATAAGGAACAAGAAATTCAGATTCGTGTTGCTGTAACAGAACTAATTATACAGAGCGGTCCAATGAACTATGAACCAATTTACGGTGTTTTTCCACTGAGCGTATGCATACGTGTTAGAACAAGGCCATGCTAGCTTCTGGTTGAGTTCAGTTTTTATGAGCAATGACAAAGTTATTAGTAAGGATTTGTGAGCCCCTCGGTCTTCCTTACAATTAAAAAAAAAAAAAAAAATAGAAGGAAGTTGCTGCGTGGTTATGTCAGTTCCACTCTACAATACCGGCAGTCGACAAGAGCCACTCTCGCGTCTACAGCAAACTACCGCAAGTTAGTCCGTAGTTCGTTGGGTCCCTCTGAACCTAACAGAATTGTCTACATAGATAAACTAATATCATCAGTCAGTACAAGCAAGAAAATAAACGATTAGAAAGCCTGTGAAAGTTTGCATGCCATTGCAGTACTGAACGCTTATATTTCAGATCACGGAATAATACTTCCAGTAACTGTCAAACATAAGCTCTATCAGAGAAACAAATTAACATATTTCATTTTCCAAAAAATAGCGAATACAACCTTGATCAGTTCACTGGAGGACAAAGTAATCAATAATAAATTAAAAGATTATACCAACATTGCAGATGTAACACAATAGGCAAATTAGAAATGAGTATTACGTAATAATGGATTACAAGAAAACTCCAGCATCAACGACATCGGAACCAGGCCAGGCAAATAGGTAGCCTTGCTGACGGAGATGACGGGCCCATGCATGATGGGGAAACCGAGCGGCCCTACATTTTAACGTAACGTTGAAAACGAGCAATTATCAAAGACTTTGTCCTTAATAGGACATAAAGGCTATTCATTCATTAATTCACTCCCTCACTCTTACACTCTCTCATACTCACTCACTCACTCACTCACTCACTCTCACTTATTCTTTCACTCACTCCCTCTCACTCTCTCACTCGCTCATCTACTCTATCTTTCTCACTCACATACTGTTGTAAGAGAATGAACATCTGAAACCCCAATAAATGTCTAAATTTTTTAACATTCAGATAACTTTTGTTTAATGTACCAAAGCTTTTTCAAAATATATATTTACAATGTTCTAAGCCTTCGTTATGTTTATTCTTTACAATATTTTCAACTATTTCTATATTCCATTATCGAATTTTAAAAACTAGGCAGTTCAACAGGTTAT
Organism: Metallyticus violacea; assembly: GCA_030762175.1. Taxonomy (NCBI): domain Eukaryota; kingdom Metazoa; phylum Arthropoda; class Insecta; order Mantodea; family Metallyticidae; genus Metallyticus; species Metallyticus violacea. The sequence continues at coordinate 69,362,516 of CM060842.1, forward strand.
TTCGAAGATTTATTGTAACAATTATTCTTGATATTTAAAGTAAACACCTTATTGTTAAATACAGCCTCCAGCGACTAGTTGATGCTTTCATTCTATAGGCCAAAAAATAATAATTGCTTGGCAGTTGTGAACTGCCATATTAACATTATAGCCTGCAGCACTGCTCTCTTGTTTGTGTTTTTATTGATATTGAATCCAGATAAGCAGAATGACGAGATAAAATATGATGCAACCAATTTTTAAATGTGTTCACATTTGGAGAGCCAAAATGATTAAATACACTGACATTGGTAGACAGAAATATGACCACGTTGCAATATACCAGCTTCTTTATACCTTAATACTTGTAAGCAATACTTGCTTGTGATCGTGTTTTAAAGTTATTCAGCATCCTTCTGTCTTACTGTTTATCTATGGATGGATGGATGGATGGATGGATGGATGGATGGATGGATGGATGGATGGAGATTGCCCTTTTGCCATTCATGTTGCTTCAGTCATTGTTCCATACTCTTTTATTTTTGTACTAAGCATATGTTTATTTTCTCCATTATTTTATATTTTACTTTTATTTTGTTTTCCATTTCTGTGTGCGTCATCACGATTATTGTCAATGCCTTTACTATGGATTAGGCACAAAGACCTGTTCTGACTCACTTTCAACATTTTCATGCCTCGTGTTTCATGATGAACAAAGACTTGCGTTCCAAATGGTGTACTACAAATTTGTTGCGAACGTCATACTTTGTTGTTTTCAATGTGTGTGTGAATCTTAATTAGTTACTGCAAATGTCACATTTTTTCCCTAATATTTTGGTCCTTTGTTGCTCATTGGGCGAGAAAAGTTCAATTTCGTGTGCTATAGTTTTCTTTTTCTCTTCTCCTTCTCTTCCTCCTTTTATCCAGGTCTCCGAGTCTTAGATAAAAACTGGAAATACCAAAGTTTTATGGAACTAAAGTTCTCCCTTTGATACTTTTTTCGGTTCTCTTTTTAATTGTTCCATAAATGTTTTCAAGTTTCGCTTTTTTACTTATGTCGTGATTGAAATGACATGCACAGTTCCAGAATTTGAAGCGTTTACCAGGTTCCATAATTGTATTTGTAATTGCTGTTAGGTTTATTTAATCATTTTCCTTGAAATGCTGTAACCTCGATTTTCTTGATGGATATTTTAATTAATTTTAAAACGTTTTTTTCTACTTCGTTCTCTGTACTGATTACCATCAACATATACATGGTGTTTTCCAGTACTTTGTTTTTTCGTTCCATTTGTTTATATTATTAGTGTTTATTTAAGTTAAGCAAACTTAAAACGACAACTCCTGTCTTATTTCTTTGGTTAAAATCAATATGATCTTGACTTCCTCTCCTACCTTTATAACAAAAGTTGTGTTTTATATGCACCTTTAATGGTTTGTATTAAATGTTCATTGATTCGACTTATTTTAAAAATATCTACAATTATATTGTGTTCCATTTATTGACCGAACGCTTTAATATAGTTAATAACTATATGTGAACCTTTGCCATAATCCCTACTTTCATTTATCAGTTCCTTTACAGAGTATTCAGGGTGTTTCAGAATAAATAATATTTTCTGATATAATAAAGGGCATATAATAAAACATTTTACGTAATAAAACACCCTTCATAAATACTACCATTTTGAGATTATAAAGTAAAGTCAAAACTCTTCATTATTGCTCATGGCGGACTTTAGTCATATTTGAACTATTCCCGTTACTAGAAAAGATTTAATATGTTTTCCTTATAACTTGTATCAGATAAGTTTATGTGAATTTTAATCATTAAAAATCCATTGGTTTTCAAATGTGGAATCAGTGGATGTGCCTAAAGTTTATGCTAATATAGAACGGAGAGAAACATCCTCATGGTCATATTCCCTCATACTACATTTTCAAGGTTATATCAACATCTTTGAGATAGTGACCAATAGGTATAGAAAATAGTTCTGAAATAAATTGAACTATTAGAAGGTTAGATGTTGAAGATGAGGTTTTGCAGCGGTAAGCAAACAGACCAGGAACTAGCATTCGAATTATTCCTCATTCGACGAATACTAGCCATGTATCTGCATGTAGAGTCTTGTGTGAATATGAAAAGCACACATTTCATACCTATAAAGTGCAAAGATGATTATCCTAACATACCATGAACAAAATTTCTAAGTGGTGTTTATGTAGAATTTTACGATACGCCTGATTTTGCCAGATGCATATTATAAACACAAGAAGCATTATTTTCAAGATATAGCTTTTTCAATAGATACAGTGGGTGTTTTTGGACTTGGGTTTTAACAGTGTAACTATTGAGGCATCAAGGTGGTGGACACTGGTGACACAAGAGATGAAATGATAAACCGGAAAAGTATTTTTTAAGGAAGGAAGCGTTCCAGATTTAAGTATAGGATACCTTCCCGGCATTTGTCATTTCAGATCTGAGGAAAATCTGGAAATAACTGAGAAGGACGTCCTGACGAGAATCGAATCCCAGATCTCCCACCAACAAGTTTGCACCTTAATGACTTCGGCCACCATTGGCGGTGACATTTGGAGTAAAACTAATTTCAGCGCTTTTGATAATGTCCACAATCAATAGAATTTTTCTGTAAATACTTGGGTTGAAACTGTAATAGGGCCATATTTGCTGTCTGCAAAGCTAAATAAATAGGTTTATGCAATCTTTCTGGAGAGTGTGCTTCCGGAAATACTTGAAGATGCTTAAATCAGTAGTATGAGAAATGGGATCGTTCAACTCGATAGTACACCTGCACATTTACGATTAAATTGTCAAAATAATTTCAATCGTTTTTCCAAATCCTTGGATTGGAAGACCAGGCCATACTACTTAACCTGTATGTTTCCAAACTATGACTGTAATTAATGCCTTGGTACAAAAGAAAAATTTCTTCCTAAAATGATTCTTGATGATAAACGGAAGAATTCGTTGTGCAATCATTTGTATGTCGAAATAATAGTTGTAATTTTAACACACTCAAAGCAATTTTCATAGTAGTCAATTACTTCATAATCAATAATGATTGAAATCAAATAAAATATTACTTCTGACTTTGAGTTTCTTTCAAATCCTCGTTAATTTCATTAGATATAGCTCGAAACGGGAGCATTTCCAGATATTACTTTATAACGAAAAAAGTTTTAATTATATCTTCTATATAACATCATAAAATTAGCAATAGTTATTCTGAAACACATTGTATATTGCCATACTTGATCACCCTCGTCTAAATCCGCTTTGATAACTTTTTAAAACTAATTATATTATTGATCCATTTTTCCTTCATTTCCCAATACCTACTATATTTCAAACTTATACCCTGCATATGTTCTCTCTTTTCCTTATAAATATTATCAAAGGATAACTTTTCAGCATCTATATAGATTTTATTTTATTTATTTATTTATTTTTTTTTTGTTTGGTTCATTTATGGATACTCTTTAATATCTCAGGACATCAGCGTCCTATGCAATTCAGAGCGTGAAATGGCCGATAAAATTTGCTCAAAGGCCTCTTCTTTCAGGCTTGAGGTTCTTTTACATGCCGAAAATATACGACAAGGTATCCACGGCTTTACTTCCTTTTCGAAGATAGACATACTTAGGATTTTTACGCCCCGAAAAAATACATCATTCCTGGCCAGGTTTGAGCCCGCAATCTTGGGTTTAGGAGGCAAGTATAGTTACCACTACACCACCAGGATCGACATTTATGTAGATAGATCTTACTTCTTACTGGAAAAATCATATATATTTTATTATTTATTTATCTATTTTTTCAATGTTGACTTATGTAAATATTTACATTAATGGCATTTCTTCATTTTCCATGTATATTCCTACTGTAGAATTTTGCAATATTATTTTTCTTAATGTTATTGCTCTCGTATATCTTTCTATCTACTTCATAGTATTGCTGGTGTTTTTCAATTTATATCTTTTACCGTACATGTATTTTTATTCTGGTGATTTGCATAGGTTTATATGTGTATGCACTGTCGTTGTTTGCTGCTGTTCTAATATTATTTTAATGCTTATTGTTATGATAATATTTTATTGTTCATGTTTTAGGTATTAGAACACGTTTATTTATCAGTCAGTTTTACATAGGTTTTTTGTGCAGAATACCCTAGTTATTGCTTATTATAATTGTGGTATTGTCACAAACATAGATTGATAGAGCACAAACCACCGATACGCCACATATTGCATAGCCCACCTCGACCCTATCAATGGAATTAAATGAGGTGTAATGAGAGAGGTTATAATTTGCGTTTGCAACCAGGGGAGATCACGTAAAAGCCCTAGGTCAAAACGGCGGGTCCCAAGTGATTTGAATCTGGGACCTTCCGAATTCAGTCCCAAGAATTATCCCTGAACCATATTTACTTAATTTCAGTACTCTTAAAATATAACAGTGGTTTTATTTGGCTTTTTAATCAGTCAGAAATAGGTAGCTCGGTTTATAACTTCAGAGCTCAGCACTCCTCCCAGCGCCTGCGCAGCCCGCGAGATCTCTCTAGACACATTTAACGGTTGTAGATAAGAGGGATCTGTCATTCAACGCTTCACCGCCTTTCCCCGTCACGACGTCCTCTCTCCCCTTTCTTACAAGCTGTTACTCGCGTTTCTTAGGAGGAAACAAGAAAAACCTACCTCAAGTGTCGCTGATTCAGCGATTTACATTGCCGGAAACATTAAAGCTGACAGCCTAAGGCCAGGCTGGGAAAATTAGCGCCAGTATAATGCGTGCATTTGTAACGCTTAGGAGATTATGAGAAGTTTAACATAGCGTGGCGTAACCTGATGTAACGTAGCATAAGATGAGAGAGAATGACGAAGCAAATGCTCATGATAGAGCGGCTTTACTTGTTATCAACTGCTTTTATATTTACATGTTTTGATTGTTACACGGTCTGTCACGTCTGAGCGAGGTTTATAGTGTTTTTTCTATCTCTAAAAAGGAAGATACAATTATTAAGTTATATCTGTCCAGTTTTCTGCTGTTGTAATTCAATATTACTTGAAAATGTTCAGGGTCAATTTCTTTGGAAATGAAACCGCAAATTAAGATGGATCTATATTTGTTATCCTATCCAATATTTTTTCGAAAGTGGTATATAATTTCAATTAAAATTACTAGAGAATCTTGTCAAAAGCTCTGATAATACAATACTTATGCTTTGAAAATGTTCTTTTTATGAAAACAAAATATTTTTATGCTCATTGTAAGAGTGATGGCGCCTTAGACAAATTTTAAATGACATTTTATTCTTTTTGGCGAATTTCGAAGGAATGTAGCAATTGGGATTGTACGTATGAAACGATTTTTGAAAATGTTCTTAACGTCTCAGCGAATCTACCTATTAGGCACCGAAAAGACAATGAAAACATTTTGTTCTAGCGGTCGCAATTTTTGTTTTTACTCCGCGAAACTCTGCAATATTTCATTATGATAAATGAATAAAAATAATTTCCGAAAATCGGTGAAATGGGATAAAATCAGATTATTAGGAATGGGAGTTTGCCTGAAACCCAACATTTCAAAAGATATTTAGCGTCACCAAAATTTTCTTTTTGCAACCAAACTCTGAATGTGTCATTTAAATAAAATAAGAAAAACAGTTTCTGAAAATAAGAAAATCGGAGGATTGCAGAAAGGGTATGCCTAACACCAAAATTTAAAAGGCGCCCTCGCTCTTATGTTTAATTTTCTCTATGTTTTAAAATAAAAAGAGCCATTAATTCAGCATTTAAGTGTGTTTATAACATTGCATATATTTATATTTAACAAAATCTTCGTCGTAAAGATAGAAAATGTGAAATATTCATCTAATAATGTGTTCGAGAATTGTATTTGTATGTAAGAGACCTCTATAATAACATTCAGAAACGTTGGCGTCCCATTTTTTTTACTACAAGAGCATTTAAATTAAATTTCAAAGTCAATGAAAATCTAAACTTTCAATTGTTGATTATGTGCATTTACCTAGTACATTGTAATTGTTTTTAAATAGAAACAATTTTTTGTTTTATTTAAATATACGAACATCTTCTTTAATACATAATGTAACTCGAGCCGTTCTGTTATTTTTCTCTATTTTAATGAATGTAAAGATGATATCTAGTGCTCAATTCATAAACATGGTTACATTTAAAAATGGTGTAAAACTACCCACATAATATAATTTTGTCTATCAATGGTCATATATTTCATTTAATTAATAGAATACCATTAATTTTTGTCATTTAATTTTAATAATAATAATAATAATAACAACAACAACAAATTTCTAAAAATGTGGTTTCATTTGTGTGATAATTAGAGATTACAAGAGTTCTAATTTTGTTTCTCTAATACCATACAGTAATGCCATATTTTTCTTTTTATTTATTAATCAGGCCATAATTAGCATTTTATTCAACATGGTGATAAATTCACTTAGTTTACGCAGCTCCTACGTGACAGTATTTAAATTTTTTATATTATCTGAAAGAGAATAGCTTACTGTGAATAACTGTGCAGACGTTTGTTTTACTCGAATGTATGAAGGGTAATTGAGAAGTTCCTAGCCTGGGACACTTCTCCTAGCCATAAGTATGCTGTTTTATAAAGTGTTTCTCTATTTGCCGTTCGTTGTAGTAGCTGGTATTAAATTGTGAATTTTTAAAGTAAATATGGCAGAGAGGAAACTGAATTTTGAGAAAAATTGAATATGTTCGGCGATGAAGCATTTATTTTTGAAAGATTTTCCGACAAGGAATATGGTGGATACATTGAAGGTCATTGTCCTTTATGTCACTTCCGAAAATGTTGATGCTGTGATGATAACGATTTTGAAGGATCGATGAATTGAACTGAAACGCATAGCAGGAACTTGAGCGTCTTGAAGATCATTACATCATGATTTTTGGTGTGAGAAAAATCACTGCTAAATAGATCTCAAAATGCCTGAATTCCTGACCAAAAACGACTGAAGAGTGGAAACTTCCAAGTCCATATGTCATCATTTTGAAGATGATTCTTCTAACTTTTGGATCATATTACAACTATAAATGAACATGAATCCATTACTACATTTTAGAAACAAAATAACAATGAAAGGAATGGAAACATGTTCACCCCGCCCAAAGAAATGTAGTGTCCAAAAATTAGCAGAAAAGGTTCTCTCGTCTATTTTTGAGACAGAATGAATTATAGTTACAAATTATTTCAAACATGATAAAATGGTGACGGGGAGTATTGTTGCGCATTATTGACAAAGATGTGTCAAGATAATGCAAAGGCCCCTGATTGTAATGTAAAAAATAAATGAAGCTGACTTTGCATTAATTCATCATCCTCCTTGTTCGCCAGATTTAACCCCTTAAGACCTTATACGTTTCCAAAGATAAAAATAGAATTAAAAGGGAAGACATTTTCATGAAATAAAATAGTGATAAATATTATGAAGGAATGGAGAAGAAGTAACAAATACTCCCTTGTATGTCTCTATGTCAACAAAATAATTTGTTGATCATTTTGTTATGAAGACAGTAAATTAAAACCAACATAAAATAGAACATTTAACAGAAAAGAGAAGGTGAATGTTTTTAATGTTTTATTTATAGACGTTATGACTGCATTGCTTTCCTCGTGACGTCTGTAGCCTAGATGTGAATATTATACGTGTACGTCTGTATAAATAAAACGAATTAAGGATGGCATAATTAGCTCAGAGTCCTTGGTTCGCAATCCGAAAATAGTTTACCCAGAGAGCTTCACCTAACTGGAATTCCAACTCAGAACCCCTGGAAACTGGTACAAACGTTACCATTAGACCACGAGGCGGTCAGAATTGATATTTTGATGATAGAACTTATTGACTCAAAACATACCCAACGGAAGTGCAGACAGATGATCATTAAGAGCTATTTAATTTTGGCGCTTAGTTTAAATGGATATTTAAGTAAACTAAAATACATTCTCGTATTGTTATGATCGAGTGATATGCGGTAGTTTGAACTGTCACTGTAATATACATTACTTTTGAACTACTTGGGCGATCTAAAAAGCTTTCGTCTTAAAACAATGAAGGACGAAGTTTTTAATTTGAAAAGTATTTTTATTTTTCAACATAATCTCCCTTAAGGCCAATATTTTTATTCCAATGCAATTATCCCGTCTCTGAAACGGTTTTCCGGAAGATCAGTAAAACACTCCTCCACAGGTGCAATCACCTCTTGATTTGATTAACAACGCTGTCCAGCGAGAGTGTGTTTGCGCTTTGGGAATAGAAACTAAGAGCCAAAACTGGGGAGTATAGTGGATGTTTCCACAATCATATTTCAAATTTCTAAATTTTCACATTGCTGGAACACCTATATGAAAGAATGTGTTGTTTTGATCAACAATTATTTTTTCTTCTGCAATGCGGACAATTTCATAGGATTTTTTCATCTAGTTGGTTTAAAAGATTCGTTAAATAATTTCCTGATTACGGTTTTACTTTTCTGAAGAGAATCTATTGGTAAAATTCCTTTAACGTTCCAAAATACTGATTTCACAAACTTTCCTGCACATGGAGGTCAACCTTTTCTTCTTTGGCGCTGAACTGGTTATTTGATTCTAGTTATAATCGATGCACATAATAAGTTCTGCTGCTGTTAAAATGTGATAGTTTTATACGAATGCGTTTGTGACCTGCTGGTGGCAAATACGTAATGATTTTATATAAGTCGAACGTACACATTTCCTTGAAATGCGTATAACTTAGCAATGTCACACAGTTTAACTCGCCTGACAACTATATCATGCATTTGTTCTACTGCAGTTAGAATTTTGGACGTCTCTCACATGGCTCATTTTCAAGACCTCTATAACCGTGTTTTAATTCAAAAATTCACCTTTAATCATTGCAAATGAAGGAGAAAAGTTCGTATTCCGAACGAATGCTTAAGATAACTAGGAAGTCTAAATCCAGCAAATAATGCAGGATATATATTTTACACTGTATTTCGTCGATTCTGGTGGTATAGTGGTAACCATATTTGCCTCCTAAACCCAAAATCGCGGGTTCAAACCCGGCCAGGACCGGTGGATTTTTTCGGAGCTTAAAAATCCTAAGCATGGCTTCCTTCGAAAGAGAAGCAAAGCCGTGGTCCCGTGTCGTACATTTACGGCACGAAAAAAGAACCTCAAGCCTGAAAGAAGAGGCCTCTGAGCAAAATTTTTCGGCCGTTTCACGCCCTGAGTTGAATGGGACGCTGATGACCTTAGCTGTTAAAGAGCGTCCATAAATAAATCAAATCAACACAGTACTGCATTTCAGAAACTTATAAAGCTATCAATATGACATTTTTAAGAGATATTAACAACACTCAACTAAAAAACTTGTGTAAATTTTAATTATCTAACAAACATAAAAAATTTAAACAAAAATAAATCTTATTTCCCGATAACTTAAAATTTTGACATGAATGTGCATTTTTCTTAGGATTGACTAGCCCAATTTTTTTGAAAATTTGCATACACATAATGTTTGCAAACGAGAAGTGTAATAACTAGAAGTATTTATAAAAGTTAAAAATACTTACATTTTTTTTTAATTTGACAATTATTTTCTTCTCAATCAACTGGCATAGATGTATTATTCTAGTTCCCGGAATAGTATGTTGTCTGCAGTTTAAGTAAAAAAGGTTTCACTTCCACTAATAGTTTATAAATAAAATGTGTTATGTCACAGTGATTTCATTTTTTAACAAGATTTTATTTCGGCTTAATTTTTTATGTGCATTAGAGTGTTAAAATTCACCGAACATCTTTATTTAACTTTTCTTAATATCTCTGAAAACTTTCATGTTGTTGGCTTTAAATTTTTCTGAGATACAGTGTGAAATTTTTGCATTATTTGCTGGATTTACACTTCCTGATTATTTTAAAATAGAAATATCAGCATGAAAACAATTATGCACGATCTCTTACGGTCGAGGCCAAGAACTTTCAGACGCCCTTGCATTATACATTTTATCTTTCACTTAAGAATAACTTTGCTTTCTTACATAAGATATAAACCAAATAAACTTGAGGTGCAAAAGAACCTCGGAATGTTTATCACTCTCTGTAACTCCCTGTACTTGATGACGACACGTCATGGAAATTGCACTATTACCTACCGTGGCTGTTGCACACATTCATCGGATTTGTACTCGACATGCGAATGTTTTTACTTAGTAATGTTATTGCAGAGTAACACCACAGCTCACATAATCAATCTCTCCCCTCATAAATGTGACACATATCTCTTTGCACATTCATCATATTGAATTTCTTTAACATGCTTTTTACATTTACCTTTTTTTCATGTGTTGATAAATATTTTATGCACAATTATTTCACTATGCGCACAACTAATCTTTGCAACTGCTATGGACTATCAGATCCATTATCTCCTGGATGTTTATTGTTGGATACTTTTAGCACAATTTACGTAACACATCAAAATTCTTAATGGTTTTTTGTGGTACTTTATGCATTTTACGCGAGTGACAGTGATCACACGACTAGTGTTCTTAATTAAACTGTGCAAGCGTTTAGTGTCGCGATTGTCATGTATTTTCGTTTGTTTAATGCAATGGCTTTGGCAGTGTCTTTAGTCGCAAACATGAGAACACTTGCAAAAATAATTAAATAATATATTTTAAAAATTATAAATAATTTAATAGTCCACATCCCAGGCAACGATCATCTCTTTTGCCTCTCGGTATTGTTAAACATCCGATGGTGATACTAGAGCCGAGCTGCTAGTCAGGTGTTCACCATTCGTAATTTCGTTCTGCTTATTTTCAATGCAATACAAATGCTTTACCATGCAAACCCGTGACTGCCTTTTTATCTGGGCCATTCTGCCAGTGATCTAAATCTGTCCTTTCGTTCATACTGTTCTGTGTATATTTTAGATGGGTTTCTTTCATTCTCTGATATGGTTGCTGCAGCTAGTGAGTGTGCAACTTCGCTGGGGATGTGAATGATTTCGGGTTCCCTTCTTAGCTAGTTCATCTGCCGCCTCGTTCCTTCACCGGAAGAGATCCATTGTAGAAATACTCGCTTTTATAAGGTAATAAGTGGACAACGGATTTTGGGACACTATAAATTGAAGTTGGATACCTAAAATAAACTAAACTTTTAATAAATTGAGTTCTATGGTAGTAAACACATGACTAAGGGTTCAAACCCATTTATTACACTGAATTTAACAAATTATACCCTAAAAATAAAGCATGGCACAAAAGTCTATTTAAGAAATGGTGACAGGCAACTGTATTAATAAACACAGTTGTAAAAATGTAATATTTTGAAAAAAAAAAAAAAAAAAACATATGCTCTCAATAACCATGGAGAGTTTAGAAAAAATCCTGATGTAATTATAGCTGTAGTTTAGGTTTTTGATTTAGTTTGAAAAACGCTTTAAATAGCAATAATAAACCAAACGAAAATGGGAATGGAATGCTAAAAAGTTGTTAACACAATAAGAAAAAAAGATACGTTGGTTGTATTTCTCTAGAGGGACTTATTATTTTATCGTAAAATATCTGGCATCGTTACGTAATTTTTACGAATGTACTTGCAAAAACAGGTTGCTCTGTCCCTTATTCCAAATTAAAATTTTGCTACTGTTAATACAGCTTTCCGTTACCAACAATAGCTTTGGTTATATCTGAGCCCTTGCAGCAGTTACCCACTTACCTATTATAAATAATTATACAATATAAAACTTGAGATAGATTTACATTATAGCATTTAGGTTTAAGAAAAGATTTCAAAAGAGAGCGCTAGTTTGTTAGACAAAAAAAAAATGTAGTGTTTAACTCCCATTTATTATTGAGGCATCATGGGCGTGGACAGTGATGGTACGTACATGAGATGAAGGATAAATTGAGAAAGACCTCTTTTTTAAAGAAAGGAAGCTTTTCGGGCCTAAGGTTCCTCCCTCACATGCCAGTTATGAGGAATGAGGGAAACCTGGGAAAAACCTCAGTCAGGGAGGGCGGTCCTGTGGGAATCGAACCCCAGGCCTCCCGCTCACGAGTCCGCGCCATGACGACCTCGGCCACCCGTAGCGCTTTTAGACCAAATTATTCTGTTAATTATAGCACACGGTCTCTTAACTCTTCAGCAGTAAATTCTCTTCCACTCACAATTCAACCTACTGCTGCGAGCTGGAGAGATGGCTAGTCAGAGGAATGTGTTGATAACGTTCAACTGTTCACTATTAATATTCTGCTTATGTTAACGCAAAGAGATGGACAGATTGTTTTAAGCAATTGAATATGTGATGATACACATGCAGTGTGAAATGTTTTACTTGGCAGAAAAAGCTCTCAACCCGCATACGTCGCTAGCCATCTCTCTAGCTCCCAGCATTACCTCCATGCAGGAATATCATTCGGTTGAGCAGTTATCGTTCACATAAAACCAGTGCGTTAAGATCTTTTGAGTAGGCTACAGGGTTCTTTAACAGAAGTGCAAACCTGTTTTGAGCGACTTTCCTATCAGTAAGTAATACTATATCTTAGGAAGAACCGCCAAAGTCAGCGTGGGATTAAAATCTTTAAAAGTGAAAGAAATCCAATCCTCGCGTGTCAGTGCAGTGCTTAGATTTATAAAAATAATGTTGTTAAGGCTCTTCAGCTTTGACAGAAGTGTCTTAGCTTATGCGTCTTGGCCGTTAAGTTTCGATAAGTTATACATAAACACACTGCTGTCCTTAGAGTAGATTAACGTGAAGGATGCGGATTATTACTCCCTAGGACAGAGCCTGCTGGCTTATTGAATTATCTCCTGTTCCCTATACAAGATTTAGGAAACCGTTCACAAGTTTTTTCTTACGGAGATCCTCCATTGGGTTGATGACGTTACAGTGACCCAACAAGTTTTCAGAATGTAGTTTAATTTTCCACCTTGTCGATTTCCACCCAAATGGGTCTGATATTGGTGTCCTTTTAAATTCGTTCATCAATGTGATTACCCCAACTGTGATTTTTCGTACACGTTTTCGTAAGAAAGTGACTAAAGTGAAATAATAAAGTCTAATGTTGTTTGTGGATAATATCTCGATAAAGCAACAAAATTGGAAACATGTTTGGTGTATCAGAGTCTTCGATATCGTGCTTCTGTGACGCAGACATTTCTGCACGAGAAACAATAAAAACAAAATTTAACAATTTAATGTCTTGAAGAAACTGTAGGATAATTTTTTAAAAACATTTCTCTATTTCACACGTTTAGTAAAAACAGCAAAAAGTCCACCATTGACACTAACTTCTCATTTGTTACCACTAAAAAATGTTGACACTAAATAAAATATATAATTCGTTTTTTTACCCAACTTAGTTATGAAACATCAAATTGGAAGACATTTGCACATCCGTATCGACGGAATTTTATGAAAATGTATATAAGAGAGAAGCATGAAAATATGGAATTTCGCACCAGTTTTTCTGAAACATAGCCGCATAAATTGAATAAGAGGCTGCAGTAACAAAGTTTAAAATAGCTACACCAAGCTAAAATTTGCTTTCGAAATAATATAGGTCAATACTACAGGCATGTTATTTGAGATACAAGGCGGCAGAGCACTACTCCATACTGACAGAAGCCAGTCCTTAAGGCCGTATAATGCATGTGCAGGCAGATGCTTGTATTAGTTTGAGGGAGACTTAGTTAATGATTGGTTGTACGTTCCAGTGTTACGCTAATTGTTTTCCGTTAGTTATGGCACTATAAATATACATAGTATTAAAGAATGTTTTTGTGTACGATATATATATCCTGGAAATCGTGTTCCAAATAGCGCCAACTTGTTAAAAATTTAGAAGAGACAGGATCTCTCAATAATAAGAAACATGTTCTGACAGAAGAAAAGTTGGATGAAATACAAGAACTTTCTACTTAGGTTCCCGTCTATATTGACGCTGAAAGGCATCGTTTTCAATATCTCTTATAACTTAGGTTAGTAATTCTTATTAGAAGTTTTAAATATAATATTTTATGCTTTCGGTAAACACACAAATACTAACATAAAAACTTTAGGCTCGGCTCTATATCTCTTATTCTGGTTATTGCGGCTGGACTTCCCCATTAAACAGCCACGTTCAAGCGGCCCGTAACTTAAATAACCTCACTGTATCCTACTACCTAGTGTTTAATCCCTGGTGTAGCTTATATGTATATACATGTTTTAAATGTTTGAGGTTCTTAGTAATAACCATATCGATAATGCACTATCACCTGCAATTAAAAATTGCTATAATAAAGATGATTAATTCTATTCACTGTTTTTACGGTGAAGATATAAAATAATTAGACCTAACATGAAGCATAATAGGCCATTTTATAAGAAACATCCCTTTTGTCAAAATTCGCAGATATTTTTGAGACTTTATCACTTAATCAATTCTCAATACTTAAAAATATAATTACATTAACAGAATTAGTATTTAATAGGTATTACAAGATTCCCAAACTGTAGGTTGAGACTCCTAGAGAGGTCGCTGCATATAGTGAAAATACTTTTATTTAAGATCTTATCCATTTTTACATCGATTCTTATTAAGAATGTTTAACAAACTGTTGCATTATAATTATTTTGACCAGTTATACAGCAGCGCTACAATGGCTATTGTGATTGAATAGATTGCAAATAATTTAAGCGTGCGCTAGAACTTGCATATTAATTAAGCAGCGAAGTGAATGAAGGGCTCGCCAATAGTTTCATTCTAGAAAATGTGGTCATGCATGAAACAGCGGGCATATTGTGTGAAGAAGTAAATTACGCTTTAAGAATGAAAGTTCTGGAACATTACGAACTGGTGTTTTTTAAAGTTATTGTTTGTCTTAAAAGTTTATGCTAAGTTGCAACTAACTGATTTACAGTTCCCAATATTTGTAAATATTTGCTGATGTTGGAGTCTAATTTAAATGAATAAATGTATTAATTTTGCCATTGAAAGCTGAAAAAGCAATATTCCGCATGGAATAGTTGACAACTTGAGAGAGAGAGACAGAGAGAGAGAGAGAGAGAGAGACACACACACACACACAATAAATTTGCAAATCTAATTTAGTTACATAGTTAACAGTGTTACATTATTTTCATTTATTTTTATATACATATCCTTAATTAATAGTTGCAGAAAATTATAAGGGCATGGAACCATGCTAAAAATTATTAGAATAATATGACAGATTGAATATGAATTACGTGCAATGGCAAACTCAAAAAATCTGTACTCAGAAAATGCAAAGGTAATAACAAATAACACCTTGCATAACTAAGATGAATTTTCAGCTGGCTGTTTCGAAGTGTTCAGAAAAAGTTTCGCTGGAGATACAGTCGAAGCTGATGGTGGGGGATGGAGCGTTGTGTCCAAGAAGGGTTCAAACTGAGATCAGGAGTTCGTTTGGTTTAGGTTAGGGGCGTGGTGGATGACTAAAGTAAAGATGACAAAGAGGGTACGACAAAGTATGCGGAGAAAGAATATTGCGAACCTTTCTCTGGCGTATTGTAAGGGGACGAAAGATTAGAGCATAGGTATCTACTGGGTTCATTTGTTAACGGAGAGAGAGAGGGAGGAGGATTCTCTTGACAGACAGAAAGGAGGAGGAGGAGGAGGAGGGAGTACGTATTTTTTTTTAATAAAGTGAGACAGATCAGGTCCGAAAAGGCGCAAAACCGGATAGGGGGTGGAGGGACATTACACAATTTTCAAAATATTCATACTTATGTGTGTGAAGGTGTAGGGTGTTTTTTTTTTTTTTTTTGTAATTTTTGCTTTTTATTTTATTCTTGTGTTTTTCTATTTTCTCATTTTTATTTATTTCATCTTTTTAGAGCATAAATGTATTGTTTGTCCCTTAAGAGTTAAATTTCGGCTTGTGCAATTTCATATATTGCACAAACGCATACAGTCCCAGGACAGTGAGACATGGATGAGTTATGTTGATAACAAATATATATTGCAAATAATTCACTGCTGTTGCTGCTGCTACTACATAACTAAATAATATGGCAATGAAATAGCTTCCATGACGTAATATAATCATTAATAGATATAGGGCGTCATTAAGAGTACAAAATATATGGTTTAGAAACATGGCATTTAGAATCAAAGACAACAGGCTAAAAGTGTTCTACAGAAAAGTATTTTGGTACCGTTCTTGAAAACGTTTTCAATAAAAGACGATTATAACTAGTGATATTAGTTATTAAGGTACAAATGAAAATAATATACAGATAATGACAAAAATTAGGTTACTATAAAAGATTTAAGAGACATTCAATCTGGAGGATGAAAACGTAAAATGTCGTACAATGACATGTAAATAATAAAGAATAGAGGTGAATGAAGGAAAGCCACATAAAGTAGACAATAGATATAGAAAGATATGTTAATTGTGTACTTTTTAAACAGATCTATAATAATTTATCTCAATTGTAGGCGTTCCAAAAAAGTATTCAAAAAGTTCTGGAATGTCTCTTATGGGATTAAGATTGTAGTTTAGTGTAGAGTGTGTGAAAAGTATTCAGATTAGTTCTTGCTGAAAAGACTTCTCATATATTATTTAAAAAGGCTGCGTTTTGATATCCGCTGTTTTCCCAAAATGGTAGTTCTTATCTCTGTAGAAGAACTAGTTATTTTAACATAGAATTCAACCGCTCTTCCGTTCCAAAAACTCAAGTAACTGCTCATTGCTACAGTCCTTTTCTAATGCGTAAACTAAAGCGGAGAGCCCCTGGGAAAATATTTAACAATATGCCTTTGGAAACGGCGGGAAATTAGAAGCGCTCTGTGGTGAAAGTCTTTGTACCAAGTCCAATCATCACAAAATGAACACATGTTCTTCATGCCTCTGAGGAAACGTTTCTCTGTCGCTAGCATGTCATGTTTGACAATAAAGGAGTCCCTCTGTGTTTCAGTGACAGTGACTGTCAGTACTTTTCTTTCATTCTGAACAGCATGTGAAATGAATCTTAAAAAGACTCGTCAAATCTAAGAGACAAGAAAAAAGTGGCTAATATTGAAAAATGTTCCCGTTTGATACGGATTTTCACATTTTATTTGTTTTCGATAAGTGTATCTGATTTTGGAAGCTTTTTGTGCTTTATGTGTCGCACCAATGAAATAATTTTCACCCACAAGTTAATGCAAAATTGCAACCCATAGTGCTAAAGCACAAACGATCCACTGATCTACAAAAAGATTTTTCCTTGCCTTTTTATTTTTCTATCTGAATGTTTGTAATATGAATACCCTGAATTCAAATATGTTTTCAATCTTACTCTAAACAAAAGCACATCAATTTTACATCAATTGTAGTAATTTTTCATGAAATATTATTAAGTTTTAAGACATAGCTAAAACCATTTATTTATTTAAAATTTAACTTAAATATTATGAATATGTTGAAAAAAGGAAGAGCTAGGCTATACGTCAATAACTATGAATTTCCAGCATTTTTCACTTTTAGGGAAAGAAAGCTTAATTTCTTTCAAAGTTTGATATGTACTTCACGTATCTCTTTTCAAATACCAACAGTAATCAGCCATCAATGACATTGTTTTTAATTTCTTTATGAAAGAGACAGTTCTTCACTCATTGCACTCAGATTCGCATGGAAATAATCAATATGGCTGTTGAGTAAGTGCACTTTAGCACTCATTCTTTACCCCAGACTTCTAAAACGTTGCAACATTTCCTTAACAATTTCTTTATAGTTCCCATATCTTGTTGTCAAGAAAGTTTACTGTCACTTTTTTGTATGCCAATCCTAACTCGGACATAGATTGAGCAACGTCTCATCCTGCATAAGCCCACAAGTATTGAATCCATCGAAAATATCTGCTGCTATCTTAGCTTCAATTTTCTGTTGAAACTCTGTAACTTGATTCAGATCAGTAACAAACTGATCAGGCCTAACTTAATATGGAGCGGTGGAAGGAGGATATAAGGAGAAACCAATGGTTAATACTTCACTTTTTTTTCTCTCTAGGAACTAAATTGCTCCTTTTGACCAAATGTTTTTTGGTCCAATGCTCTGGTTATACCTCTACTATCCCATTCACAAAGTCAATAATTTATTATATTGTTTAAATCTCTCAGAATAGTTGTTTTGTGTATCTGTTCAATAAACAAACCATTAAAACTGTTATTTTCTATAATACCAAATTCTGAAAAACTGTAGCCCAATGAAACAAAACAAAGGCTGGTTTGAGAGATTCCATGTGGTAAGAAATCAGAAAATATGAACAGTTTTCATTTTGTAGATCGCGTAACTCGAGCATCAGTCAACATTTTCCAGGAAAGCGGATAAGATGGAATAAAGTATTATAAACGTCGTTTTAATAACTTCATAATATTTTTCCAGGTGCTCATTGTGTCGCTACCTTACTTTGACTTTGCTATGATTAAAGTGGGCATGAGCAGATAAGTGATGTTGATATGTTTAAAGGTAGAGAGAGACAGTTCACTTAGTAAGTTGGCAACTTGTGTTTAGATCCTGCTGTCATCTTTATAAACTCTCTGACTACTCAAATGACAGAGCTAGGCTGATGTCACAAGTTCTTGATAGTACGCACGACACTTAGAGGTGGTTCTCACACAATGTCATTTATACATTTTGCGTGAAATCGATTAACCATTCGCGGTTCTAGTCTTGCATTATAAGAATCAAATCTCTTGTAACGAGATGCTCTTCGTGGTCTCCAGAGTATGTAGACTGAGGTCTCGGTTTTGATAGAACAGATTGAGGTAATTTAAATGAGAAGAGCATCAGAAAATTAGCTGAAGATCCGTGCTTCGACTGCCGGCCTTGACCGCTAATGTTTCTCAGCTAACCGAAATATTTTGTGTCTGCCTACTTCGGTTCTTTTGTGCTTTATGTTCTAATTTGGTTTGCTCATGACGTGAAGTATATTTATTTCAAATTTTAATTTCCACAAAGTAAGCTTAATACTGAAATAGTTTTGAAGAATAAATATTAGTTTACCCCATTTTTAGAAAGTTTCTACTTCAGTTCTTCTGGAATTGTTATGGCAATTGCTCTTCTTAGCTGTTTTGCGTAAACTCAGTTATCCAACAAGCTATTCTCTTAGAGCCTGCACAATTTTTACGTGGCTAGTCTACTAGTGCTTTAGTGGTTCAGTTTTTGGATTTGTGTTTGTTTTTACCTCTAGTTAGAACTTTCTGTGATTTATTTGGCCATGTTTACTTTTAGAGCTCTAATGACCGCTGTAGTTGAACACCCTTAAGCCACATCATATCCTAGCGCATTGTAGTAGCACTGAGTATTGAGAAAGAAGTACCCACCGCCTTACTAACTGTTAACAGAGGGCGAGGATGAGGAGCAGACAGGCAAATTCATATCTGAAAAGGCTCAAAACCGTGGTAAGAGGCCGGGGAAAATAAACTGAATTAAAAGTGCATGTATGATTGATATTGTAGCGACTCATTTGGTCGATAATGATGTCCTGTTTTTTTTTTATTATTATTATTATTATTATTATTATTATTATTATTATTATTATTATTATTATTATTATTATTATTTAACGACGTTAAGCAAAGGAGGTATGACTTATTTATTAATTTATTTAAGTAATGTGCTTAATGACACAATTTTAGATTAACTTGTGGGTGATTCGCACAATCAAAATTATCTGATTAGTGCGATGCATAAGACTAAAAATATTCCAAAATCAGATACTCTTATCTAAAGCAAAGTTAGTATAATGTATGTTAATTTCAATAAATACACTCATTCATTCATACTTCCACCAACATACCATTGCTGCTGTTGGCATTCCTGGATTAGATTGGATTGTTTGAGGTACTTCAATGTTGCTCAGGCTGCCGTTTGTTGCTACGCCACAAATGAGAGTAACTCTGCGAGTAAGATATACGATAAAAAAACACCGGGTGATTACTGCGTGGACGTGAATGGGATTCCTAACATATTTTCAAATAGACACCCCGAAGTCGATAGAGCCATCTCCAAGGAGTTCGAGCCCTTCAGAAGATTCGCTTCCATATCAGATGTCGGGGCAGAAACCTTTACAAAGTGCAATCCATCTCACTGCGCTAATACACTTTCCTAGCACCTTAGACTTTGTTCCAGAAATAGCTTAATTAAATAGAACGGCATTCGCTTAAGCAACCAGAGGAAGTCACGCAAAATTTCAACGTCCTGCCGAATGAGAGTTCAATGGTTACAGCGTGAGTTACCCCCTTGCTTCTTCCACTACTACCATTACCACAACTACTATTAGTACTATCGTTTGATCAGTTTTGTTCTTCCCCCGAGTGTTTTGCTCTTAGCCAGTTAGCCTGCCAGCCTGGTCTCTGTGATTAGCGGGAGGGTATTAACAATAAAACATAGCAACCATTCAACAACACACAAACCAATTAAAGAGGCTCATTACTTATCAAATTATCAAATCAGGCGTTGAAACTGATTGCCTTTATTCTCCACACAGTTTTAGCATCTCTTTAGACAAGTATTCATCACTCGCTGTAGTTCATTTTGAAAAATCAGGACAATTTCTGACGAATATTATCTTTGAGTTCTTGTATGGAGTGAACGTTCGTCTTGTACACGGCATTTTTTTAATTTACTCCAGAGGTAATAATGACAGGTTGTCGATTGACCGAGGCCCGCACATATCCTTACTAATATAACTCTGTCTTGTGGAAATTGTTCTAATTCGCAGTGTAAGTACTGGAGAGTTCTGTTGATAAAAATACATGCTTACGATCTCTATTGATTAATTCTTTGAAAAAAAAAAAGGAATTAGTATGGTATTCACATAAGTAAGAGAACCAACTGCATGCTAAAAAAAAGGTCTATGGTTCTTTCACCACTGTGTTAACACATAGGAATTGTACATGATGACACGCTATGCCGTTGTAAACATACAAAGCATAATGCACTTTATATACTGTCGAATTAAGAAACTAACTCAACACACACCAGGGAACAGTCGGCAAGGTCAACAAGTAAAGCAGGCGTGATACCTCCTCCTTGGTGCGGCAAACGAACGGGGGCTCGCTCATAGAAAATAAACCGTGCGGGGGGAAACATCACTTATTGCACTGTACTATTACTACTACTGCTACACTACTACTACTACTACTACTACTACTACTACTACTGCTACTACTACTACTACTACTACTACTACTACTACTACTACTACTACTACTACTACTACTACACTACTATTGCTGTTACACTACTACTACTACTACTACTACTACTACTACTACTACTACTACTACACTACTGCTGCTACACTACTACTGCTGCTACACTACTACTACTGCTACACTACTACTGCTGCTACACTCCTACTGCTGCTACACTACTACTACTACTGCTACACTACTAGTACTACTACACTACTACTACTGCTACACTACTACTACTACACTACTGCTGCTGCTACACTACTGCTGCTGCTACACTACTAGTACTACTACACTACTACTACACTACTGCTGCTGCTGCTACACTACTACTACTGCTACACTACTACTACTACATTACTACTGCTGCTACACTACTACTACACTACTGCTGTTACACTACTACTACTACTGCTACACACTGCCACACTACTACTGCTGCTACACTACTACTACTATACTGCTGCTGCTACACTACTACTACACTACTATTGCTGCTACACTACTACTACACTACTGCTGCTGCTACACTACTACTACATTACTACTGCCGCTATACTACTACTACTACTACACTACTACTGCTGCTACACTACTACTACTGCTACACTACTACTGCTTCTACACTACTACTGCTGCACTACTACTGCTTCTACACTACTACTACACTACTACTACTACACTACTACTACTGCTACACTACTACTGCTTCTACACTACTACTACTACTACTACTACTACTACTACACTACTACTGCTGCTACACTACTACTACTACTACTGCTACACTACTACTGCTTCTACACTACTACTACTACTACACTACTGCTACACTACTACTACTGCTACACTACTACTGCTTCTGCACTACTACTACTACTACTGCTGCTACACTACTACTGCTGCTACACTACTACTACTGCTACACTACTACTACTACTACTACTACTACTACTACAACACTATTGCTGCTACACTACTACTGCTGCTACACTACTACTACTACTACACTACTACTACTACTACTACACTACTACTACTACACTACTACTGCTGCTACACTACTACTGCTGCTACACTACTACTACTGCTACACTATTACTGCTTCTACACTACTGCTACTACTACTACTACTACTACACTACTGCTGCTGCTACACTACTACTACACTACTAGTACTACTACACTACTATTGCTGCTACACTACTACTACACTACTTCTGCTACACTACTACTACTACACTACTGCTGCTACACTACTACTACACTACTAGTACTACTACACTACTATTGCTGCTACACTACTACTACACTACTACTACACTACTAGTACTACTACACTACTACTACTACACTACTACTACTACACTACTTCTGCTACACTACTACTACTACACTACTGCTGCTACACTACTACTACACTACTAGTACTACTACACTACTATTGCTGCTACACTACTACTACACTACTAGTACTACTACACTACTACTACTACACTACTGCTGCTACACTACAACTGCTACACTACTACTGCTTCTACACTACTACTACTACTACTACACTACTACTGCTGCTACACTACTACTACTGCTACATTACTACTGCTTCTACACTACTACTACTACTACTACTACTACACTACTACTGCTGCTACACTACTACTACTGCTACACTACTACTGCTTCTACACTACTACTACTACTACTACTACTACACTACTACTGCTGCTACACTACTACTGCTACACTACTACTGCTTCTACATACTACTACTACACTACTGCTACACTACTACTGCTTCTGCACTACTACTACTACTGCTACACTACTACTGCTGCTACACTACTACTACTGCTACACTACTACTGCTTCTACACTACTACTACTACTACACTACTAGTACTACTACACTACTACTACTACTACACTACTGCTGCTACACTACAACTGCTACACTACTACTGCTTCTACACTACTACTACACTACTACTACTACACTACTACTGCTGCTACACTACTACTACTGCTACACTACTACTGCTTCTACACTACTACTACACTACTACTACTACACTACTACTGCTGCTACACTACTACTACTACTACTGCTACACTACTACTGCTTCTACAATACTACTACTACACTACTGCTACACTACTACTGCTTCTGCACTACTACTACTACTACTACTACTGCTGCTACACTACTACTGCTGCTACACTACTACTACTGCTACACTACTACTGCTTCTACACTACTACTACTACTACTACTACACTACTACTGCTGCTACACTACTACTACTGCTACACTACTACTGCTTCTACACTACTACTACTACTACAACAACACTATTGCTGCTGCTACACTACTACTGCTGCTACACTACTACTATTACTACTACACTACTACTACTACTACTACTACACTACTACTACACTACTACTGCTGCTACACTACTACTGCTGCTACACTACTACTGTAGCTACACTACTACTGCTGCTACACTACTACTGCTGCTACACTACTACTACTGCTACACTATTACTGCTTCTACACTACTGCTACTACTACTACTACTGCTACACTACTGCTGCTGCTACACTACTACTACACTACTAGTACTACTACACTACTATTGCTGCTACACTACTACTACTATACTACTGCTGCTACACTACTACTACTACACTACTGCTGCTACACTACTACTACACTACTAGTACTACTACACTACTATTGCTGCTACACTACTACTACACTACTACTACTACACTACTGGTACTACTACACTACTACTACTACACTACTGCTGCTACACTACAACTGCTACACTACTACTGCTTCTACACTACTACTACACTACTACTACTAGACTACTACTGCTGCTACACTACTACTACTGCTACACTACTATTGCTTCTACACTACTACTACTACTACACTACTACTGCTGCTACACTACTACTACTACTACTGCTACACTACTACTGCTTCTACACTACTACTACTACACTACTGCTACACTACTACTGCTTCTGCACTGCTACTACTACTACTGCTGCTACACTACTACTGCTGCTACACTACTACTACTGCTACACTACTACTGCTTCTACACTACTACTACTACTACTACTACTACTACACTACTACTGCTGCTACACTACTACTACTGCTACACTACTACTGCTTCTACACTACTACTACTACTACTACAACACTATTGCTGCTGCTACACTACTACTGCTGCTACACTACTACTACTGCTACACTATTACTGCTTCTACACTACTGCTACTACTACTACTACTACTACTACACTACTGCTGCTGCTACACTACTACTACACTACTAGTACTACTACACTACTATTGCTGCTACACTACTACTACTACTACACTACTACTACACTACTGCTGCTACACTACTACTACACTACTAGTACTACTACACTACTATTGCTGCTACACTACTACTACTACTACACTACTAGTACTACTACACTACTACTACTACACTACTGCTGCTACACTACAACTGCTACACTACTACTGCTTCTACACTACTACTACTACTACTACTACACTACTACTGCTGCTACACTACTACTACTGCTACACTACTACTGCTTCTACACTACTACTACTACTACAACACTATTGCTGCTGCTACACTACTACTGCTGCTACACTACTACTATTACTACTACACTACTACTACTACTACTACACTACTACTACACTACTACTGCTGCTACACTACTACTGCTGCTACACTACTACTGCTGCTACACTACTACTGCTGCTACACTACTACTGCTGCTACACTACTACTACTGCTACACTATTACTGCTTCTACACTACTGCTACTACTACTACTACTGCTACACTACTGCTGCTGCTACACTACTACTACACTACTAGTACTACTACACTACTATTGCTGCTACACTACTACTACTATACTACTGCTGCTACACTACTACTACTACACTACTGCTGCTACACTACTACTACACTACTAGTACTACTACACTACTATTGCTGCTACACTACTACTACACTACTACTACTACACTACTGGTACTACTACACTACTACTACTACACTACTGCTGCTACACTACAACTGCTACACTACTACTGCTTCTACACTACTACTACACTACTACTACTAGACTACTACTGCTGCTACACTACTACTACTGCTACACTACTATTGCTTCTACACTACTACTACTACTACACTACTACTGCTGCTACACTACTACTACTACTACTGCTACACTACTACTGCTTCTACACTACTACTACTACACTACTGCTACACTACTACTGCTTCTGCACTACTACTACTACTACTACTGCTGCTACACTACTACTGCTGCTACACTACTACTACTGCTACACTACTACTGCTTCTACACTACTACTACTACTACTACTACTACTACTACTACTACACTACTACTGCTGCTACACTACTACTACTGCTACACTACTACTGCTTCTACACTACTACTACTACTACTACAACACTATTGCTGCTGCTACACTACTACTGCTGCTACACTACTACTACTGCTACACTATTACTGCTTCTACACTACTGCTACTACTACTACTACTACTACTACTACACTACTGCTGCTGCTACACTACTACTACACTACTAGTACTACTACACTACTATTGCTGCTACACTACTACTACTACTACTACACTACTACTACACTACTGCTGCTACACTACTACTACACTACTAGTACTACTACACTACTATTGCTGCTACACTACTACTACTACACTACTAGTACTACTACACTACTACTACTACACTACTGCTGCTACACTACAACTGCTACACTACTACTGCTTCTACACTACTACTACTACTACTACTGCACTACATCTGGTGCTACACTACTACTACTGCTTCTACACTACTACTACTCTACTACTACTACTACTACTACTACTACTACTACTACACTATTGCTGCTGCTAAACTGCTACTACTGCTACACTACTACTGCTACACTACTACTACTACACTACTGCTGCTACACTACTACTACACTATTGCTGCTGCTACACTATTACTACACTACTAGTAGTACTAAACTTCTACTGCTGTTGCTGCTACACGACTACTACTACTACTACTACTACTACTACTACTACTACTACTACTACTACTACTACTACTACTACTACTACTACTACTACTACTACTACTGCTGCTGCTGCTGCTACACTACTACTACATTACTACTTCTACTACTGCTGCTGCTACTACTACGCTATTACTACATTACTCTTACTATACACTTCTACTATTACTAGTACTATTACAATCACTACTACTATTCCATCAGACTGCCTCCATATTCTGTGGTCGGCGTGTGGATCTGCAAATCCGGAGGCCCAGGGCTCGAA
The DNA here is from genome assembly GCA_030762175.1 of Metallyticus violacea. Lineage (NCBI taxonomy): Eukaryota > Metazoa > Arthropoda > Insecta > Mantodea > Metallyticidae > Metallyticus > Metallyticus violacea. The sequence continues at coordinate 69,389,219 of CM060842.1, forward strand.
TTCCGTTATATCAGTGGGTAAGATTTTTTCCGGTGTTTTCCTTATGCTGAAAAGATGAATGGCAAGATAACTTTAGGCGTTGAGGAGTCCGGCTCATTTATGCTCTTTTGTGTCCTTTTCATTAAACATTAATGCATCGTCTTTTAGAACTTGGTTGTTGAAATGGACGTTAACTGTAACAAAACAACCACTAATAGAACAACCACCTCTTCAATTCCTGTATTCTATTTTCTTGTTCCCTGTACTTTTAAATATGCTCACACTTGTGCTCTCTTGGGATAGGCTATAAATAACTCCTTATCTGCCATCTGCTAAGTGACGCACGAATGAGATAGTTATATAGAACATTTCTCTTTTCTTCCTAGCAGAAGACTGACATGGTAAAAGGTTACCAAATAACAACTCAAGGGACTAAGAAGCTATAGGTACTACTTTATGATAACCTCAGTGTAATTTGTGTTTACGAATTACTTTTCTTAAGTGTCAGGCTGAGCTTTTGATATTAGACAATTTGGGTTTCACTACCATAATTTTCCTCACCCTGAAAAGGAACTTCAGACAGTATCGTATCTCAGGTCCAGGTCTTCATTAATCGCTGCAAACATTTAAGGCAGTTAGTTTAGAGCGTAAAACTATTTAATAATTCTTATGCCATTAACTTCTAATGTGTTTTCTCTAGAAACATGTATTTTAATTATTGTGATACAGCATAATGCCACGCAATCCTTTTCTTGGTCTTTTCTTGTGGATTTTTGAGAAAGTATTGGGCATACAGATCTTTGTACATTATTTTGTAATAATGCTGCTCTAGTTTTCCAGTATAGAGGTCGTCATATTACGATCAATTGATATCATGTGAACTGTAAGTACCTTGATTTTTCCGGTGCACTTGGTAAGAACACGTCTTCGTAATTTATCGTGAAGAGGATTTGTCGTGGTTGTTGATATATGTGTGGTTCACTGGGGGCTGCATTAATTCGAAGTGAGCGAATTGTGATGTTATTTCCGGCCGCGAACACCTCCATGTAATATTGTCTGGTAGAGCATCTACCCGAGGATCCCACTTCATACCCCGGGTCTTTCAGGGACCCGAAGTCGCCTTTTGTGCCCTTTGGTCAAGGGGGAGAGGAGCCAAAAGGAAATTGTTTGAACCACCCGACATTGCTTCCTTTTACACCTGGAAGGGTTTATTCGTATGGTAATTTGTTGATTTGCCACCTGGTTCGTTACCTCTTAGATGAGATTAGCCGGCCTCGCCGAACTAAACTAAAGCTCATATAACCGCCACGATGCCTAAACTGAAGTCTAGCTATGCTGACACCCCGAACTACGTACACCGCCTGAACTGAAAACTATAGAACCGTCTACAGCCCAAACCGAAGTCCATCTCTGCGTGCCTCGCTGCCCAAAAACTGCGCAAAACTCTTATCTTCTCAAGGAAGTTTCCCCCTTTTATATTAATTATAAGTATCCCCACGTGATCCTGGGAGCTCACGGGGTCCACAGAAGGGAGCTCATGGCTCGCTGAGCCTTCAAAATATTCAAATATTATTGCTGCGCTCTCATTCTCCCATACGTGCTCACTTTAAATTTCCAACTCTCTGGTCTCCGATTGGTGAGTTCGTGATCACAGATGTCACAGTGAAAGGAAAACATTCTCGCCGACAACTGCTCCTGTGGTATTTTTGACGAACTTCCGAGCATTTTCATGCAAGTGAGAATACAAAAGATCTGTTGTTCCGAATTGTGCAGCACATCTGCATACACTTAGCCATGTTACAACAGAAAGACTTATAGCCTAAATACGTTTTCCTGATACATGGAATTTCCACACACACACACGCACACTCACTCACACACTCACTCACTCATCACTCACTCACCCTCAGGCACGTGGGGTGCGAAGATCTGTTACAATTGTAATGCCTGAAATGTGCCATTCACTCGATTCGCACCGGTTCGCCGAACCGTTTGTTAAAATTGTTGCATTTCCAAGAATTGGTTGTTTTAAATTCAAAAATCGAATTAGTCACTTGGGGAATAATATTGCGAATTTTGTTATTGTAATGAATATTGCACTAATTTAAAGTTAATGTGCACATAGCTGTAAATCCATATGGCAATAATATTTTTATTTTATCAGCTTATAATCTTGTCAAAACTATTTTTATCCAAGTTAACAAGACTGCGGTAACTATTGAAGAGAACCGGTTGTCAAAAAATGAGAATGACCCACTGCCTGAAATCCCTTACTAAACATTTCCAAAATTTCCTTTACTATTTCACCCTGGTCTTTTTTTTTTTCGGAAATTTTTGGAATCTACCCATCAAGACTCTTTTCTCGTTACTATTATTTATGGTCTATCAGCGCTCTTCTCAACTTTACCCTTCTAAAGAGAAAAATTTCTAGCAATTGTATACGTCAAATTTTTAAATAATGATTCGTTTTATCCACTTTTAAAACAATATAGTATTATTGCATGATTACGTTCCTTTACAACTGCTGATTTATTTGTCTTCTTTTGTACCTATCATTGTTGTGGTATGCATGGTTCGCAACATCTTAATAAAACTATTAATTTAATGGGCACAAGTGTAAAATTGTGCTGTACCTGAATTTCAAGAATTTTTCCATTGTTTTTTAAAATATTTTACATTTTTGGATTCATAAATCAAAGAAGAAAAATGAGAGATTAGTATATTAAGCAAAATGGAGTCAAATGCATATCAGAAATGACAAAATCACAGCAATTAAATATTTTATGAAACTGATACCTAAAGACACGTAAATTTAAAATTAGAAATGTAAGTAATCTAAGACTTAAATCAGGTGATAGATTTGAATGATCTTTTCAAATTATTTTTAAAAATGAGATGATTGTAGAATCTATAAAAATGGAATAGAAATGTCGTGTATGAACTGTAGAAGTATTTCTCTTTTAGTGAGGACTTAAAATTTATGCAGCAATTATTTTATAGAAAATGCTACAACAAATAGCAGAATTAATATCATAATAAAAGGGATTCAGCAAGAGTGGGTCGATAAAATATGCCATTTTTAAGTCAAGTAAATTTTGGTGAAAAGGTGAATTTAATTAGAAAATTAATTATTTTTAAACTATGTGAAAGTCTACGGCAAAATAAACCTCAAGACATTATTGAGAATATTAGAATACCAGATAACATATAACCTGATCATGACATCAAACCATTAAAAAATAAAATGAAAATAATATTTTAAAGTAAATAAAAAATATAAATAACAATATAGAACAGTGACTAGAGATGCGATTGTCGCTATATAGGTGGCGCCGCGGCCGAGTGGTTAGACTGCTCACTTTCCACCAAGGCAGATCGGGTTCGATACAGTCGGCCTTGGCGGTATAGTGGTAACCATACTTGCTTGCTAAACCCAAGATGGTGGGTTCGATTCGGGTTAGAACCGATGGATTTTTTCAGGGCGTAAAAATTCTAAGTATGGTTTCCTTCGGAAGGGAAATAAAGCTGTGGGTCCCGTGTCGTACATTTACGGCACGATAAAGAACCTTAAGCCTGAAAGAAGAGGCCTCTGGGCAAAATTTGTCGGCCATTTCAAGCCCTGAGTTGAATGAGACGCTGATTACCTGAAATGTTAAAGAGCTTCCATAAATAAACCAAATCACGGGTTCGATACTAGCGAACATAAGTCGGATTTTAGCGAACAAAGCAGTTTTCTCCTGGTACTCAAGTTTGCTTGCCACCATTTCGTCATTAACTCCATCTCATTTTCATTTCGTAAAGCAATAGGACGCTATTGCAGCATCTCTCCACAGAAAAGTTGTGAACGCGGCATCATGATAAGATCTAGAAATTAGTCCTAAATTAAACGAAATAATTAAAGAATATAATATCGAGATATTCTACAAACAAAATATGTTTATGTATAAAATTAAGATTACACAATACAGTATTGGTGACAGCTTTTTAATTTGCCTACGAAAAATGGATAATTAAAAAAATAAATAGAAAGAAATTAAGCTTAAAGGCGCATCGTTTCAGTTTCATAAGATCAGTAAATCGATCAGTGGAAAAAGTAGATATAAGAAATTAAATGAAATAAATAGTCGTATAAAAATAAGTGAAAGAGTAAGTGCTAAAAATGGCGTCTTCAAGGTTCTCTGCAAGAGCAGATGAACTGAGGGGAATGCGGGACCCTGACCAGGTAGCGAATTAACCTCGGACAGGCTCTATGTTCCAATCCTTGTTATGGTAGAGCTTTTAATACGTGTTGATCTACTACCTGCGGAGACATGAGAAGTAATATCCCCCTAAAATAATGCATATTAACATTAAGTCTATGTCTGATCAGAAGGATTTTCTAATACAGAGTGCTAAAGATTTCATTTCCACAAATAATTCAAAGTTCTTATTGCTTTTGTACAAGCATTATTAATGATCGTTTAACAACTTATGTTTTGTCAGAGAAGTTTCAACTTTGTGTACCAATTTCAGTAGTAATCTATCAGTATATAATATCACACCATTTTCATAGGTAGAGGGCGAGTTTAGGGTCTAGCAGATGAGCTGATTGCCAAGTTGAGCCTATAATAGCATGCAGGGAAATTCTAGAGGGGAAGCAAGTAATTAACACAAAGCAGAGCCTGAGCTGTATCGAAATAATATAAGGAAAGCTTTCGATAAAATGCTCAAAGTTGCAAGGCATACAGAGCTCTCCAGTAGGAAACCTGTTAACTTGTTCTGAAGTCTCTTACATTTTGTAATTCTGCTATATTGTAGTTTTCTTGATTGTTGGTATAATTATTTAACTAAATGAAATCACTCTGGGCTTTTGTTTGAGATGTCAATTACTCCTTAATGTCTGTGCATTCTTATATACTCGAAACGCCGAAGTAAAATAGGCGCTGTGAAAAGTGAAGAATCTAGAAAAAACTGCAAAGTTTTATGACGTCTATACTTGCAAGCATCTGAAGGGAAATTCTCTTCACTCTGAGGTAGATAGATAACATTTAGTGACAAGTTGCTCATTTATGACAAAGTAAAATAAGAGTTTTCTAAAAGTTCTGACCTTACCAAGAAAACACAAGATTTAAAGAGATTTTCTTTTCAATATAGTGAATGAATTATTCCAACGGCCCCCCGACTATTTAATACCCTCAGTAAATTTAGATTTGTCCAATGAAAAATAAGCGTCTCTCTCAGTTTGAGCCTCATCATTTGATGTGAATTATTTTAAATATATTTCTATAAGGTCTGTAAGGTACAAAGGTATTTGTCCTGGACTAAGTATTCATTCTTCCTCCGTAGGAATCTTCGTCTTATCTCGAATCGAAATCTTCCTTACCTTATCGTTTAGCACCATACTTTCCTACTCCTTTTCTTTATCACTGTACTTGCCGGCACACAGTCGGTATAAATAACTACGTTTCGACTAAGGATTTATCCTTGTTCGAGGCTATCGCCTGTCTGAGAGGGAACTCGTGCTTCATTGTTCTGCGACGATATCCTCAGCAAGGCTTCCCAGAAATTTACTTTGAAATTTGAAAAAATTATAGCCTTACTCATTTTTGTGATAAAAGCAAACCTGGGTAAATAATTAATTATATGTATGGTTTTCTTGTTTTCACTGTCTAGCACTAAAACTTTGATTGTAATTGCACATAGGCTTTTACTCTGGATTATTGTTATGGTTCACATTGGAGGAATTCTTCCATTCTTATTTGGTAATGTGAGAAATATTATTAAGATAGTTTTGTATGTTTTATACTCGTTAAGACAGTGATTATGTTGAGTTTCTTAATTTACCTATAATGTAATTAGTTCGTAATGTCAAATATGAATATATTATCCAATTGCATCTTTTATATAAAGAAACATTTTATTTACAAACAAATGATTTCTCTTAAAGTTGAAGATTGTAATATTCCATTAGTGTGTATTTTGTGATTTAAGTTCTATTGACATATTAAATACTATTATTAGAATTTTAATTTCTCTTTCGTATTTTTGTTTTAAATAAACCGTAGAACTATCTAGAGTATTTGCACTGGGTTCCTTCCCCATTAATCTGCTTGCTACCTATATTCTTGGCAATGTTTATTAGTGACATATATTACTCGTGAATTTATTCTGAAACAGTAAGATATACCAACTTTCCATTTAATTTCCCTAAAATATAAGTTTATAATGAAGTATTAAAATAAAATCAGCAAAATAAATAAAATTTAACATTTTAACGACTTTAGGTTTGCTAATGACCAATAATATTAAGCGTAACACTAAGTTTAGGAATGATAACGTCAATATGGCTGATACGTTTTGGATAGTTATGTATTCCGAGAATTTTAATAGCTAGATTAGTTCAATGGACTGTTTCTATTTCCTATCCATAATTGTGTGCCTAATAATTCCAGGGTAATTCGTTTTACACTAAAATTTGAACATAAATATTTCGTTTTAGGAAGAAAATTTATATTTTCATATTTATTGTGTCATCAGTAAACAAAACGGTGCTGGCTGCAAGATCGATTGATAAAGATATTTCAAGGGGGGGGGGGGTTTAAATCCATTTGGATTGCGTTTTTATTATTCCTCATTCTAATGATTTGCTTATATTTTAAAGTGATTCTTTATATTCTGGGGGGGGGGTTGTACCTCTGAACAAGGTATTTTAAATTTCTCTTTACTCAATAGAAAGCTAAAGCGCATGTCAGAATGCCTGCATTAACACAGTCAACAGTTTTAACCTGGTTAAAAAATATTCCTCCTCTATACTATTATCCATTAGAATCGTTAAAACTTCATTTAGCATGGTACTTTCAATATACGTTTCAGGCCTAAGTTCCAGTAAAAGCTGGAAAAATTTTAATCTGGAAGTACGGTCCCAGAGGAATCGAACTGCATACTTCCGTTCACAAACCATGCCTTAGCTCTGAGCATGCAGTGTGTATTTGGACCACAGAGTTACGTGCAAGGCATAAGGAAAGAAAATAAACTTGTTATAGTTCTTTTTGTTTTCAGTAGTTGGTAATTTAAGACATGCTATTTTTTGAGCTTCAGTGAATAAGAACAAAATGCACTTAAATAAGCTACAAGTATTATAATGGTTTTAATTTTTACTTTGTTCACAAATATCACTTTTCAAAATTTAGTTACAGTTTATAGAAGCTTGGTTATTTAAGGAAAATAATATGAAAAATAGATATGCCTTTGCCAAGGATGACTAGCTTTGCTTCCTGTTGCAGTTAGACAGTTTGACACCTTACTTTAAAAGATGGGGTATAATTCTGAGGTTATCTGTAAAGAAAGAACAGAAAGGCTGCTATATCTTCTGAAATGCGAAGAATATTCCAATTCGCCTTAAATTAGAAAATAAATTCCTTATTTAGCGGTCCGAAGAACTAGTTTAACTTTATTAAAACTGCAAAAAAATAATTGTAAACTTAGCATAAATGATACAGGAAGGCTAAAAGAAAGGAAAAAAGAAGAAAAAGGCCAAGACGTGAACATTATACCGAGAAGACGAGGAAGTCAATTACCATTACAGTAATTCAGATACTGAAGGTTAGCACTGCAAGTTCCACTGGTTGAGTGATCAAATCTAGGTTAACTTCCTGAGCTCTAGTGGGTAACCAAAACGTTTAAATTTCTCATCACCTCGCTGCAGCGTATTCAATACTTATAAATGTCGGGAACACACCGCCATATCGAGTCCATGCCATCCGGAAGACTAGAGGCCCTTCAAATAACATTAGAATTGATAATATGCATGATTTATGAATAGCATTTTAAAGCCCTTAAGGAATGCTTATGCCTTAAAGTTTAGTTATATATACAAATATATAACACTCTTTTCACACTCTTTAAGGTTTTAGACTTTTTCCTTCCTTGCGAAGAAGTTTTTGTTACATAGATACAGTGTTAAAAGCAAACAATTTAATGAAGTTTATTCAGGAGGAACAACACCGAAATATTTTCACTGTTTATAGAGGACTATTTAGCTTTGTAATTTATGAAAATGGTAATATTGTCAAATTTTGTAAGCATGTTTTAAGTTAAGCGCTTTTGAACTCCATAAATACAACAGTTTGCCATATTTACGTAGCATACAAGCGGAAAGAAATTATGTTCCGAAAATAAATATATTATAAAAAAAGAGAAAATTTGTAAGTAATGTATATATTGTACAACATAATATAATTACTCTCCCATTTTCTCACCTCTAACCTCGTGATCATTTACTATCATATTTTTTATGAATTGTATAGAAATAAATACGATCTTAATATTACGTACCATACATATCATTACGACGCCCCTCTGGTTAACTCGGTTACTTAAACTATTCAGGTTAATTTATGTCAAAATCTTTGATTTATGAACAATTGTAGCAGCATTAGTACTTTTTGCTTACTTTTAACCTATTCACAACTACAACCAGGATGTAAAAATTCCAATGCATTATCGAACACAAAATAGAACAAAATATGACAAATATCGTTAATTTTTTGTTCTATGGATTTTCGTAGACCGAAGTTGCATGAAATATTTTGTTCCTTGGTTGCACAGAATTATTCCTTAACGTTTTAATATTATTTCCTTTTAACTCTATGTTGGAAAGATAGGTCCCTGTCGTTATCCAAACAATGTTTCCTTGCACACTAGAAAGCCAGAGATATTTCATTTGTAGTTGATTTGTGATGTCCGTAACGTTATGTGAATTCGGTGTTCGCTTAGTTAGGCCTTCTTGTTCAATTAGATAATTTAGCGCATTGGGTCCGATGAGAAATGTTTATCGGTAAACCATTAAACGTTTGTTATTGTTTTATTATCACGACGTCAAAATACAACGCTCTGACACATTGCAATTAGTAAAAACATAAAAATAAAAACAGAATAGGACACTGACGTGAAAAATGAGTGTGATAATAAAGGTGTAATGACGTTAAAAAAAGTGTTTTGGGCAGTAAACCTGAAATGGGTAAATTAAAATTCTCTTTCCATTCATTATTTATTTTTCAGAGTTTATGGCTGTATTTCAGTTATCCTTTATGGCAGTTAACCCAGTTGTATAAAAGTTGCTAACTGGAGATTACTTTTGACTGTAATTTAAAAAGTAACAAGAGGCTAGTGATCATTTCTGTTGCATAAAAATAATCTCAGACTACGTAATCTCGAGTTTGCAATAACCGTCAACCTATGGCAACATCGCGAAATAATAAAGAAATTCTTGTTTGGAGCGAGTTAATGTTTAACCTGAGAAAAACAATATTTATTCAGCTGCCCGCCTCCGAATCATATGTTTTAATCTTGTGTGTCTTCAAAAATGGATAAGGAAATACCAAAGCAAATGCGAGCAAGTTTAGCAAATGTAAGAAAGATATTATAATCTGGTGCTAAAATATAAGGGAATAACTGAAGAAAAGAACAGATTCGATCTCAAATAAGGATAAAATCGCACATGGTGAAGGAAATTGCCAGAGTATAATTCTATTCTTAAGACTTCTGCATTATTATTCCCATTGTGTGTGCTGCCTACAGCACCTAAAACTCCAGGAAAGTTACGAATGTTAAGAAATCTAGCATCACATTCCTTACATCATTCTCTTCCATTGGCATTTTAAAGAACTGTCTTGGAGCTGCTATTAACTAGTTGCTTGAGACCGGCAGCAACTCCACTGATGTCCAGGTTCCGTTGCCAGGAATTCCAGTGGGGAGCAGCCCGGATACCGAGCGTTAGCAGAAATGAAGACGCATAGAGTAAATTGGATAATAATTGTAAATTAATAAAGTTTAAATGTAACAATTGCTACTGGGTACCAGTTGCAATTGTAGATGTTATTATAAGTCATAGTAAATAGCCGTAGTGCTGGATTCCAGTACCGGTTTTGTTTTTGAAGTTTTAATTTTGTTTAGTCATAGTGTTAGTAGTGTAGATTTTAAAATCTGTAAAATTTAATTGTAATTTAAATTGTATTGAAAGATATAAGAGGAATAAATAAATGAAATCTGGAGTATTACGTCCTGATGTAGAACCAAGATATCAGGATGTAAGTATTGCAGAATTAAAATTAAAAAAAAAAAAAAAAATCTCCAATAACTATTTGGAAGTTACCCGTGGCATGGAACCTTAAAGTTGTTAGTATCATGAATATCGAATTCAAAGCACGATTCCGCTTAGTTTGTGATTGTAATCGGGGTCGTAACTTCTGTTCCAGTTCTTCGACATATTTTGCTAAGCGAAATCCAATTTTGAATTATATGTTATTCAGTTCTAGGAACGAATTATTTCTCTTGAAATACACGAAAAATCTGGTGAAATTCATTATCGGATGAGATGTCGAAATAATTATAAATCTGTACAATACTGCTTATAAGATTAACTTAACAGACGTAAAATTGAATGCAACTGCCTTGTTGTTTCGCGGAAATGAGTAGTGAAACATTGAACAAATTTTATTTCCCGAAACTAAAATAAATGTGACTCAGAATTTTATTTATAAATGAAGTTATTGTGCTTCTGTACTCTGGGAAATGTTTATTTAACATTTTGTAACTTTAATTAGTGCTTTAACTTGTGAAAGTTTGCGATAGATTTAATTGGAAATTAACACGAAATTATCTTAGATTAATGTTTATACAACCAAATTTTCATAAGTATAGCTGATGGTTAATTGTATACCCTAAACTCAAGCTAACTCTTATATAACTGGCCCCAAGGCTATTATTATAAACTTCTAGACCCTATGTCTAATCTGTGATAGCCTACCCTAATATATTATGAGAGTCTCTGACAGCATACGATAATCTATTTTGATTCAATAGAGCAACTGCCATATTCCTATTTAAAATACTATGTATTGGTCTCTCTTTGCACGAAGCATTTTGCCAATTTGGAATTAGTGATTGCCTATATAGGGTATCCTAGTCAATGTTTGTATACAAATCATTAATTAATTTTTAAATTTAAATTTTATTGAGCGATTTCCCAGAAAATGCACACCTCAAGTTCTCTATGACAACGTCTCCAAAATCGCTTCTGTGCATGCTATGACGTCATCTATAACATTTCTAAATGGCATGCGTTTTTTCTGCATTGCTACGCAACACTTCACTGTTTACAGAAAGAGACACAGGCTACTTTGAAAATAAGTTCACGGCTTCCAAAAATTCACAGAAACGCTAAACTCGGTTGAACGAGTAGAGTTGCTGTACTTTTAAAGACATTTTCTTAGTTGACATGGAAAAGGAATGGGATGCCATCCAACATTGTTATCAATGACGCCATTGCCCATGTAGCAGTGGCAGCCAAAACGTGTTGTCTTCATACATAATTCATGCCGGATGTCAGTTTTGACGTGCCCAAGCGTTTTTTAAAACCTCCGTTCTGTTTTACTGAAATAATGCCCTACTATTCAACTCCACGTTGTGGCTGTGCGTTTCCAAACTCTTTTGAGTATCTATTGAGTATACACTTATCACAGGTGTAAATGAACTACACCATAATAATTTCAGAATATTTTTTAGTAGTGTTTAACGCCCGTTTTTGCTACTGAGGCAACACAGGGAGTGTACACTGATGAAACATGAAATGAAATGATATATTGGGAAAGGATTTTTTAAGGTAGGAAACGTTCCAGGCCTAGGTTTAGGGTACCTCTCCAGAATTTGCCAATTATGAGGACTGAGGAAAACCTGGAAAAACCTCAGTCAGGGAGGACGGTCCTGGATTCGAACCCCAGACCTCCCGCTTACGAGTCCGCGCCTTAACAACCTCGGCCACCCGTGGCGGTTTCAGAAGATTATAGGTAAACAATTTGTACCTGTACACATTTCCAGTTGTGACACAAGTTTCTAAAGGACGAGTGACGCTTCTATGGAAAATAATACTACACAATAGCGGACGGAAGTTGTGGTGCAGTTGCTCGATATGACACCAGATAATCATAGTATTAGTCAGTCTAATAAAATATTTTATTTACATCTTATGCACCAGCATAAGTAATATATGGTAATGGTAAAATAAAAATATTTAAATTAATAAAAGTACTGCACGCCATCAGGGGGATAATTGCCTCTAGAGAAGCAAGTGATCAAGTGCCGTACTGTCATATGACATGTCAGAGATTTTGGAGGTTTCTGTGACGCTAAAATCTTGAAAACGCTGATGAACTATTACAAAGGCAGCATATTCTGGTTCGCAAAGTAGGTCTAAAGACATTTGCATTTCATTTTAACACTGACTTACCTAATCTAAAATTCATATAACTTAATTACTGATTACTTGTTCTTGTACCACAAATTCCCCATCTCTTGTCTAAGATTACTGCGGTGCAGTTTAATAAAGCTCACTATAGTAACTGACATTTAAGCTTATATGTTCTCTAATTAAATTTATAATACCTGGCCTATACTTTCCTTTTGGTTTGCAACACTGTCGTTTCGTACGTTATTTGTGACTATGGGTTCGTTCCAGTATATCATTCGGTATCATTTTATTAATGCCCTGCATGTTACATTTCCATATCTGACTCTTGGGTTTTCATAGTTTTGTAGCCCGTTTCACGGCAACTGGAGAGTCTGCAGTCGGAAAGGTAACTCCCGAGGAAGCGAAACTGATTGAAGCTATCGCAATTATAACTACAACTACTATGGAAATAAACACATGATTTATGAGAGGATATGTTGTCCTGACCCACACCTTTCTGGTATCTTTCAGAAAATTGTCATTCGTGTGCATCTTCAGAAATTGACTCACTTTCTCGCCTGATATTTTCTTTCAGTTCTTCTAATGTATAAAGATTTCTTCCATACATTTTATTTTTCAATTTCCCTCATAAATAAAAATCACACAATCTTACAACAGGAGACCATACGCGCCATAATCCCCACTAAATATCCTATGTTCAACAATTTTCTGAATGAAGTTTAATGATTCATTAACTATATGCGAGGTGGCAGAATCTTGCTGGAAATATCCAAATCGGGGTTGAACATCAGTCAATATTTCAAAAAATAGTGGAAGTGTGTCATTTCTGTATCTTTCCGCATTTATGACGTTCTGAAAAGAGGATAAACTGTCTTACTCTGTACCATTTACTGCAGCCCCTACTCCTATTTCGGCTGGTTCATTCTTCTATTTTAGTGACTGTTCGGTTTAGTAAATTAAAATGCTTCCCGATTATTCATTAAGGTTTTATTAGTGATTTCCTCTTCTTCTACAAGGCACAGGTCTGTCGCCCTGTTCCGTCCCCAATTAAACATTTCAGGGCGGAAAAACTTTGGGGAGCAGGTAAATCCCGCATTTTACTTACTTTGGCGTGTTATTTCAGATTGAGCTCCATCTTGGCGATATCCTCCAGGTTTACAATTTAGTAACCATTTTGTGGATGGGAGGAGGAATGGGTGCATATTCTGGCAGAATGTACCCACTGAAAACACCTGAGAAAAATTCTTGTTTCCTGAAAACTTTTTAAGGCAATTTGGCAAGCTGGAATCTGCGAACCACACTAATTGGTATAATATGAACGCCTTCCTAGCGAAAATGCACGGAGCTAGAAGCAAATTATTTTCTGGTTAGAACGCAATAACCAGTATAATTATAAATAATATGTAATGTGTTTTCATATATATATATATATATATATATATATATATATATATATTCTCATTTTAATATAGTTTCATTATTTGTTCCTCTTTCTAATTATGTATCATACTTAAAGGACTTTTCACTTTCTTTAGGTTCTGGCCTCCCTACTTCCTCTACTGCCTTCCTTTTTTCATACCGTCTGACTTTTCTCTTTAACTTTTTCCTTCCTACGCCCTTCCTGAGGCGTTAGTTGTAAAAAAAGTGTATGATACACAATTAGAAAGAGGAACAAATAATAAAGCAATATTAAAATGGGAAGAATGGTATTTACGGACATGTGAATTAGTCATTTTCCAATCTGGGTCCTGCATAATTCCACCTCATTACACAGCATTATTCTTGAATGTTAGTGCTTGGTATTCTCATTGATTGCCAAACTCTATCCCAAACAATACGTCTATAAGCAGTTTACTTCGTTTTTGCTGACCATGAATTGTTGTGGACACCAGTATCAGATCTTGCGCATAAAGGAGAGCTGGTATGTAGACGCCTGTTATATTCGGAGCAGCAGTTTCTGCAACACACGTTTTCTCCGGTATGCTCTACAAACAAATATTCGTAACAGTCCATCAGGCAGAAGCTGCGTAAACTAAGCTAATTCCTCGCCTGTTGGAGTAACTTTAAAAACGAATACAAAACCCAAATTTGGACTTATTAAGTGATGAAATAAAACAAATGATAGCATTACAGTATGTTCTGGGGATAGAACATTAGAACTGTTGCAATCAATGAGTAACACAAAGGAGAAACCACATTTTAAAAGTATTTTATTTAAATGGTATATACAGTTTCGTTGCAAAAAACAAATAATGCCCCTAGAGCCATCAGGTAAAGCCCCCCTCTTAACAGTCTCATTTTACTGATTTTCAGAAACTATTTTTTTTTCCTTGTTTTATTTAAATTGCTATACAGAGTTTTCTTTAAAAATTCGGCCGCTAGAGCGATTTGTAATTCTTTTTAAAAAATATCACTGTAGGTTATCGTTCACCCCAAATGGTCCAATTTTATTGGTTAACAAACTTGAGGAATCATTTTATATCCTAAGTTTCGTTGAGAAATATAAAAAATTTTGAACTGCTGGAACCTTAACGGACATTATTCATTCAATGGCTATTAGGTAGGCTCGATGGAAAGTTGAAGAAATGTTTCCATTTATTAATTTAGTAAATATTTTGGTATGCGTTCCTCTTTCATCCTTAATATATGCTGATACCCATTTTTATATTTTTTTCATGTAGCTTATATATCATGTTTTCGGATTTCTTCATTTATCAATCTAGAAGAGTAAATGAATATACTTAAACGTTTAATTTCTCCAGTTTCTATTCTTTTCCTATTAATAGTCCAATTTTCACTTTTATGTGTTGTCATTATCATTGTCATCACTTTATAGATTTTCATTTGTGTTGATTTTGACCTATTAATGATTACTGATTTGTCATATAAGTTTATTGCAGCATTTTGGATTTGCTGTTAAGTTGTTTTGTAAAGAACGTAGTGCTTTATTGTAATATTTCATCAAAGTGAATTATTGAATCTGTTTTTGAATATGTTTATAGATTCAAATTATAATAACACATTTGCTAGCTATACACTACTCAGTTAATATTTATTTACTCGTCATGCATAAGGATTTCGTGAATAAAATCTGGGTATTCTGTACCTCATTTCTTATTTTCTTTGTTACATGACCACTTTAATGAAACCTTGTTCATCAGTAAATAATATTAAACGTGGAACAGTTAATCTAGAAATAACATGCACTTACAGAAATTTATCAGAATGTCAGGATGACAGGATGAACTGCCTGTAATTCATGAACTGTGACAATCCATGCTTTAAAGTTCAATTTGCATAATTAATTTCGAAAGATGAACTGATGCGTGTAATTGACAATTTTCTAAACAGATGTCAGATGTAGCAGGAAAACATTTCCAATATCTTCTACATGCTTATTTTCATTGTATTTGCTGTAATTGAGAGAGCTTGAATCAGTTGCACGGATATTATATACCGCTCTGACTGTCGACATGTCATCTGCCGTGAAACGTGTGCTAGTATTAACAGACAAATAAAAAGGTGGAAACAAAGCATTTAACAAACAATATTAAATATGCATATATCAAATCAAGCATTCTCTAATGGTGCACATGCAAAATATCAACTTTTCTATTGTTGTCTCCCACTATCCCGTTCTCAATTTTCGCAACTAATGTACTTTCTTCTTTCTTTAGGTTCTGGCCTCCCTACTTCATTCCTTTTTTCATTCCGTCTGGCTTTTCTCTTTTAACTTTTTTCTTCCTCTCCCCTTCCTGAAGTGTTAGTTGTAAAAAAGTTATTGAGACTCCTGATGCAAGATCTGGGGGAAATAACCATAAAGGATATTTCGTGATATACTCCAAATGCTAGACAGATGACTAACGTTTTTCTGGGGTTTGTGAAGAGTCCTCACTCTGGTATTTTCCCGAAAATCTAAAATACATGATACGGGAAATATAACATAAGTATTCTTTTGTTTATATAACATTTCAGCTCCTTTTTAGTGAATTCCGAATGAATGCAAGCCGTTGCGGTTGTACCCATGAAAGGATTTATAAAATCTTTCTTCAACTTCCTGTCGAACCTACGTAAAAGTCATTGAATAAATAAATAAATAAATAAATAAATAATATATGTATATATAATGTCCGTTAACGCTCTAGCAGTTGACATTTTTTATATTTCTCAACGAAACTTAGCATATAACCACCATCAATTAACAAATGACTGGTCAAGTTCGTTTACCAATAAAATTGGACCATTGGGGTTGAAGGATGACCTAAAGTGATATTTTTTTAAAAAGAATTACAAATCGCCCTTAAGTTTTTAAAGGAAACTCGGTGTAGCTATTTAAATAACATAAGAAAAAAATGGTGTCTAAAAATCAGTAAAGTCAGGCTGTTAAGAGGGGGGGGGGGCTTTACCTGATCGCTCTAGCGGCATTATTTGTTTTTTGCAACGAAACTGTGTATACTTTTAAATAAAATACTTTTAAAATGTGGTTTCTCCTTTGTGATAGTCATTGATTGCAACAATTCTAATGTTCTATCCCCAGAACACACTCTAATGCTATCATTTGTTTTATTTCATCACTTAATAAGTTCAAATTTGGGTTTTATATTCGTTTTTAAAGTTACTCCAACAGGTGAGGAATTAGCTTAGTTTACGCAGCTCATGCCTGATGGACTGTTACGAAAATTTGTTTGTAGAGCATACCGGAGAAAACGTGTGTTGCAGAAACTGCTGCTCCGAATATAACAGGCGTCTACATACCAGCTCTCCTTTATGCGCAAGATCTGATACTGATGTCTACAAAATTCATAGTCTGCAAAAACGAAGTACACTGCTTATAGACGTAGTTGTTAGGGATAGAAATTGGCAATCAATGAGAAGACTAAGCACTAACATTCAAGAATAATGCGGTGTGATGAGGTGGGAGTATGCAGGAGAAGCATTAGAAGAACTCGAGTAGTTCGAAATATAGCGATTACAACTCTGTGACTTTTTCTTAGTGTTTTATCCTTTTCTTATTTTATAATTATATGTGTTTGTGTGTGTATATTTTAATAGTGTTTAACGCCGTTTTTAATTAATGAGGCACCACAGGAGGTGAACACGGATGATAAACTGGGAAAGGATTTTAATTTTTAAAGCAGGTAGCGTTCCAGACCTAAGTTTAGGGTACCTCCCCGGCATTTGCCATTTGAGAACTGAGAAAAAACCTTAGGCAGGGAGAACCGTCCTGGTGGGAATCGAACCCCAGACCTCCCGCTCAAGAGTCCACGCCTAAACGATCTCGGCTACCCGTGGCGGTGTATGTTTGAGTATATGTATGTATAGATAGGAAGGTAATCATAGGAATTAATGCTGCTGTTCTCGATAATTATGTATATATGTTAATTGTTAAAAGCACGGTATTAGTATGTATGGCCGTAAGGCCCATGTGACAGTTATATTTACATTGTGTACTTGTAAAATGCCACAATAAAAGCCCATTACTACTACTATATAGCATTCTTTGGCATGACGTTCCAATTGTCAAAATAAAATAC
This sequence comes from Metallyticus violacea, assembly GCA_030762175.1. Lineage (NCBI taxonomy): Eukaryota > Metazoa > Arthropoda > Insecta > Mantodea > Metallyticidae > Metallyticus > Metallyticus violacea. The sequence continues at coordinate 69,406,958 of CM060842.1, forward strand.
CAATTAACTATGCCTTCCTTCAGTAAACAATATTATTTTTATAAATGTTCATTTTTACAAATAATCTGTGTTCTTTAAAGAAATAACAATGAACAAATATGTCTATAAAAATAAATAATTCCTCAACATAAGTGTGGAGCTATTTAAGTAACTTTGAAAAAGTAAAATATTGAAACTATTATTACTATTATTATATTGATAACATTTTACAAAATATTGGCAGTACCTTAATGCATGTAAATGAAAATTGCACTTTCAATAGAGCAGTTTATAAAAAAAGTTGAAACAGCAGAAATGCGATTTCTTACATACATATCGGGACATACATTAAAATTTCACAACATGTGTGAACATATATATGAATAAAATATAAACCATATGAAATCACAATGGTACCAACACTTAAAACACATAAATATATGATTACGATACAAGCAACCTCGGGGCACGACCCATAGCCGGAAAGAAATGCATCTTTTCTTCTGATTAGAATTTGTAACCTAACCTGCAGATGAAGAAGAACGCAATAATAAACTACTTGTTGAAACTGAAAAATAGTTCATAAATTAGTTACTGGCAATTATGGTAGAGTTATTAATTCCCTCTGAAGTGCTCAGGTTTTATTTAAGGATCATATGTGAGATTTTTGTCGAACCACGACAGATATTCTCCAGGTTCTGAGGTTTCGAGTCACTTCATTTCTCCTTTACCTTCATTATTATCCCCATAATCATTTAGTTCATCTCTTCTGGTTTAGAAAGCCGCATGCCCCCACAGTACTGTCCTCTGTCCTTGATTTCGTGAGCAGATATGAAGGCAGGTGAGGCAGCACCATGCGGCAAGTCGGTACCTAAGATATCAAGTAACCTGTGAGGAGATTGAACTCGGTTGTTTCTGTTCACTTAAGATACGCATTATTATGTTATTGTTATAATGAGAACCAAGACCTATGCGGCTCTTATCCATAGAAGAAACTTGCATGTTATTCCAATCATAAACAAAGTTGGTGAAGTTTATATTTCCTTAAGCTATATCTATGTTATCCTGTTTGATCGATCTCATCCTTAAGTGTAGCGACTTGGTAGGTTAGGAGGTAATTGAGATTAATGAAATAGTATATTTAAAAAAATAGCAAGTTACGAATTCCATTATTAGTTTCAGAATCGACAATATGTAAAATTCCATCAATATACCAGATTTTAATTACCAAATACCCTAATTAAATGAAACACAAATAAAAAGTTTGTATATTGTTCATTTTAAACAATAAAATAAATATATAATTATATTATGTTTTTATTAATTTTTCAAGACCGTGATTTAATTCATTTTTTTCTTCATGTGTTTAAAGATTTTTTGTATTTATTATACAATCTCCCCCAATTATAAGTATATGCGTATCGCGTTAAAGAGTGCATACCAGCTTACTTTCAAAATATCAACTTGAAAAGAATGAAAATTTTTCTTGCGGAATTAAATTTGTGCACAACATTGAACATCATAAAAATAAGTCCTTTTTTGTGCATCTTATTTTTATTGGAAAACAATTATTTCTTCGTATATATATGTTTACTCAATTGAATATGACGGCATTCAGAACCTTCTTGTGGTAGACTCATAGAATTATATAAAAATAAAATTTAAAGGGAAAAAGTAGTATAATGCAATTTAATAATCTGAACTTAATTTTTAAAATTCACACTGGAATACAACAATTTTCAGAATTCTGGCGTTTCTAGCTATTTTATGTGACGTTTATGGTATGGTTGCTATGTAACCTTCCAAACATGTAACTTATTCTGTCCGTTTAGTAAACAACAGTATGCATGGATAGTTGAACGGTTGAAAAACGTATATTCGCTATTACAAGATTTGTTGAATCAAAATCAATCCCCTATGTTCAGAGAAATTTAGGGTAGAATTTAATGTGCCAGAAATGCTCAACACTGGAATTTGACATGGATAATAATGGTGAAACTTAGTTTTGGTTCCTGCAAGAAGGTGCCACAGCTCATACCGCTCGTGAAACAATGAACAATCTGCGGATGCTGTTCACAGGTCGCATAATTACTTGTGACGTTTCCTGGTCAACACAATCTCGAGATTTGAAGGCAGCAGGCTATGTTTATGGGGATACTTGAAAAGTAAAGTGTACTGTGACAGACCACAGACCATCAAGCAGTTAAAAGAAAACATAACGGGTGAAATTATGGACAACGATCGTGTTTTATTGCAGAGAGTTATGGTGAACTTCCATAGCCGATTACAGGAAGTTTCATTGCCATGGAGCCAACTTAAAAATTGTGATTTATAAAAAATAAGTTCAGATTAATAAATGGCATTGTGCTACTTTTTCCCCTCCTGTTAATAGTATTTATCCCCCTTTTAATTCCTGAGGCACCACAGGTGGTACTTGTTCCTTGAAAGAGTATTTTTATTTAATTTTATTACGAATGTTCTACAAGAAGGTTCTGAAAACCGTAATATTCCATTGGGTAATTCCGTATTTCACTGGGTGTGAAAAATACAGGTTAAAAGTTTCGGTGGTATGTATCGCCTTATGATCATATGTTGTTAATAAATTCATGTCCAGAAACACTTTGCTTACGCGCTAGAGCCTCCCAAACGGAAGGGGGGATGACTTTAAGTAAACAAACCATTAGATGCCGCAACAAGAAATAGAACTCTAATTAGTTAAGTTTGTTTACCAGTGACACTGTTTCAACTGTTACGTGATGCTCAGCAGTCCTTCAGCTTATTCCACAGCCACCCGAGTTTATGTTGCCTTTGGAAATCCGTCGTGCGATGTGGTTCGAGCATAATGGCGCTCCAGCACACTTCAATTATGAGTTACGTGGCCATTTGAATGACACCTTTGGCCTCAAATGGATTGAACCTGCAGGTCCAATAGCCTGGCCCCCTCCCGCACCTGACCTGACACCACTGGATTTCTTTTTCTAGATGTACATGCAAACCCTGGTGTACGAGACTCCGTGGAGATGCAATAAGATCTTGTGGCACAACTTCAAATAGCAGCTGAACTCATCCGGTAAATGCCGGGAATCTTTCCAGAGCTCGGCATGTCATAACCAGGCGATGCAAAAAATGTTTCGAAGCTGGTGGCAGCCATATTGAGCACCTTCTGTAGTTCATTAAAATGGTGTACTTACAGTATTCAAATTCATGTTTAACTTCAATCCCAGCTTTTTTTGTTCGGTACTACCTTCGTTCTCCTCCACATTTCAGAGACTCTTGCATGCAAACAAAGAGTTTCTGGATATGGGTTTATTGACATAGTATACCTCTACCTACCACCGAGCCTGTAACACATATTTTTTTTACACCCGGTATATATCCAAGATTCATTATGTTTCAAAACTGTCTTTGTTTAATTTGCAGAAACGTTTCTCTCGTGTGTATGGCTGTGCTCTTTTTCGTGTTACATTTTTTAAGAAAAATACTCTAATTATGTGCTAAAAAGCAATGCTACTTAATTTTTATTTATTGCAAATGCATATTATAAAGGCGTAAATAGTTTCCTTTTATTTCAAGAAAATCACATGAATCAATGACTATTTCTACAAGTAAACCGAAAGGGCTTTCTATTCGGTGATTCTGTGTATGTTTTTATACTCTCTTCTTATCTGTAAGCATGCATGTTTTTCAGAATGCATAAACAAACATCGCCACTAGCGGATAACCGGTGAACTAGAGCATGGTACGATCACACTATCAGATGGAACGAAGTAATTCTGCCCGAGTACTTGCGAAACTGTACGAAGACAACCGACGCGAGCGTGACGGCGCCTCGAAAAGTGTCCGTGGGGCAGTCAGTTGCGAGCAGCCGGTTCGCTCGTTAGCATCGCCACGTGTAAGAAGCATTCGGTGAGGCATGTAACGTGATATGCAGCGTGTGGCATGTGCCACAATGTCCCTGCTAGTCCTGCTACTGGCCGCCACTGCAGCCACCGCTCTGCCCCCGGTCATCAAGATCGGTGAGTGGACACAAAATAAATATCTTCCCCGATTTACTTAGTCTTGCAAGTGTTAAAGCCAATGACCCCATTTGACTTTATCCTGCCATTTCCTTTAAAATACAGGTATTGAATTGTATTCTTATTTGTGAAATTAAAAGCATGGTAACAATTTGAAACTGTACGTCTATAAATATTTGTAAAGAGGTTTGCAACTGAACATAGTAGGAGCTGCGATTAATTATAATTTCAAAATTTGAGAATTAAAATAAATGCTAATACATTTTATTTTCACCTTACAATAAAATACATATATTTTTGTTACTCTGTATCAACGAGAAAAAAATATATAATGCTTCCAAATTAACAACAGAGTTTACTGTTTGCTTTAAACATTTTCTTAAAAGTTTTGAATTATTCAATCATAATGAATAGTTGATATTTGTCCCTCCGAAGAAGTTTTTGAAAAACATATGCATAAAATTATTTTCGTTTGTCATTTTAATGTTTAAAATACTTATTTAAATTACAACAGTTATAAAATTAGATTATTTAGCATTTTATTTAGTATCTGCTGATATACAAGTTTGTAAATACATATGTTGTTAACCTAATTCATTTTTCAAACACTTGAAAAGCTGAAAAGGAATTTGTGTATATACTAGGGCACTAGTTCATCCAGCATAATGGATGTTGCTAATGCATTGTTAACATTAATATATTAATAAATATTTAATGTTTAAATTACATCAGAGCTCAATTTTCTGCGTTTTCTCATTACAAGTGTTTGTTTTATTAAATAAACACTGACGCATTTCGCAGCAATTGTCAAGATTATTCCATTTTTATTGTGGCAAACCTTACTCGACCACCAAATGTGTGCATGCTATCAGTAAACCAGCTTAACCGCATATACGTAATGTTATAACTATGATTACTGACGCTGTCAGAATGCTGAGTGTAATTTGGAATGGTTGCAAGTAACGCAATTTTCTTCCTTTGTTATGTGCTTCCTGCCTGTTGGGTAATACATAAATTTAAAATATTGCCAAGGCATGTTAGATTTCAATTTTAATGGGTTTATTTGCTGGTGTTTTGAGCATTAAATACGCATTAAAAGGGATGAAGCAAAATGATTCGATTTTGACCAAGTAAATTATGAAAACATACATTTCAAGTTATGCTTCGTTCTAAGTTCATTTCCTAAACTTTGTGGTAGTAAAAATTGGTGAAAATATTATTATGCTGAGTATCTTTGGTTAAAACAATTATCCTATCGAAAAAGTACGATTTATTCAAGAAATTTTATATTCTTAATGACGCCACGGGTATGATTCTTATTCAGTTAATAAGAAAACACCATGACTTTATTTCTTTGTGATTAATATAATTTTAAAGTACTCCTTTGGATGCTGTAAAATATTTATGAACAAACCTCCGATTATTACAATTTGTAAATTTGCCTTCAGTGGTCCTGAAACGTACAATTCATTGGTATTTTACTTATATAGAATTTCGAAAAAGTTTCTTTTTACACATAATGGGCGTTAACACATTGTAAGAGTGTTGGCATCTAAACTTGTTATTCTTAACATACTTGTAGTATTGTTTCTATCAGCACGTAATCACTTATTATTTATCCAAAATGTCGCTTATCGATATTTAGCTTCATATATATAAGTTGATGTTTGATAAATTCAGTTATTATTGGAAACTCTCCAAACATTATACTATCCTTGTTACAATAACACACTTTTCTTTCTATTCATAACCTCCGTTTCAATTTTGCTCCAGTTATTTTAAAAGCTTCCCAATTTTATGGGCCATTTTTCTTCTCCCTACTCTTGAGATCAGTTCACGCTCCATTAAACTTCTGCACCTCGAAACATGAGGCTACATGTTGTAGTCAGCTAGTATATATTTTAAATAAACGTTTTTTTTTTGTTTTTTTTTGTTTTTTTTTTTTTTTTTTTTTTTTTTTTTTGGCAAATTCTCAATTTCTTTCGTTTATCGTAACAGTAATAATGTGTTTACTCTGAACCAGGTTAAAAGATATTTCTCTTTTTAATTCCTATTGATTGCACAGTGTGTGTTATACTACTATGCGCTTTATTTGCCTTCAGCAAGAGAATTTCAAGCGTAGATTACACAACGCTTCGGTATTTAAATGGTAGGAATGTGAAAGTATTAGCGGTTTGAGATTAAATATTGCTTCGGTAGACTTATATTAACAGTTATTTTATACTTTCAATCGTTTACTTTGAAGAAAGCTCATATTTGGTTATTCTAGTGCTAGACTTCACACAAAATTTCTATAGCGAAACTCTACTTTTTGTTTTATATTTGTGATGAATGCTACCACATTTAACGATGTCATTACATGAAATAATTGGAATGAGTGATTTTCATTCCGAATATATTTAATATTATTTTAGTTGTCCTAAAGTTGATAGGTTCATCTCTATGGTACTATAGAAACATGTACTTAACATTCCAGAATTTCTATATATGACTAAGTTCTTAATAAAAAAATAATGAATTATTTGGAAAATGGTTTCTTCTGTTTGTTTTCCACCCTGTGCTGGAAACTAGTGAAGGGATATTTAAATGAGAAGCAGGCTAGTGACTGTTTGAGAATGAATTGTATACCTACATTGATTATGCGTGAAACGGCTGGCTTGCTGTATTTGAGCAAGACTGAACAATAAACCTGCGCTGAACCGACCGCGTGATAAACCGAATCAATTAAAAGCATTTGAATTCGTGGGAACGTACCTTCCTACTCGAGCTTGTAATTGCATTCAGGTGGTCTCTGGTTCGATTTCCGCTCCTAGAGAAACAGTTGATGAGGCAGCTGCTCGTTCCGGTGCTAGCTGTGACAGGTCAGGAGTGAATATTTTCTTACTTTTCAGTAGATGAAAGACGTTAATGAGATTAAAGCTTTGAGAAGTAGAAAGAACTGTTCACAGTACATTGCTTATCTCCATTTCTTATCACCTTTAAATTAATTGACATTCCATATGTCCCGAAATGTTAAACACGCTGACTTTCTTGTTATTTAAGAAATATAAATATCTCTTATGTTGTTGGGAAATTAATTGCGCTTTTGCGATTGACACTTCAATAAAGCATTAATAAATTAATTCATAATTAACTTTATAAATGAAAGTAGCCAGTGAGGATATCTATACATATTTTTTTAATAAGAAGCATATACCATATAGAAACAAATAAATTTCCAAATAACGTCTCGGCTTCTTGGGTATTGAGAAATTTACTCTTCGCGAAAATATTCATGTTTCTGAATAAGTGAAAGGTCTTGAATATTTGGATGCAATGAATTTTCACAGCCCAGTTCATTCAGTTTCTGTAGTGTTCTTTGTGGGCGGGCGTTATCATGAACAATTCTTTTCTATTTAATAGCGCTAGGTGCTTATTTTCCAACTTTTCACACCTCGAATTAATTGCTTTTCCACGATGCAGAAGACCGTAGTGTGCTAAACTAGCCGAACTACCCTACAGAAGCCATAACTTCCTCTGGTGTAATTTTGGTGCCTCGAGATTCAGCCATTGCGCCGATAGTTTGCGGTTGCGTCAAGATGGGTTAAAATCATATATGCCAATACCTTACTATTTAAAACTAATAATATAAGAAACCCCCATTTATTTTCGAACAACTTCATACATACGAGAACTGTATGCAACTTTACTCATGTTCATACTTTTAATGAGCATTCTCAAAATAGTCCCATTGAATGCAATGCACCTGTCCCTGCATTTCTGTCGGTCTTCAAAGGCACGCTGGAAATCATTTTGTAACAGGTCCTTCAGAAGCACGTCCGCAGCCTTCACCATTGCTTCTGATGTTGGAAAATGTCTCCCACAGGAGTTTCTTCAATTTCAGGAAAAGGAAAATGATACATGGAGATAGCTCTGGACTATAGGACGATAAGCGATACACTTCACATTGATTTTCGTGAGATATTCAGCAACACACATGCGAGTGCGGCCGTGCATTATCATGGTACAGCATCCAGCTTATTGGACGGAAATGTTGTGTTTTGTGTGTGATATGGCCGTGCAGAGTTTTCAGGACAGCATGTACAGCATGCCCAGTTACAGTTGTGTGTATAGGTACTACAGGCAAACAATTTATAATTTCTTAAACATCGTAAAATGAGATGGCTATAACTTTCCCAGTAGAAGCAACCAATTTTGCTTTGGAATGATGGAGATTTACACTGTTTGTTTTCCGGATCGAAATGATATAACCAAATTTCATCAGCAGTAAAATAAACCACAACACTGCTAAAGATCAGCACATAACTTATAAAAAGAAATCGGAATTTCTAAGCATTAAAACCAGAATAAGGTGAAATGAAGTTATTTTGGTACTAGACTGTAGATAATAGATGGGAGAGGTATATGAGGCCACTATCTGCGTATCACTTTCCTTTAAGCATAAATTCTTGTTTACCTATCGGGAGGTGGTTCATAGCTTGTTGCTTTGTTTATGTTGATCTAGTAGTTTGAGTGTACCTAACTTGAAGTTAAGTGATTAAGAATTCCTATAAACCAGTACTACTCGCTATATTGGAGAATAATGATCAGTGAAGTGTAAATTGCTTCGATACGAATACAACAAAATTGCGTCCTACAGCTTGAAAGATTGCAATCTGCAAATTAACGTGTACCGCAACTGAAAATGAATGGAAGATTCTTATTTGCAGGTGAAACAAAAGTTCATAAATCTTAATTTAAACATCAAGGATGTTTGAAGTTTTAGTTAAATTATCTGTGAACCTGGGAAGGAAATCTAATGTCATATAACTGTTTCGTGACAGTTAGATTGACTGAAAATTATTTTCAAGAAATGCCTTCTATACTTATCTAAAACTTGCACAACAGTGACAATAATGTACAAAAAGCTGTTCACACGCTTTCAAAGCTGGCATTAGTTACACGCAGTAATAAAATTCCAAAACTGCCCATAACAAAAGAATGACCTTTTAAAGAATGACTCTTATGAATGCAGTTTTTACTTTTGTTAACAGTTTAGGTTGGTAATGCGTTTGAAAAGGTACCACTGTAGACAAAAAAAAAAAAAAAAATAGTAGTTGGCTCGGTAAAGCTGCATTCGAAATAGAGCGAATTTATTTTCGTTCGGTACGTTTGCAGTGCGCACTTACTAGTACCCATCAAATATTATCTATCATATTGTAGTCGAATAGGCAAGGGCTAGGGAAGTATAGTATTTTTGAACCTACTACTTCTTGTACTGCTGAAATAATTTATGTGCGCAAAATGTTTACATATAAAGCATTTACTGGACATAAAACGACTGAAATTTTTTGTGTTGAGCAAGACTCTATGCCGGAGTGAACTTAGACATTCAGGCTTCAAGAATTGGACCATTAATTCTTACGCATTTATTTATTTTTATCTTAAGGTGTGCAACGAATGTTAATCCCACCCTAGGAAGCTACCCAGCTGCTGGCCAATGAAACGAAGTATTAGCCAGCATTGATACTATTGCAGTCGTTACATGCGCTCTCAACACATCTGGAATATATGTTTTGAACTGAAAAAATATAAATAACTTGTGAGAAAACCGGTTTTTAACGTGCTGTATGTGACGATGCAGCTCCCTTTAAATTACCAGATTTATCTCCCAACAGGACGGAGTTAGATCGCTGGAACAAACATTATCTTCAAGAAACAAGGTGGTCTGGTGATATTTACTTCTGGTTTTGGAACCCACAATATTTGAAGGATATTTGGCAAGGGGGGAAAAACGTATCTCATTTGTAGGAATAAGTATAACATGCATAGATTAAGAAATAACAATTTAAACAAAAAAGTGTATTGAAAGTTTTATTTTAATTCATTTGTAAAAGTATTTATATAAATTGCTCTATGACTAGAGCTAAACAAATTGCGTAAATATGATCTCGGGGAAAAACTTAAAAGCATATTATATTTACCATTATGCGTTTAAATATGACAAATTATTGAAGTATTAGCCCAAAGAAGTGAAAAATATATATTAAAGCAGTAATGAAATATAAAGAAACGAACATCACAATAGATATTAAAGCGGTAAGGAAAATTTCTTTTAAATTCTGAAGTCATGTTTCATGATAAAAACAGTACGAATAACACCAAAATTTGAAAAGCTGCAGCTTATCCCTAGAATAATGGTTTTCATTTTTCCTGTATGCATCATACCTTTATTACCAATTTACGTACTAAAGGAGAAACTCTCCCCCTTTTCATGAACATACAGAATCCTAGGGGAAATACATTCACTCTTTGAATGAATTGTTCTGAAGGAGTCTTAAGAGCTGTGCTTTTTATTACTTTCCATTTTCTTCAAAATAAAGAAATTTATTTAGAAACCACGCTTTCTTTACTGAAATTATAGCTCCTCTAAATAGACAACGTGCAAGTATTTAAAAGGAAGACTAGCGAAAAGAAGTAGAACATAAAGAAAATAGATGTCCTCGAAAGTTTATCATCGCAATGTCAGCACTTTATTTATTGTTTGCCTCCGACCACTCGTGGTAAAGAAAGTATCTAGTAAATAACACGCTCTCTCTGCAAGAAAAAATTGTCCAGTCCCTTTTTATATATTGTGGCTCTTTTGTTATTCGCTACACCGCTTCTGCGTACTGTATATTGTTTTTCTTTCCCCATCCTACAGCAGTACTTAGTGCCTAGTTCGTAGATGAATGACAAACCCCCCGTATTTAAGACGTCATTTTGCGTATTTTTAACATTACAGATAACGAAAACAGTTACATTACAACTAAACTGCGAATCGTTCGATGATTATTTTTAACTTTGTGACTTATTTTTCAACACTTAATAATATACTCTTTTTAAATGTTGCAACGAGTTTTTATGACTTGCCTGAAATACTTTTGTTACAACAATAACGTAAATTTAAAACTATTTTTAATTGAATGTCACTCTCAAAAGCCCACGCTTGTTATACCTGTTGCTATATTATCCAGTTTTATAGTGCTTGCCGTTTAATTCATTCATCTAGTTAACATTCTCTTATGCTATGAATTAATCAGTCATTTCAATTTATATAATGCTACACTTTTTATATGCAGATTTAAAGACTAAGATTTATATATATATTCTGGATCGAAATTGAATATTTCTTATTTAATTAATGTTCTGGAAAAAAGTAGTTATATTAATAGAAAATAAACTAGTATTTTAAAACAGTTTAATTTATGATACAATAAATGTTCGTTCCTTATAAATGAAAAATATTTAATTGTAGCACATAAATATAGCTAATGTTTTTTATTATAGCATGTATATCATTAATATCACTAAAATGTGCCTTATCCTTTCATTACAGTACTTTATGTTGTCAATCTATTCTTTGATAATATTTATATTTTAAGTGAAGAGCTTAATAGACTAATTAACCTATGCATTTTCTAATGAGTACCTTATAAAACAGCAAATGCTTACTGCAAAGATATTAATGAAATCGTTTCTGTGCAGAAAAGCGATGGAAAGTAGCAAAAAAAAAAAAAAAAAAAAAAAAACCTGAATTTTTCAAATGTACGGTACTTATTTTATGTTTCTAGGCATTAAGGTTTATAAAAACCACAGTTTGAAAAATGAACAAGGTGCAAAAATAACAAAATATCTGCTACTTCGAATAGTAGCGAAGTATAATGACAACTGAACAGACAGAAGAAAGAGTTGGATATTAGCAGCTCGAGAAGGCTCGACAGTGATGCACGCTGATAAACTAAAGATTCATCGTGCTATTTGATCTCTGTCAGCTGATATTGGAATTTTTCATTTCTTTACTTCTTTCGACCTATTTCCGCAGCTGAACGCAAGCCATAGCTGCCAATGTTGCTGGCTCCTTAGATAGACAGGTTCCCTTTCCTTTTGCACACATACAACTTTTGATTAACAATAGCATGCTTATGATTTAATGTTACTTCATAATATGTACTGTCTGCGTTATTTGCGTTTTGAAGCTGTATTCCTCCGAATATACACATGTATATTCTTTGGTAGTATTTTAATATAATATATTATAGTAAAAATGTGTTTACTGATACTAGAGTTTATAATAACGTGCAGCAAAGGCCTATTATATAGATTTTTTTTTTAAAAAAAAGTTGAATATTTCTTTAAAATAACATTTTGGAAATGAGATTTTTATAAATTAAACTTTGCTTAATTTCAAACGTTGAAATATTAAACTTAACAAAATACAGGTATTTTACATGGTAAAATTTCGTGAAAATGATGAACCCCCATTCCGTTACGTTGATTACACATACTAAGACGTTTATTGGGATGAAGAATATGCTTATTTTGTGTGTAAGTGTATTTAAAGTGAAAAATCAACACTTTTCATAAATTCAGTGTTTAATTTAGAAACCAGACCCGTACTATAATGTCACAGAAGTCTTTGAAAATGAGGTTGTTTTTTCAGGAAAAATGTAATAAAAATATTTTGTAATTAATATCTCTAGCTTTAGCAGCTTTCAGGAAAATTTCATACACAGCTCTTTCTAAGCCCGTTTCCTCAAATTTAAGAGTTTTCTTTAATTATGAACGTTTCTGTATCTAATCCACTGAATGTCCTACTGACTCTTATGATATTTAATCTGCATTGAATTATTTTATAAGGTGTTACTATACATTTTTCGTACGTTGTAGTATCGGGAACTTTTAGAAAAATAAATTGTCTTAATATCCTTAATCGTAATATTTCTTTAGCTACATTGATTTTTTATGAAATTTAAATTATTTATTAAATTATACCGAACCAAGAACAGGTAGCAAATGAAGACATCTTAAATTCCTTGGATAAATTAGGGCTATGGAATGATATGCACGGCATAATTAGTGCACAGGTTTTACATTTAGGACGTTGGCAAGGATACGAGCCAGCAAAGGGACGTGGTAAATTCGGAGAGGATAGGTTACGGCGAAATATACTTTTAAGGTTAGGGGGTGTTCTGAAAGTAAGGCGGGGTACAATTTTAGAAAAATAATTTAAAGATGGATACATTAACAAAGTATCGTGACATTCTTTCAAAATAGATCTGATGCTTTCAATTCCAGGCACGTAAGTAGTAACAAGGTTGATGAAGTTCTTACTAGAGGTTTTAGGTTTGCATTGGAAAGTTTTGTGCGATGGGATTATACGGGATTTTAAAAGGGCGGAAGGATAATTTTGGTTTTGGAACTTTTGAGTTAGGTTTTTAATATACTTGTCAAGAGATGAAAATTGTTACAAAGACGATGACCACGGATTGAAAGAGAAAAGGGAATAGATCTTTTCATATGCAATGGATGACAACTATCAAAATGAAGATACCGTTGTAAATTGGTAGGCTTAATGTACACAGACGTAAGAAAAGAGCCATTGCATAAAGAAATATCAATATCTAGGAAAGTAGCAGCATTGGGAGAGACAGAAGAAGTGAACTTAACTGAGCTCGATATATATATCGAGCTCTATACTCCATACTTTTGAGCTTTATATACTACAGGGCCTATTTAAATTCCCATTACACTTTGAGGGCTTGTAGTAGGGACAGAATAGGTAACATTTTAAATAGGAACTTTGTTGCTCCACAGCCATGTTTGAGCTGAAGGAAATCCGTGTCCCCGTGGCATTCAGGACGATACAGCATTAATGTATGTGCAAGGTTTCTGGACGCCTGTAATTGGGCCATATATTCTTTCCCCTCACCTCACATGTGCCATTGAACATTCGGTAAGACCAATAGTTTCAACACGATGGCGCACCACCTCAGTTCGCTTGTGAGGTCATCTCGAAGATAGATTCTGACAGAGGGATAGCCGTGGTGGCCCAATTAAATGGCCTACATTGAATGGCCTAAAATCTCGGTGTAAGTAAATTTTGTCTTCATCTATTTGTATGTACACGCTATTCAAAAATAGCAAAGTATTAGAGTTACTGTAAGAATGTGTATATATATAAACTATTACTATACATGAAAACCCTGAAATACTGTATGATCCGTTGACCACAGAATAACGGCTACTGGAGATAACAAAAACTCTCCTTTTCCTTTAAATTTGCGACTGTGAATTACACCTTTCAGACTCATTTCACTTTGTTATGGCCTTAGGGTATCGGACTGCCGAAAAAGTGAACAAAAGTGAGCTTGTGAAAGTTTGTATTGCTTCTAAACCATTTGTTGTGCTAAAAAAGAAGGGGAAAAAAACACTTCAGAGCAAAACTTTCAGTGAGAAAACAAAATGATTACACAAAAAACATTAAGATAGAATGTAGAGGTTGGTACACATGAGGATAGTCTTTTTGTTGCAACATCCAAGTGCGATCGTGAATAAAAGAACGGTGAAATGGGAATGGCTCATGTGACGTGGAAAGTTTATTTTCTCATTATTTTTAATATTGTCTTTGTTTCTGAACTTTCTTCATTCTTTTCTCTCTAGAGTACGTAGTTATATTTATTGCCTTTTCCTTTACCAATTAAAATTAGCCACTACTTGAAAGGGTAATTAAAGTTCGTTTCAGAAAACTTATTGCTAGAATGAGAGATTAAAACTATCTATTGATTAAAAAAGTTGATATCAAGTTTTATTTCTTGATTTGTCACTGAAGTGCAGTTGGTCAAGTACTCTTTTCCATATAAAAAGTGGCAACGCCTACACTTGGAGAAATCTTTCATTAACCACTCTGTTGTATTTCATTGATGCTGCATGGTATTTTACGGTGCTTAAAGTACGCTCTGAGTATGCAGTGTTTGGCATTCAAAGTGGAACTGAATAACACATTCATATACGTAATATTGATAATAATAAAAAGGTGAAAGATTTATGTTAATTGAACATATAATATATTTGGATAGATTAAAAAACGCTATAGCGGAAACTGATATCCCGGGGCAAAACTGGAGGGAAATCGTAATAAGTCTTAACGCACACTCTACAGCGAGCGGCTAGCAATATGTCAAGGGGGGAAAAAGCAGCTATCGAAAATAAAGGTGGTACAACAAAATATGTAGGAATGCAAAGGAGGAGGCAGAAGCAGCAGTGCGAACTCTCAAAGGGAGGGGGGAGAGGACAAATAGGAGGACATTCACCTCTGTAAACAATACAACGAAACTATGGCAGTATGCAAGCGGAAATGGCAGGCGAAAACGACTGAAAGACTGGCAATTGTACGGAAAGATGCTTCGGACGTTGCCGAACTATTAAGGAAATAAAGTCGAGAAAACATGAAAAACTATTCAGTCTATCTGCAAAATTATGACCAGAGCATTTCATCGAAGTTTTTGAGGGGACAGAGCAGACAGCAAGGCCGGAAATTTCAATATGGGAGATGTCTGGGTGTGCACAGAGAAATTCTGGATCTGGACATAATGAAAAGTGAAATTGTCATATGCTATAAGATGTTTGAAGAGCGGCAAAGCTCGGGGAGTAGACGGGGTACCGGGAAATTCTTGAAGTAAACAACATCGCCGACATTATGACATTAGCGTGCACTAAACTGTTTAATGAGCGGGGTAGGGGAGGAGCTAAGATTCAGCCACTCACAAAGGGAAAACGATGAAAGAATTTCAGAGATATTTCGCTGCTTTTTGTTCGGCTAAATTTTACTGCAACATTTTATATGACCGCATAAACTTCTCGACTAAAGAGTTACTGTAATCTCTAAATACCAGGCCGGATTTAGGAAGGAATGCTCCACTATTAATAACATCTTTGTATTAGATACTTTAATAAACAGCAATCTAAAAAAGAAAAGGGAGAAGCTTCACTGTGCATTTGTTGATTTCAAAATGGCTTTTGACTCTGTGGATGGAGGCGCACTGTGAAACAAAATGCACAAGTGTGTCTCGAATAAAATGATTCAAGCCCTAAGGGAAATATACATAAGTGTTAAATTCTGTATCAGAGGAACCAGCATCATGTGTCTGAAAATCGGAATGCTTCCAAGACTGAATACTGTCACCGTTGTTGTTTAATCTATTTATACATGATGTGTTTCTTGCTGAAGAGATGGGTAATTAATATCCCAGTTTATATGCGAACAACCTAGTAATATCATCAACTATCAATGATTTGCAGAAAGGGCTGGACAAACTAGCGGATTACTGCAGTAAATTGGGCATGACTGTGAATTCCGCCAAAATCAAACCAGTACCTGTTCAAAATGGATCAGTAGTAGAATGAGAGATGGTATCAGGGAATAAACCAACCAATGTTTTGAGCATTTGGGTACAACATTTAGAATGAATTGTAAATGGACCCAGCACATAGCCATGACACTGTATAAAGCCCGAGGTGTCTGACAAGTTCTGCGTACAATGTCGCGGATACCGGCCACTACAGTGAGCAGTATGGAAAAAACGTACGAGGCCATGAGTGGATAGGCAAAGTGTTAAGAGTTTGAAATAGGGGTTTGAGGTATAATAGAACAGTTATATCAAATTCAGAACGATTTCTTAAACAGTTCCTTGGCTTTGGGAGGGGTACAGCGAATTGTGGCGTTTTAAAGTAATTTGGGCAGCGCTTTTTAGATAACAAAATTGTAATTTTCACTAAGGGCAATTTTCTTACTTCCGTTAAGTGAGAAACTGACATAGTTACTGGGTAGAGGGGTTAGAGAGGGGATTTGACAGAATTGGAATGAGATAGGTATGAGAGGGGGGAAGAATCAGCAATGGTGTATGGGGAAAGTAAGAATAAAGCTAATTGATATCAAGAGACAGGACTTATGTAGCAGCAGCATGCAGGGGAAAAAAACCATTGTAATTTAGGAATGTGTTAAAAATTATAACTTGCCCTCTTTGTAGAAGCCTGGAAGATTGACAACATATACTGGCACATTGTCCAAACACGAATATTGGCATGTGATTCTTGGAGCCAAGCTTACATACTGCAATAGGGGCAGGTTATCATGTTGGGATTTGCTTGCAGAGGAAGAAAATGGGTCAAAGCTGGGTGAAGTTCTATATAACGTGCACCCAATTAGAAACTGTGTGTGTGTTTAAAAATGTATAATTGAGTTGTAAAGACTATTAAAGATGTATATTTTCATTTAATATAATTAGTTGTGTCTTAATAGTTTTATATAAATATTATCCTACAGTTATATTGTCCGCCAGTGCTATATAGTAGCGTTTAGGGTCTCTGGGCCCATGCGTTGGATATCTTGTAAAACTGAGGGTATATAGTTTGTAAAATAAATACCGTTACCTATCTAATAATAACAATAATAATATTAATAATAATAACAATAAATAATTTATCTGGGTCCGATATGTTATGCATTGCTATATTACGAGAGCTGAAAAGAAATTGTCAATACGATAAGAAGTAAATCTTTTTCTAGAACCTTGTTACTTTTACATTCCTTCAGCACAATTATCCCCCGCTTTCACACTTTTGGAATACGCTGAAGATCCGTAGCTAAGCCATTTTTTTGTTTATGTTTGGGAAGGAGCCGCCTACTGCAACACAGTGGTGTGGCTTGTTTTGAATTCTGCAGCTAACTCCCTCACTGTCCATCAACGACTCACTTCCAGTGATTATTGAATAAAATCAAATTAATGTATTTCAAGGACAAGATGACATAAACGTGGTGTCGAAAGTATGACACCCCACGGACCACCGTTCAATATGGGAAAATTTCATTGCCACAGGATTCTAGCAGATCTGCATGGCATTCTCCCATGCTTTTTACACGATCCCTTCCATTTTTACCCATTCACACCCTTCACTTTTAGAAAACATCGTTTTTAATAATTCATTTGTCAAAATAACTAGACATACTTAAAAAGGAAAAACGCTTCATTACTAACTAAGCATGTAAAACAAATTATCATACAATTAACAATATACTTAATTAAAGAGTTAATGTTCCAGACAAAAATATATTATTCATTCAAATTTATACTATTATTCAACAGCTTCTAATTTGTATGTCCAGAGATACTGCAGTAGTATGCTGAGTATGTTGCAGCTATACAGATGCTAAAAACAACAACGCGTCATATGTTCATTAATAGTGTGATGACAGTGCTGCCAATATTTTCTTTCCAGCTTTCGTACGAGTGTGTGTACTACTCTGCCCACCTTCGAGTTCTATATATTTGCATTATAATTAGCAGATCTTAGTCAGCATTAATTATGTGCATTTTGTTACGAACGCGCACACACGCACACACATAATATATATATATCTACAAACTAATAATTATGGAGTAGTTTCACTGTGTTACAAAACGATCTTTGAACAAATGCAGTAGCCACAACTAAATAATTAGATTTTCTCTTCTGTTTTTGTGTGCCTTTGGAAGTTCTAGTGGTCTCTAAGCATTTCTGTGAAATCATGTAAGTGTAGGGTGAAACATGCTCTTACACAGGTCCTCTATTGTTTGTGGTGTTACTATATTGAGGTTACTGTCCTAAAGTTGTCAACTTTCTAATAAGACATACCGTTATTAAAGAACATAACATTCACAATCGCAATTATTATAAAAGACTCAAACTCCAGTGCCTGTTGAAAAATATTCTGTTCAATATTAGGCAGTATAATTGATGTTCCGTCTTTAATGCCATAGACTAGTCATTTGCCCAGTGTGTGTCATTTAATCTCCTCTAAACCGAGAGGAATCTTTACAAGACCTCCAACAAAAAACTCAGCTGAACGCAGAATAGAAATGTTACTGATAAAAGCACATGATATTATTACATATTTTGGCGCTTAGTTCTATATATTTGCATGCAAATGCCGTTGTGGCTGTTGTCAGGTTTATGAAAAAATAAGTATGTTATGCAGTGTTGTTATGTATTTAAAAGCATTTTAACAAAGGCTAAGAAATTTTCGAAAAAAATTCTTAAAATATATAAATTAAAGGTAAAAAACACTTGAAACATAAATTCGATTAAAAAGGAAAATAAAATTTATTCGACTGCTTAATTTTTGATAACTCTTGTATATATGCTAAAATCCCTTAAGATATAACTATAGTCAAATGAAATAGGCATTTCCCTAATTATTCGATGTCCACTTATAACACTAACAATCTACAGACTCCAATGATTAACCTCGCCACCAATTCAATTGGTCATTGCAATTCAGTTGTCAACATCTGAGAACTATAACAAAACACAATTTATTGTTTCCAAACCAGGAATTACATTTTCCTTGAAGCAGCTTACTGAAACACCAACAAAAACCAAACTGAGAACATATATATTTTAGTACAGATCTCGGAAAACAAAAAGTCAATATAAAGCAAAAGGGCCTTGGCGTACAAAATCACATAAGTAATTTAACACACCATCTGCTTGTAACGCCATGATGAAGGAAATTTGGAATTAATATATGAACAGGCTTGCCATTTCTTATACAAAGATTTAACGCTAATGTGCGCTTGCCTCTTAATTCGTAAACCTAAAATTTGCATAATATTTAAACATGAATAAGGGAAACATTTTCAGCAGACTCAATTAAAACAGCCGTGCTTACGTATATCTTTCGGCGCGTTAACAAGAAAGTGCTTATGAACAGCGACGGAGTATATGTACTTGTTCAATAATAACCATAAAAAATATCTTCAACAAACATCTTTAATTTCATTTATTATTTTTGGAAACACAAGTTGCACTAAGTTACTTCTTCACTCTAAACTTAAAGGTCCATGTGAACAGTGGTGGTGGTGGTGGTGTTATATTCCTACAGTTTCCAGAGCAGTTCCGTTGTTGCTGATTGCATCAATACATCGCTCCAAGTTCATAAACTTACTCTGATGGAACTTGTCAAAGTTTGTCGATCAAATTAATTTAACATCGCAATTTAGGAAGCTGTTCCCTTTACCCCACCCCACCTTTTTCTCATGCACGCACGTTCGCAAACGCACATTGACGCATAGTTTTATCAGCAATTAGATTGGACACGTCGATACATGCTCGATTTTTTCTTTAAGCCTCCTTGTTAACAATATGCATTTTAATTGACGAGCTTAAAATATATTTCCAATTATCTATGACAGCTATAGCTTTGACTTTTAATTATTTTGTTTAACTGTTTTAGCATTTAATTGCATTTGCCAAAAATCTTTGAGATGAAGCGTGCGTGGTAGGTGTGGTCACGTGGATTAATGTGGTTGATTTATATTTAATTTCACTTCGGACATGAAAACAAAATAATAAATATATCAGTGTATTAGTGGTATAATATAATTCATATTACATGAAAACGAGAGAAAAGACAGTTAATAATTCTAACCTCGAAAATGTGCATGAATGTTCCCTGCTACATTTATACAGGTCCTTCACCGCTGCAACCGACAATAATTTATGAATGGCAATAATTCTATTGTGATAAAACAGGTGAACGAGTTAGAAAATAACCAGCTTTTGGCGCTTGATTTCTTTCACAACTCGCAATATGTCGCATATATACCCCCCAAGATTTGGTTACAGTCAAGAAATTAAAAGATTTAGTAAATATACTGAGAGAAAGAGAGAAAGAGAGAAAGAAAGAAAGAAAAAGAAAGAAAGAAAGAAAGAAAGAAAGAAAGAAAGAAAATAAAGCAACACCTAATTTTTTAATATTTATAATTTTACGCATTATTATGTGAATTATAATTTCATTCGCTTTTTCAACATTGATTGCTTTTCCAAAATTCTTGCAACCATTCTTAAGTATTCAGATATCATTTTGAGTCATTAATTTCGTTTATTGTATGAAATTGTATGAAAATTAATGAAATTTAATTACATTTTTACATCTTACAATTTAAATGTCTAATGGCATTGTTTTTCTTGTATTGTTACATCGGTTTTGTTCTATTGTTGAGGCATTTCAATCAGATTAAGTCGAGACGAGGCTGCTAAAGCAGTTGCCCTGTTGGAAGATGGATGGAGCATGCATTATGTTGCCCAGGTGTTAGAGTCAATATCTCAGCTGTACAAAGGACATGCCAAAGATTCAGGGAACTTGTATTTACTGCAGGAGAAGGATCAGGTTCCAGAAGGGTGACATCTGTCTGAAATGATGAATTTCTGCGGCTGCAAGATTTGCTTAATCGTCACATAACAGCCTTAGAAGTTCAAAAGCGCTTGTAAAGGGCAGCAGGAGTCAATGTCAGCATGAGAACAGCAACAAGGAGATTAAGAACCACGGCTCTCACCTGTAGAAGACCAGCCAGAGGTTCTTTGCTTACTAAGCAACTTCGACAAGCACGCCTTAACTTTGAATGGACTAAGGTTCAGCCTAAGATCGCCTGATGGCAGGGAAAGAGTATGGAGGAAGACTGGAGAAAGGCACGTTCTCATTGACAATGGCTTTTAAGGAATGTGTGGGCTGGTATCAATGTGGAAGAACTGGTTTTTGTGGTGAACGGGCCATGAATTGCAAACCGTACATAGAGGAAATTCTTTAAGAACACATTTATCCCCTATGCTCCATACATTGGCTAAGATTTCCGCTTCATGCATGACAATGCCCGCCCACATGGACATACTGTGTCCATGTGGACATTACGAAGTGGGGATTCGAGCGCTAGTTTGGCCAGCACGAAGCTCTGACAACCCCCATTGAGCATGTTTGGGATATGATGGGGAAAAATGTTCGTCAACGTGTTCCTGAGAGCCCCAATGAACTTTGGGAGGCTTTGCATGGGCATTGGGAGGACATACCACAAGAAAACCTAAAGACCTTAATCCGCAGCGTGTCCTTACAATCTGTGATGGAATCCAGAGAAGAAAACCCCCGCATCTGAGAGTGCCACCGAGTGTGTGGTTGTGTTACTAATTCAGGTGTTACCCTACAGGTAAAAACGAAATCATTATGAAATGTGATCAACTTGTATTCATGTTTATGCTCATACAATTAAAAAATGATATCGGAATACAAGAGTGGTAGTAAAATGTTTGGAAAAATATTTAATATAAAAATGAATGAAATTACAATTAATATATAATAATTCGTAAAATTAAAAAATGCAAACATTTTTAGATGTTGCGTTTTTTTATTCTTTTCTTTCCTTTCTTTATTCTTCCCCCTCCCCTCTGTGTACATAAGTCATGGTGAATGAATGAAGAGAGAACATAGATCTGCAGACTCCAGATATTTTAACAGAATTTTCTAGTCTTCAGGTATTAAAATGGTTTACGTGCGTGACAAAATTTGGTATGAATGTTTCTCTTTGTAGATGTTACTATTGGAAAAAGTTCTGCAAATGCATCTTTAAAGATATTTCTAGCAAGTATCTTCATTGTAATGCTCTCGTCTCCGTCGCCCTTTAAAATGACTGCCTTGCACTCTTTTGACATATTTACTTTAAGCAACATCTGCCTTTTTAAAAATTCCTCTCTCAGAAAGTTTCACATTCATTGCACAGCCTTAGAATATCTTGCTCATTACTCTGAATTCAACAGGTGGCACCCCAAGCTAATACAGAAAAGCGCAATGTGCAAATATTGCACAGCCTTTAACGTCATGTTCACTGGCAGAACGACATAAACAACAAAATTAGAGAACTCTTTGTTATTAAAAAGAATGGCCTTGAGATTCTGGCTTTTCACTTTTCAGAATAGAAAAAAAATATTCTGTTAGAAAATTACACTCAAGTACTTGAGTTACTAGCAGACACATATTACGAAGTTTAAAATATCCAAAGCGCCTATAATAGAGAAAATAGTTTAAATATTTCCATCGTTGCATGAAATGCATAAACTGGATAGTTTTATAATAAAACTCAAATATTAAATTTAAGATAAAATAAATGTTAGAACTTAAAATTCAACAAAAGACGTATTGTGCTATGCGCTATTAAAGAAGTCTAGAGATCTGTGTAAAGAAATTGTTTAAAAAGGTCCTATCTGTCCTTGAGGTTCTGCATATTCAGCTAAATCCAAAAGTTTTATACTGAAGCGTTAATACACCCAATAACTCTTATAATTATCATGACTACTATTTGTAAAACACCGTATGCTCTTTCTTTGAAGATGTTTGGTATATGGCAGGCCCACATTGGGCGCCAATTTTTAAGCGATTTGGTGCAGGGCAACCCGGTTGGTCGCCAGTTATAAAGCGATTTATTTGCTTAACGTCATATCTTGTAGCTGGTATCGTCAATTGACCATTGATGGCTATGGTGTTGTTGCCTACGCTTCATGACAACAATATCTCAGGATTTTGTTCAGCTGTTTTATGACTCGAGCTCAACAGTACTGGGAGAGCATATAAACTGGGTTAATAATTACGCGATGAATACTTCTGAATACGTATCGTAATTTATTATTCCCCAGATTTTTCGCCTTCTCTAGCGCTCTGTGTACTGTAGAACATGACTACGCCGAGTATAAATTGGCTGCACGACTTCACCGAGACGAACTGAATCTGATCAACTTCTGGGTGCTCCTGTAGAGCAAACAACTTCGATTATGAGACTAAACTGCTCAACTGAAACTGATCGTCTGGTTACCTCAAATGAACTAAGTAAACTGGTGTATCCGAACTGGTTTTCTCTCCTTAACTGATGATGATGAAATTATGTATCAGAATGATAACTAATGAGAACTGCAAAATTGATCTTGATTCTCTTTGCTGAACTGATTATGCGAACTGAGTTGATTCCCTGCTGAACTAATAACTGATGGGAACTGCTCAACTGATGCCCCATTGGAACAAACGCCTCCTTATATATTCGGTTCAAATTAACTAAGCGTTCGCTTCACCAAGCCAAGGGATTCACACAAACGCGCTCAATTTCCTCGCCTTTCTTCAAAGTTATAAATATATATCTACTATTAGCTGGTTATTTTCACCTGCCAACGCATGCCACTCGTTACTATTTGGAAGTTTAAAACATTTATTTACATTGGTTGGTTTAAAGTTAACTATGCAAACAGCTGGCGAGTTCATTGCCCTTAACGCTTTCGAAAGCCTGGACTTTATTAACCCTCGGCAAAGGAAGGTCCTTTAAAGCATTTGTGCCTTTCTTTTGCATAGCGTTTTTATTACTTACTTGACTTTGTCCCGTTTTTGGCTGGGCTACCGTAGACAACAGCTACGTCAGAGAACTTTCTCTTTTCACTGCATAAAATTTAACATATTAAAGATATATAGTATTTGCATTAATAATTACGATACAAAAAATATGATGATTATGCTTACAATATATACATTATATTTATATTTCTGTGGCGATGGCCGCAGCGACTGTTTCTACTTTCACATCTTCCAGCCGACAAGATGACGGAACACCTTGAGTGGGACACAGGTATCTGCACCTGACCTCTTGAAGCTTAAAATGACTTCAAAAGATGTAAATTATCATATGTTTTCAGAATGTGTCTATATGAATCACCGTGAATTATAAGCTATTGACAACGATTGTCTAAAAGTGGATTAAGACATATTTTGCAAGCGTAAACATCCCTTTATAAATAAATAGCATAGTGCTGGATATCTCAACAGGATAGATGTGATTTACAATTACTTCCTCGCGTACAGTTTCTGCAGTTAATGCGTGTGGTATGTAGCAGTGCAGAGGGAGTGTGCTAAACAGTTAGCTCAGTGCCTGTCCATTTCTAAATAAGAAAAATCCTCCACCGCGTCTTAAAAATGTTTTTAAAATGTTTAGTTTTTGTAAGAAATTTCCAGTATCGGACCATATTTTGAAAAATGATAATTGTTCCATTTTAAAGTAGAATATTTTAACGTGAATTTCAATATTTTAAATTGAAAGCAAGTGTTTGAAATACATCATAATGAAATAACCCCTTGGTAATATGAATACGTTTTAATTACATACCATTAAGAAAGCTTCAAAAAGCAGGCAAGGTATAATTTAAAATTTTGTTTCTGCAGTGTATAGCTTCAGAAAAGTTTATTTTTAAAAGCGCGTTTTTTAAACGGCACATATTTAACGTTTATTGTAACAAAATGTGCGGGGAAAAGAGTTTTATATTTTGTAGAAAGTCTTGTCTTCTAATACTTCATATATTTTAAAAATGCACTGACTTTAAAAAATGTGAGTTACATTTATTAACCCTCTTATCCGATTTTAGACGTGTTGAACTACCGTGCTCATTCACAGAGCCAGGCCAAGTCAGAGGAAGTGCTAAGCATTCATAAGTGCAGCATCACATAGCAAATTCACAGACACAAAACATTAGAGCTGTATGAACACCAGAATTTGCCATGGATGAAATGCTTGTCATGCTACAAAGGACATAGCGAAGCATGGGAGGAGAATATTATCCTACATAGCAACATCCCCAGAAGGATGCAAGTGACAGGACTAGTTGCAGATAAAACTCATCAGCAGTAACAAGCTCCATATTCCACAAGATTGAGCTGCGGCGCATATATCCGTGCTTTAATCCTCACTGAGCCCTTATTTAAAGCGAAGGAAAATCTAATTTTCACAGTAAACACTGAAAGACATTTAATGTGGAAAATTGTCGGGAGCAATTTGATTTTGAGTTGTTGCTTATACAATAAAAAGGAAAATGTCAAAACGTTTATGCTATTTTTCGCTCATTCCCCAATTGAACTGAAACGTCACCTAAGATTTTATTGTATCTCTGATGAGACTACCGGAAAATAAATGAAAATAATTTTGTCACTAAAATATCATAGCTAGTTGATTGAACATCAATCGATATTGTTTGTGAAAGATATATCACAACTTGATTTTGATACAGATAAACAGAGTTTTAAAACATATCTGAAAATAATTGTACAGAACTGCCAATTACTTGAAGCAGCCCTGTCCAACGCGGCGCCCTTTACAATTAATTTTCAAAATAAATTTGAATGAATATTGAAGACTTTTTTGCATTTGAATAAAGACTTTTGCTTCTCGCTTTAAAAGCACCACCCTCTAGTTCAGGAAATTTGTTAGGGCGGCATTTTTATTCTGCAAAATAAATCGCTTCCTTATGGTTCACTTTATTGCAGTGGCACTCGTACCTACTATGATAGAGTTTTACCTAGACGACATTGCGAGACACCCAATTTGCCCTCAAAATAAATTTAACCCCAACAAAGCTGTGCCGCAAATAATGAACAAACGATTTATAATGGTCTTACAATAGAAATGTTTATAGTTCCTTGCTTTCAGACGAACATTCAGTATTACTTGCGAGCTTGTGAAATACGTTTTGAGTGCCTTGTATTGTAATATTGTACATTAAAAAGTTTAACTGTTTTTCATTACTTTTTAAACAAATTTATTCAGATGTTAATTGGTTATATTTTAAGTATAGCTCATCTTAAAGTCGCGAAGAAATTATACTTTTAACGTTGATTGGGAGGACCAGTGGAAACAAATGAAAATCCGTGTGTTTATTGTGTAATGCTGGCACTCTGTTCCTAAAAGAAATAATGTAGATCGACATTTGTGAGTAGAAATATAATTTAATGCATTTTTAATTCTAGATTTATTTAAAAGAAGTGTGGAGTAACATTTTTTTATTGAGAAACATACTTCCGTGTATTTTTAATCCTAGATTTATCATAATCATCAATGTGATTATAATTAGTGGTGGTGATGTGCCACAGTTCAAACGAACGTTGGACGGCCCTGATCCAAAGTATTTCATTTTGTAGCATTCTCTCCAAGAGTGCAAACTACACGTTTCCTTCTGCAGCTGTTTACACGGTTCATCGTTAGTGGTACCGACTTCACATTGCAAAAATCTGATGCATAAGGAAAGGATGGAGGTGCTCATGTTGCCAGAATCAGTTGTGATAAACTCGAGTGCGACTAAATGGTTAATAAGTGGGTGTTCGGTCTTAGAGGGGATAAGTCATTTTTATACATTAAGCTCCATGCGTTTTTATAAGTATATACAATGCTAGTTCTATTCTACTAACGAAATTTTAATATAAATATATTTTCTTTGTTAAATTGGTATTTAAAATGTCGTAAAATAATATAAAACCCCTAATAGCATTTCTAATCATTACATTAAATTATCTTGAGTATAATATCAAAATCTATGGATATGAACAATGTTCTTATTTATACACTGGCTATAACATGTGATATGGTTATACATGCACACAGCTTCGGTGCAGGATTATTATCGTTCATTTGAGAACAGTTTTATAAACCACCATCTGGTTGTATCGAGTACGGTGAAGGGATTATTGATGAGCTTAAAAAGCAACTGCTAATCTAGCCTCTAGGTATTTTCATATAGAGTAATTAATAAGGCTGAACAAATCACTTTCCTTATAATCTATAGGACCAATCAATACAATGGCATATGAAAACATTTTCACAAACAAAATCATGTTTCATTGTGAATTCACAATGAATCCTAAAGCATTAGAACTTTTCGTAAAATGAAGCATATCTCAGGGTAGAGTGTGACTATTTTAAACTTACGATTTCGCTGTTATCACAACAGAATTCCAAGGAAAAGGTCATGTAAATAAAGGTATAGTAATACCAAACAGTCAAACTTGCTTTTATAAAACACTGATTTAATACAAGAGGTTAGATTAAGATATGAGATATCCCTTACTAAAATATAACTGTGTATCCAACAATAAACTAAAATATAAACAAAAATAACATTAAATAAGAATAAATAAAAAAATAACAGTAGGTATGTCTCACATACACACTCTCTCTCTCTCTCTCTCTCTCTCTCTCTCACACACACACACATACACACACACTTCAGCTGGATTCACTCTGTTTGTTCCCTCCGTTATCAGTCATTTCAGATCTCAAGGGCCAATGGTATAAAGAGTTAACTTGAGTTTAGGGCATAAAATTAGCCATCAGTTGTATTTAATTTGGAAATGTTGGGTGTATAAACATTAACCTAAGATTATTTCGTCTTAACCTCCAATTAAATCTAACTAGCGAAATTTCACAAGTTAAAGCTCTAAGTGTTTAGTATAAACAAAAATAACGTGCAATAAGAGTAAGGAAAAATAAATAGCAGTAGGTATGTCGCACAAACTTCAGCTGAATTCACTCTGTTTGTTCCCTCTGTTATCAGTCATTTAAGACCACTAAGGGCCAATAGAAATTAACCATCAGTTGTATTTAATTTGGAAATGTTGGTTGTATAAACATTAACCTAAATTATTTCGTCTTAACATCCATTTAAATCTAACTCGCGAAATTTCACAAGTTAAAGCACTAACTAGAGTTTATTAGTTGTTATATAAACAGGTCCCAGAGTACAGAGGCATAATAACTTGATTTATAAATAAAACGCTGAGTTACGTTTATTTTAATTTCAGATAGATAAAAGTTTCTTCATAAAACCAAATAAACAGAAAAATCATCTCCAAAAAGTGAAATTTACAGTTGATAAAATTGGGAATCAAAAAGTCAGACAATTTGTGATTTTTTTTGGGTTGATAGGCTACAAAAGAAAATGTAATAGTACCACGAGCCTAAAGAAGGCGAAAGATAAGGCCTGGGACATGTGGATGAAAGCAATTAAGAAAAGCAAGTGTTAACAAGAAAGAAAGGCATTACGTGCTATTAGAATTCTTTGTGTGTTTGTTCTGTAGAAGATGGAAAGTTGTGTTCTGTAAGAGTTCAGGAAAGAAATTTGAATACATGGGCTTGTATTCAGTCATAAGTTTTAGTTTCTGCTCAATCTTTCCTCGTTCCTTACAGAGGGTGTTCATCTACTTGAAGGTAAGAAAAATACCCAACTTTCCTAACCTCAAACATGTTGTAAATTCCCATCACACTTCCTTCCTGCTTCTTTATGGAGGAGGTGTTATTTAAAGTTGCAATTGATATTCTTGCTGCCAGCGCGCTCAAGCGAGTACAACTCCCACGTGGGCTGTAACGTGCTTAAGGGGAAAAATCCTTGCTGAGGGCTGCTTCAAGAAGGCATGAAGCCATGCTACTCCAGACTCTCCGGTGCTTTTTTTTTCTTCTTATTTAGCTACTCTGTAGTAGACATTAGCGTTAATTAGAGTCGTTTAACTTACACAAGCATCCAAATCGTTTGTGAAAACCCTGCGAGAAAGATGCCTCGCCTCTGTATTCCCCGCAGCACCAGTTGTTAGTTACAGCTTTATTTGCTCTTAATGTTGATTTGCATTTAATTTTATTCTCGTAGGGTAGGCCATTGGTTCCTGTCCCTTATACCAGTGTATAAAACCTCTGCTTTTAAATTTATAGAATGAAAAATTACAAATGAAAGTAAAATGCCATATTTTCAATTTAATAGACAACTAAATCATCAAAAGGAAAAGGAAACTACTTATTTGTTCAAAGTCAATGTATTTAATATGGCTATCCTAGAGCACGTGACAAAGGCTTGTCATTCGTAGAGATGTGAATTCTTTCTTTGCTACCTATAGGGGCTATCAGTTGATTATATCTGCTTCAAATACTGCTTTTAGTTTACTGTCGAATTCGTTTCACAATTTCTCTATGGAATATAGATTTAGTGAAACCGGGATCAAATTCATTATTTTGACACGCCTCCCCGATACGCCTTCACATTTTAGATAATTATCACACAGAATAGAGAAATGTCTAGAACCTTCATGTTGCATATGGACCTTATGCCTATATAACGCAATTCTTTGATATTGGGGTTTTATAATATTTGTATCTATTTTTTCTTGTTATTTCTTAATTCTACTGACAAAACAGAGGTCGGAACTGTTTTATTTATTGCAACTATAATGATTACAATGATCCTCTTCAACACGACCTACTGATGTGGATATACTGCAGTCAGACGTCCAGATGCTTTCCTACTCCAAATCCTGATATACATTGCATACTTGTTATCTTTCCACGCCTGTCCACGACAGTTGTGATGCTGTTATTGTGCGCAGTGTTGCGTTGAGCTTCAGAGCAGTATGCCTTGTTGTTTAATGGGGCAGTTTTCAACTGCAACGCAACTTACGAGAAGAAACAGCCACAGTTTGGAAGATCAGTTACCCCGTGTACATCAAAGTGTGCTCAGGGTTACAATGTTTGCTCCGCAAGACATAGTCTTTGCATAAAATAATAAGTAGGGGAAAGATAAAATTGGGAAAGTAAAACAAAAGTTTTTCTTTGAGAATATATTTTAATTAGATTTCCTGCTCATTCGGCCTTTTACATAGATATATTCTGGCTAGAGCAGAATGTGATTTATTTCAGCTAGCACCAAAGAAAGCTATGTGTGTCTATTTTCGTCCTATAAGGTTGAGAGATAGTCGTACACGAAGTGTCGAAGCAATTTTCAGACTAAAGTAATGCCAGAATATTATCACCATTACAGTTGCTATTTTAATTTTAAAGAATTTTCTTAACGTAAAGAAAGCCTCTATTTTAAAATGTTTATTACTAATTTAGTTTTTTATTTCTAGATCAGTCTTTCTGTCTTTGCTACTTTTTTGCCGTGCATTTTGGAATCACTCTGACAGTATGGTAAAACCTAATTTCCTGTTCTTGCAGTTATTTTTCACACATCTTTAGTCATCATAATAATTGTTGTTCATTTTAGGATTACTTGAGGATATAATGACAATACACTGATTCTATTTACTGTTGTTTTTCTTAATAATTACATAGCATTATGTCATATTAAATGGACACGTTTGCCGTTCTCTAATTTTTTCAAATTAATTATATTTGAAAATGGATTTATCGAAAAGGGAAATCCTAAATCCTTATTTAATAAATCTAAGATTTAGATTTCGTTTCTCTATCACGTTATTTCAATGTTATAACCATCCTAATTTAGTAACAAAAATTTTTCTTACCTCTTACCTCTATTTTATTGATGAACTTTCTATATGGGCGACGATTCTAAGTGAAATCTGAAGGAAAATTAGAAAAATTATTAATTACTTATTTTAATTTCAAATATATTTTATATTTCTTTATATAAATATGAATTTTATGAAATATTATATTCCTAAGTATAATAGTTTTTATGAAAATCTCTCCAAGGTTATGTATTTCACAAAAGCGATATAGCTCTGGAACCCATTTAAATATAAATATAAACAATAGCCGATTTTAAAGCTCATGCCCTCACAATTCTTTGCGGGGGGGGGGGTTAACGATGGTCATTCTTTGATACATTAGAATAAAATTGGTTTTTGTATATTTGAATGCTTACTTTACAAAGGCAAAGAAAAAAAATCTGATACTTAAAAAACACATATTAATAAACGCATAGCAAAAATCTGAAAGACTGCAAAATTGCAATAAGAACAAATAAATATAATTTTCTGATCAAGATTAGTGAGTTTAGAAGCAGAGATCTTGTTTTGAACGGCGATAGTTATCAGGCAGCCAGCTGACTTTTCGCTCGGTGCCCAAATATAATTTATCGAAAATATATAGAGAAGATGTATATGGGACACCAACATTGTAATATTGACATGCTTATTGTTAAAGGAAGCAATTAACCGATATTTTTGGTTTTTGCTGTTTTTCATAAGTAAGTGTCAAGTAAAAATTAACTTATTTGCGTGTCTGTTTAAATTTTATATTAAATATAGCACATGCATACTTAATAGAATGTATGCTTTCATTTATAACATTATTTAAAATGTATATCATATAGTTTTTTCGATTCTATGCCCTTAGGAATTGTTGATTTTCACAAACTTATATTACATTTATCACATTAAAACAAGACAATAATACTTTTTAAAATTCCTTGGTATTCGATTTCATATACATTGACCCACATATACTCGAGATCTTTATATTTTGAATACATTTACAAGTCTTATAAATAAAACGAGTAGAAATTCTGAACTCCGTGCTTTGAATCGAAACGAGTAATGTGATATACCATAAATACACCAATATAACTTTCAATGCTTATTTCTCAATTTACATTGAACCTGCTTTGGTCTTTGGCTGATGTGTTGAGGTAATTTTATCAAAGGCAATTTCTTAGCAATAAAACCTTTATTTATATATTTAACTATTTTATAAAAAATACACACACATACATATATATACATATATATACACACAATTACATCCAATTTAAAAAGGATATAATGTGCATTTTTTCCTGAAAACTTCAAATATGAATGTTTTAAAAGTCAAACTAAAGTTTGATTTGGCAAATCTGGGATCTAATAAGCAATGGGTGATATACAGAGTGTCTTCTTATCCTATGGAATGGGAACTTGCACAATCCCGGGGTTTACAAACTATGCCCTAAACACTGTACTGCGTCGTATCGATTTCGGTCTAATTGGCTGCTATAGGCACCCAGATTTTCGACTCATGTTGCACTGTGCGCACGCTGGGTTTAAACGGTGAACCGGGTTACAAATATGGCCCATGATCATAAAGGAATACAGCTTTTATTTTATTTTATTTTTAATTCATTTTATTTATTTATTTGCACAGAGAGAGAAATAAATGCTTATGTGATATTTATTAATGTAAAATTCTAACTAGGTAAATTTCAATCAAATTACAAATTTCGGTAATAATCTGGTTTATTGAGCATAGGCCAATGCCAATCACTCTACATTGATATAAATGACAAACATAGGCACTGAATGATTATTTTACTCTTTGTATATATTCTTACTTAAATATAAAGAAAAAAGTAAAGGTAAATTCCCTTACAGGGCGGTCTGTTTAAAGCGACGGGTCACTCGAGAGCACCTGCAATTCGCATCGTCTGTACAGTGCAGGTGTGCCTAGTTACCAATCCGCAGGAAGAGAATATTTAGCCGCTACATGGAAATAGTTCTTTTACACTAGCCCCATCTAGGACTTTAGTTGAAAACGAAGAATCACACTTGGGGAGGTCAATGGGATACATAGAGCCAGATGAAAGAGATTCCTGTTTCTGTGCTTAGAGGAGGGCACGGTAGATCAGTTGGTCAGAGTGTCGGTATCTAAGTCCAAAGATCCGTGTTCAAATCCCGACTTTGAAAACTAATAAAACTAATAGCACTGGAATGTTTCTTATCAATTTACATAAACAGAGCTAATATTAAGGGGAAAAATGATTACGTATAAAATCGTACGTTTTAAGGCTACATAATAAATCTTAACTTTCTACTATGTTTTGCGTTGTTAATATAGAACAGTTATGTTTTTCCTACAGAGACTGGGAATTCCGCTTCATTTGTTTTCACAGTGTTGATTTCGGTATTATCTCGTTATGTTTAACTGGGCTGATCATTACCCTTCACACTAATTGTTTGTTTCATATTATACTCGCCCAGTTAGAGGACTCGATAATTACCGTTTAAATTTCAGTTGCCTGTCTACGCAAATAAGTTATACAAACAAGAGAACTACAAACAGAGAAATATATTTCCCGTGACTGTGGCTCGTGCAAATGTTAGTTATTCGTCTTAATTAAACCACCATGTTGGTCCTCCCATAAGGGAAAGCTAAATATTCACTGTACTCGTCATATTAAATGAAATTCTTCTGAACTAAAATAAAAAGGCTCAAGATAGATATTTGATAGGACTTTCACTATATAGACGTCTGTTTCATTCCCTTCCCTTCTCCCTTAGTGGTCCGCCATAGATAAGCTGTAACCTGTAAAGGATGGGAATTTATTTCTAAAAGTCTTGTGTTTACATGTTCCTTATATAATATAGTGCGGTTATTTTTGTTATGGGCCGCGTTAGTCCGGTTACTTACAAAGGAAGTGCAGCCACTGCAATCGGAAAGTAAGAGATAGGCTGGCTGCACATAAATTAGTATTTATATTTTTACTGAAATTCGATAAAGCAATATCCCTTGGTATATGATACCTTGAAAGTGATGCCCCTCAGCGGCATTACATGGCCAGCAATTCCTGAATTTCATCTAATTTTTCTTCCATAAGAACGGGTGATTCGGAACGTGTTTGCTATTCAGAGATCCTGTGTCTCGTCACTTATTAACAGTTGGCGAATATTTTCTCTACTTGGAACACGATTGACAGGACATTTCCTTGCGAATCACCTTCCACTTTTCTGAAAACAAAAACCGTTGTTACTTTTATATATATATATATATATATATATATATATATAACCCTTTATCATATATAAAAACCCTTAGTGGAACTAACAAACAATTGGTACACAATTTTACACACAACACTCGCTGACAGTCTCCTTCAAAATAACTACAAGCTGCTATCTGTGCATGCATTATACGACCTTCACGACTGGCTTCAATCAAATCCAGCCGCGCTCTGCCTGCCGATAACTCGAATAACCTAACTGAATTTATAAAAAGATTAAAAGAAAAAGAAAGAGAAGTGACGTTGGTTTTCACTTTGAAGAGCTAAACCTCCTTGACCTGTCCACCCGTTGTCTCCCTCATCTCATCCCTTCCTTCCGGTGATGTAGGCACAAACAGTAGCCCTTTATCAACGCTGGAGCACCAAAATATTCTTCTTCCTTCATTATTAATACAATCCAGTGCAACTGAAGTTTGTATCGTCAACGAGTTGCTTTAAAGACAAAGAACAAAGAATTGAAATATGCAAATATTGATAAGACACTGTTAAAAAGTGCATAATAGACGAGGTTTGTCATCAGTAAAAAAATTAACATGCTGATTGTTACAAAATTAGTCTCTCCAATTTTTTATTCGTCCATCGCAGTTTCTTTTATGCATTTAACAGAAAGAGAGAGAGAGAGAGAGATGAAATGAGCACATAAAGCAGTAACTCCGCGAAGACAGCATGACTGTGAAGGTTTTCACAGGAACTAGAGAGAAGTTGGAAACTCGGAGAGCCCTTGTCTACTCTGCACAAATATTCAATGTAAAGCAGAGCTGGAGCCGGTTCACCTTAATAATGCTGAACAAGAAGAGATTTGCTGGTTCAAAATTATATGAATCTTTGTATTCCAAATGCATTAGATATTAAAGTTCCCAGATAAGTAATACCTATGATACTGCAATTGTTTTGCTAACCATACTTGCCCTCTAAACTCAAGGTCGCGGGTTCAATTACAGGCCAGGATCGATGATTTTTTTCGAGCGTAAAAATCCTAAGTATGGCTTCCTTCGGAAGGGAAGTAAAACCGTGAATTCCATGTCGTAAATTTGCGACATGAAAAAGAACCTTAAGCCTGAAAAAGAGGCCTCTGAGCAAAATTTGGCGGCCGTTTCACGCCCTGAATTAAATGGGACGCTGATGACCTGAGATGTTAAAGTATGTCCGTGAATAAAAGCAAATTAAAATTAAACTCCAATTATTATGAATAAAAAGTGTTAACATTATCTCCGTATAATTCAGAATGATGGTATTAAAATATTGTTTATTTTAATAGCCTGTCCTAAACAATTTTCAGATGCATTTATTGTACTCTTAAGTTTAAATTATAAAAGCTCTATATATAATATGCAATATGTTTACGCAAATATATTATTTAATGCATAAATTCACCTCTTGTTTAAAGTTTACTATCGGGAGGTGGCATCAATGGTATCCATGTGTGTATTTTTAACATGTTTGATGAAAATAACCCAATACTTGTCTTTAGGGTTATAAAATGGCTAGCAACGTTCTCTGTTATAAAAATATACGGATGCCCAAACGCATTTTAAAGCCCCAACACATATTTGTGTACCATATACACTGAAACAAATAAGAATGGGTGAACAGTTAGAACCTGTAGCATTTAGACTTGCCTCATGTTCGATTTTGTCCTTGGAGCGGCTGGCTAGAGTTTAACAGAATGAGATTTCCAGGTCTGCCTACAGGCTCTACCACTGTCAGTATACTTTTAAGAGTTGGTCAGATATCAAAACCAGAATACTCTTCAATAGTTGCCCATCATTAACTGAACTAAATGCTATGAATTATTATTATAATTATCATTACAATGCAACTGGAAAATAAATGACAAACGCATTTAAAGGACAAATTTCCTAAAATACAGAGAATAAAACAACTCTGTAGTAATTTAATCAAGTATTGCTGTTGCCTTTTGAACAAATAATTAAATGTATAGTTTGTTGCTACTTTCTCTCGCAATAACAAATAAAAGTCCTGTTTTACAGTTCACAAAAACACTTATATTTACATACCATATTAAAGTTTATTTTTTCAATTAAATGAACTGGTAGTGGTTCTTTATTTAAAACAGTTAATTCAAACAATCTGAACTTGGCAGATTAAAATGAGTTTTTACTGTAATAGCTTTCTCTACATCAGGGCTTTAAATCTAATAGAAGTAAGAGCAAATTTGATACTGCTAGGTAAACAACATAATCGGAAGCTGAACAACTGATCACTTTGTCGTCAGAATCCTTTCTCCACAACTTGACTGAGGAAAAACGTCAAACTTCAAATTAGGAACAGACTTAAGCCACTGAAATTCATCAAAGGTGGCTTTTTAAGAAACTTCTGTTAAAGATTGACGAATGTAAGGCTCGAATGGTCTTCTGTTTGCAGTGTTTGTTTGTTCCTGCAGCATTCTAGAACACTGTAATCTGGACAGATGAACTGTATTCTCCCCAGATGAGGACAGAGAGCAGCGGCAGCTTTGGTCATTTGACAACACCAGACACTCTCCCTAGCACGGTTCAAGGGCAAGATGTGGTAGGTCAAGTTTCGCGTCGTTGAGAAAGAACACATCGATTGGGTCGATGGAAATGTTGGGACGTAAAAGGATACTCAATGGTGTCGCCTCAGGGAGGAAGGGATGAGGAGAGAGCGACACCGGGCGGCCCGGATCTACGATCGGTGACCGCGCGGACAAGATGGGATCCCTAATATGTTTTCAGATAGAACATCTGATCCTCGAGCTGCAGTTATGCGAGCCGCTCAGAAGGTCGAAACGCCGGAGTAGAAACCTTTCGACGCTGTAACAGAACCAACAAAATGAAATGTTATAGCGGAAACCCCGTGGAATGTAAATAGCCATTGCAACATTCGCCTAAGTATCTTGGAGAAAACATAGGGGAAAAAATGTCGGCATTGCTAGCCTAACGGGAATTCAAGCTGTTTTTTCATCCGAGGAAATGCAGACCGTTAATTTTGTGCAGATAACAGCGGGGTACACATTTCAAAACTAAGGAAAGAATGGTTTGCTACCCATCCTGAAATCTATTGAATGACCTGCAAATCGCCAGATCTCAATTCAATAGAATATTGCTCGTTACAGTTCGTGATCGGGACAAATAGGGAGAAAGGACGGGGGCTATACTTAGAAGTCAATGTAAGAGAGATGTGAGAAAGCATCGGAACGCGCCTAAGAATGAGCTTCACAAGAGTTCAGTCTATGCCTCGAATTTTTTTTTTAATTTATAGTTTTAAAAAACTAAAATGTAAAGAGACCATTAATGAATATGTGATGAAATGAGTGCGAAAATGACCACGGTGTCCACAACGCTTCACCTTTGCAGGGTACGTAAAAATCTCCGAAAAAAAGCTCATCCAAGCAACTGACATTACGGGGATTCGAACCCGGAACTTATGAATTTGCAAAAAAAAAAAAAAAAAAGATAAACAAGAAACAAAAAAAAAACAAACAAACAAAAATAAAGAAAATTATGACCGCAACACGGCAACGGCTGTTAATTAGTTTTGTTCTTTTTATTATTCCCATGCATTTTCCTTTCCATTAATTCTATTCTTATTGACAAGAAATCCTCTATTTCATCTTGCATTATTAGGCATAGAAAGACTGTATTATTAACATTAATTACCTTTTCCGTTATTACCCCATTATTATTGCCAAGAATAACTTGCTTTTATGTTTTATTGTTAGGCAACAAAGGCCCCTTCATCTTTCACACTTATTTTCCCTTCCGCCTTTATACTATCGGTTCAATGAAATCATAATAGATTAAAGAATACATTTTTACGTGGGGAAGAAAAGATAGTTTTATTACGTTGAGGCGCTAACACACGAAATCTTCACCTCTTACTCGTTCATACTGCCCTGGTAAACAACGTGAATCATACGATCTCCTCCTTCGAGCAAAAGAGGCTGTTGGGTTTTTTATCCGTCCTTTTTTGGCTTAAGTGTACCGTTATATAAGTTACGTAAATATATAACATTGTTCTAATTCCCTTTAAAATGTTTAAATATTTCTTTTTACCAAATGCTTATTACTTAGAAGTTTTTGTTACCGATGATGAAATTTAGTACACTAATTCACAGATGTGACCACCTCCTTTGTCCAGTATTTAGCGTTGCTCATTGCTGTCCGGGAAACCCGGGTTCGATTCCGGTACTTAGGAATTTTTCTAAATTGGGAAGGTCTAGAAAGGGGTCCTTCCAACCGCGCGTTGGAAATACTGCCAACATTTAATTTTTTTAAATATTCTTAGTATTTTACTATTCATTTAATTAATAAGTCCATCTGATAAGTATTATGACTTTTTTTTTGTGTTACAACTCAATTTTTTCAGCTTGGACTAAATTTTATTGAGGTAAATCCACCTTCGTTAAACCGTCACAGGTGGCCGAGGCCATTTAGGCGCGGACTCGTGAGTGGGAGGTATGGAGTTCTATTCCCACCAGAAAAACTTAAGTAAAAACGGGCGTTAAACTCTATTAAAAAAACCTTCCCTAGCAAAAAGAACAACAGACCGACTAATTAAATAATCTTCACCTGTACAATGACGTCATAAGATTAAATATTAGTAGGTATTGATTTCAAAGTAATTCATAAGAAAATTAAATTAAATAGTTGGTTTTATTTTATTAACGTCCTTTTATAATTCTGGTGTAACAAAATAGCATATTAAGTTTTTATATAACGTTGTACATTTATTGCATTCGTAAAAATTATTAATTTCATTTGCTCGTTTCTGAAATATACATTAATTCAATAAATTGTAACACTATAAGCTATATAATATAATAAACTATTAAATTAATGTACTTTTTCCTTTTGAGATGTTAGATTTATTGAAGACTAGTTGAATGAAGAGAGCAGTGCTCTGCAGTAAAAATTAGACACACCTATCTTTCTGCTAGCGTGTAATATAAATGTGTTTTTGTACTTTTGCAAATTACGGTTTTATTAATCTGATAAAATAAAAAGCTATAAGTTGAAATTTTGCTATAACATTCTGTTCCTGTACAAACATCTAAAACTAATTTTCTGCTTGCAAGGATATTGGCAAATTCCTCGCAGAAATACCAACGTCTTTGACCAAAATGTAGAGTAAAAATGTTGCATAGGCTTCAAATCCATTGTAGCTCTTTGCAGAGTTCGATTATTCTTGGTGTTTAATTCATTCATTCCTACCAGTAACCTAAGCAGTCACTTTTTCTAAAATGTGTTTTTCTTTTACTTCGTATTATTGTATTCATAAGTTGTAACATAAATAATATTTATATTCCTCCAAAACAAGGGTGAATTTGTTTTATGGGAGGTTTGTGTTTCGCTTACACATTTGTTTATCAATTTCGCCGTTGCGAGTTTAATGCATGAGTTAGTGGGGAAATGAATGTCGGAGAGTTGAGTTTTATTGGATTGTGTGCATAACCTGGGAATTGCACTACTAGAGCAGGAAAATTACGCAATTTTTGTGTTATTTTATCTTGAGATTGCGGGAGAATGTGATGTAATTTTCTGACGCCACAATTGATCTAACCCAGCAATATACTGAAAGTACTCTACAGAAAGCAATTACACCCCATACGTACTTGAATAATGCATTTAATCTACTTAGTGTCACTACTAATTCCCTCAGCGAGTGTTAATGTGAAACCCTGGTTTGTTACAAAACTTGTGGAACCCTGTTTATTGCTTTAGTTGTTAATTAAGGTAGCAATACGGTATTTACGTTGCAGGTCTGAAAAGTTCACGGCTTAACAATGAAGGATCAGTTTTAACTTGAACATTTATTTTTATTGTTCAACTTATAAATGATATGCGGTGAATTTTATATTAATTTTATAATTATAATTTTCATGATTCACTTTCAAATTTAAAAATATTTCTTTTAATTTTTCATTATTTTTTTCAGAGTAAACTTTTGTGAACTGCAAGTGTTTCTATACTAAAAGCCTGCCTCTGTTACTTTGTTTAGACACGTGATTAATATCATACCTTAAATGCTATACAGGCATGTACGCTATTTAATAAAATTACCTAGCATTTTTTATGTGCTCCTGTGGTAACTAACTATACTTGCCTCTTAACCCCTAGTCAGAATCGATTAATTTTTTGCAGGTGTAAAAATCCAAAGTATGGCTTCCTTCGGAAGGGAAGTAAAGCCGTAGGCCCGTGTCGTTTTACATTTAAGGCATGTAAAAGAGCCCCAAGCCTGAAAGAAGAGGGCTCTGAGCAAAGTTTATCGGTCTTTTCACACCCTGAATTGAATGGTACGCTGACGACCTGAGATGTTAAAGAGCGTTCATGTATAAAACAAATCAATTAAGCTGATTTAGACCTTGATGAATATACTTAATAGAAAACAAATAAACAGGGAAAGAAAATGTTTACAAATAAAAATTCAAGATAATTTAGAGAGAATATATCAATCTTGCAAAAAATATGAAAATGTTAAAGTTATCTAAAAATTCAGTAACATATACTGTATAAAATGTTCAGACCAATAACATTAAAAA
This sequence comes from Metallyticus violacea, assembly GCA_030762175.1. Taxonomy (NCBI): domain Eukaryota; kingdom Metazoa; phylum Arthropoda; class Insecta; order Mantodea; family Metallyticidae; genus Metallyticus; species Metallyticus violacea. The sequence goes on from CM060842.1 coordinate 69,447,473, forward strand.
GAAAAATCTGTTTGATTAGGATTTATATAGCTACAGGAATTCTAATTTGTATACATAGTAGTGAAGCCTGGTCAGTGATGACAGACAACAAGCAGCGTAGATGTACAAGAATAGTTCAGTGTAGAAAACAACGGATATTCCTCCTACATCACTTGATCTTTGATAGAAACTTTACATTTGTGAAAACCCGCAAACCAAATGAGTCGCTAAAACAGGTCGCAAAAATAAAATACGAATGTGATCAGATTGGAAACGTAGCGGACAAACAGCTTCGTGCATGAGGTAATTGGCTATTTAATGTGCTGCACAAGTTTTATTTCCTTCCCGCTCCTTCTGAAACATGCTAACTAGCAACCCGTGACCTCTGCATCTACACCACGGTGCCACAGGTTCCAAAACAACATGAGCTATATTTTTATAATCTTATCAGTAATTGCGCATGCCTTCAGACTTATGCTGCTGTTTTTGGTCATATTTCATAGAACATTATGGTACATTATATTTAGTGGTGCCTAACTCTGCTATACATACGAGTCTGTTTGGAAAATATCTACTCTACAGGGTGTCGCACTTTGTTCCATTAAACTAACTTTGTTTAAAATAGTTTTTCGTTTGATGCATCAGAAAAGCTATTTTGGGTAAACTAGATAAATGGGCACAGTGTATAATGCGTTAATGATAGAAAATAATATATCATGTTCGTTTTGAAAGTTTTATTTTTTTTGTTTATTTTTATTTTTATTTTTATTTTTTATTTTTTATTTTTTTTATTTTTTTATTTTATTATTTTTTTTTGTTGTTCTTTGCATGTATTGAAGAGACTTTCCTAAAGTATACAATTTATTAAGATTGAAATACTGGCAATAAGCAATTGAGCTAAAACCTCAAGATGTACCCCCTAGACGCATCTTAAACCCAGAATTTTTTTCGGCATATCGCTGCTTCATAAACATCTATAGCTTTAACATACATTTTACATGGCGGGCATCAAGCGTTAGGTCAGCTCAGTGGCAAGATTTGCACTATCTGTGCTGCAGATAAGTACGATTTTGGATTAGGTTTGAGTTCGCCATTCATCCTAAGCGGCTAAAAATTAAATTGTTTTATCATGTATGTATTAAAATATACAGATCCTCATTCCACTATGCAATCAGAAATTGCTTTTGCCGGCGAGAAATTACTGCATAACGCCCTCGGCACGTGCCAAGGGAAACTATGTCGCGCAGTCGGAACTGTTTCTTTTGTTATTTATCGGTAGTCACTTATAATTTATATTGTACTCAGCATCGTAGGACATGCTCGAAATGACTATACCCCGGATGAGACATGCCTAAAACGTTTGAAAATATTTTGACAGACACTCGCTGTAATTCATTCTCCCGAATATTGTTAACCCCCCCCCCTCCCCTGTTTTGTTTTATCGCTTTCAACGGTTGTTTCAGGTTCATCAGCTGAGTGGCTTTATACGCACTGCCGACAGGTACACTCATTTGCCGAATCCTATTAAATACTTTAGAGAAGTTATCAAGCTTTCCTTCTGTTAAAACTCGTTGTTTCTTAATATCGGCCCCTCGTCAGTTTAAAATGCTTGAGTAGTTTTTTTTTGTTTTTTTTTGTTTTTTTTTTTTTTGCCAATTTAAAAATGCAAATCCCGATGTAAATTTTAATTTCCAAATGTAACTGGCTTCTCCTTCAGTAAGTGTACAATAATTTTGTTTTTAAATAACAATCACAAATAAATATTCTTTATTATACCGTAAGGGTATCTCATTCCATTGTAGGCAATATATAATAGAATAATAGAAAGTCTAAAAGCACTTCCAACAGAAATGCAAGTGGAACAGCATTAGGTATAAATAGACTGACACTTTTATTCCGGAATTGCATTTCAACTGAATGTCAGATGGTTTCACCTAGCATATATAAACACGGATTGCATAGCAAATTGAGAGCAAGGTGTATGTATTCTAACCAGTATTGGTCGAATCTCTGTAAGCCCCAATCCAATTTGAATCCAAACCTGTCAGATATTTTACAAACACATTCCCAATCTTAGCCGAATAAACGAATGTTGTGATAAAAATCACATTAATATAAATGTATCCTGTTAGTGCGATTGACTGAATGCCTGTGTCTACAAGTACTCATAGACTTCGATTCTTTTCTTTGACATAAAACCTATTTAACATATACCCAGGAAATATAAATTCTCATGGTGGATATCTGTGGTTGTGGCCAGATTAGTGACGGTAGCTCAGATGGAAGAGCATCGCAACGGTAAGTCGAAGATTCGAGTCCCCAACGTGATCTCAAAAATGTTCCTGTTTGTCATTCAAAACCCCCATAGTAAAATTTAGACGTACTACTATTGGCTTGCTATGCAAGTTTGAATTGTGCAATAAAAGTTAAAAATAATAGTTGCGTACTGCAAGGAAACGCAGGAAAAATATTTAAAATGATAGAACTTTTTGGTGGGGGAATTAAGCAGTTTTATTTCTCTGTATTTTGTTTTATTTTACATTGTATGAACAAAAGAAGATCATCTGGGATTTTGAAATAAAATAACTGTAGGCAATTCCGGGAAAATGATGCCATTAAAAGTAAAATTAATATTAGGCCGATTGTACTAAATGTTAATCTCAAAAAAAAAAAAAAAAAAAAAAAAACTCGATAAAACTTCGAAAGTATCCAAACTGTTACAACCATGAATCACAGTCATGTGCTCTGTAAACAGAAGACATACACACACGTTCATACTTTTATTGCTTTTGCTCTTAGTGTACATCAAAACTTTTTTAATAGTGTTTAACGCCTGTTTTTACTACTGAGGCACCACAAGCGGTGAACAATGATGATGCATGAAATGAAATGATAAATTGAGAAAGGATTTTTTAGGAAGGAAACGTTCCAGCCTAAGTTTAGGGTACCTCCGCGGCATTTGCCATATATGAGTACTGAGGAAAATCTGGAAAAACACCTCAGTCAGGGAGGACGGTCTTGGCGGGATTCGAATCCCAAACCTCTCGCTCACGAGTCCGCGTCTTAAAGACCTCGGCCATTCGTGGCGGTGTACATCAAAGTTGAAAGCCATGCTGCAATGCTTACTAACGTGTGAGAATGCCAGTAATGAGTCATTAAATTCAATAATTATACTTGGCAGTTATTTGAACGAATTACATTTCTGGTAGGTCTTTTTAAAACCTTAAAATTGGATTGTCACTTTCCCTCCCTTGTAATTGGTGGCACTGCTCTCTTTCACGCTAAACCCATACCTCATTCGTCACATTAAGATCCGATGTCCACATTGTTTCAATACTACTAATTGATATTTTTGCCAAGCGAATACTTATTAAACGAACAAAATTGTTATAAATGTTGTCAAGAATAAAATCCGAATTACCCCTGGTTCCAGTCAATTAGTTCGGGTTATTGATGTTCTACTCATTAGTCAAAGAAATAGCCCATGATTGTTTGTTTGCAAAAGTGAAAAGTAACAAAAAAATCTAAAATTGGGTTTTATAGGAAGCAGTTAATTCCTTGTTATGAAGAAGTATCGATATCGAACGATATCCCTGTTCGATATTTTCAATTCTTTGCTAATACAATTATTAAAATCAATGTTGTCACAAGTAGCACTTTTTAGATTTATAGAAAGAAACATGTCATATTTATAAGTGTGTAAAAGACAGGCAGAACTTGAGTGCCCTTCTAACGACCGACCTCCCACCCCGTAATAAAGTTCTTCCTTATATTTCTGAAAATGGTCTAATAATAATAATAATAATAATAATAATAATAACAATAATATATCAGAACTATATATTTCGTTAAAAATCACTTACCAGGGCAATAAATTCCCTTTTAAAGTGGATATTTTCGAATGAATATATTGCATTAATTTTTAGAATAGTTTCACTATTGGCGAAATGGAACGAATAATACTCCGCTAACTAAATTACCACAGTTCCGAGTCTGATGATAAAAGAAACCTTTGGTAAACACATTGATTAATTATATAAATTTCGCATAGCATGAAAGCTCATTTTAAATGACTATCTAGTTATTTTGAAGTGATAGAAGATGGTGCATTTTGTGATTTGCCTTTATCGAATAATAGGAGTGAAATTTGGAACTATTTTAAATAAGATCCTTTTTGTGATAAACGTGTCCTTAGCTGCTTTTATAAAAAGATTTACTCGAGTTGGAACATGTCGCAGCATTAGCAATAATTGTAAATATGATAAATTCTTATTTGAAAATACACTCAGTAACTACGAAAATTGGATCTGTTTGATATATTTATACTCTCAAAATAAAATGAGATATTTGTATGTTATTCTATAAAAATAATATAAAGTATCCAGAAATACTGATATCTCTAGTCCTTATAAGACATTTTAGTTTGAAGTAAAAGATACATAATGAATAAACAGAACTATGGTACACTTTAAATATACGTGGGTATTTTCTCACAATATTGAGAAATTGTACAAAGTTAAACGCTTTGCATCATAAATTTTTTTGTATTTTCTTAGTTTCTGTATACTAGCTTCATAATCTAGCAGTAGTGTTTGCGCTCCCCAAGTGGCGGGTTTGCATTAGATTCCCTGTTTCCTGACTTTTTTCCCCGCAAAGATTTTCCCTGATTCATAAATAAATTACTGTAAGATTTAGGCCAGAAACTTGTTCGACATAATTATCAGTCATTTCCTCATATGATATAAAAGAATTGAAGGTCACAGCAGTGTCAAAGTCATTTAAAGTCTTACAGGCATTGTATAACACTACATTTCTTTTAAATTGGCAATATGAACAATGATTAAGCTTTTATATAGAAAGTTAGATGAGTATCAGTTCAATATTTAACATAAACTTCATGGTTGAACTTAAAATTAAGATATATTTTTATTGGAAACTGGGCGTGTTAACGGTTTCGCTATATTCCAGTGCACTGACTGTTAATGGAAAAAGAGGGAAACATGGAAAACTGAGTTTACTTATCATAGTGGTTCTTAGTAAACATTGATATTAAATGAAATTTAATCCAATTAAACATTAACCCTTTTTAAAGATAAATAAAGCAACATTATTTTATTGCAAACATTTGTGGAAAATGCTACAGTATAGTCAACAATAATTGCTTATGCTGGACAAGTTGTGAACAAACGTAAGCTGTATTCAGTTGTTTTACATAATGACAATAATGAACTTGAAATTAGGACGCACCCACATATGGATGTTTAGTAAAAGTTTTCAGGCATACTCAATTCTATTCTTAAAAGAGAGAGAGAGTTCCTAGTTTTCAAACTTTTAATGTAGAAGCCCCATACTGGTATGTAATACAACTTTTAATGTTAATATTTTTAAAACTTGTTAAATAGTGATAAAAGTATAGGAGTTTCCTAGAAAATAATGCAATTTTGCAACTCTATATACATTGGGTGCAATTTTAATACCGCCTACAAAATTTCCTATTACCTGGGCAAAACTTTCCTGCATTGTTTGTCTTTATAAAAGCATTAAAAATCTGTTGCAGTGAAGAACTGAAACAGAAATATGTCTAAATGTTAGCAACAGGTGAAGAAAAACCGTGCGAGAGCTATCTGGATGAACAATGAAGTTAATAGGGTATGAAAAAATCAATCGATATGGTAAAGCGTCTATAGAAAAGCGATAAACGTTTTGCTCTCCTGTTAAAGCAGATGCATCTATTTTATGGGTGTTTAGTGAAAAATAACACCAAGGTTATATTTTCTTATAAAAGTATTTGAGAACTATTTTCTGTACACAATTTGACCATTTGCTTCTATTCCCTGACTGTCAAATCTACATGATATTAAAAATTCCATATAGGTTTCCGCCAGCAATGCTATCATGTCCTCTAGGAAACTCCAGAACACAATTTTTCGAAGGCTTTTTGTCCTTCCGTTGATACGCCGTTTCCCCACGGAGAGTTCTGGCTCACTTCCTGAAAGATTCAAAGGACATGTTTTATTACTCTCTGGAAGCAAAAACTCTCGAGTGATACAAAGCAAGGTGCTCACGTACATCTATTATACTACATGAGAACCACCTTTTTCATTCCTTAACGAGGTTTAACATTTCTAAATGTTGCATAACTAATGGCAATAGAAAAGATGTGTGTAGAAAGGGCAGTAACGGGAATTTTGTAAACTCAGATCTCAAGACTATTTAAGCATGTTAAATTGGTATTTATGTACTTGCAAATAAAAATGTTAAACCTTTTAAGAAGTCTGCATTTAGAGAAATTTGTTTTTAAATGCCTTTACTAAATATATGGCTTAATACTTTAGCTCTTCACTCATATTCCTCAGTTTTAAATCATATTTTACCGTTTTCAGTTCCAATTACAAGAGATACTAAAACGTGACTATTAATGTTTTATGATTTTGCATTTATTGTTTGTTAAACATCACTTTGTAATTATTTTCATATATAAATGTTTGTTTGAATTTTTTAGATTTGTTTGCAGAATACTGCTGGAAGTTTAAAATCGACATGCAGGGTGTTCCCCTTAAAACAACAATAAAAGAAATTAATATAACTGAAAATATATCATCACAAAAATAAACAATGATACCTAGGTTTGGTTGGGCAGAGACAAAAATCTGTGAAGCATGTGTATCATCGATTTCGTTGAAAATAAAATCTTCAAATACCCGATCCCATTCTTGACCATACAAGAATGGCGTAAGGTACAAAGTTCAAGCAAATGGGAAGCTTGATACCGAAAACTGTTAACCATTCTAAAAGAAGATAATCTAGCTTGGCCGCCAAGGTCACTAGATCTAACACCCTTGGGTTTTTTCTAATACAGTAGTGGTGACCTCCATGATTAGAGATGCAGAGTACGCTTGATATTCAAAATGTCATAATAGTGATAAATGTCTGGATTGACATATGCCATGGTAGTCATAATGAAATCTACTGGAAATTAAAATTGCAATGCTTAATGTGTCGGTAAATATTGTTTCGTAAAATTAGTTTTTAATATAAAATTTATGTTGTTTTTAATTGGTGTTTAAGCGGAACACCCTATATATACGGGGATACTATCAGACACTTATAATCCATTTGGAAAATGCGAAAGCTTCGACCATCCAGGGTGCATTGTGCTGCTTTGAATTGTATATTCAAATATGCATATTATCTACATCAGCACTTTTGTATACTGTAACGAAAGTACAGACATCATCAAGATGGACCAAACTTCCGTGCCAATCACCCAGGGCAATCTTCTTCTAGGACCCCCCATGTCCACTTGATCTATATAATTGAATGCTTGAATTTTTAGTTTTGTTTGCAGAATTTTGCACTTAGTTTGAAATGGATATCTTAATACCTTATACAGAGAAGCTATCAGACACCATAATTCGCGAAAGCTCCACTTAGAGATAAAAACTGCTTACACCAACAATGTAATGTGCCGCTTTGAATGGAGTGTTCAAATGTTTATTGGAGGTGCAAACAAAATTATCATCTTCAAGGTGGACCAAAATGATCATAAAGGAGAACTCAGGCTGTCTTGCTGTTTCCTTCTATGACATTCATTACATCTGTCTTCGTTGTCTTGTCATTTTTCATTCCAAGAATATGGTCATACAAATTCTCTCTTCTTTCTCTTATCATTTAAATTAAAAATATTAGTTCATTTCTAATTATATCGTATTTTATCCCGTTATGTATATCCAGATATATTTCATCTCGGACGACTCAGTTCGTCTCCGATATGATTTTCTCTGATCTATACGTCATATTGGCACTGGCATTATCTTATAAAAATTAACTTTTTATATTCTAACTTAACCCTTTAGTATACGTTTAATTAACCCACACACGGATAAAAACTTTCCAAATGTGTTTTGAATATCTTGCATATGAAGATCTTCATATCTATGGATGGAAAAATTCCTTCAGAAACAATATATAAGCTTAAGCCTGACGCAAATTTGAACTCAAAGGAAGTTGGAGTTTATGTCTGCATGCCAGTAACTTGTCGTTGTACATGCCATAAACTTGCTGTTTACATCGGAACGCTAGGCAGAACTCAGGGTTAGCTACGCTGTATGATTGATGCCAAGGCAATGATAGAAAATGTTTCATCACGTAGATAATTAATATGAATGAGTTGTTTTATTATTATTATTATTATTATTATTATTATTATTATTATTATTATACATATTCTGAAATGCTTATCATAAAATGTTATTCCTTTCAAATTTTCACACAGATTTCTACGCTTCGCAGTAAAGCTGGTGAGAGTTTAACTGAAGTAAATGTTTATTATTTGCTGAAACTAAATGATCATCTATAAAAGCATGTGGTATTTAAAAATCTTATTCCTAATGTAAAATGAAATTGTTTACTTTTGTCATTCTGTATGACTGCATCAAAATATCATATAAAAAGAGCTAGGTTTAGAGAACAGCCTTGTCTTATAACATTCCTATTATGTTAAATATTATACATTACTGCAAAGTGTGCAGCTAAGAAGCTGCCTTCATGTTTTTATTGCAAAACGTATGCGTTGCACAGTCTATATTCAGTGTTTCAAGAGATATCGTGGTGATCTTTAGGACGGTTACAAAGAGGAAGAAATGATAGCTACCTAATAATTATACTGTCAGCTCCATTCTTGCATGCCACAAGCATTTACGGAGATTGCGGTTCAGTTTTCTCAAGTGGGAAGCTTTTAGCATATTTGTACGTTTTATTCCTTAGTTCCAGTCGCATGGTACCGCGTTTAAACTCATGTAATTTGCAAACAAAGTACAACCTTTGTAGTGCACATTGCGCGCATTTTATTACCGCATTAAACCTAAGTTAAAACATGCACGATTCTTTGGTATTTCATTACTCAAAAAAACAAAGAATCGCAAATGATGAAACATATTCATACATTTCATATTTACTGTAACCTTGAACATCGCACTATTTTCGGCAGTTCCGCAGCAAAGCATTACATAATGAAAGCATTGTTTATTCTCAGCAGATGTCTTGAAACGATGGATAGCATTTAATATTAAAAGATAAGATAAAGTAAAAAACGATGTTCCGCCTGTGCTGCCTCAGTAGTAAAAGCGGGCGTTAAACACTACTAAAAAAAAAAAAAAAAAAAAACCCCCAAAGGAGCGACCTTATCGTTGTTAGGCATAACATTTTGACAATGGTAACAGGAACGCTGCAGGAACTGGCAAGAACATTATAGAAAATGTTAATTAGGTGACCATATTTTAAAACAAGAAAATGGGGCATTTTATTTATCTCACAATGAAAAAATGGCAAAAGAGTATGTTAAAAAGTTTGTCATAAATACTTAGGTTTGTAATAATAAATAAATAATTATGAGACTTAAATTATGTGCTATTAAATTCATTCCAGTTAAATATTTCTTTAGAAATATTAGAGCAGCACTCGTTGACATTTTGGTGATGATTGCATCGTTTTAGTAACTACTTTTTATCATAGAGCGTTTTAAAAGTTAACACAAGTGTGATTAAAGCTCACCGTATTAATCGACATAACTTTCAAAGTTTGTGCTGTGAAATTGATATGTGAAATAATTTCTATCCAACAGTCGCTAGGTGACGTTTTTTCGCAATATTTTCTGTGTTGTGTATTTGTTTAATATTCACATACTCGTGATACAGACCGGTATCGCCTGTTATACATGAAGGAGCCATTAACTTCGCAAATGAAATCTTCATTCTTTTGTTTATCTTTCCACTGGGGTATTCGCGCCTTAAGTGTTACCCAATTGTAGTTCCCCAAGCTCTCAATGGGTGAAGTTCGTTTATTTAAAACTTCTGCTGAAGTTTGACAACATGTATGGACATAGTGTTTAAATTTTGCAATCTCTGAGAAGCCCTCCTTTTCTAATTTACAAAAAATTGATCTTACATCTGATGTTATGAAGCAATATTCATCCTTGGAAACCAAATTAGTTTGTAAAGCATTTAATACAGAAATTACATCAAAACTGTAACGTTTGACCCCCTACTCTTCGAACTGCAAAGTAAAAAGTTGATGCTTGGTTGTGAAGAACGTACAGCCATGCTTCTAATAAAGGTTTTACAAAGAATAATTTGATAAAAATTCACAGTTATTTTGATTCAAATATGATTTCAGAAAGACAAATATATGTTCGACCGCAGGGAGTAAAGGAAGCCATCTTGTTTTGGTATAGCCTAAAACTTGTTTGTTCCTAGTCTACAAATTCACAAAAATATTGTAGCATTTTCAACCCTTACACTATACACATAGAAATAAGAATATAATTTAGAAACAATGCCTTCAGTATCAATAGGAAGGGCACCAGCAGGCATTTGGATAGTATTGTGAATTATATGAGCAGAACGCCCAACCACAAGTAAATTTTCCTTTCAGTTTAGTGAAGACGTTCTTGACGCTCTTTCTATATGCCCCTCCAAAATCGCTGTTAGCATTTTGTGCACTCGGAGCGATTATTTTTTCTGGTTAGTTAGTATTTTCCGAACACTCACTCAAAAGTCTTTCTGAAGGTTCTCCAGGCAAATATTTAACTTAAATCCCCCCTCATCCCCTCAGGATGAAAGATGAGACCGAGTCTAAATAAAATCCCTGTTCCAGCTAACACAGGACACCTGGTCATCTTAGTCAATACTAAGAACATTGTAGACTTATGTATACAAATTTGAAGTTTGCAGCGTATCAACAATAATCCATGCACGATAATGCAATTACTGGTGGACAGGTAAGACATGAATAAATCACTTGGTTGCGTAGTAACAAGCTTAGTGGTAGAAGGTGGAGGGGATGCTAAATGGTGTGACTGACGTGCTGCATAAAACAAATATCGAATCGCTACAGTTTAGCTATGGAAGGTGAGTGGCGCCCTTGAAAGTACAATATATAAGTTACATTACTGTGTAGTGCACTTCCCTCTTTTTGGTTGCTGTGTATGGTCAGCGTATTTTGCTCATGTCTTACCTTTTCCACTTACATTTTCTTTCAGAAGTCTTTAATTTAATTTTGGTGATCACCAGTGTTTACAGTACATTATATTTTAGAACAGGTTATGGGGAAAAAAAGGAAAGAAAATGAGTTGTTTATTTTTATTTTTTTAACTGTGCCTAAGAAAAAACATGCCAGGATGTACAGCTTAAGCAGGCATTGGAGAATATGCACTGTTAACAATTGATAAGGTTATTATTTCTCCAGTATTCAATAAAGACGTAGCCAGTTTTTTATTTATTATTTAACCAATTTATCATAGTTTAATTTTAAACATAAGAGTTTATATACAAGTTGTATAAATTCAGCGTTAAATATTCTTCGTAATGTCTGTGATACTGCAGAGGGGAGAGTGAGAAACAAATGCCAAATTATTGGCATCAAAATTCCACTATGTACCAGTAACTTACTGTCCCGAAACTTCCTGTGATGTTGAGAGCTTTTTTAATTTCCAAACTTTAATTGAAAAAAAATGAAAATCTGATTACCTGAGAATTTTTATAAAATGTGCAGTACTTTGCTGTAACGTTTTCAGAAATTAGTAAGGCTCTGCCTCAATGTTTTAATAAGTATAATTTAATAAGAAAATGTGGTTTTAAAAGCTTGAAAAGAGGCAGAAAAGAAGCCACAGTATATGTTTAAAAAAATCGGGAGATTATTTGACTTCGGTAATAAGAAAATTGGTGTACATATCCTCACAAAGGAAAAGGTGCAGGTCTATTTTCAGAAAGTCCGACTGCTAATTCATGAGTTTTAAAAAGTGCAGGATTGTCGAGTTCCGAGTGACTTGACATGCTTAAAATGACCGCAATGATAGCACCAGTTCGTTATCTCCCCGTTAAGTACAATCAACTGCAGTTAGAATAAAATCTTCCCGCATGTACTTGGGAGTTGCCTCATGGTGAGTTTCTAAGAATTACACAAATTCTCAAAATAGATTGGGTCTAGCATGGATTGCATGGAAGTTTATTAAAATAACAGATGAAGCTGGGCAGAGAATGTGACCTTTTTGTGGGTACAAAGAAAACTTAAAACACATTCTAACGGAATGTCCAGGTTACGACTGCGCTTGGAGCTAGTTTGCAGTTTAGAAAGGAATAGGTTAGCACGTTTGGATCTGTTTACATAGGAAGACAACTGGACAAACCTTATTACTACTAATACTAATAATTAAACGACATAATACTATCAGAACCATTCTTGCCACGAATTAAAGATCTCTTTTAAGTCCATGAGGAGATTCCCTGCATGTTACGTCAGGCAGTAATCGTAGATTATACTTTATTGCTATAGATGGGAAAAAACGCAAACAAATGTTGTAGATCCCACAGTGCGGTTTGAGGACTCAGAGTCTCAATCTGTTGAAGGTGACACTGAGAAAAGGAAGATATATGAGTATATCATTTAGGAAATTATTATAACATCAGCAATATTACAGTAACTGGCTTAGTTCTAAGAGCGAGATGCACTATTTCTAATTTATTTGTCAACTGGGAAGAAAAATATGAGCTTGTCAAAACTATACAAGATTATATAGTCAGATATATAATAAAATGTTATTATCTTTAGAGATCATATGTACAGATTTAATAGTGGATGAAAATCATATTTTTGGGTACTTGTCGAGGTATTATATTATTTTTTATGATTTCTTTAATTTTATTTAAGAAACTATGTGTTCTTAGTTTTATTTTAATCGTAAGTTATGGTGAGTCCAAAAGGAAAAGCCTACATATAGTCCAATCATTCAATTAAAACATTATATATATATATATATAATTAATCACATTTCAATCTAAATTAACAAACTTAAAGAGATTTAATAAACATATAAATATATACATTATAGCTTTAATTATACAAATTATCAATAATGGTAAGATTTCTGTAATAAATAATATTTTCGTGATTTTAGCACTGCATATTTGGTCATCTTTAGTCACTCCTTGTTCATCTCTGAACAATGGATTGTTGAAGCTGTATATAAGTATAAAACAGATCTTGGGAGAAAAATTTTGTTTAAGGATTTTTTGTATGATCAAATGCAAGTTTAAACACAATCGCTCGAGCGTTTGAGCAGGCATTTGAGAACATTTCCCCTTTAATTTCCATATATCCCGAGGATAGACCAGACATAAAGGATAAACATCTCTTAAACATGAGGGCAAAAGTGGCAAACTACTAACGGCTTATGCAATTAAAGAACATAGTGACCTTAGGAATAATTTCACGGAGCGGCTTTATCATCCTGCATCAACGCTTAAGAGGGGAAATTTTCTGCTCGAAGAGTATTGCACAGAAGGGATTTACATAGTGGCCGCCTTATTCTGAACTAGGTCATGTGGCCACGGCCTGCTGAAAAAAAAAAAAAAAAAACAAAGGAAAATACTGAAAATTGTTCTACTGAGGTGCCTTGCTAAAGGGTTGTAAATGGTCCGGAAAGATAACCAAAGATGGGACTGCAGGGCATCTTATTGCATCGCGACAAAGCTCACATTGGCAATTCAATCTCGTTTCACTACAAAACTGTTGATGTTTGCAGCCTTTAGCTCGGAATTGGCACAATGCGATTTTTTTCTATTCTTAAACACCAAGACTCTTATCAGAAATCGTTGCTTTCGAAGCGTGTCATTTAATGGGATGTTAAAATTAATACAAAATATAATTTATGATAATTATACTACAAAAACAACGTTATAATGTTATATTTTTCATGTTCAAAATTGTAGATTTGTGATTATACTAACCTACGTGATAACAGAGGGGCCGAGTTTTATAAGTTCCTCGGGGACACTAATGATGATAGAAATTATCAACTATACATCATACATACAGCACTTACATACTATTAATAACTTTCACTGATAGTTAATAAAGAACATATATCACGTTCTGGACACATGCAACATTGCCTTAATTATTGTGCTGTCATAGACTAATGTAATGTATTTACATATCTGCATCTACACGTGGATTATTTCGTGTTGCTGTAGTCACAAGCATAAGCAATGGAGCATTGCATTATTGGCATATTGTCTATAACGTATTAAATATGCCGAAGCTTATAGAAAACGAAGCATCTTATGTAAAAGTGCAGTGTCTTATATATTGTTGTGCATCAGTAATAACTAAGGCGCGAATTCTTAGGTTTAAAGTGCTTTGTTCCTTGAGCTAACTGCGATATTTTAATATAATTGTCCTTTTCATTAAAATGGGAATCACATAGTCGAATTTTATTAAAAAATAAAAGTGGGTAAGTAAACATTAACACCTGAAAATGGCTATTTTTTATTTAAAAAGTCTTACGATATGCGATAATATGGGAAATAAAATATCTTATTTATTTGATTTGGTTTGTTTACGGACGCTGTTTGACATCTCAGGTCATCAGCTTCCCATTTAAATCAGGGCGTGAAACGGCCGACAAATTTTGCTCAGGGGCCTCTTCTTTCCAGGTTCTTTATCATGCCGTAAATGTACGACATGGGACCCATGGCTTTACTTCCCTTCAGAAGGTAGCCATCCATACTTAGGATTTTACGCCCGAAAAAATCCATCGATCCTGGCCGGATTTGAACCCGCGATCTTGGGTTTAGGAGGCAACTGCCACTACACCACCAGAACCGACTAAACAAATACCTAACAAATTAAAAATGCTTATGAAAATATTATGTTATGTTTTACTAAATGGTACTTTTAAAACATTAGCAACATTTTGCATCTTACTTGTTACATTACAAAGAGAAAATACCGAAAATTGCGATTAACGTTTTTACTTAACGTGACAATGTACGAGTATTGACGCTGTTTTCCCAGGCCTTCTACCAGGCGACGAGTTTTTTGAGGGCACACGTCTTCTTGCTCCCGTAGCGTTGGGTTTTATGCGTGAAAATTAAATTAAATTACGAGCAATATTATAATGTAGTTCATATTTCATGATTCACCCTTAAATCTATTTATATATGAACTAAATCCTCTGGCCCCTTTTCTGTTCAAATACTTCAATCGTTCTTGAACTGAATTCTTCACGTTTAACTGAAATGTTTACCGTGCCTTTCTCCATAATCCTAGTAAGATACCGTGCCACCCCGCTGCAGATAACAATTGCGTAGAAATAAAGGGGAAAGAATTATAAACAGTTAACAACTTATTCTTAAGGTCTGCAGTCCTGCGTAAACTAAAATACGATGAAGGGAGTTTAAGAATGCTTTTTATAAATAATAAGTGTCTTTACCATTAAAATAATTACATTATTCTGCATTGCCACAGTACAACAAAAGATTGTAAAAGACAAAACATTTAAAACGATGTTTTCCACATGTTCGACTTAGGGTTCTACAAAATTCCAAAAAAGGGCATATATGGGCTTAGCCCTAGAACGTCAAATAAAAAGTTTCTGTCTACTTCCATACAAGGAGTTAAATTTGAAAATAATGCAGAGTATCTACGACACAATTTGGGGTATAAAATTTACTAACATGCACGTTAAGGTAATGCTTGCAAATAGGTCGCCTTACTCTCTCTCTCTCTGGACCTGCCACTAGGGGACGCATGTGAAATTGCATGTGAAAACACAAATTATTTTCATTACGTAGCAATAATAAGTGAGCACCATGGTGTAACAACATATAACCATTGATGCCGCGATTGTGGTGTATAGCCGTAAACTCATAAAAACACACAAGCACTAAAATCACAAAAGATATAAGCACTATTTAAATTTGCGGAATTGTGGGCAATATCGCCGCCCTTACCTACAGCTGCATGAAAGTTTACCAGGGTTGCGTTGAGATACTCCATCCAGGAACAATCATTTAGCCGTCGTCTTAAATATTTCATTGCACGAACATAAACTGTGATTTGACTCCAGTAGGTTCATCCCTACAAACTCTCGTTCAATTATCATGCCTTCTTAGTGAAAAAAATGAAACTATACGAGCTATTACATCTATTCACTATTTTAAACTACTTATTATATAACAGTTATATTTGAACATAAACTACATCACATCAGAGATACTACAGTACGTGTACAATAGGAAAACCTATTAAAAGGTATAGACTTAGTTACACAAGGCTCACTGTTTGTACACACTTTATGCAAATGCAATAATACACTTTATGCACCGGAATGGTGCCTTAAAACCGAAGCTACAGACCACACCAATCGCCGCAGCTAAATGTAATAGCAGTTAAAGTAATGCATTAACAATCATAAATTGCATTTTTATAGCTACAGACTATAAAACAAGCAGCAAAATCATTACGCCAGTATACGTAAAATTTAATAATAGTTTTAGATAAATGAAGACTGAAAAATTATACCATGTGTAACAATAAGGTACGGCCTACCTTTTAGCACACATTCCTCACACGTAGGAGAAAATATGTGATATGGACATGGGTCCGGAAACGCTTTATTTCCAGGTTAGAACTCATTTTCTACAACTATTCATAGTAAGCATGTCACATGAAACTCTTTCTTACATAAAGTGTTCAAAATGCCCTCCGCTAACATGGATACTGCATCAACATTACCTTCGTCGCATTGAATCCCGAAAGCCCTGACCTATCCCTGGAGAATTGTGTATTGTTTCGCAGCCTTCCACAATACGGGCGCGAAGACGCTCTGCAACTTGTAGTACTTGGTTCTACAAGAACTAAAGTCTAAGGAGTTTAAGTCTTTAGAGCATGCAGGTCAGGAAAGTGCCCCACCGCTGCAAATCAATTACGGAATCTGTTATTTAGAACATTTTGGACATTTCATGCAAGATAGAGTTTCGTGTACGCTGGTACGTTCTGTTCCTGTGCGTTCCCATAATTAATATGATATTAAGAGTTGTAGAAAATAAGCTCTAACATGAAAATAAAGCGTTTTGCGACCCATATGCATGTGAAATATTTTCTTCCTGTACATGTGAGGAATGTGTCCTGAAAGTTTGGTCCTACCTTATTGTTACACTCCGTATTTAGTAAGCTGGCAATGTCCGCCGGCTCGCGCATCCTTCTGAGTTGCTATGGAAGAGGGGCAGCCATCTCCCCGCCCTAGGTGCTACCCACTATCCGATTCTCCTTTTAGGCTGCATTTTCTAACTCGGAGCATAAGAAACCATCTACCGTTGACATGACAACCATAAGAAACAAGTCGCAAGTACAGTCAAATTTGTTCTGAGAGGATTGGACTATATCAGAGGATACAAATGTAAGAATCATACCAAAGCAGCGTGCTGTTACCAATACATTTATATGTTAGCACTCAGAAATATTTTAAATTTCAGCTAAAAGCGGAAAAATATTAAATTATTAATTGTTTATATATATATGTTGATTTGATTTATTTATGGACGCTCTTTAACATCTCAGGTCATCAGCCTCCCATTCAATTCAGGACGTGAAACAGCAGACAAATTTTGCTCTGAGGCCTCTTCTTTCATGCTTGAGGTTTTTTATATTACCGTAAATGTAGGACGCGGGACCCACGGCCTTACTTCCCTTCCGAAGAAAGCCATACTTAGGATTTTTACGTCCAAAAAAAATCCATAGGTCCTGGCCGACATTGAACCCGCGATCTTGGGAATCGCTTATGTACTGAATAAACGATTGTTGCTGCTGGAGCATAGTAACGAAAATTCCGATAAAAGGCCTCTCCCTATCCAATGACTTAGAAAATCACTACTGCGTTTGCGCAAGACAGAGCTGAGTTCGTATTTTTGGCGATCGGCTACTACCTCATAAAGAGTACACTAGTTCAAATAGGGAAATACTTCTATTCGTATATATAGGTAAGCTCATGGGAACCAACATGCTGCTTTTAGATACTCAGCGTTAAAGACTTAATGCACTCTTCTTCCCTGCTCTTTGAAGATTTTTGTTAATTTGTTTAATTACGGACACTATTTAACATCTCAGATCATCAGCGTCACTTTCAATTCAGGGCGTGAAATGGCCGGTAAATTTTGCTCAGAAACCTCTTCTTTCATGCTTGAATTTACGGCATGGGACCCACGGCTTCACTTACCTTCCGAAGAAAGCCATATTTAGGAGTTTTACGCTCGAAAAGCCCATCGTTTCTGGCCGGGTTTGAGCTCATGATCTTGGGTTTGCTGGATACTATAGCAATGGGTGGGTTAAACGGTGTATGTAAGAATAGAAAATTATTTTAAAAAAATTCAAAACTAAGAAAATGTGTTATTTGTTGAAGATCTCAAAACTTAGCTGGTGACTCTTGTGTGTGATACATATATCACAATGTCACGAATTTTAATTTACTCAGCGGCCTCCTAAAGTTTGTCATTTGGACGGTGACACACATTGCAACTTGCGAACTTGGCAATTAGTTTATCCCTCTTTTCTCCTGAGTGCATTTGTATGTCGACTCATAAGTCTCGTAATGGCATCTGCGACTGTATTTTCCTCACTCAGTCTGCATGCTATGCGTCCCCGTTTCTAATAAATTACGTAGTACAGAATTTGCACACAAGACTAAAACGAGTGCGTGCTGTCCTGTCCCGACTTCGCTGACATTGCCATAGGAAATGTGCTATAATTTTAACTTCAAAGTAACGTTAACCGTCACAAAATAATTTACCATTTAAAATAGCATAGGCAAGATAATATTTAGTGAGATTTTAACTGCTAGCCAAGGGATTTCACAATTATTCTGACATCAACACACACAAGTTTGTTTAATCTATAGATAGAGCAAGCAGCGGACCCTTAAATTATTGTAAATTGTTATAAACATACTAATTTCAACCAAATATACAACCAAGTCTCCTCACATTAGTACTTTTTGCTTAAATTTGATTTAAATTAGCTTTCATGCAATACATAAATGAGTGATACAGCCTCTGTACTTATTTCTTTAGTAATAATTATTATTTCTTTAGTAATAATTAATTATATCAAAATCCCTTTATCATAGAATGCAGTAGAATTGAAGGTTTTAAAGGAAAGGCAGTATCTTTCTTTCAACCAGCCATAATTAATGAAACTAAATATATAGACTAGTATTTTAAGACATCTACACTAGTGACCTTAACGTACATCTTCAATTAATATTGAATAATACACATAATATGAGATTATTTATTTAACCCAATTGTAAAAGTATGAAAATTAGTGAAAATCAATACACGAAACATAACTTTTGTCAGATTTATAATATATGTAAATGTGCCTTGAATTATAAATTACAAAACAGAAAATATTTTCTTTTCTCCTACTTTTATAAGAACTTGTAAGTTTGTAGTAACATTTTTTTATTTAAAAGCAAAATTTTATATAGTATATAAATTATTTACACACAGAAAAATATCATATCACGCTATTTTCTCCTCTCTTTTGTATTCATGAAATTTTAACAATGTACTTCATAGTTTGTGATAAACAGACATATCGAAGATATCTACTACAGTGCATACATTTTATCTTTCCACGCTTGCGTACGGAATCTGCTTCAGCTGTAACTAACTGCACGATGCGCCATTTAAGAAGACGCATAGTCACAATTAGGATGGTTGTCTGTTATTGTGGGTGGTTTTCAAGTAGTAAGCTGTAATTTTTTCGGTGTATTTAAATAAATAAGAGTTTAAACATCCAATCCGCGATCATTGGATGAACTGCTAAATAACATATGAGTAGAAATAATCAACATTTGGGAGCTGAGTTGGAAATTCAAAATGTGCCAAGGTATTACTAACAGGTAACAGTTTTATCATCGCCTTTGAAAAATACCAGATTTTATCATTGTTTTGCAGCTCGTGGAGGACTGTGAGTGTGCAGCTGCGCTGTGTACTTCCACTTCCATTTAATTTCGTGAGCGTGGAAAGATAAAATGTACAAGATTCAGTATATTTTATTTCATTGCTCAGAGTTGGTCTTTTGACTGACTTTCTCTCTCTCTCTCTCTCACTCTCACACTCACTCTCACTTTCACTCTCACACTCACACTCACACTCACACTCACACTCACACTCACTATCACTATTCTCGATTATAGATCATCAGTTTAATGCAAAACGGAAACTTCAATTTAGTGTTAATATTTATTAACTTACGTGAAAACTTCGATATTATATGTTATTATTGGTGCGAAGATTGTGAAATGCAAATAATGAAATTACGGGAAAAAATTAACCTCTGAATAGTGTCAATTTTGAATCTAGGATAAATCTATGAACCCAAAGATGCACATCTGACACATTAAATGCCGTCGGTCCTGGTGGTGTAGTGGTTACCATACTTGCCTCCTACACCCAAGATCGCGGGTTCGAACCCGGCCAGGACCGGTGGATTTTTTTCGGGCGTAAAAATCGTAAGTATGGCTTCCTTCGGAAGGGAAGTAAAGCTGTGGGTTCCGTGTCGTACATTTACGGCACGAAAAAGAACCTCAAGCCTCAAAGAGAGGCCTCTGAGCAAAATTTGTCGGCCGTTTCACGCCCTGAGTTGAATGGGACGCTGATGACCTCAGCTGTTAAAGAGCGTCCATAAATAAATCAATAATAACATTAAATGCCCATAATATGCAGTGAAATTCTTAAATATATGTTTTAACCGAATAATCTGTTATTTGTTAGCACGTGATTACAATGAAAATCGGTTGTTTAGGTATCTCTCTCAAAAATATACTCATTTTAATATTTAGTAGTAAATATTGACTTGACTCTGGCATTATGAATTGTATTTTTTGCTGTTGATTCATATACGGCTTTCTTCAAATTTTGTGTGCGCATTTTCTGCAAAAACATGGCGCATGCCCAAAAATAAGAATCGTAAAACATTTATATTGTGAAAGTTGCTGAATGATTCTTATTTACATTTGTAAGAAAGAGTGCGATATTTTAGCACATGTACCATTTGACTGTGTCAGCTTTAAGAATTGCTCGCTTTTATATCTCCGCTCTTATTCTAGGAAACGCCTTTGAGGTTTATTAAATCCTACGCTTTCTCCTCAGTCTCTCAATAAAACTAGTTCTCGCTAAAACGTCTTGTGCAGTTACCGAAACAGGAGCAGAAGTGCTGTGAAGGGCAAGGCTAGAAAGTTGTGGTATGTGGCATGCCGCTGTAATAATTACTCACAGTTGTATTTTTTTAATAATTTTATAATTTTTTTACTAAATTTAAAATGTGAATATTTCGGGTGTTCAAAAACAATCGGTTTAGAAATCTATAGTTCTGAAATATAGTTTAATACAAAATGAATATTACAGCATATTATATTTTAGGAGTTTTAACTAAATCATTACAACATGTTGCAATATGATTGTATAGGACCATCATGCACTTTAATCCTAAAGAGATATTTGAATGTCAAAATGTTGGGTGGAGGGATTTAGAATATGTCTTTAGCATCCCAATACAGAATACGTGGCACCATAAAAATAGAGGAAAGCACTGGTATTATTGAACAAAGGAAAAACCCGGTGATTCATAGAGCCAAATACATTTTGGATTCACAATAAACGTACATATATTTTATATTTTATAAAATATACTTTATTTAAATACATTCAATAAACTGTTTTATTTTGAAATATGTTGATTTGACTTATTAATAAAGCCACTGCAGAATGAAGCAGGACAGTTTCTCTGTACATTCCGATAAAATTAAAGACATTGTACATCAAAGTACTGGTAAATCCCAAAAATTATATTATTAATAAATAGGGTTGCAATAACGAAGAGACAACAAATTAGGACTTGATCGGCTTGCAATAGGTGAATTTAACCGGACAAAAACAAAGGTAATATATATTTAAACAATGAGAAATGGTCAATAAATAGGGTTTTTTTCCCCCTCTGCAGAAATCCGGTAAGGAAGGGTACTCGGTGTGACAGCAAGCATATGGCGATGAAATTCCGTCGCAAACAATCGCACTCTGCCACCTCAGAGTGGTGGTTCAGAGTTACTGAATGCAATGTTTCAACAACAAAGCAGTAGTGTGGTCCAAATGCCCCAACCACTGCACTAAACGATATACCATGATTAACACAGCTGACATTTTTCGGGAAGATCGACAAATAACAGACATGACATGTGAAATCTTCACATGGTATTGCGTTCACCATCACTTGCACATGAGGGAAGATTGTGCGAGATCGATGGCTTCAGCATCTGGTAGCGGAGCATGACAAGGCATACCTGTATTCCACATTACAGGTGATGAGACTTGGTTTCACCATTACGAATGGTTTATCAACTTGAAATCTCCCTCAAACACGGTTAATGGAGAGCATTACAAGGCCTGAGCGCTCTGGCCGAAATCGCCACTCAGCTGCATTCATCATGACAGTGCACGCTCTCGCGCTTGCAACGTTGTTCAACATTTAGCCAGAAAAAATATGTGCGTGTTCCACTCTCAATACAGCCCGAATCAAACTCCATGCCAGTTTTTCCTATTTCATCTACTCTTAAACGAATTTCGGGGTTAACAATTTAGTTCATCGACGGCTGTCATGAAGGCGGAGGAGTTCTGAAGACCTGGGCTAAATGTATATAAATCAATAGTCATTACTTTGATGAATACCTGCTTGGTACACTTCATAAGTAAAGAAAACATTCTTAATCTTGATTGACTACCCGTATACAAAAAAAATTTAATACGTAGTACTTTAAATGTAGCAATTAGAACAATAATAACTACAAACATCCTTTATTTACTTATATGGACAGAAAAACACCTTGGAAATTTTAACTTTATATTATCAACAATGAATTTTTGTATTATTTTTTATTTAGCAGCAGGTCATTCAAACAATTGCATCGACACTAAGGTATCATTCAAACAATTGCATCGACACTAAGATATCACTATATTTCTCAGAATTGAGGACAGAAGAAACGATTTTTTTTTCTGGATCCCTTTGTGAAATTCGCTACAATATACTTTTTTTTATTAAACTCTTATCTTAATAATTGTATATTCTGAGCTAAATGTTACTTTCTTCTGTCTATTGAAAACATTCTTTTAACATTGGCATTATGTTCAGATACATAGAAATCAAAATCTAGTATTTTTAGCAATTCTGAATAGATGTTGTAGTTTACCCAAATTTCGTTTCCTCTTTTTGGTCCAGGAGGAAATATTTTAATTTGACCTTCTAATCAAAGAGAAGGCTCTCATTTAGTTAACAGGTAGTATCACCTTGTGTTCAGATACTTTTAACACTTTCATTTTCGCTCCGAACTGCACACTGTAAAATCGCGAACAATTCTCGAAATCTGAGAAACGTGGCAAGCCTAAGTGTTGATACAAATTAATATACAATTGACTTTTAAACGATCCACCAATGAAAATGTTCAATATTAAATTACTATTATGTACAACTTATTGCTTTTTAGATTTGAAGTAGAAAATATACTTCAATTTCGGCTCATTATAGCTGAACATAAATCATCTCTTAACCTTAAAAAGGTATGACGTGAATAATTAGGGAAAAGGTAACATTCATTTTGTTTTGCCGAAACAAGATATACATGTAAAAGCGCGATTGTATATATTGTGCAACCTTGATGAAGCTGGAATAGGGAAAGATTTTCTAAAATTAATCTAGTTCTCTAACTAAGAGGACAGGTAAACTATAACAGAAATAACGAACTGGAAGTTCCACAGCTACTTATATTAAAGTCACATTATACAGAGAAACAAATTGCAAAAGAAGTTACCAATTGGACGCCATTGCGATGGCTGAAGAGTCTTATGGGACGACTGCACTATCGCGTAAGGAAGTTTTGCCCCATTTTGTCACTGAGCTTTCCCCTTCCATACGTATAGGTGCTACATTTTCAAAGCCTGCTCGCCATTGTTAAGTACGTAACTGTAATAATTTGTCCGTGATTGTTACAACTATGTGTATAACTCAATTATTGCACTCCATTGTTACTCATTAAATCCCTTTAAGTCACAATGTGGAAGTTATCAAATTAGAAGCCTTAATTTAAATAAAGTATTGTATTGTGTACATATTATACTGAATATTTAGAACCGGTTTGTCCTGAATGTCTTTTGAGACGAATAAAATCCTTCTGCTGAAGTCTGTGAAGAATACAGTGCTCTAATCCCAAGTAGTATTAAAAAAATTTTAAAAGAGAAGATGTCTTCATAAGAGGTGACGTTCAAGAATGGTAGGCTTTCTCAGATTATTCTCAAGATGATTCCTATGTGGTTTATGCAACATTTCCCTTGATGTGCTTTGTTTAATCAGCCAGGTGATTAATCTAAGTGGACCGGTGTTTAATCGAGTACACGAACAGTGTACATACATACTCACACTATGTTTGTACTGTGAATGTACAGAAACTAAAGCTTCTTGTTGAACTGTGCAAGGAGAGAATTTAACACATTAACTGTCTGCAAGCATAAACGTTTCTCGCATCTTGCTCGAGAATTGGTATTATTAATTGAGGTGCACTTATTTCAAGGGTACAGATATATCTTTGACCCTTAAAATATTTTAAGTTTATTTTAAATTTTCTTTCTCCGTTTCTATAAATGATATTACAAATAATTTTGATATTAGACATTTAAAATATGCCCTGTAATATAAAATATAATAACAATTGCAAATTTTATGAACTTCAGAAATAAGTAATGCTTAAATTATCTATTGTTAGATGTACATCACAATACACCAAATAATTCCTAAGGTTTTGAATGTTTCTGAATAATTCTTTTATTGTAAAAGTAAATATAAATCTACAAACTGCACATCATTTGTTAAACTGTATATGATGGAAATATAGACAAAATTTCTGAATTTTTATTTTTAAATTCATTTTTTTCCCCACAATAACTTTTAATTTCTTTTATTCAACATTAGATAAACACTAAGATTCAAATTGTTGTCTTCAATAGTAAAGAATGTCGATTAGGACTTTTGTGCAATTATTTGAAAATTACATGTTCAATATTATAGCGAGAAGTAACTTACCTAAAACAACAGGAAAGCGAGTGAGTAGATACATAATTTGGAGGTGAACTCAATGACTTGAAAGCGAATACCGAAAAAGTACATACTTTTATAGCTTAAATCCGACCAAGAAGAAGAAAATGGCGTCGAAGCGTGATGGTATCACGGAGAAATGTACTAGATAGCGGCGTACAATAGGAGTAATAAGAGGTAAAACTGAAAGAATGTACATTTATTAAACCAAGTAGAAACTTGCCTAAAATAACACGAGAATGATATATTGCATGCTAGTAAATAGCATAAAGGAGGGGTAAGAAAACAGTTTTGGGGTCAACCACCAGTTTTTAGACTGTAGCTTTATTGATGTATTAATTCTACACAGCCACATGTTGAAATGTAGTGACGTCAAGCAACAATTACTTTTAGTAGTGGTGGTGTATTTACAAAATATATTTGCTACAAATATGACTCACTCATGTCGCACGGGTCCTGGGGCGGTAAGTGCTTTTACAATACATTAAGAAATACATAAAATTGTACAAACCAATATTTAACTCTTAAAAGATAAGAAACATATACTAAAATTTAAAACAAGAAAAATATATGATAGAAGAAGCATTTTAGAAATACATAAATAAAATAAATTAACAAAATAAAACGGTAAAAATGAAAGAAAAAATAGAAATACATAAATAAAATAAATTAACATAAAATAAAACGGTACAAAAGTGAATAACTTACGCCCCCACAAATGTACAATGTTTATAAATGTTTCCAAAATAGTTTGACTAAGTTATCCTACCCACCTTCTCCGATTTGAGCTATCTCACTTTGTTTAAAATTTGACCTATTCTCCTCCCCCTTCTATCTGTCAGCAAAGCCCAGCATTGCTACTGCCCTCTCCCCTACCCCAGTTAGCAAATGGGACCCGGCGGATATCTCTTTCTTCGTTCTTCCGTCCATTGTATATGCCAGAATGTGTTCCGAAGATTCTTTCTCCGCACATATAGGGCAGATTCTCGTACTCTCTCTGTCTTGTTACTTTAGTCACCCGCCACGCGCCTAAGCTGAACCGAGCTAACCGCTGATTTGGCTCTTATTTGGTTGTAACGCTCTATCAACCACACGTGTTTTAGCTCCGATTGTATCTCCGGCGAAACTTATTCTGCATACTTAACATGCAGACATGCCAACAGTATCAAAAGAAGAAAAATATACTTCCAAATAAGTAC
The DNA here is from genome assembly GCA_030762175.1 of Metallyticus violacea. Lineage (NCBI taxonomy): Eukaryota > Metazoa > Arthropoda > Insecta > Mantodea > Metallyticidae > Metallyticus > Metallyticus violacea. The sequence goes on from CM060842.1 coordinate 69,473,632, forward strand.
AACAAGACAACAATCGGCATAATTGGAATTTCTATTCAATTCTCTCTCTCACACACTAACGTGCATACTAATTTCCCATAGCTGTGCACAGCACGTCACTTAAGAGTGAAACCCAGCAGTTAGGCGTTAAAATGTGATAATAAGTTAATGAGTGATATTAGCGGTACATTTATTATATATGTATACAATCCTATTACCGCTGCACCAAGTCGTTTACGGTAAAACTAAAAAATAGAGGGGAATCGCTGAAGCTCGTGCATATAGCCTCCCTCGTGCGAGGGGGGGGGGATGAAAGAACACATACTAACATAGTGGTATATGGTAATATATATAACAGTTGGAAAATCTAACAAATAAACGAAGATTTCAAACTGTATATGAAGAACCGCTAAAACCGATACACCTGTTGATATATACGAGTATGGCGGTTGGAAATTTGCTTTATTAATAAGCGCATCGTCTAAATCTAAGGGCAGGTGCATGGGACGACCATAAACTCCAAACTATTCACATTGTGCTGTAATAGTGTCTACACTCTCGTGTAATTTTAGGTAAGTTTCTACTTTTGCTTATACTTGCTACCTTACTGAGTTTCGATGAAAATTGCATAGCCAATGATGTGAACAGATATGAAAATACAATTTTGAGGAAATAAGCAACAAATTTACAGGCTGATATACGTAATGACAATTGCAACAATACATTTTCAGTTTTGTTTTCAGCAACACTTCTTGCTATATTGAATTTTTCTTTTAACAATATTATGTTATATTTAATCAATATCATAAAAAAGAAGAAATTATCTTGTTATCGCGTGCTTTCATTTTAATAATAAATAAGTGATAGTTACTTCCTATTTGTAAAACGTCCAGTACACTGCTAGTAGGTCTGCAACACTACTGAAATTAAACAAATTCAGCGAAAGCACAAAATAAAATAATAAAGATTAATAACTTGAAAGTTGTTAAAGAAGGAATGAGATATAGCTAGATTGTGATCCCAGATTTGCAGATATGGAAAAAGTTATTTCACAACCTGATTTAATGAGAAGTAAGGTTGCCTTCAGCAAGGAATTTTAGAGGGAAGTATCTCTAATCAAATAGAGCACAAGTCTTCACATTTTCATTTTAATATTTTCGTGTGGTTCTTTTTTTTAAACAGATGTGATATTTTCAAAACTAAATAATTTCGTGACTATCTCTTAATATTAATATAACTAAACTTTTCAATGTGTTCCTTTTCAAAGCTATGTATCTGACTCTGCTACGTTTATAATATCCATAGATTGTTAAGAAAATATATATTTAGGATAACAATTGGGCACTGAGAGTGTTGTTGGGCTTAATTGTATATTGCCACTTTTATAATACACATATTCAGATCATAGATATAAACTAATGATGTAAAGTGAATATTTTGACTGCACAGTGTCAAAAGTATGCTATAATATCACAATAAAATAGAAGTATCTTGTTGAAAAATGCAAATAATAATTAATGTGACAATTGTACAACACACTTTAGATTTTATGTAGCTTATAATATCTAAATGCTACGATGAAAATCCTTTTCAAAAGTTAGCATTTAATAACTAATTAATAAATACATGAACGAATGACAACTTAAATAATGCAATAAAACAAACCCATAACTTAAATACAGTTCACATTTTTAGAATTCGTGAAATTTCCAACTCAAAAACTGAAATTCTAAATAAAGGAAACACTATATTTATGCCCAGACTAGCAGACTTCATGTCTCACCAAAGGTTAAGACTTGGTTTATAAATAAAGTGATGCCAACACTTTTGGAAGACGAGAAGTGCACGTTAGTTTGGATATTGGTAGTTCCAAGTGTCGAGGTGTGTAGTGCCGAAAGCAGTCTTTAAAGCGAATGGTTGTAGTGCTGTAAGTTAATTGGCCAACATTGTGTAAGGTGCTCTAAACCATTCTTAAGAAACTGGCACATCATTCCGTGGCAAAAAAATACATATCAGTATTATGACAGGTTACAGGAAGTGTGTGACAACAATGCGCTACCATATCGGATGGTACGGACCAATGTGTTTTGCGCAGCCGGGAAAAAGGCGGCAGATTGGGACTACCAACATCACCTGCGGTAGGCTATGAGTTACAATGACAGCACTTCCTGGGGAACACGTTACCTTGTATCTTTCATGACAACACTCTTTGCTACATGTCAGATATAATGACCCAGCTGGTCTTGGAACAAACATCATATTCCCCGGACTTAAGGCTGTGTTTTTGACTCCTTTCCTCGGTTGAAGGAGCCCCTTCGAGGTACCAGAGATATTTCCTGTTTGCTGGGCCTCATTGTTGTTACATTGTCGACATCAATATATATATATAATGTCGACATATAATGACAGTCTTGATTTGGGAAACAGTCCAGCACAACGCAAGTGATTATACCGAAGACCTGTAAAGAGTAAGTTCAATAACTATGTTCCTATTACTTTATTTAAGGGCCAAAGAGATTGGTCGGTTACTGAGGGTCTTGCAGTTTCAAATGACATACTTTTGCTCTTTCACTGCAGAACAAGTTTCTTTCGTTATGTCTATATATCTAAAATAAAATTGTCATATTGTATTGGAATGTAAAATCAATAATTTGCAGAACTATTGCGGTGAATTTGAGTTTCTTCCGTCATATAGCTGAAAGTTGGATAAATATTATAAACTGTCCATGAGTTTCAACTGTTCAGTTGGTGGAAAGGCACTCCTCTTTCTTAAGAAGTAAAAATTTCGAAAAAATACATTTTTTTTAACTCAGAAATGGCACATACATTCAAGATTATAATTGCAGGTTTTTTATACCTGAAAATCATTCTATCCATGTTTAAAAAGGATAATTTAATTGCACTTTCTTGAAAACCACTGGTTATATTTTACTGAATTTTGTATTAAAATTGATGGATCAGAATTCTGATATTCGATAAAATGTTAAATATTTTTAAATTTAATGCTACACATTGTCATAAAACACTCATGTATGTACCTTGACCTTACAGCTATGTTAAGACAGAAGGATATTTTATATAAAACTGCGAAATTTCCTTGTTTTATCTAATTTTTTAAGAAAGTACACCTCTAAGATAAAAAATAAAGTCAGAGAAAACTTCAGTAAAGTTTTTTCTTTCATTTCCATTGGTGTTGGGGTTACTACTGCTGGCCACGGAAATCCAGGTAGCTCAAGAGGAAGGTAATGAAATAAGTAAATGAAGTTTAGGACTATGGGTATGGCCAGCATGGAAATGAAGGCACCAGCTTAAACTCAAGTTTTCTACAATTTATATATATATATATATATATATATATATATATATATATATATATTCATCTTTGAGGTGCAGTTTCTCAGAGAATTTTTAAGAAATATAATGAAATTTGGAGGATTTTTTGTATAAAATATCCTTCTGCACAATAATTCAAAGCAGATTTTGCAGATTTTCAATAGGCATCTTGGTATAACTGTAAGGTCAGGGTATATGAATATTTTACAATATAGCAATTTATTGAATATCAAAATTCTGCATCACCAGTTTTAATGTTAAAATATCTAGAATATTCACAAAAATGTTATGTTCAATAGTTTGAGAGAATATTCACTTTACAATTTTTAAATGTATAATATTATAATTAATCACAAATTTAGTCCTGCAAAACAATACATTCTACAAAAATTATAGTAATAAACAAAATATTTATAATTATAAATCAAAATTTCTGCTACCTATGTTTGAAAATTTAAAAAAAAATTTAAAAAATGCCTAATCTTAAGGAAGATTAAGAAAGGAGACGGGAGTGTGAGTATCAATAATCTGGGAAGCAGTGTAGTATACCCAAATAGCTAAGTATTTAGTTGATAAATATTTACAAAAAATAAAAATATAAATAAAGTTAAAAAAACAACCTTAAAAGCATAAAAGAATCTGAATGTTCTATGGCAAGAATTTTTAAGCTCTGAATTGAAAAGGTATCCAAAGGTCCAAGGGAGTAGATCTAGGTTTGGAATTTGAAATAAGCCCAACATATTAAAAATATCTCTAATACTTTCTTCTCCAGCGTCATAATGTCATATTAATTCCAAATTATTTTATCAATTAAGAGAAAATAATTCTTCGAATAAAGACAATTATTTCTACAGTTTTGATTCATTTGGATGAATACTAGAAGGTATATGGAATTGGAGGACGCAACTATTTTTTTTCTTTTGAAATAAATTGAAACATTTATGATATTAAAATCGACAACAATAGAAGTTTTACATTTAGCATCCTTAGATGTTTCTTTTTTTAATATTGTAAACTATTTTTTCGAAACTAAAGAAAGAATTGTCTTCTAGAAACTTTTAAGCAGTGTGCATGGTGCTTCAGTGAAAAGCAATCTCTGAGTTAATGCAGCGAGTACTCTGTAGAAAACTTGTGTGAAGTCAGTCCTAGGGGAGATGTTGAAAAAGAAAAGAAAGGCTGGTGTAACTTGGGAACAAACATGAAGGAACGGCGAGACATGGTGGTTAAGGGAAGGCCAGAGGAAGAATGATTTTCTACTGAAGTCTTCCGCCTTTCTCACTGTCATTTTCTTCTCCTCTTTTTTCGCCAATCTCCATAGAGAATAGGAAGACCGATGTCACATTACTTTGTTTTGCACAAAACTCGCCTGCCAACGACTCAGAGGTCGATGACGTACAACCTGTTAACGCATCTATGTCCGGAATTAAATGTAGCGGCATACAAATTCCCAGCGCTGAGTCAACAGTTATGACTAAATTTAAATGGAACGGAAAACACTTCTTTATGTAGTTACCAAAAAGAGATGGTTTACGATATTTCCCGTTGAAAAAATTATTTTACTTTCTACCGAGATTAGGTGGTGCACTGGTCCAGAGACTTTTTTCCTCCGTTTTGCGACCATGTTATCTCTTACAGTTTGTTGCATTTCTGACGTCACAAACTTTAGTGAGGATCGAATATTAATATCTCAAAAAAGTAAAATTTAGGATATGTAAAAAGGTACACCTAGTTTTCTTAGCTGAATTTCACATCCTATCTGCTCATTAACAAATATTAGCAAGTTCCTAATGTTGAAAAAGTAATTACAGTATACAAATGGGTCTCAAAAACTAACACGGGATTGATGCATTTCGTGAATCGAAAATCATTATTGGTAGTATTTATTACTCAAATAGTCCACGTCGTTTCAGGGGTCTTTTGACCGTACGTTCTATTCATTACTCAAGCACCTATAGAAAAATAATTAGCATATAAAATCAAATACATTTACAATTATCATTTAAACATAAACACTTAAATACGCACACATGCATATACACACATACTCAAATATATTGTGTATACACAAGTTTGCTAGGTGCGCTCATCTGCTCCAACAAAGCGCTCATAATTCCATGTACTTTGCGTATCAAGCTTTGACCACCAGTCTTCCTGTGAAAATAATTCCCAACATGCTAACCTATCCCTATTCGAACTTAGCAAACTTCACTCCTAGCTCACTCACCCTGCACTGTTCAGTACCTGGGCAGAATATTAGAACGTGTTCTTTGTCTGCACATTGTCTGCCTAGCATCATTTGTTATTTTAGTGTCTTTCCATTAACCCACTCTATTCCACTCTGGACAATTAAACGAGATTTGCCATTAAACGATAAAAACAAATATATAGCTCTCATCGTCGTGTATGAGGTACAGGTAAACAGGTGTTTTTATTGTGTTCTGTGTTAAATGGTAATACCCATTTATCGGTGGAAAGTTCTAGTTATTTTGTATCAGATTGTGTTTTTATATTTTCTTTTTACATAAACGAAAAGAAAACATTAAAGAACTAGAACATATATATTGAGTGTCCCAGAATTCAACAACGCAAATTGCTAGGATTGTGAGGGAGCGCTCGAGCATTTTGAGATAGGGAACTTATGGTCTGTGGTTTCTAAATTCCATGCAGTAGCATAAACTGTTTTAATGGTCAGCACGCCACTGATTAAATCTCCACAGGAGGTGGGAGAAAAAGACAGAGACTTCAATTGCTCTCTCTCTCTCTCTCTCTCTCTCTCTCTCTCTCTCTCTCTCTCTTACTGCTTTTGTGTTTTAGTTTCAAATTTGTTTTGTCTTCACTCTAATTAAGCAAAATAAAGTATACTGTTTTTAACCGTAAGGGTGTGAATATCAAAGTAGCCCTAGACTTCCAACGGCAAGGCCATTATCCAAGCATTTATCTCCTTGATCTGTGATGTACATGTAATATTCAAAACTTAGATGTTTCCTCCACTGTAATCCATGATGGTAGACAGTTCAAGTAGTTGAAAGGAAAAATAAACTGCTTTCTCCAGAGTAAAGAAATAGTCTACCTGAACGAAACCAAATATATAAGAAAAATTAAGTAAACTGCATTCTAGCTTTTCACCACCGCGTGAAAATCAAATAAAATAAAATTGGAGGATTAAGGAAAGAAAATTTTTAAGTACAAAAAATAAAACTGAGATCGTCGGAGATATTGTTCGATGTGTCTAGGGGGTTGAGATTCAGAAAACGCAATGGCCAATTTACAGGACCTCCTCTTCCCAGAAAGCACGCTATTGAGTTAATCTCGTACTTTCACGCTGAAATGGGGAGCAGCTCCATCGTGCTGCAACCACACCTGACGTCGGATGTTCAGAGGGACGTCTTCTTAAAAACACAGGCAAAGCAAGGGTGAGGAACTGAAGATACAAGTGCACTTTTAACCGTGTGAAAGTAAATAAGAGTCAATTATTTCATTGGACAGGAGGCCAGTCCAAAAGTTGATGCGGAATCTGTGCCGATAATTAACCTCCATCACTACATGCGGCTGCTCATATTCCCATACATGACTGTTCCCATGATTCACGATTAGCCCATCCCTTGTGAACATGTCCTCGTTGATGAAGAGAATCGATGAGAAGAAGTAAGGCTGTTAATTCTGCCGTTCAAGGCCCACCTGCAGAACTCTAGTATGGGACCGAAGTCAGCTGGCCCCAATGCCTGCACCTTAAGCGGATGATAGGAAAAGAGTCTTTCGTCGTGCAGAACCCAATACACGCTGGACTTGTTCGTAACCATGGCCCTGGCAAATTTCTCGGGTGCTGGTGGAAGGTTCCGCCCAAATCATGGTAAGCACCTCTTCTTCAAAGGGTGGAGTATGAGGTCTTCGGCCGCAGGACAGGGTCGCTTTTGTAACGTCAGATCTCAGCTTCAACATTCTAGGTACTTTGCGCATGCGCAATTGACTTCGTAGCTCTACTGAACTGTTATCAATGGCGTGCATACCCTCGCAGAATGAACAATTTTACCGAAGTAGCAAAGCCAATAATTTTCAACTTCCGATGTACTGTGAATTAATACTACTTGGGCAAGACGTGAGCATTCTGAATGGCAATCTAATTCACACGCTTACGTTAAATTGACTTATCAGCTCGAATATCTGATTTCGAAAAAGCGTCATAACTTTGAAAGTTTACAAAGGTAGTCATAATTTCCCCATCTCAAAATGCTTATCCATTTTTGCAATATGTGTGGTTGAATTCTGGCACACCTTGGGTATGTGTGTATATATTGAGTTTGTTGCTTAAACATTTTCTGTGCATTCTCTTGGTTAATTTTTCTAAGCTTTTTTGTACCTTCTCTCAAATATGACTCTTTTTTCCATCTTTCATACTCATCCTATCTCAAAGCTCTAAATTTCTTTTAATTTTCTATATAAAATAGCGGCGTTCTTAGATGTAAATCAAGAACAAAGAGTTGTTGGATTTAGGTGTTAAATCTCATAAAAATCATGGAATAACGCTGCAACAGTATGGAGATGCCTGCATTAGTGAGAGAACTGAATGTCCATTTTCTAAATTAAAACCCAAAAATTCATTAATTACCGAAAGTCCCATCTCTCAATTCAAATAACTTTGCTACGCAAATTCACATTGAGCCGAATATTTCTATAACATTTTAAGCAAGCAGATGTTTTTAAAAGTTGTATCCTTCTGAACATTTTACAGTCGTAGATTTATTTTTTAAAAAGCTCAAAAGGTTTTATTTTTATAGCATACCATCAATATAATACCTCAAACAGTATTTGAAATATTTTTACGTTTATTTAGCTGCTGCAATTGCATTTTAGAAAAGGTTTTCGTCTATAAATGACTTCATCTTCGGCTATTGGGTATGAAATTCTTATGATGTTCTAAACATTAAGAACACCAGTAATTAGTATATTGTTAACATGTTAAGGCGTTTATTATAAATTTGGAAATCATATGTTAACTCTAAACAAAAAGAGGCACTTAACTTTGATCCTCTCTTACATATAAAAAGTGTTGCTCTTATTAATGGGGCAGTTACAACCGCAACTTGGACTGTATTGTTATAAGTAGTTATAGCACATCATCCTTTGATATGCCAAAGAATATTATAATAAATCAGTCAGTTACCAATTCCTGGCAATTACATTCCCTAATAGCGCATGCACTTCTTTGTTAATAGTGAAATCTATGACAAACAGATGATTTTTCAGGGCTTCCAAAATAGGAATGTCAAAACGGGATAAATCTGGGATGAATGCTGCAGTATTTCTCAAAATTTGAAAAAAGAACCCTTCTAATTTCCAGATAGATTGGAAATTTATGGATGCTCCGAGAGATTTGAGAGTTCTGCATATCCAGAAGTGTTTACAAGTACAATGGTTTTGAAATGGAGAAACTGGACCAATAGCAAACACCTGTGGTCGGAGAAGGTCAACATTACATTTCGCGAACTTGTTTGCATTCACTTTTATTTCTTTGGCGACGGAAATGTCCTCCTCTGCTCGCTATTCAAACATTCTCTGATTCAATCATGGTGTTTGGACGGTATCCCCGAACAAAGGTTCACTGCTTTCCCATAATGTGATCACTGATCGCAGAGACACCACAGGCATGTCATCGAAGATACCGACCGCAGTAAATCTCGTTTTGCATTAGTCTTTGGCTGTTTTCATTTGACAAAGTAATTGCACTGCGTCCTTTCTCTCGTTGCCAAGATGGAGCACACTACGGTTCAAGGGCATAAGCACGCTCGAGCTGAGATAGGTGACTCGTGCTCCCAGTGTAAAAAGGCTGACTGCAAGAAAGATATTCGCTCGCAACTAGCAGCACCAATGTAAGTTGTTTGTTTTCGTTGCGATGGTATACTGATGGATCTGTCGTTACCTTATAATCTAAAAAAGAGAAAAATAAAAGTACTTTTATGTGTGTATCTTTGATGCGTTATGTTCAAAAACAGAAAAATGTTAACATAAAAATTGAAAATCACATTAATAAACAGTGCAAGTTTCATTTTTAAGGAAATAAATTATACTCTTCTTTTCTTCACAATAAGACAATAAAATATAATTATATTGAACTGCTACATTACGCGTAGAGACTTTGACCTCTCTCCCTTGCTATTACTTTACTAAATTATGTTTGAAATGTTCACGCGTGCAGGTGTAAGCAGCGTGTGTTTCAAAAGCTAAATTTCTGGTCATCTACACAACAAACTGAATGCAGACATGCATAAGATTCGAATTCCGCATATCATAAAACTACACAGCCCACAAAATCTTTCAAACTTTGATCGGAAGGTTTTTTTGTTTCTATCATTACTGTCATTTATTCCTGATAAGAGCAAACTGTGTCATAACACTATATACAGCTGATACAGAATGCTTTCTCCCTGAACTGAGGTTGTTTTTACTCTTATGGAGTGCGAATTGCCCAATTAGGTATAGAACCGCCACAGCGTGCAGGAAGCCAACGAAAACAAACTACCACCTTTGTTTGCAGTCAACCCGCTTTACATTTACTGAGCTCGAGTTTCTCGCCTATTGATTTGGCAAATCTAAACGAAACGCTGTTCTGTGTATTTATTACCCAAAATGCTATCGTTAAGAAAGCCAAAAGCTAGCCCTTCTGTGAAGAATAATTTTTTTTCAAATGACATTCAAACACCTCTTAAAAATAATAAGCACATTGTAGAAATGAAACTTAAAATGTGTTTCGGAGCTTATAGATATTATAATAGTTGTTAGATAAGAAACCCTCTTGTAAAGGTTTATTTAAGAACGCTCTTTAACACTGTTGGTGTTAAAAGCTCGCAATCAATTCAGGGCTTGAAATTACCAATAAATTTGATTCAGAGACAAGGCTATTTTATGTGCCGTAAATTTACGACATGGGACCAACGGTTTTACTTCCCTTCAAAGGAAGACATACTTATGATTTTTACACCCAAAAAAATGGTATTGACCCTGGCAGGGTTTTAACTCATGACCTTGGATCTACAAGGCAAGTTCCCATGGTGAGACTATATGGCAACGTCGTCAACCTTACGCAATACCACCACTTATCAGAACAATTCACATATGCCCGAAGAGGATTCGAACTCCCACAACGAGTGTGTTCGTCTCATTGTTAAAGTATTTAAATATTATTAAATGTACAAATGCAGTTTCAAGCAGGATTTAGAAAGAGAAATCGAGCAGCTGATAACAATGATAATCCGATGATAGTAAATACGATACAAACGACGAAGGAAATATATTATTTGCAGATTTGAAAAGGCTTTTGATCCCATGAATAGAGAAGCATTAGAATGGAAATTACGTATAGCTAGTTTTAAGTGTTACACAGATCAAAAGGATATATGAAGGCATCAAGTCTTGCATAAGCTGCGAAAGGAATGGGGTTATAGGTGTAGTTGAGACAAGATTGCAGATGGAGTCTTTTATTTGATTTGTTTATTAATGACATTTTCGAAAGTGTATGGAGAAGCAACTCAAATTGTCTAGCGGTAGGAAATAAATAAATACCAGGATTACTTTATGCTGATAATTTAATGATATTTGCTATAACTAGTGGATTGTAGGGACGGGGTAACTGATGAAATTAGTAATTTATGTAGTGAGTGGGCTTTGGAATCAATGTTACAAGATCTAAGAGAGTTATTTGCATTACCAAGACTAGCAGCATCGGTTGAATCGTGTAGAACAAGAAGAAACGGAGTGATGGTTGAAAGAGCTATGAAATATTGGTAACGAATCTGAAACTAGATGATAAAAATAGCACGAATTGCAAAAGAGCATTTTTTCACGATATTTGGTGGAAGAGATTGAAATAAATTATATAAGAGATTGGTATGGAGAATATGTGGCAGCAAGGGTAAAAGAATTTAAAAGCATTTTAGAAGGAAGAAAAAGCTGATATGGCAAGAGATGCATGTATGCGGACAGTGGCGATATACCTTAAGGGATTTAGGCAGAGTAACGTCAATTTGTGTTGTGTGGGAGAACCAGAAGGAATGTTTCAGTATTTGATGTAGTGCAGGTAAATAAGTAACTGGAGAGAAGTTGTCTGGAATCTGTGGCAATTAAAATTGTAGCAACTATTTGGAAAATTTTGGAGTATTAGTGAGTATTGGAAAAGTAATTTTATAATTTTTTAACGTTCTAAATTTTGTCAAAGACCAAGGAGTCTTGACAGGGTGGAGTTCGGGAGAACAATTGTTAAAATAATATAATATAGAAATGTTCAAGGGCGTTCAATGTTATAAATGTATTGTAAATTTACAAAATTATGCATTCTAAATGTAATAAGACAAGACGCGTTAAAGCCCTTACAAAGCTCGCTGCGTTAAAGTAAAACATGTGACCAAAATGTTAATGTGCGACTCACAAGGAAATTCTTAAAGCTGACCTAATGCCAGAAGAAATCTCTCTACGAGCTTTAATCTGCCAAGTAAAACTAAACTACTCACATTTTTTCTCTTGAAGCAACTTTGTGTTTTTTGCCACCTTATTTTATAACATGCCTAAATGACTATCCTTCTGTGCCAAAAATTTGCAAAAATTCCGAAAGATTAGCTTGGTTGAAATGTACTGCCATGAACTTTTAATAATGTGCATTCAATCTCGAACAACACAAATTTAAATTTAAATTTCAGTTTTGTTTCATTGTTTATTGTATGTAGTTGGAGAAATGCTGAACAGAAATTGTTTTAGGCTAGTGGTTCCCAAATGTTTGTCATGAGCACTTTGAGGAGAAAAATACATTATAAAATTGTTTTTAATGAATAAATACTTACTTAGTAAACGATGGAAGGCAAATATTTAGATTTAAGAATTTTAGACAAGTGAAACATAGTTTCATTCTAACTTTCTGTTCAGATCTAATTTCACTAAAAAGATTTACAAAATTAAAATATCAATATAAGATGACACCTTTTAATTGTAGTAAATCTACAGTATATTCTCGTAGATCTGGCATTTAAAATATTTTTTTCATTTTTAAAGTTGAAAAACCAAAAACGTCACTTGGGACCACGTAAGAACTCTTTTGATGGGAGAGCTGAGGCTGTTAACTATATCTGGTTGCCTTTTGGGCACCTCCAACTGAATATTGGGCTCTGTGTTGATTTTTCTGCTACTGCCTGCATAAGCAGCGAATCCTGATTCACATAAATAATCGGTTTCAAAGCTCAGAAGTATGATTTTTGGTTTATCTGACAAAACTTAAATTCATCTTTTAACTGATGTCAAATTCAGATAGTGACTTGAAACATGCTCCTTTATCATTCAAAGTAACCAATCATTCATATTCCTGCGATATAATACAGCTATTGTGACTTATTTAGGTGGTGGGAAACCGTTAGGACTAACAGGGGACTTTTGTCAAAACATACATATAAATAAGTATATGGCATATTCACTTAGTTTCGTTATTAAAGATAATTTTTGTTTCAAAACTTGTGTAGAAGGCTTAAAAATGGCCGCCAAAGGTACTGATATCTAAACGCTTGTTCACAATTCATGCTACTCTGTGACATACTTCGTGTGTCTGCTTAATTTATTAATGGCCACCAACACGCTGGAAAAGAAATTTTATTACTGTCGTTATTGGTATTCTATACTGAACGGCCTTTAAATGATCCCATTGTAAAATGAAATGCATTGGGATCAACAGAAAGAGAAAGCTAGAATTGTGTCCCTCAAGATCTATCTATTTATTTTATAGTAGCTGGTATTCCTGCCTTTCAGGTAAATTAAATCTCCCAGCAATCTACCCGTAACTCTAAACTGTCGCCTTTCTTCCAGAAATGCGTGATAAATATCTTCGGGCAATTGATGAGTGCTGGAGAAGTTCTGCACTTCATTACTGGTAATTGCCACTTAGTCTGTTTTTCACAGACTAAGTTGCCTCTGATCCCACATCTGTAGTAACCAATACTACACACTTCAGCTACTTTAAATATTATTTCTAAAATTAATATTTTGAAACAAATTAGCAGCAACTGAAATAAATCGAAAATGGGTTTTTCGATTTCTTCGTTTCCCAAAGGTTTCTCTGCGGTCATTTTGCGTGCTGTCTAGAGAAGATGTGGCATAAGTGATAACGTTTACTGAATATTTATAGACAGGAAAGAGAAAGGAGGGAATAGGTAAAATTTTATTCATTTTATGGGAAGAGGCAGAAAATTGCGAAAGGGGGGAGGAGAGATTGCAATATTATTTTAAAAAATATGTGTGTGTGTGTGGGGGGAGGGGTGTAATTTATTATTGTGTACTTATTTTGATTTCATTAATTTTTTTCTTTATATAAATGGTAATATTTTAGACATATTCATTTATTTTCTTATTTAAGTTTAATAATCAGTTGTGTCATTTCATGTACTGTAATTTAAAAGCCGCAGGACCCGTGCGATAAATTGTAAAAATATTGTGGAAGTAATCAACAGCACCAAATGTTTTATATTTTACGTTTTGGTGTTACATTTTGGCTTTTTTAAAAATCGCCGTTATGATGGAAGTATTTAAGAAAGCAAGTCTGTTTATATATAAAGGTGTACAAGTTAGTATTGATTGTTTTATAGTTTTGTGCCGTTTTGCATTCATTTGTTTCCGTTCAGAATTCCGTGACTTCCTAACTGGCTACGTCAGGATGGAACGTCCAATAATACTTATTCGCCATGGTTGTTTAGTCTGTCCAAAGTTCTAGTAAGCAGCGACTTAACCATCGTGACTGGCGTGTTCTCTCATTTTTCTACAAAATGTTGAGATTACTCCGAAACTAAGAGTGGAATATGCTCTTTTGATCTTTTCTTCTAAATTGTTAGGCATGAAGCCTTCTCCGTTCGGTAAGTTCTGTAATGTAATTATAAACCCCTTTATATAATGATTTGAATTGTAATTTACTATATTGGCATTTAGCAATATAAATAGTAAGGTTAATACTTTTGTGAAATATGTATACATATGAATATCATACTTTCCTGCAATTCTTTCAAAGGCATAATCACCTGACCAGTAACTTCCAAAAACCAGTGCACATTTTTGCGTGGCTTGGATAAGTTCCCTTGTTAATTGGCCACAAGTAACCTAACTAAGCCTGGACCTAATCTAACCTGAGCTTACCTAACCTACGTCACTTCCACTATTTCTGTCTCGTTTACTAGTTTTGCATAAGAACATATTACCTGTAAGAGTTGGTTCCCAATTTTCATTCCCCAAAATAATAATTAAAGTTTTAAACTTGTACTTCATCCTTCTTTTATATATAACTTGTATTTCTTGACATTTAAATACTTCTTTTATAATTTGTTGTAACAGCATAATCAAAACTACCATAATTTCAATTTTCATTTTTAGATAAAATTAGGAGTTGAGTTATACATACATCGATGATGACATGCTCTTACCATTTTACCAGCACTATGCCAATTACAAAGTGAAGGCACTACTTTCCGTCCTATATAAATGGCTACTTAATGAAATATTACCCAACATTACAAACGTCATGCTCTTGTATGTAAAATAGAAGCATATGGGCGCCAAACTAATTAAAACTCTAATTAAAATATGTGTAAGGAGCAGTTTTTTGGTACGATATAAAATTAAATTGTCAAATAAATGTGTTAAATGGCAGAAATCTTACAAATAAAAAGTTAATGGTAACAAATGCGATCGTTTGCATGAAACTGTGGGGGCAGCAAAGTGGATGCAGGAGGTAGTCACGTAACAGTCCGGCGTCTGGTTCCTGTGTGTTGGCGGCTTCCATGCTGGGGAACGATGGGAGCACGGTGTTCCTGTTATTCACGCCTACGTTACTGAATCACCTCGAGTCAGCAATGTGGGTGCAGTTTGGTAGGTTTGATGAATTAAAACACGGCAGCTGCTACAAACACAGAAATATATTACTAACAACTAAGGGCGAAGTTTCTCCCTTACACTATAACAAAAAACAGGAGCGAGACAGACCGGGAGTCGAGCTTACATTAGTAAGCGGAAAAACGTGCGGACTGTGTTAAATGATTCTCCAGAGCTGGTCGACTGCAGTTTTTGTACGTCTGGCAGGCGATCAGGATCTCAAATGCCTCAGCCTCGCTAATGAAACAACTTCATGACGAGCTATTAACTAAGATATGCTTGCTTTGGATGTTTTGGTGAAGAGGAAATGACCGTTGTGTTTCCCGTATAGTGTTTAGATAATTAATTGAGATGTATGGTTGCTTCCAATAGAACATCCCAGTTAATGTAATGGGTATAGACCCAACCTGGTAATTACGGTTCAATTAAAACGCTAGATCATCATTTTGCAGCTAAAATAATAAAACTGAAATTTGAATATAAATGTGCCAGACTTTCAAACCATCTTGTCTTAGTTCAGCATTACGAATGTGTCTATATAGTTTAATATCGGTCATTTGTAATTCAAGAGAACAAATAATAAAAATCAAATTTTTAACTCTCTTCAGAATCAAAATTGTTCCTTTTTAAACATCAAATAACTCATTTGATAAGGTGTGCATTACAAAGTATATTTTGCTTTATATCTTTGCTAAAATAACATATTGTATTAAGAAATTAATATTATTGATTTATATTGTATATTTGATGGCATAAGTTCAGCGAAGTAGGCATTATCGTGCACAATAATTTTTTTGACTTTAGTGTACTTTCAGCATTACATGGACTGATAAAGTAAGCTACTTGGTCTTTCATGGTCCTGTCACCCGCTTCACGTGGCTGGTTGGCGACAGATAGAGGGGTAGCTCCCCGCCAATTGCAATGAAAGTAGGCAGGAGATGAATGCAATGTTGCCCTGCTATATGCCCCCATTTCTGACATCCCTTTTGCAAAATCATAATTCTCCCATCTCATTCCAAAATTGAGTAAATGTATTTCCTGGGGTTTTCTTTAATTCTTCAAATGTATGGGAGTTTGTTCCATACGCTTTATTTTTTACTTTCCCCATAAATAAAAAGTATATATTGTAAGTTCAAGAGACCATAATCCCCTACTTATTATCCTATCTTTCGTAATGTCCTAAATGAAACTTAATGGCAAATGACTAATTGGTTGTATGCTCACTGACAGAGTCTTGCTGGAAATGCCCACGTCAAGTTGTTCACAATATAAGGTACCTGTATGTATTTTGTGTATTCTACAATTATTATATTTTCACAAAAGAAGAACTATAATATTCTGCTGTTACTGCGCATCATACACCGATATTTATTATTTTTAAAATGCAAAGGGATTGCGTGTATAAAAGCCCTTTTCTCGGTTATTTTACGTCGAAACTTGAGCAGATAAATGGAACCCTATCATGGTTCATCAGTAAAAATATTAAGCGTGGAATTATTACTCTATCATTAAGGCTCCATAACATCCAATTACAGAAATTTACCCTAATATCAGGATCAACTGCCTGAAATCCGTGAACAAACGATCTGGTAGCTTTAAAGTTTGAATTGATTCTATTTCGGAAGATGAACTGATGTATGTAGAATTTTAAATAGATGTCAGAAACACGTGGATGTAATAGCATCTCCTGTCATAAGGTACATGCCTATTTAACTGTAATTGTAATTGTGAGAACGTGAATCAGTTGCGCTGATATTACATTCGCTTCGCCGGCAGTTATCTGTCTGATTGCCGACCCTCGAGGTGCCGTGAAACGGGTGACAAGCTGTTCATATAAAAGGTTAATTAACTTCATTTCCATTATTTAATATGAATAAATAGTGTTCAACCATGAAACACAAATGAAAAAGCATAAGTTTGAAATTTAGTTTTCTTGCTCTCTTTAGAATATTGGACTTTTCTTAATGGTAAACAGAAGTTTTTCTAAGACCACACTTCAGTAATTAAATTTTCTCATGTATCAGAAGTTAGTGAGCTTTTCCCCCCAAGAAGATATCTCTGTGTGTGTGTGTGTTTGTGTTTGTTTCTTTGTTTCTTTTCTTCTTTCTCTCTTAAAAGTTTGTTAAAATGTTGCCGTTTCTAAAGGGATAAAATGTGACAACTGTCTTGAGAATATTTTACGCTACATTTTTTTAAACATAGTTGTGTTATACTTTGTTGTATTCACATTCCATCGATAAAAATTCTCATTTAATTTCTTCTAAGATACAGATGACCACTTATTGGGCTCATATTTTTGTTATACAATTGAACTATTAAGTAGATAATGCTGATTTAAATAATATTTAAAAATAATGTGAATTGCAGCAGGTTATTTTATTATAGAAAGTAGTCCTTATTAATATGAATTAAAATTAATCAGAATGGAAATCGACCATTTTCCTGCTTTTTTAACTTTGTTTAAATTCTTAAAATTAAATATCTTCCGTAAATTATTTTTAAATGAGGCATTGGACATGGTAATTCTTCTTTACACTCCCTAACCAAAACTGTTTATACATGTGTGCTTGTGCATGTATTCAAACTGCTCTTATTCTTAAAAGCTGATACTGGTGAATGAAACTCTTAATGGTTCCTCACTTCACTAAGGGATTGCCTGCAACAAACCCTTGCGGATGATTGGTGAAGGAAAGAATTTCATTGCCTTCACCGTGTCCATCGCAATGATACCTAATAACAGGTATCTTTTCTCTAGTTAAACTAAACAAGGTCGTTTTAACTTTATTAAACGTTTGTTTTCCTTTCTAATATAAAATCTTCAATCCATCATTCTCGTGCATACAGTCGAGCTTTTCTGATCACTTTTTTAATAAAGCAGAATTTACTTACTCTGGCATTGATAACTTCGACACCTGAATGAAGTAAAACAGTGCAACCAATTTCCGAAGATTTCAATTAATTGAAAAGTGATTTAAGTGATCAAAGAGTCATTAATTACTATCGCAAACAAGGACTAGAGTGTTGATAAACTTGCTCTCATTTATCGCTACAGTCTGGGGGTGAGCCTTGGCCAGCCACTGTCTCTCCTGCATCCTCTACTTGCGTTTTACGGCTTCATTGATAGAGGATATCCCTCAGGTCGCCTATCATGCGGCTTTTGATATCGAAGAACGTCCCTCTTCATCAGGCAGCTTCCCAATTGTCCACACGAGACTGTGGACCATTTCGGACTTCCCTAACATAGGAAAAATCTTAAATAGGTCTCGGGAATCAAAACCGTGCCTCCCGGCCAACAATTAGCTACGCTGACCACTAGAACAAAGAGGTGGTCAAGTGTTGATAATAGTGAATTAATTATGAAAAATGAGACAAATATTTTTGGTGGGTACCACTGGTACACATATTCAGCACACTTTTTGAGAAATAAAATATGTAAATACATCAACATATTTAATGTTAAAGCAAAAAATAATATTAGTATTCAGATTTTTCTGAGCTTTCAAATCTATAAACTGAAAATGTTATTCATCTATAATATTTAACAAGTCAGGATTTTGTGTTGAATTAGTCTATTCGTAGATTTGCTTTCTTATCTAATAATTTGTATCACATCAGAGGCTAGTGATTGAACTATAACGTGCTTTTTGTTTGTCATTGAACTTACGAAAACAAATGCTGAAGCAATAGAATTCAAGGTATTGGATTTTCCCTACGTATATGAAAAATATTTGTAAAGCTGGATTCAGTGTAATGCTAGATTAAAATTTAGCTATTGCAAAAAAAAAAAAAAAAATGAAAATGAAAATGATAATATGCAGGAGATTTTAAGCTACATAATTGAGTTGGGAGATAACAGAATCTGTTAAGGACATTACATCAACAGAACCTTTTTTGACAATTTCTGTGCTTTATAGCTTAAAGGACAAATTGGAAACGGGAAGAACATTATATTCCAATGAATCGCAGTATTTATGTGCTATTAAAAAGTTTCACAATTAGTTTTATTTACAATA
Source organism: Metallyticus violacea (assembly GCA_030762175.1). Taxonomy (NCBI): domain Eukaryota; kingdom Metazoa; phylum Arthropoda; class Insecta; order Mantodea; family Metallyticidae; genus Metallyticus; species Metallyticus violacea. Next base: position 69,492,843 of record CM060842.1, read on the forward strand.
AAGCACATATCTGATTTAAACGTTGCTACAAAAATAGTTCCCTTTTGTTCCCAGCACCTTTTCCACCTTAGGAAAGCTGTACAAGCGCATTCTCAAAGTGTCCAAGTACCTTCTGCGATTTGCGCTGTATCTCGGTTCTCGGGGTCACAACTAGGATCCTTTAGATTCTGCTTCATCTTCTAGAGGAAGTTATCGTAGGTTGTCAACTTTGGCGGGTAGGTCAGGTGAGGAAAAGTGATCATGCCGTTACGGTCAAGATGTTCATTTGTGATAGAGGTTATATTGCCATTATGAGGAATCTCATTCTTCTCATGCCACATTTTAGATCTGTTGAACCTAATACTCTCCCTCAAAGATCTCAGAACACTGCAACGATCTTTATGCATACATCGTTCAATCCTTAAACAAGTTTGCGGTTTGTGCTCAATCAATTGTCACCTGATCTCTTGCAGTCTTTAAGAAATGTTTTGCCTTTCTGAAAGCCACTCGCAAGACTCAGTGCTTAATTGCCAAAGGCCTGTCGAATTCTTTTAAATATGTTCGTTCGAGATTTGCCTAGCATAAAGTTCACAGCCCATAATGAAATCACAAATCTGTCCGTGCACATGGTAACAAAACGATATCACAGATCACGATGGCAGCACAAACAGACAAAGTGCAGTCTATACGAGTAAGTTACGAGACTGACAACACCAGGTGTTTTCATGTATTATGTTTTTGTTACTAAAAAGCTGAATGCCACAGTCCGGGACGGCAGTAGATGAAGCGGGACGGGAACCACAACGGAGATGAATAATTCGTACGCTTTGAGCATTAGAAGTTTTGCTTTTTTGTTAAACTCAACCTAACCTAACCTAAAATTGCAACATATATACCTTGTCCTTAAAAAGTAACACCTCTAAAAGTTTCGCATATATCTATGCGTAAAAAGTACCATTAATTCTATTTCTATTATACAAATAAGAAAAATTACAAGAAAGGAGGAAAAATATTTTCTCGGAAGGGCAAATTATGAGAATTACAAGAGAGAAAGAAAATTGTTTCTGGTGGGATCGAACCAACGACCTACTAATTATAAACACAACGCTCCAACCAACTGAGCTAACAATTCGATGTGCTTAGGTATTTATCCGCCTACTTCTGTTAAAGCCACACTACAGCTCGGCTGGGCCAGATTGGGCTTGGCTTTCTCCGTTGCCGCTCCGAATAGAGCACAGGGACCCACGGCGTTACTTACCTTCCGATGTAAGTCTTACTTAAGAGATTTGCGCCCGAAAAAAATCACCGATCCTGACCGGGATTGAAGCCACGATCTCGGCTTTAGGAGGCAAGTATGATTACCGCTACATCACCAGGACCACAGTATGTTGAGTATAAGGAGGTATCACGAGCATGCTCTCTTTCCCTCCACCAAGTTGTTTGTGACGTCACATGGTGTAAACTCGCAGAGCTTGCTCACGTTATATTTACATTACACACGTCGCTTTTCAAAAAGAAAATATGCACAAACTAAGTTCTGATTATTGTTTTCAATTAATATTAAATCTACAATTTGCTTTATATATTAATTATATGTAAACACGAAGGCTTCTATTCTTTTTTTCTCTTAAACCTCGCTGTCCCTGCATGTTGTAACCGCTATTGTTATTGCTTATAAATGGTTATTTAATCAATTTTAATCTTGGCAATGGCATAATTTCTTCATTTCCTTGAATTTATTTTCTGGCTGAATCAATACACTTGTTTTCCGATTGTTTCTGTTGCTAAAAAGTGAGTATTAGAACTAAACATCTAATAGCACATTTTCCTATATTCGGGTATTTAGGTGTAAACTTATCGATGTTCATTAAGTTTTAATATTTAAACCGCTACCTTGAAAGCTATGGAAGTTTTGCTCTAACTGAAGTCATTTTTTTTAACCTTTCCCTTGAAAGTGATGAAAGCCAAAGCGACTTGCATGTGCCTTATACTACGAAACGTTTTCTCTGGTTTTGGTTTTTAAACTGATTTGCTATACTTCTTCAAGCATTTCTACTAGTTGCAAGTTTACAAAAGGTTTGCCAGATTTACAACCTGTTTCTTGTAAATACTCTAGTTGCCTACTGAACTTGTCAACATATGGAAACAACTCATCTTCCTTATATGCCTGCTCGATTCTTCCCAAGCTGATTCTTCCCTATTTCCATAGCCTTCAATTTTGCGGAACAGCGTATTGCTCAGACGTCAGTTCTTTAAAGCAGTACGCTGATGACCTGAGATGTTAAACAGCGTCCATAAATAAATCAATTTAAAGCAGTTATGCGCTTGCGTCTTCAAAAAGAGAATTCATTACTCCCGTGTTATTTGCATTAATGTTTTAAGCATTTTTTATGCTTTAGTAACACTTTTAACTTTTAAATGTGGCAAGGCTATACTTTCTAATGTCCTTTCAGGAAAGCATTTGAGATGCTCCGCTTTCAAAATATTTTCCCAATCTTCCTTGTCAAAATGCAGGGAACAAATGAACAAAAAATCGATCTGACCTTCTACATAACTGAGCGCATTTGTTTCATAGAGCAATATGAATACGAAACCTGTGATAAAAAAAGGTTTGCTTTATTTTCCCTTACATGGTAAAAAAGGAAGCAAGTGCCTAGTTGTTAGATGTTAATTCCTTTGTATTAACATTCGGAACTTAAAGGAACCTTGTACTAATAAAACTCACCACAAATAATGTTATTTAGGAAATCAGTAGCCAGCTAGTCATAGTGCCTGTAAAGATAACATGGACATCAGCAGGCGTCACAAGCGAATATAATCTGTGATAGACCTAGCGCACGATTAAGTTATTGTGGGGAAGAGAAAGCGTTGAATGAAGCGAAACATCCGACGCTTGCACAACTTTTGCACCTGTTTTCTTTTTTAAGAAAGGATTGCTTTTGTGCTTCAGTGAGAGGGGGAAAAAAACACGCGTGACAAGTGAAAGTATCTGTATGACAAATTTAGTTTATATAATTAGCAATTTTAAGACAGTAGGCATGCAAATAGTTCACTAGAACGTAATATGAAGTTTAGTTTACCTAATGTTCGAAAAGGCAATGTTGTCATAGCAGGTCGTTGAGAAACCGCATTCGGCTGTGTGACGTAGACCGAGTGCAGTGATATCGTGCGTTAGGTCTATATAGCGTATACTCCATACTGTGCTTGGAACTGTTTGATACCAAGTTATAAATGAGAGCAGGCACCAACCGAGTGCTGTTCCACTAAAGGGTAGCATAACGGTAGACTTGTAACTATTAGTTATTTGTAGAATTCTGTTCCACATAGATTTGTGCTACACTTGTACTTATTACTCCGTACTTACAAGTACAAGTGATTTTCCTTGTCTTGTTCCACAGAAGTATTAGTATTAGTTGTGCACTTGAAACTTGTATAGATTTGTTTACAAGTGTAGGAACATTGGTAACTCCAAAAACTAACACAAGTTTTAAAATCTTTTAATAACTTTTGGAATCAGCTGACCTAAATATGAGATATAATGGCGAAATTTATGATATGAAGAGAGTAGGAATATGTGATAAGAAACAATAATTCAGAATAACAAAAAAAAATTAAGTGCAATTAAAGTACAGCTTATGCTAGATACTCACATTTCCTATTTCAAGTATGCACTTGTATACTAGACCAGTGCCTTAATAAATGTTTTTAAGATTCTTGCTACATTCTACTAAAGTAAATTCTGTACATTCTTCATTCTATTTTCAAATGATCTCTATTTACGTTATTTTCCCAGCTTTTTTTTCTTCCAGTGAAATTTGATTTCCAAAAAATATAAACAAGTTTATATAAATATGGACTAATAAAATAAATGACGTAGCGCAATCGGGAAGTTCCATTCTTCTAATATTTCTCGACGATTTAAACCGATAGTTCTCAGAGTGAACTATTGACTTGCATATTTACAAACTCATAATTAAGTGTTTAAATCATCACTGTTCTTTTTTTTTTTTTAAAGACAACATTGTTTATCAATGGTAATAATCCGCTCTGTACATTAAAAATACGAGTTTATTACTATAGAGTGAACGTAACCTAATTCAAAACATTGCGACGTGTGGCAAAACATTTATTGCTCCATCCAGCTCTTACATGATGTCAGCTTAACTTTTGACTAATATTTTACCAGTGTAGTACATTCTTTCGTGGAGCAGAAAGTTACAAGTCCATACTTTACAAGGACTTATACTAATATATTGGAATTTTATTAGACCATACTTTTGTAGAAAAGGGTCCAGCTAGAGAATAACGAAATAGACCTGACAGATAACAGTCCTGTTAAAGTTCAATGGGCAAAAGAAAAGCAAGAAGCTTGCACTCCATGGAGGAACTGAAAAATCACAATATTTTATGTTTTATATTATTATTATTATTATTATTATTATTGTTGTTGTTGTTGTTGTTGTTGTTGTCAACTGCAATTGCAGACATCCTTCCGTATGGAGTAACACATCATTTGGCTTGTTGATCTTAAAGAGACTATAAACGTTTTATTTATTAAATGTATCACTGCTATTCTAAAACTCAATTTGACATTTCAGCTGTAGTACAAGAGTAAAAATGTTGAATTTAATGAGTGGCCTCAAGTATTAGAACATATACGTAGTGTGTAAATTATATTATGTCCATTTCACTAAGTATCCAAATAATATATAAGAGAAAGTGTTGGAAGCTGCATAAAACACTAATTTCCACGTTTATGTTAAATGTTACATTATGATGTAAATTAGCATCATGCCGAACATTTCCAAAAGTACAAGGCTTCTTCCGTCTACATACAGAGCCCAGTGACTATGTCAGTAAGCTATAAAAGAAAGGAAATACAGATACCTGCGTGAAAGACTTCGATACTTCAGAGATTTTTAACGGTGTTTAGCGCCCGTTTTTACTACTGAGGCATCACAGGTGGTGAACACTGATCATACATGAGATGACATATTGGGAAAGGATTTTTTTTAAGGAAGGAAACGTTCCAGGCCTAAGTTTAGGGTACCTCCCCAGCATTTGCTATTTATAGAACTGAGGAAAACCTGGTAAAACTTCAGTCAGGACGGTCCTGGTGGCATTCCAACCACAGACCTCCCGCTCACGAGTCCGCGCCTTAACTTCAGCCACCCTTGGTGGTGTGCATCAGAGATTAGGCACTGGGTTCTAGAAGCGAATCAAATAGAAAAACTACCCAAGAACTAAACATGGGAAACTTTAATATATACAGGATGTGTCAGCATACTATTCCTAATTTTCTGGTGTGATAGAGAACATGAAAATAAATATTTTGTCATGATAAAGTAGTGTCCGATATAAAATACCGAACTCATCACTCACCTAATGTCTGTATTCATGTTTAAGTTATTCTTGTTACCATAAACAATTGAAGTTGTCTGGCTCAGCTATGCTTGTTACCATGAAAATAATTAACAACTTACATTAGTTTGTTGTTGCATGTCAAATATGATTTCTGAGATCTGTTTATTTAATTTCATAGTATCGAAATGTATAAGGCATTTGCAGCAGCTTAGGGCCGAACTAATTTGCCAAAGTGAATCTATGAGGAGCAACACCCTCAGTGCCATATACCTTGCCAAATAAGATTTCAGGGCTGGATCAACGTCTGCGAGACAGTGGTCTCTTTCAGGTAAAATAAGAAAATGCAGAGGTGAATACAAGTTTGAAAACATTATACTTTGAAGACGAAGTTTTGCTATTCCATGAACCAACACCTGAGCTGTTGCCCATTCGATGAAAATTGAGTCACATGACTGTATGGGTAGTCTTCAGTGCGTATGAAAAACATACATTTTATATCCAAAAAGTACAAACGTTAATCGCAGATGTTTATCCTAACAGACAATGGCATTTACATGCCGTTAACAATAAGCCTGATTTTTGCTAGACACGTATTATGGACAGGCGAGATATTCTCAAAAAATTACTTATTTGATGCACACAATAGTCATATTTGGAGTGACACTAATCCTTAAGCTGCAGAAAATATCCGCAATCAATGGAATTTCTCCTAAATATTTGGGGTAGGTTTGCAGGTAGTTTCTAGTGGTGCCATATGTTAACCCTGCTCGATTGAATGAACATATATATGGTATTTTTCTTGCGAGCTACTTGAAAATGCCCTGAATAATATTTGGAGAAATATGCTCATTTAACAGGATGGTGCACCCGCACAGTTAGGTTTAAACTGTCGCAATTATTTACATGTAATTTTTCAAATCGTTTGGATAGGGATAACCAGTACATTTACTTGACCAGCACATTTCCCGCATATGATTCCAGTTGATTTTTATGTTGGGTCATATTAAATCAATTTTTTATGAAACACTCATCGACACAGCAGAACATAACCAACGACAGATATTTCCAAGGAGTCGTCGTTCAATCATACAGCATTATATTTTGTGTGCCATCAATGGCAGTTGCAATTTTGAACATTTCCTATAGTTTGTCAATGCAATTTTCTTAATACTTAGTATTAGATTAAAAAAAATTACTGCGTAACCATAAAAAGTAAATTAACTTCCCAAATTGAGATTCATTCTTTTTCCCCCTCCATATCACTCACTATAACTTGAAAACGAAACATTTTGGGACATTACTTTTATTAAGAAAAAGTGCTGTGTTCATGTCCTCCATCACACTATAAAATTGGGAATAATTATTTTAATACAGTCTGTATATACATTACTTCCCAATGACAATGATGTTTTGAAATCTATCATAAGGTAGATAATTTAGATACAATAAGATGATCCTATAATCTAAAGTGGAAAAGGGGTGGTTCTAAGAGAAATAGCGTGACCAATCTGCTCTGCCCTATTCAAGTACAGCAGATGGCTTTGGAGAGAAGTAAAGGATAGAAGATTCTTAAACAGGTGAAACATGTGTTGCTACTTCATTGAGAGAACTTCAAAACGTGGAATGGGCTGCAGACAATTAAATTAACAGTGAAACCTTTGAGAAACTTGATTTCTGAAGTAGAGCTGTGTAATTATTGTTCTAATCTGTGAAATGCTATAAATGACACTCCCATTTAATTTTGTTTGGGAATTCAGATGTGGCAATAACTATTTGTACTTCCTAGGGATTTATTAAGGACTAGTGAATAAACCAATAGGGCATACCGAAGTGCGAACTGGAGTTTGCATTTCCAGCGCATTGGAGGGCCTAAACCTTCTTGCTCATCTACAAGCAAAGATGTTTTGTTTTATCCAGGCCTCTGATCTGCTTAACAGGAGGAGAGTAACGGAGATGAAAGCGATGAAGCAAGAAGGGCGGGCGTAATACAGTCTCGTATTAAACGTCCATGACACCCCTCGAAGTGAAGAGAATGAAATGTGCCAGCACCTTCCTCTTCTCCAGATTTATGACATCAGCCCTGTACATTTTGAAGCCAGCATTCAGCACAGCTTTACGTCACTTAACAATGCTCGCTATTGAATGCTGAAAGTCAATAAGGATAAAGGCATTATGAGATGCTTCCGCTTTCAAATTCCATTGCGCATTGCATCTCATTTTGGATTTGAGCGTATTTTTCCACATCCCCCAGGGAATAGCACTTTTCATTTTTAGTTACATGATTGGATACAAGAATATGTTTGCTGCGCAGTTGAAATACAAATAAATTCTAATCACAAAATATATTTTATGCATGGTTCGTATACCGTACATGTTTAAATGTGTTACACAATTTGAAAGAGGAATAAATAATACTGAGAACAACAAAATATTAATAGTAAAATAATTCAAATTCTTTTATGTTGTAGAACAGTATTTACAAATATATAAATGGAAATATACATTATTTATAATTATACTAGTTATTGCGTTCTAACCAGCAAATAAATTGCTTCTAGCATTTGACTAGGAAAATGTTCATATATAACAAATTAGCGTAAATCGCAAACATATCCCAGCAATCGGTTTCTAATTGCCTTAAAGATTTCTGGGAACAGTGTTTTTCCCAGGAGTTCCCAGTGGATACATTCGGCCAGAATATGTATCCATATGTATCCATTCCTCCTCTCGTTCACAAAATGGGCTGATTCTCTTATCAAAACTATCAGTTATTTTTTTACCCTTCCAACGTTCCAATCTAAACCAGGCCATTTCTGATCTCGGATACGCCTCTTTACCCAAGATTAATTTCATTTCATTTGATAGACTCAAGTAGACTTTAGTGTTACATTCAGCCTCTATTTCCTGCCTGCTGATATCCTCTAGCCTTGTTTTAACCTTCTTCCACGCATTTTTGTTATTTTCATTGCCTCGTTGCCATATTGGACCCAGCCAATTTCTTTGAGTTTTCTTACCACTTCTGCAGCCGGAACGTTGCGTTATATTTTTCATCTGGTATCTATAGCATTTAGCGCCAAGTGTTGACTGGTCTCCCTGCATTAGTCTAGCCAGTATTTCACCGTCCTTATTTTGCTCTTAATCGTGTCATCATTATAGCCCACCTCCCTTATGACCCCACTTGAAACTTGAACGTTCCTTTGGAGAGTCCGAGAATCCTTTTCCACTTAAATTGTATTTACATGTTCAACTCTCCCCCATCCCTATATTTCATTTCCATATAGCAGAATAGACATTGTACATTCTCATAGCATTGTACACTCTCTAGTATATATTGGTATATCTAGAACACGAGTCAGAACACGTATTAACTCATTTAGATGACCTCGTGCTTTATAATTAATAACAGATAAGTGATCATTACATATCCCACTCATATTAAAGGTTACTCCTCAATAACAAAAATTTAACATTTTGTGTTTCTTGTCCAGTGTAGTACCTTTTGGGTGGATGTGGTGATGGAGAATATTTTAACTGGTGCGTTATAAGCAAAGGTAACTTGTATACAAATCCCAAGTATTTCCCCCAAGTTATAGAAAACTGTAAAGAACAGTTATGGAATTTAGTCCAAAGTAATAAGAGTGCTCTAAGCAGAAAACAACGAATAACATATTCATATTCCGGGTTACGAAACATTTCCAAATTTAAACTTTTATTGAGATAGGGTGGGTTTTCCGCTCTTTTCAGTTTTGCCCAAACCCACTTAGGGGAATGAAATCAAAAGAAAATGATCAATGTGAATCGCAGATTTTCCCCTGAAGCGCGAAAAATTAGAGCAGAGATCAATTCGTTCAAATTTTGTCTTTTTTTTTTTCTTTCTTTTTTCCTGGATCAAAATTACATCCACACTATATCTCGCCTAGATAACATGTTTTAGGAGATGAATATGCACGCTCTTTCTCCATTTTTTTTTTTTTTTTTACTTTGCGAGAATATTCAAATGGACAGCATGAGCTCTCAACGCAGAATTAAATCACCGTATCATGGACTGTCTTAAATTCCAGAGACCTCTTGTGTCTTCTGGGCTCGTAGTTCAATAGGTTGGCGAAGAATTTCCACGTTGTCCTAAGGTCTGGAATATGCAATGGCTTTTAAACGATTCATACGTATAATTTCATTCAGGAGAACGTACAGATCAGGATGTCGGTCCAAAAATGAGAATGTGCTCCATCATGAACACACCACATACAGTGTATTCAATTTATTGGACTTTATCCCACAAAACTTTTAAATTATTCCTTATAATGCCACAGTATGACGTTCCTGTCCACATTTCAAACAAAATAAAGGGATTATTAATGTGTAGTCATATGTTAATACTTAACTTTCCTTGGTATCTTCTTCCTCAAATTACTAGAGGATTTTAGATAGTGATTTTGTTAATATTGAATATTGTTAAAGTTGTGCATTCCTTTCTATGATAACTATGGCAGAAGACAGATGAATTTTGCTGTGAAACCGCAACATAATATTAAATTGCAAACTACTAAAATACCTGTGACTTGTTTATTAGTCAATACATAAAAGAACTAAGTGAAAGTGTTCATATGTTTTATGGACATTGTTGTTTTATTCTTATTTCTTATATCACATTCATATCAAAATCCTGCATATTTTTCACTAAAATGCCTCATTAAATCTTCCATTAATCAATACAATTTCGTAAAATAATCAAAATCCTTAAATAAGCAATAGTTAATGTAAATTATCTTGTTTCTAAAAGTTTTATAATCACAGTACAGAAACAAAATCTAAAATTAATCGCACAGATAAAAGAATGAGCCGGGTATAAGCAGATAAAAGTACATGGTCCAATATACCGAGGGTTTCAAAAAAGGTAGACACACTTTCACAGTAGATATCTATTTGATATATTTCAAAGTTGGAGCGAAAAACAATAGTAATGTGTAGTATGGTGCTATGTAAACAGACGTGACTCACATCGCGTTATGCTAGCGTTGATACAACAAAATGGAGCCAAGATTATCGTTTGAATAACGGAAAGCTATTTTGAAGTGGTATTGGAAAACCGAAAATGTTGTTGAAGTTCAAAGCCAAAGGAGATGTGTGTACAGAACAGAACCACCAACGCGAGTAACAATTGCACGCATTCGAGACAAATTTGAGACTCATGGTACCATATGCAATATTCACAAGGGCAGATCTCGCACAGCAACAACTCCTATGTTCTGAGCTATGGTTTTGGAAACTTTTGAGCACTCACCGCAGAAATTTACAAAGAAATGTGCACGTGAGACTGGGATTAGCAGAACTAGCGTACGTCATATTATTAAAACATTAAAGTTGAAAGTTTTCATCCAAAAACTTTTGCATCTATTAAATGAAGAGGGCTCTGAAACGACCTGTGCTGCAATCGCTGAGGACACTTTCGCAAACGTTGTTCAATCAGTAGTTCAGCGTACTCAGAAGTGTATTGATGCCGATGGTGGGCTTTTCGAGCAACTGTTGTAAGTGTAAAAGTCTTAAGATGATTAGTGTTCATCATTTTCTGTTTGTTATGTTAACACAATTTTCCCTTTGCTTGAGGTGTGTTTATATTTTGGCACCCTCTGTATATTTATTTTAAAGTTTTGAGTCCTACAAATTTTATACGAGTAAATTTATTTTGCTGTTTTGTGTTTTAAGAATTTCATTGCGCACATACAAACCGCAAACAGGACGCATGCAATAATTGCGATACAACAAGTGGCTTACAGGCGTGACTTTTAAAGTGCTCCAGGTTCCTAGAAGCCAGCGTTTCCTGTCCACCCCCGCCCTCATGTATACAAGGCTTAACTTCATAATGCTAGCGGCACTTGGTGCGGTAGAGAGAGACAGAAAATAAAAACAGCAGTGGAAACCAAGTATAGAGGTGCCTCGGGAAAATTCCGATATGAGTTGTGGGTAGCGTGTCCAATTACATTCCCATTGTCGAGGACCACGCTTGAGTCCCCCCAGGAGGAACAGAAATTCTTCTTTTCCACTGACAACATATCGACATTTGCGTACCTTTCTCTTTAGCATTTAAACCGATAGCAGTTGTTCCATTCGTGTTTTGTTCACGACGCTCAAGCTATTAACGTAATAGTTCTTTCCCCATGTCTTGATAATGATCAGCGATGTGGATTGTATTTGACATTTACTTTCAATTGTCCTTTTCAAGAGCTCTCCAGCATTGTTCACTACCCATATGAAGCTTCTAATAATATAAGGAATTAAAGAAGTAAAAGAGTTTAGCTATGTCTGAATTCATTTGTACTGAAAAAAAATATTAGCAATTGTTACGAAGCAGAGACAAAACTGGAAATTATAAGTGTACTAAAAGTGGAGCATTCTGTTCTAATAGCAAAGAGCTCGATAGCAAATGTAAAAAGTTTCAAAAAGCGTTTACTATTCCGCTGTTTAATTTACTTAATTTACTTTCTTTACAAATAATAAAAATAAAAAAACAATACGAAATGAGCATCTTTCCAGTCACACATACGGTTAATAAATATGAAAGATGATGGTATAAATGCTAGTAGTAACGCTCTCTACATAAATATACAAGCATTATTACCGGGTCATCCAATTATCCAATGACCGATGCTGCAACTGGGATTGCGGCTTCCTACAAGACATTGCTCATTGTCAGTGGGCTACATTAGAGTCGGAGCTGACCGGCGGGGCAACACAAGAGTCTAGTGATAGAAACACTAGAGCAACAATCTAATAAACTCGAATGCGCTTAATAAGTAATGTACTTTCATACATTCCTGGCATCTACTTATGAAATTACCCATTACGAAGGATGGGCAAAAAATTAACTGGTGCATAATAAACAAGGTAGCTTGACCCCCTTCATGCTATAAGTGATGTTTAGTTAGCCTATTAAATTTTTTATAAGTATCATAGCGCTTGCAGAAATTCATTCCTTCTAAGCTCTTGCTATTATCTGCAACAGCAATCCGTCTCGGAACTTTTGGAGTATCCATTTTCTTTACTCATAAGGAAGTACCTTCAGCCTCTCTTCAAGCTCCGGCACTCATCAGGGATTGACGTAATGGCCTCATTGACTTTCCTTTAACGCTCGTTGAACAGGTTTTCTTTTGAAATCCCCTCTTTGATCGGCAGTTTACTCTCGGAAAAGACGTCTTTTGCAATTTCATCTTCGAAACGTATTGTAAAGTGTGTTAACAAATAGAGCTCTCGTTCAAAGCACACACCTTTTCTATTGACATGCTAAGTTTTAGCTTAACGGTCTATAACGTTATTACACCATTATTTTTAATTTTCAAAATGTTTTGAAATGACAAAAGTATTTTTGTAGCGTGTAGTTTAATGCCTCATACTTCATTACACATTAATCATACAAACTGAATGTGATACGAACTTCCCGAGTGAGTCTGTCCTGGTGATCTAGTGGTAACCATACTTGCCTCGTAAACTCAAGATCGCGGGTTCATTCCCTGCTAGGGTTGATGGATTTTTTCGGGGTTAAAAACTGTAAATGTGACTTCCTTCGAAAGGGAAGTAAAGCCATGAGTCCGGTATCGTACATTTACGGCACGAAAAAGAACCCCAAGCCTGAAAGGAGACGCCTCTGAGCAAAATTTACCGGCCGTTTCATGTCCTAAATTGAATGGGACACTGATGACCTGAGATGTTAAAGAGCGTCCATTAATAAAACAAATCAAAAAATCCCGAGTGAGGCTGGTAACTTTAATGCAGTGTGAATATTATCGCGGTCAGTTTTTGGTCGGAAATACTGGTAGTCAAATCATAATATAAATGATGTGCAAGAGAGCCAAATACGATAGAAGAATTATGGATGTTACAGCAAGATGAAACACAATTAATGGGAGGAGCTGCAGTGACAAATGCGTACTTAATTGCTAACATGATAGGCAGATGAGGTCGCAGGCCACCTTTTACCTTCAGAAAGTATCGAATGAACAATCTTGATGGTGCAGAAGCAAATACTCATATCCTACACATCCCAGATATGGGACTAGGGCTGTCCCGCCTGCTTTAGACTTCTATCTTTAAGAGTAATTCTATTTAGGTTGTGACGTAGGCGGTGATTGCTTTTGTGGCAATAATTAATTTCCAATCGGAATACATTCTCGCTCATATTCCGTATCACTTATTATTTCTTAAATATTTCTTAGTATGGAAACGAACTCATTAGGTACCTAGAATGATGGCTTCCATCAAGCGAGACCGCCAACGGTCGCCTAGGCCATTAAGGCGCGGTCTCGTGAGGGGGAGGTCAGGGTTTACGAATCCCTGACTGAGGTTCTGGGCTGGAACGCTTCCATGCTTATATAAAAAGTTTTCCTCTCCCAATTTAGAATTTCATTTCATGTACATTAGTGTCCGCCACCTGTGATGTCTGTGCAGTAAAAACTAAAAAAGTGATGCGAGGACACATGGGAAAAGAAAGAAAATATCCATTAATGATATATGTATAGATATATAAAATTACAAATATTACAATAATGAAGCAGTCCCTGCTTTACAGCATTTATAGAAAGAGCAACCAAGTACAATAAATGGCGGAGACATTTTACATCCAAGCAGAGTTAACATTTGAATTCAGTTTTTTTCTGACATCGGAAGAGTTGAAAGAAAATATCCAGTGAAAAGTTGACTCAGTTTTAGAAGATAACTGACGTGTGTGAATGACAGTTTTCTATAATAAAGCCAGAAATGCGTGGATGTAGTAGGACAACATTTCCAAAAATCTCCTCTTATGAGGTAACGCTTATTTTCATTGTAATCGCAATAGCTTGAAATAGTTGAGCGAATATTACTACCGCTTCGCCGGGAGTCGCTGTTCTGATTACAGACAGGCGGGCAGCAAAACCCAGTATGTGCACCATTTAGTCCTTTCCAGCTCAAATTTTATTTATAATATTTATTCCATTTTAATTGGTCTTTCTTGTGATCTTCTATCCGAAAGTGTACTATAAAACGAATTTTCAAAGGTAATCTACTACTATGCTCTTCATATAACAATTCTATATGTATTATTACTTTTTTCTGTTCAAGAAAATATTTTCAATTTTCTACGTTTTTCTTTTTATCCAACAAAGTAAACTGCGTCACTTGTTTATAAAATCTTACCTCAGCATTTCTACACACTTAACTAGCCTTCTTACCAAGTACAACACTCAGAGCCATAAGGAAGCAATGGCAGGGCTAAAAGTTTAATAAAGATTATTAATATTTCTGTCAGTAAAGCATGGATACGGCTATAAATCAATCTGTTCTCTCACACATATAATATAATTGATTCTGCCTTTCGTATAAATACTCTCAAATAATTCATATCTATTTAATGCTGTTCTGGAAGATTGTTATTTTCATTTATTGGTTCTTTCCCGTGCATTGTTGTTATTTATGTTTTATTTAATGATATAAATTAATGTATTATATTTAAATTGTAAAGGCCATTTGATAATGCCTTAACGAGATAAGCTAATATTGCCTATTTGAAAGTTGTTTTCATATGACGTAGTCTAAATGTTTATTATATTTTAACTTTCAATGTTTATATATATAAAGTTTGAATTGCCCTTGTAATTATTCTCTCCCATTGTTTATGTTATCAGATACTTTAATATAACAATAGATTGTCTATACAATCGTGCAAGATATACCGTTTCTAAATCATACTATGATTATAAAAATAGCTTGTGTTAAGATGTTAGCAGGCTGATTTCTTCCTAATTATCACAATTATTTCTTTCTCCTTTACAAAAATAAATTAATAAAATTCTAATAACTTATTTTCATCTGTCTCGGTTGTTTGTCTCCCACTCTGGCTTAATAATTGCAGTATCAAGAATAATGAGCCTTCGTACCTACATTAATTCTATATTTATTTCATCTTTGTCAGCTGACTTTATTTTTGAATGTACATACATACATACATACATACATACATACATACATACATACATACATACATACATACATACATACATACATACATACATACATACATACATACATACATACATACATACATACATACATACATACATACATACATACATACATACATACATACATACATACATACATACATACATACATACATACATACATACATACATACATACATACATACATACATACATACATACATACATACATACATACATACATACATACATACATACATACATACATACATACATACATACATACATACATACATAAGTTTTCCATTGATACGTAGTCCATTTTAATGCCATTCTTAACCAGCCATTGTTTCTCTTCTTTGCGTGTACATAATTGCTTATAATCTTCTCTTCCTCCAAGTTATTGAGTTTACCTAAACGTTTATCTTATTCAATTCTATTCTGGCTATTTAAGCAATAAGTAAAAGAAAATGAAATGTTTAGTTATATTCTGATACCTTACAATAGAATGCTGAATATATTTATAGTTAATAAAGTAACGGCGTCCAAATTAATTTTAGAATTTAGAATTTTCTGACGTTCTGCCCATTTTAAAGTTATCGACAAACTATTGAATTATATTTAGCTAAATGTTAGCATTAAACTGCCTTCTTACCTTTGAACTTGGGTTATAGCCTTATAATTGGGAGTGTAAGTGGGTTCAGTTTTATAGAGCGATTTTAAAAGCAGAAATTGACAATGTACTCAGAAGCCTCTTTGACATCAAAAGAAAGATGTAATGTCAGATGTTCAGAAAATAAATGTCGTAATGAAAAACAATGAAAGTTAATGTGATATTCCTATACTAATGTGGAAATTCAGTTATTCTTTTGACATATAGGAAGTATATAGAAGAGCGTGGAAAATTAAATACTTACTCCTGAACCCCGTGATGTGAATTATTTACCACCATTTTATTGATCTAACAGTAATTGCCGCTATGAACCGCCAGTTACATTCTGCCATCACTTCTGAATCAGTGCACGAACGACGTGAATTGCATATCGAAGATCATGGACTGTAGTCAAAGTTTGTGAATAAACATACAATAAAAGATAAGAGAAATATTGTTCTTTGTTAAAATATTTAGAAAAAAAATAACTTTTACCTCACCCTATATTTATCAGATCGGACCACCCGAGCGTTGAAACATTAAATCATCTTAACGAAAACGGTCGGTGAGAAGAAGTAAAGTGTCAAAATATATGAATTACTGAAATACTTATAAACTCTGATGACTTTCCATAAATATAAAATGTAGAAGTTGAACAACCCTCAAATAAATGTTTGATAAATGATATATCAGTGTTATTGGTTGTTTCGTTTGAAATTGCCCGTTAGTACACAAGCGCGACACCTAGTTTAACATTCCGGTGAGCCATTCATCGAGTACTGTTACAGTCTATATGCCATTTCATTATGTAAATATTATTTCACATGGTTATTTTATAAATAGCAAATCTGTACTCTGACATTAAGCAACATTCCAACGCAAATAGCTACCCGCATATTTGTTATCGACTTATGCTGAATGCCACTGACAGGTTACAGCGGGTTCATCTGTAGAAGAAGGTGCAGTATTACAAGATTTTATCACAGTGCATTATGACTGTAGCACTTTCGATTTTGTAATACATTAATCCAACAGAGGTTCAACCCACAGCTCCAAACGAATATCGAATGCAGCTGAAAAAGCTATTTATCTTCGAAAGTATCGCGCGCAAGAAGGAAATTTAGGCCAAATACAGAACATTTTTGAACAACTAGTTGTAAAAAAGAAGTCACATAAGGTAACTTTCTGCCTTATAGTTATAAATATACAGTACAGATTACAGTAAAATGCTCATGTGTTATATATAGCCTGTTTAGCATGGTACTAACGAATTCAGATTGTAGCAGTTCTGCAAATGGAATTCGTCTTAGAATGCAAAAACTTAGCATACGAGTTTTCAACCATTTTATTCTAAAAAGCGATACACTTAAACACATAAAAGTGATGTACCCATGTTAAATATGCTTCTCTTCTCTGTATCGTCAAAGGAAAACTAGATCTCGAAGAGGTAACTAAATAAGGCATTTCCGATTCCGAAACATTTCGCTTCGCTTGTGTATAAGCTGAGTCATGGGATGTGGAAATTAATGCAAAATCTATTTTATATTACGAAAGTATACTATGAACAAAATGGTAGTTAATCGAGAAGTTGCTCCGCAGCCAATGTATAGCAGAGATTTCGCTATGGAAACGAATTCTGGTGGCAGCATCGCGCGCCGAGCGTATAGTTATTGTGTTTACTTAACCATCAGGACAAGTACATACTCCAAAGGCCAAACCTAAGTAGTGGTGGGCGGATTACCTGCTAAAAAAGGTTTCCAAGAAAGAAAGGTATGTCAGAACTGTAGGAGTACCAACTTTTTCCTGTGCGGTGCACATCACCCCAGTGCGCAGGAACCTGTCGATGACCCGTTAGCTCTATAATGTTATCTTATGTTCAAAATTATGACATTGTAATTTTCAATAATATAAATGATAACTAAATTAAATTACATGAAATATTAAAATAAGTTTGTTTCACGATTCACGTTTAATTTTTTGTACCTATATAAACTCAATCCCTTGGCACATTTTTTGAGCATATACATCACTCTTAAAATTAATTCTTAAAGCTTCAATGAATTTTTAACCATCGCTTTCTCTATGATCCTAGTAAGATACCCCGCCGTTCCGCTCAGTTAGCAATTGAAAACCGTTAAAAATTGAGTGTTACCAACCTATAATGTAATCTGTTAAGGGAGTTGAAGAACTAGTTTCAAAAAGAATAAGTGAGTAAGTGAGTAAGTGATATTTTCTGTTAAAGTGAAATAATTGCATTGTTTTCATATCACGACAATAAACTAAAAATGGCAAATTACTATATTTTAATATAGTAATGTAGAAACTACATGAAAGAAGACGCTTGTGCAAGGCATGCTGTCTTAGATCGTATTACTGATGATCGGTATCTACCCTAGACAGCGCACTAACTCAAACAAAGGAATGTTGCAATTCGTCAATAAAATTTAACTCTTAGGGACCAACACAGGATCAGCCTTAATGGACGTTTCACCCTGTGCAGCAAATAAGGTCTGGAGCGATAGCACAATTTTGTGATTTATGCATAACTACTTCAACTTTTTAACTAATATATTATTAATTTATTATTTTATGCTGATTTGTAGTTTTAAATTATTATTATAAACTATGCATCAAGAGTTATATTTACACAATGTAAAAATGTGAGACATAATACAATTTAAATAATATTTTTGATTCACCTACATTCTCTAGTTGATTTAATTTGGTTTATTTACGGATGCTCTTTAACATCTCAGGTCATCAGCATCTTTGTCAATTCAGAGCATGAAACGGCTGATATATTTTGCTCCAAGACCTCGGGGTTTTTACGTGCCGTAAATCTATGATACGGAACACACGGCTTTAATTATTTCCCGAAGGAAACTATACTTAATATTTAGGATTTTTATCTATATTCTCGAGGTACATTGGAATATTCAGACGAATCATTATTTTATCACTGATACAATCCGATTTTGAATCGACAGACCCTGCTTGCACCAGAAATTTCTGAATGCTTATGCACGGAATTGCTTTTTCTTGCATGAAAATGCATCTAATAACATATATACTAAGTTTCCCTATTGTTTTGGCGGAATGATTTGCGAGCGTGATGCTCCAGGCATTTGTTTCTCGCAAATGGCAAATATTGACATTTTCAATTATCTTGGCGCCATGAACTAAAACTTTTGGACAGCAGAAGGTCACAATAATAATTAAACTAGCAGTTTCTAATGCTTATCGTTGAAATGCTTATGTTTTATAGAAAAGTCACCGATCATGACTTGAAGAATGAAACCAAACGTTTTAATAAACTCTCACTTCTACCTATCAGATGAAAACCATAAGCAATATTCCCATCATGTGAAAGACCACAGCCAGTTTTTGTTTTATGAACATTGAAGGCAATTGGAAATTCCAACTATAGATTTTGTCCTGACTTAAATAAGTTAAGGTCCGTTGAACTCTTAATCTCATTATTTAAAGAGAATTCTTGTAGCATTTTTACACTTAAAGAAATGAACATATCTTTCATTCTGTGGCTTTCTTCCATCTTATATTTGAGAAATTAAGTTTGATATCGTTTTAGCCGGTTTATATCCTAATGAGAAGCTTCGTGAAGACATTTAGTTCTTAAAACCTAAGAATAGAAATTTATTTCTCCCCCACACTTAATTCAGAAGACTGAAAAGTTCCGCCATGGACCTGATGAAACATTTTTGTAAGTTCACAAAAAATTAGAAATACATTTTGTATGCACCCTAACGCTTATAAATTAAATTAAAAATTAGATTATCTACATAAACATCCAAAATATGTATCCGAGAAGACCACACTCCACCTGCATTTACCTTCAAGCAGTTAAGAGCCTAAAGAATGAAACAACAGCCTGTCAGACATCTGCGAATAAATTACTAATTTCAAATACTTGGAATAGATGAAGGGAAACTTTGACTAAAGTTTTAATTTCCATCCACTGCGTGTAGCTAATAAATTTGTGAATCGAGGAGTAGCAGCAAATTGCGCTCTCTTCATTGTATGCCTTACGTTCAATGAAGATTTCAAGGGAACTCGGACAAAACGCATTTAAATGAAGTATCATGATTTTGACAATACCGTTAAGTTTATATCAGTTCAAATCAATCCGATTTAGGCATGCGTTCTCGCGATTGCATCTCGTTCGAGTCGCCAACGAGATATTCTTTTCACTTCGGATTCAACACCTGTGTTCATTACGAGTCATCGATGCTCTTAGTGGGAAACTAGTTTTTGTCTGCATCATTTTACCCACGAGGATGCTACTAGTTCCTGTAAATTTCCTTATTGTAACAAATATATCTTTAAATTCCAATGTGGTTAGTGTAAATGAGCAGCTGTAATCCTCATTGTTGCGAAATCTCCCTCTATGATGAAAATAATTATTCAAATGTTGAATAAATGAATAAGAAAATTCCCTCTTAAGAATCAATTTGCATACCAAACAAGGCATGAAGAAAGGTGGTGATAAAGTTCCTTCAATGTCTATATGTGTGAAGTTATACATTATAGTTTTTCCACTGAAATTTATCGTCTGATCACATTTCAAAAGCAGAACATAAGATGCAACATAATGTAAGAAATGCGTACATACGTAACACATTTTACCAAAGTTATAAAGCTTTAATTTTCATATGTCAAAGCAAATGGCTTAACATATAATGATAGCAATGTCTACAGCTTGGAAATGTTATCAGCATGTGTGATATGCATAAGCCTAATAAGGGAAACTTTGACGTTCATTTTTCGCTAAATAGCATCCTTAGAGTACAGCTACACTTTAATATTTACAAGTTTCTCGTGCAATAGTCAAGCGAGAATAGTGTGTTATTTTAACGTTGTAATATCTTCCTCCAGCTGCTGACGTTCTGAATGAGTAGTTTTGATGTCGGCAACCTCGCATGACTGGGTTACAAGCTAATTACGAGGGCAAATCAAAAAGTAAGTTTCCTTTTTAATTAAAAATAAAATACGCACAACTCTCTGTGCCTTGTATGCCCACTAGTTTGTAAAGACACTAGTCTGTGCAAGCTACAAAAACCCAGTAAATGTAACAAAATGGTAAGGATATTGGGTGATTTTCTATGTACAGAAAATACGGAACCTGTAAGCATCCACCTGTATATTGTAACTGTATAGAAAACTGATACGTTTTCCATCCAATAGGTAATACTTTTTCGAACGAAGGGCTTGTTGGACAATTAATATTAACACTAGCAGTTCTCCTCCATTGAGATTTATCTCTTTGGAGTGCTTAAAATTTTTTCTTTGGGGTAGACAATTTTGACTTGTCAAAGATGAAGTGTAGAAATGGTTCAATGCGCAGGACGTCAGTTTCTGTTGCATAGGCCTGAAACCATTCGTTTTAAGTTATGACAAATGCTTGAATAACTTTGGTTTTGTGTGAAGAAATGAAGAAATAAAGAAATAGTGTTGAAATAAGTGTATGTTCTTTGGGTTGGATTGTTAGTGCTGAGGAGGACGTTTAAATACTTCTCCATTGCTCGAGTGCTGGCCGTCATTTCCTAAGCATTCCATGAAGAAATTTCTAGGATGAAGGAATAGTGAGGGCGAATCCGGACAAACAAAATCCAGGGGCGGCAAGGCACGAACACAGCCGTGATCCCAAAAATGTTTCCATAGTACGCTCCGACGCAGGCGGAGCTCCTATTCAAGTAGTTCGAGCCCCTAAGAACACCCAATTCCATACCAGACACCGGGGCAGAAATCTTTACAAAGTGCAAGCCATCGTCACAAAGCACACAACATCTCGCCTAATACTTCCGACCACCTGCATGAAATGAGATCGTGGAAAACACGTGGAAAGGAAATGTTATAACGTATACCTTTGCATTATAAATTACTAAATTAATATATTTTGGGGACAGTTATTATTTCATTTGGATAAATATTCTTTAACGGAAGTTAATGTTGCTGGTTCAGAAAGCGCAAAGATATTGCAGGAAACAGGTGGTTAACCAGTTCCTATGGCAATCCCTAAGGATTTTACCATGACATCAACGTCCGCCTAGTAACAAAGTCATGTGAACTTAGAGCTGCTTTGCGTCATTAGGAAGATTCTAGAATACCTACTCACTCTTCTGTCATTGATTGGTAAGGCCAACATTACAATATAAATACTCCTCCCCTAGGCAAGTATACTCTATATAAACTGCTGCAGAGCTCATTCACACGAATTCTCTGACTCTCCGGTACGCTCTCGCCGCTGGATCTTGTCTTTAGTGGACTGCTTCTATCAGCTCCGGTTGTGCGACGTAACCCTGCCTCTTTCCTGCAACGGACGGCATATCCCCAAGAGGTAAGAACTCCGTATGGGAAGACCTGTATTGACATCACAGAGTACTTAACTTGTGGACTCAACACCCCTGGGTATGTGATGTAACTAAGTATAGTATATGTAGTTAATAGACAGATTAGCCAAGCGAGTTAATTGTTTTACATCCAACCTCTCACCACTACTCACCCCCAAGTCGCAACGTTAGTCGTGACAATATTTATCCCAGCATTCGCCTAAGCGACCAGGGGAAACCCCATGAGCAAAACCGCTCATTAACATTGCTCCCGTTAGTTCACTTATAAAAAATTAGGGAAACTTACTTTTTGACTTACCCTTGCACGGAGAATTCGAGCGAGCGGGAGGAAGCCGCGTAGCAGGAAATAAACTTACGTTTACACTTACCCTTGTACGGAGAGTTCTATTTATCTTTCTCGGATCAACCGTGACACGAACTTTCTGCATATAACAGCTCTTCAGAGACATTTCATAAGGAAGAAACAATCCACAAAATGGAAATAAATTTGATTTTTGCTAACCAAGGAAAGACAATATTACTTTCAGCTGCTATTATTCACCATTTTCTAATGCATCCTTCCTGCTTGAAAATTTACTGCAGTGATTATGAAAGTTGAAATGTCAGTACTTTAATTTATTATTATTATTATTCTTGATGTTGTTAATGATTATATTAGAATAATCCGGTTAAAAGCATTTATATTATGACTGCAAAATACTGTTCAAGAAAAGACCCACATCTGCTCGCAATGGGCATATTTTTCACTTGAAAAATGCTGACGCAATCATTATGATTTCAATCTCCCTTCCTGCCACTAAAGCGGACCGAGAAAGTACGGAAAACACACACATTCGTGTGCTGCCCTCTTCAAACAGATAATAAAGCCAAGAGAGGGGCCAGCATTGTGATTGAATACGCGATGATACCAGATATCAGTCACCAGTCGACCAAATTTTGTTACAGAGCTCTCCAAATATATCTGCGGGCTCCCGTAGGGACGGTTTGGAATGAGGTATTTCGTTAGTCTGGTCTGTCAACTTCCGAAAAGTGCGCCTCTTTGATTAGAGCCCTCGGATATATTCCTACATCCGTAACATTTAATACGTGTAATTGCTAGAGTTCAAAAATCTTTTTTTGTTTAATGTAATTTACCAAGCTTATTTCGTTCATGATATGAGCTGCCCAAGTAGATTGTTGCTCAATGTGTTGAATAAATTATTCAATAAATGTACTGTAACAATGATAAAGCTAATAATAAATTAATAAAGAAGCATATTCTTCAACAGATCCCAAAGGCTATGAACAATTACAAACGAATTTTTACAGGTAAACATTGATTCATAAACATTTCATAAACGAAAATAATTCTTCTATAAGTATTCCTCGAGGCACTTAGCAAGTTAAATTAAAACAAACTTCCAAACAGTTTTACACCTATACCATTAGCTGCAATAGTCAAGCTTTTTATTCGCTTTGGCATTTAAAGAAACACTGTACATAACGACGTTTTTGATAGATGCAGCAAGCACGTAATCAGAATGCATACGTCTGATCATAAAAAAAAGAGTTCAAAGAACCAAAATAATAATAATAATAATAATAATAATAATAATAATAATAATAATAATAATAATAATTGAATATTTTATATGAAATAAACATAATACGAAAGCGGATTGATAAGTCTGGTAAATTTAAACGAAATGACGGAAATTGTTAAGGGTCATTTCTGAGGGTAAGCGTGATTCTTACACGGTATAGTTCAATGTTGAAACAAATGCAACACCAAGTTTTTTGTTGGAAGCTATCTTAAGTGATCGTTTCGTAAAAATGGATAAAGACTAGTATTGAGCAGTGACAAAACAGATTTATTTAAAAAAAAAGTGGATTGCAGCTCTGGATAAATGAAATTAAACGTGGCCCTGCTGCATGTTCCACACGCCTGATTGAGTTTCTTCTCGAGAAATGGTCGATAAAACTATAGAAGTTCGTCGCATTAGATTTATGGGATCATATTAAGGGGTACAAAATATCCTGCATGAAGTTCTGAAGAAGCCGAGTGCACGATGGTTGCCGTTTTTGCTAACTCCAGACCAAAAACGCTTGAGGAAGGACATTTCAAAATCGTGTTTGGAAAAGTTGCAGCATAATCCGAATGACTTCTGGCTTCGTTGGTGACTGTAGAGGAAACTTGCATCCACCACTAGACCCCGCAGATAAAACGGCAGTCAAAATAGTGAGTTGGCGAAGGTGAAAGTGCGCCGAAAAAACTTAAAACTGTTTTATCGGCGGGATAAGTGGTGGCATCATTTTGGGACTCTTCAGAGTGTCGTCATGTTTGACAACACGCAATATTATTGAACCTTTTGCATTAGTGAGTTGAAGCGGAAGCGACCAAGACTGGAAAAGTGCAGCTCCATCAGAACCGTGCGCCTGCTCACACTTCGGCCCTAGAGATGGCAAAACTTTCCCCACGCAGCCTATTCCGCAGATTTAGCCCCATGTGACTTTTTCAATTCACTTGATCCAAAAATTGACTTGGGAGAGTGGAATAAATTTTCATTGAATGCTGAGATTATCTGTTTAGTAAATGAGTACTATGCACAGTTCAACAGAAATTATTTTTCTGAAGGAGCATAAAATTCAAATCTCTCTGGACCAAGCATTCAGCTCAAAGGAGATTATATTGAGAAATATGTTTGCTTTTGCTAAAATGTGTTATTTACCAGATTTTAATACGGCCTTCTATTTGCCTACATTAAATCGTATAAAAATTAATGAACCAAATAATAAATAGAAACCTAACTTTCTGACGATATTAGTTTATTCTTGATGTCCATTGCATGAGAAGAGTTGTTAAACTACGAACCATAAGTAATTCCATTCACGACGTGGAAAATATATCTCGGCACGTAAATAATACACGAGACGCTATTTCATTTTTGTAAACATCGTTTTAGTCCCACGTTATCAACAGTGGCGAAATAATGGAATATATCATTTTTACAGTTTTCTTTTCTTTTAGTGAAGTAGAAAGTCTCTTTAAAGACTGTATTTTCCATGCATCAATATTTTATTTCGAGCATTTGTCTACATTAGTACTTGTTCGTATTCTATGTTAATAAATGTAATAAAACCTATTTTATTTTGTTGTGCTTTTAAAGTTAATTATATCGTTTTTGACCAGCAAGAGTGGCGTTATGATATTTTGGAGGAAGTTGTGGCCCTAAAAACACTTTTCATAGGTACAATTCTTGTTATTGATATCAGCGTTAGCTATTCCGCTGTTTTACACAGAGCTATCTTTGGCCTGCGTCCGCACGTAAAGACCAGCCAGCTATGCGGTCCATGGTCTCGCCAGTTACCGGCTTCTACGATTGAGAAAAGTTTTTATTTCATATTGAATACTAAACTGTGTAGAGGTGTCTACATGCAACCATATATTGATATATTCTATTTATATTCCCTCGAGACAGTTGGACTTTGCTGGCAGATAGGAAGGAGAAGTGGGGAGTAGGTAGATTTTTAAACAAAGTGAGACAGCTCAGATCTGAATAAGCAGATAATCGGGAAAGATATGGGGGAACACGAGTCACAATTGTTTAAATTATTTGTACAAATATAAAATGTGGGACTGTAAGTTATTTGCATTTGCATTGTTTTCTTTTCTATTTGTTTAATTTAGATATTTACATTTTTTCTATTATATATTCTTATTTTTCTCTAAAGAGTTAAATATCGGTTTTACAGTTTCATATATTTCCTAGTGCAATGGGAGAGCAAGTACGGTCCAGGACATGGATGAGTTAGATTTGTAACAAATATATTTCAGAAATAAATACATTACTAGAAGTTACCTACTTTTAGTCCTGGAACGTTTCCTTCCTTAAAAATAAATCCTTTCTCAATTTATCATTTCATCTCATGTATCTAAAGAGCGTCTATAAATAAAATAAAATCTCATCTATCATCAGTGTCCACCACCTGTGGTGTCTCTGTAGTAAAAACGGGCGTTAAGCATCATTCATTCATTCATTCATACCACCACCACCACCACCACCACATTCCCTTAAAATAGATGTGCTTCCGTAATTCTTTCCTAACATTTTGTTGAAATTCCTCTGCAGAATGGGTGCATTCCTGCAGATTTTATTTTTCTCTGTAACAATACAATACAGTACTCTACAGTAAAATTAACTTTACTCACACCTTAGCGCACCAGTAACACGTAATAACTTCGAATCCCATGTTCATGCTGTAAAAACTTGACCAATGTTTATGAATGTATGCCCTAAGATAGTTAATTACGCTACAAAATAAGCCGATTCATTGGAGCTTATTTTAACAACATAATTTATTTTACATTTAGTCGATAGATTTTGAAATATCTCATTGCTTAATGCTTCATTATTGACATTACACTTTATTGCTCGCTTCTTGTATTTCATCACTGTATTTTAGCGCAAATACTAGAGCCACGTGCATCGCAAGAAGTAAATTGTTATTGATTGTTTGTAATCTATTGATAATATGTTAGGGAATTTGAATTGTGGTTAAATTTGAATTGCGCACAATGTTGAATATTTACAGTTTCCATCGATACCCTTCAGATACGCATAATGTAAATAATTTTAGTGCTCTATCTCTGAAGCTCCTTGCCCCTTCCACGTCTGACTAGAGCCGTGACAATATTATGTCAGAGAGGAGAATACTCTGGAATATTTGAATGTTGTTTCTTAAATTGTTGAAATAACTTTAAATGTTAATATTTTTCCTGCTCCCGTTTAAAAGGCAATTTAATTTTCCTAGGCCAAATTCTGGCGTTTTCAAAAGAAAATGTATTGCTTTGTCATTAACAGGAAGATGCAAAATTCGCTCTGTACGTTGAGTTCGTTTGTTAGCTATTTAGTTTGGAACTGAGCTCATTTGGAATGAGTATCTTATTGGTACTTTACAAAATGTGAGTATTTAATGGAAATTAAATGCATTTTAACTCGCTTTTGTATGGCAGTATGCTGAGCTCAGAACTTCGAAATTAGCTAAACTAATATTCAGATAATCACATCTCCAAGCACCTATGTACAATATTTATGGGTCAGTTTTAAAAATGTTGGTGTTTCTAAATTACATATTCATTTCTTTCTAAAGTGGATTCACTTTGAACTGCATGGCACAGGATAAATCACTCGATATGGTGTATGTTTTTGCTCAAATCGAAAAATAATTGCATTACATGCTCTGGTAGCACTGAAAAGCGTTTCTCGTTTTTCTTCTCGCCGCTCCATGTGTTGTACTCCTCTGGGGAAACCGTGCGTTGTGTACATGTTTATCTTTCATTTAGTGAGATGCATCAGTGTGTCAGCATTATATTGATGGATTACTATTGAATCACTAAAAGGTGAACATCATGAATGATAGTTTACTTGTATGCTTCAACACGCCGTCATTTCAGACAGGAATTACAGAACTTTTTAGTCAAAGAAATTTAATTTTCATGATAGAAGCTAAAATAATACCAGCGTCTGTTTGACAGGACAGATTGAAATGAAAAATAAATCACTTTTTTTTATTAACAAGCTGCTAGCCAATGACTGACAGAATCGTCAAAGGGAAATTATTATTTTTAAGCATTTTCAGGAAATCCCACTTTATGATGTATTGTGAACATGTTTCATTGATTTTTAATTTATTTATTTACGGGCGCTCTTTAATATCTCAGGTCATCAGCGTCCCATTCAATTCAGGACGTGAAACGGCCGACAAATTTTGCTCAGAGGCCTCTTCTTTCAGACTTGAGGTTCTTTTTCGTGCCGTAAATGTACGACATGGGACCCGCTTTACTTCTCTTCCGAAGGAAGCCATACTTAGGATTTTTACGCCCGAAAAAGTCCATCGACCAGGTCGTGACTGAACTCGCAATCTTGGGTTTAGGAGGTTAGCACCAGACCACCAGGACCGACCACATGTTTCGTGAAAAGCATAAGTAATAACATGTAAGATGCGGATGCAGTATATCAGTAATAACTCTGCCGTTTCTATTAATAGGATTTAAATATTTTTAATGCAGGAGGATTAAAAATGAACTAGTGGATGGAAAATATTGAACGCCGAGAGTGTAGAATACGAAGGGCAGGAGAAAACAGATCTCAGCACAGGCCATAAAATTTTACAAGACCTATATTCCACAGCCATACAACGAAGCGAAAGAATAATGATTCTGGAGCAAAATGAAGAGTATGTTCCATCCATAATTATAAGCGAAACAAGAACAGACATCAAGGAAGCGAAGAACGAAAAAAGTTCAGGAGACGATGGTATACTTCATGAACACCATAAAAGAGGGGAGGAGGAACTTGCAGCACCACTAATCGAATTATTTAATAAAATACTGAATACTGAAATAGTTCCAAAATAATGGAAACAGAGTGTCATCATACTGCTACATATAAAAGGAGTAAGAGACGAGATAAACACAGGCCGATTAGCTTGATGGCACACGTATATAAAATATTTATGAAAATAATAATCAGGGGACTAATGGGAATATTGGAAGAACAGCAACTGGTTTCGGACGGTTTACATCACGACGATGAACTAATTAATAGAAAAAAACACAGGAGTACAATATAAAAATCTTCATAGCTTTCATAGATTACACAAAGGCATTTGACTCAGTGAAGCACGAATTTGTCTGGTAAGCACTGATGGGCCAAGGTATTCACCAAACATATATCAGAATGCTTGCAAAACTCTACAATTACAGCCAGACAAGGATCAGAACCGAAAGAGATGGAGGGTGCTTCTACTGGAAAGAGGAGTTAAACCGGGGACCTTTATGACCGAAGTTCTTTACAAGCATTCTGGAGAATCAACAGCGCAAATTGGAATGGGAAAACAAATGCGAAATCAACAGACACGGAGTAATGCTGACCTATGTACTTTTTTGCAGACCACATAGTCATAATAGATGAAACTGCAAAGAAGTTGCATCAAATACTAACAGATCTAGAAAAAGTGAGCGCAGAAGTGGGCCCAAGAAGACAAGGTTAAAGGCCAATAATATGGAAATAGCAGTAAACGTCAATGGAAACCCACGAGATTATACCTGGGTCAAAACACATCCTCTATGGGAACATTGAGAAGAATAGGACAAGCCAGGAAGAAAATTTGGAGTATGAAGAATATTCTGATGGGACACATACCTGAGGATGAGCCTAAAAGTGGAGGTGTTGGAAAATTGCGTGTTACCAGTTTTATAGGGCGGTAACCAAACCTGGGCACTAAACGGGAGAACTAAACTCATTGTACAAATCTGCCAGAGAAAGATGGAGCGAAAGATACTACAAGTGACAAGAAAGGACGAGGATCTCGGGGGAGAAACGAGCATGAGAGACGCGATCAATGCAGAAGAACGCCTCAAATGGCAAACATGTGGACCTACAAAGAATTCATGTGGATACTCAGGATCTGCAACAGACACGTGGGCAGACAGAAAACCAGATGGGGAACCAGTAGACTTGATGAGCAAGAAACAGGGAAGGCTGGAAGAAATTGACGCCGGGGCTTGAAACCCCAAAACACGAAATATGAGAGTGAAGAGTAGTGTAAATGTATCCGCCAACCACGAACACAAAATTACTGAAAATAGTATACAGTGAACAATGGTGAACGGCAGTATTACTACAAAGAACACGAACGTAAAAAAGACTGCACTGCACTAGTTCACTAGGAAGTAAACACAGAGCTTCCTTGCCTTTGGATAGAAGGCCTTAGCTCTCAAGGGATATTATAGGCTAAATTCTAAGTGCTTTTACTGATAGGACAAAGCAGAATTTTAAAGCAAATGACACTTCACTAACAATGAAGAAATAATTTTAAAAATGCCACTACAGGCAACAACTATTTTCTTTATGAACTACTCTTCATACAAGGGTTAGACAAAATGAACAACCCCCTAATATACTGTACGGTCACCCATGACTTTGATAATAGCCTGCTGCACATATTCTGGATGTAGTCGGTAGTATTCATACCATTTCTCAAAAACAAATTTCTCTAATTCCTTAAGATTGGCTACAGGAAGTAACGTACCTTTATACATTTATTCAATATGGACTGCAACGGTTGGACAATATTCAAATATGTGCAGGAAAAATGTGTAATTTCGTTCTCATACTCCCCAATTGCCCATACCTTGAGCAATCCTAACTCTTTGACTGGGGATATGTAATCTCCTGCTGGGAGCAATGCCTGCGCCATTGAAAGGAGGTGGTCACCTAAAATGATTTCATAGAACATGTGACAATAAGTTTCACTGAAAACCATGATATGACCGCCCAAACTATGACAGAACCTCCACCATGCTTCACTGTTGGAAGAAGACGCTTTAGATTTGCTGTTCTCCATCCATCGATCGTGAATAGTGTAAAGGTTGATTTGTTGGGCCACATTACATATTTCCATTGGTTGGTAATCAGATTTTGTGCTTCTTGCACCTCTGAAGTCTCCTTTTGTTTTCTCCTGCTTTACAGGAGGTTTAGTGATAACAGTTCTACCATGAATATGCAGTTCCCTACTCACTGTTAGAGTACAGTGCGCGCTAGAGGCTGTACTCTTCTGAGACGCAACAATATTATTATACGTGAGTTTCTTCTTTCTGCAACTATTATGTATAGCAGAGTAGTTTCTATGAACTTTGTATGCTTTCAGATAGATACAGTAGCTGTAAATGCCCCTTGTTATCAATCGGCCCCCCTTGGAAGTCTGTAAGGTTTGACATAATGGTTGAGGAACACAATATGACGACGATCACAGACAGGCTTACCGATGGCTCAGAGCGAGAGCGCGAGATCATAGTGACAGTTCAGTCAGAAACAAACCTCAGGAATCCTTGTTCAACCCCTGTATATATTCCGATACTGATTAATTTATTTTATGGTTCTACATATGTACTGGCCCCCTTGTAAGATTGTTTTTAGCTTCTCTTGTCAAACTACTTGTTAAGTTGTTTTCTAATTCATATGAACTGAGACGAACTTTGAGGATTTGGCTAGAGAGGGCATAGTAGCTAAATATTGGAGCAGTAAGCCCAAAGTCCTTAGTTCAGGCCTTGACCTTATTAGGCTCAATGTCTTGAAACCATTTTTTTAACTTTGGCAGCTCTGTTGGTAGAATCAAATTCAGCTTTGTGATTTTTGTACGCACTGAGAAAAAAATTTAATACAGCACCTAGAAACAAACCTACACAGAAATTTCAACAGATAATTTTGAAAATTTGCAACCATGTTGCAGATTTTAGGCGTTATTACATAAAACGTTTAATTAATTTATCGTTAACTGGATTATCAAAGTATTATTTATTATAACATGGATACAAAGCTGCTCTATGAAAATAAAATGTAAATATTTTATAATTACTACTTTATACCGAATATTTTACAGTATAATTTACCCAGAACCTTCATTAAATTAAGTAAAATATTAATGCTTTTATTAATTACCTGTTTATCACTGACGTAATATTAGTATATAAAAGTGTTTTTAAATAAGCTGAGTATACGGAATATGCACTTTGTAGATTTGTTGATCTATTATTTACATAAATTTAGGTGATTTGTAAGAAAATACTGTATCACTTAGAACAGTTATATACATAAAATATGAGAAACAAAACGATTTCTAAGAAAAAAGCCCACCTATGCAGGGATATTTATATTTCTAACGCTAAAAGTTAAGCAAATTGCAGAAACTATTTTTCTCGGAGCGTGCTAATATACAGCACGGTACATTAAAAACAAATTAAAATATCTATCTTTAAAATTATCGTTAATATATTTGTATTTTCTGCAAGTCCATACATTTTTGTAATTAATTTTTGTGAGGACATTTGCATACGCTGTTTATTATGTAGTTCTACTTACCAAGTGGATAAAAGTAATTTTTCTATAATTTTTTTTTTGTTATCAGCCACTTTTTTCCTCACGAGGGAAAAATTTGCCCTCCACAACTTTATCAGAAAGGTTTTTTTTAAATTACATCTGCAATATATATCTTGTTTTTATCCTTCTGGAGACTGGTGCCATTATCTCTTGTCGGACAGTGTTTTTATAACAGTGAGATGTTTGTTACGAAATGTTTGGGGAAGAAACTTAGTTCTTGTCCGTGGTTCTCCATCATGAGCTGTCTTGACAAATTTCTGTGGAAGTTAAACAAGAAGGATCCTGTTTGGTACACTCTAGATATTAAGAATTTCGTCATCTCACTTAATCGTGAAAATTCTCTTCACGCTTCAGTAAAGCGATTCTTAGATTTATCATGAAAGTTGGCAGCACCTATTTTTTAATGTTGTTTATTATCACTTTGACAGCATTGGTCTTCTCGCGACGTCTGAAGTTTGGACACTGTAAGTCTGTAGTCATAAGGAAAATAAAGGAATTAATGATGACGCAAATGAACTTGGACTTCTTGAAATGATGCTAATATTTTAATCAGAAGGCGTTAATTTCTGCAACATAAGAGAAAAACCAACTATTTAGCAGAACTATGTGTATTATTGTACAGATACAAATTTTATATAGGAAGAACACCATAAGGATTATTATTTAATAAATATTAACTTTTATAAATTAAATACTTTTGTTAAAGTACCCTGAATGCTTCCACAGAGGTCGCAAACACTGCGGTTTTTGAAAACTGGCACTCCATGAAAGAAGCGTCCAAATAATTTACATATATACTGTATTTTATTATTAATGCGCACATAAGATATTAAAGGTTTCAGATATATAAAACAGACATAACTGAAACAGCTTATACACACTTAAACTTAATTTGGGCAAATATGATATTATTATATTTCCTGAAATTACGCGTTGTACAAAATTAGCAAGATAACAATGAATGTGTAGATTTTTAACTGACCGAACTAAAGCTGGTACTAAAATTGTTAAAAAAAATAATATGTACAAGTTAAATTTAGAATTTTACAAATACGCTTCAGAAACAGTCTTGAATGGGTTGCTCGACTTATTACATATGAGGGAGATATGGACGCAAGAATAATGGAAAGAATCTCTAATAGTTCCATTGTTCAAGAAACGAACTGGACAAGTTTGCTCCAAATACAGAGGAATGTGGTTGTTGATCTCATAGTAAAAGAAGTGCTTTAAAATAATAACAAAAGATTTAACATAACCCTAGAATATTTAACTTTAGAAAAAATATCCTGCATAGATTGTGTCTTCCCTTCAGCCAACTGGTAGAGAAACATACAAAAGTTAACATTACAACTTAATAGCATTCATCAATTGCAAAAAGACTTTGGAAGCTTAGGAAAATCTTATATCTACATATCCGCCGATATTTAATTACATCTATCTTTTTTATAAAATTCAATTCACACATTACAAATATGTTTTATGCATGGGTCGTAGACTGTACATGTTTAAATATGATACACAATTAGAAAGGAAAAACAAATATTAATAAAAATTAATGAAATAATTAGCAAATAAGCATTAAATATGAAATAATGCTTTTTACATAAATATGAATGGAAATATATTACATATTTTTTATAATTATACTAGTCTTTGCATTCTAATCAGGGAATAAATTGTTTCTAGGTTCGCGCACTTTGCTTAGAAAAATTCCCATATTCAACCAATTAGTGGGGTTCGCAAACAGGTTCCAGTATGCTAATCATCCTCAATAGCCTTAACTTTTTTTCAAGAAAGAGTTTTACTCAGATGTTTCCAGTGGGTACATTCCTTTAGAATGTATACCCATTCCTCATCACCTCCAAAAAATGGACAAATTCTCCTACCAGAACTATCCTAATTTTTTTACCCTTCCAACTTCCAAGTCTAAACCAGGTTATTCCTAATCTCGCCTTTTCCCCTTTTCCTTTACCCAAAGTTAATTTCATTTCATTTGATGGGCTCAAGAAGGCTTTCGTGTTACATTCTGCCTCATTTTTCTGTCTGCTGATAGCTTCTAGCCTTGTTTTAACTTTTTTCCATGCGCTTTTATTATTTACATTGCCTTGTTGCCTTATTGGACCTAGCCAATTACTCTGAGTCCTCTTTTCACCTCTGAAGCTTAATATGTTAGTGTTATATTTTGCATCTGGTGTCTTATAGCGCGAAGTATGGGTTGGTCTCCCTGCATTTGTCTAAGCCGGTATTTTACCGCCTTGTTTTACTATTAACCGTATCTTCAAAACAACCCGTCTCCCTCATGACCCCACAGTTTGACGTTCCTTTGGATAGACGGAGAAACCTTTTCCAAAAATCGACTTGCATTTTATTCACATGTTCAGCTATCCCCCCATTCCCACATTTCACTTCCATATAGTAGAATTGACTTAACCATGGAGTATCTACTGGTATATCTGGAACGCGAGGCAGAACATGTAACTCATTAGTTGACCTCGTGCTTTATAAATAATAACAGATAAGTTCTTATTCCATTTCCTACTCATATTAAGGCTTACTGCTAAATAACGAATATATTACATTTTGAACTTCTTGTCCTTTATAGTATCATTTTCATCTCTGCCATACACATAGTTATTTTTAAAAGTCATTTGATTTTGTTAACATTTACTTCTATACCCCATTTCAGGCAATAATCTGATGTAAATGCCTTTCTGCAAACCGTCTTTTGTTAGAGATAAAAGAATCAGATCGCAAGTACCGTTCACTTCAGGGACATTCCGCTAACAGGGAATACGAGATATCATCTATATATAGATTAAACAATAACGAAACATTCCTGACCAACTCCTCTACAGGCTGATCTACATTCCAATATACTATTTCCTTATTTCCTAATACCGAATTTCACTTCGCTGTATATTTGCATCAGAGCTTTAAGCATAGAATTAGAGATATTACTAGAGGTTATTTTTTGCGCCAATTGTATTTGATAAGTAAAGCAACAAGACTACCAGAATATGACAACCAGAACGTCTTCCAGTTTTAAAATAGAAGATGTTAGAATTGTTTACTTGGGTTGCAGTATACCTTATGTGCATATAAACGATATTAAAACAAAATATCTTAAATTTCTACAGTTAATTAGAATAATTAAGAGAACTTCAGTTAGAAGAGTTAGAAAACATAATCTTAAAAGGGTATATAGTTCTGACTCTGGTTCGGAAATTACAAAACCATAGGACAGAATCGACGAATTTTTTAACATCTCGTGCTAGCGGGATATAGTCTGTTACATCATAAAAAGTCGAAATCGGGGAAGAAATACACATTCCAAACATCTTAGAAACAAAAAATAAATGCAGAACAAAGTGGCATAGTCATATAATCAGAATGGATTCCAACCGTGTATCGAAAATAGTATATAATTATTATCCTGTAGAGCTATGAGACGTTGGGCGTCCTTGGAAATGATAGGGAGGTAAATTTTTAATATAAGTTAATAGTTTGGAGACGGAACAGGCCACAAGGCCCAAGCCTGATGTATAATATGATAATATTACCTGCAAATATCGCTATATTATTAAGTTGGTATAAGTCGTAACTTCGAATTAAAGAGATATTGGCTGTGATTCTCGAGAATTACTTTGCAGGCTGCTTGTATGCGAGTCTACAGTTCATAAATATTGAAGGGCTAGTTGCCGAGTGATCATGTTCCGGACATGGTAACGTTGATTTTTCCCTCTACAGCTTCCCTGTAGAGTAGCGGTTGCTGTATTTCATAGCAGGCGAGTTCGCAGATGACTACAATAGTTTGACTAGTATGATGCTGTACAGTGATATCGTCTAATATGTATGTGGATATTGCTCTAGTCTAGGTGAAAGTAGACGTCGTCCGTAAACAAGACATGTCCGATCCTGCATCCCATTGTAGCCTGAGGCATCTGTGGAAAGCGTGCAAGCAAACGTTTCGGTCTTCCACCCTCAACGAAGTCTATGCCACAAGGAAGAGATCAGTCATTTTTGGCATCGTCACAAGGCGTGACGATGCCAATTCTGATTCTCCATGTGTGTGGCTTTTCACCAACAATCTATTTAAAAGCTTAATACGGAAGTTAATAGGGCGATGCTCGGCCCAATCATGCGCAGTCACACTTAAATGCCAGTTCTTTGCACTTCATTGCCCTGTTTTGCATTTTCTGCAAGGTTTGTGTATTTACCGTCATTCCTTCATTTTGTTGAGTTTTCACAAACAGTAGGTAAGTATATATAGTTATACAGGTAGCAGGAAATATAATACACTCCTTCTCAGATTATTGCTATGAGATAGGATCTATTCAATATAACTTTAAAATTTAAATATAGAACACGTATATTTAGATGTTGAGGGGGAATTTTAAAACAAATGTTGACTACCCTACTTTGAAATTTCAAATGGCGCCCATTTTATTGCCTAAATTTTACAGTGTAATCAATGTAAAAACTCTGGTTTATAAAATAATATATTCGAAAACAGTGAATTGTACGCTTTACATTAAAAACGTTAATCATTTAATTAATAATTATGCTTAGACAATGAATTGTTTCAAAAGAATGTATACCCTATAACAAAGAACTGAACGTAAGCAGATTTGCCAGGAGTTTCAAAATAGACTGTAATAACAACAAAAATAATAATAATTGTAATAATGGTGTTTACACATGTGATTTTCCATCCCAACTTTAATTGTTTATGTCAGTGCATTGAATATTGAGTATCATAAAGTAAGTGTGTCATTTGACATTTTAAAGTAGTCGCTACTGATTTAATAAATATTGGTTTTAAATTTCCCCTTTCATATCTAAGTTGATGTCTTCTTATTAATTATATGTTAAATAGAATTTATGAAATAAAAATTCTATATTATAAATATGTAAAATATAAATTAAGTCACGCTTGTATAAGGGCATATTTTACAAGTAATTACAATGAAAATCTAAAGATTCCCTTTTAAATCTTGTCTTATTAGAACGTACTATACATTCCAGTACTTGCAATATTGCAACTATCCAGGCCGCAATAAAAGTTCAGTCCATGGAGAAAAATGAGCATTTTGTATTCAAACCTGATTAAGAAATGCAGATGAGAGTGGGGTTGGTCATGCATAATGTATCAGTTTATGTCTGAAAGTGTGCAGGCAGAAAAAAAGTGAAGTTGCTCCGTGCGGAGATGGCAATTATCTCCATGGCAACAGCAATTGCTGTCGCTATTAGTCTCTCTTTTGTATCTTGTCGCCAGTCTAAATTAACAGTATGCAATAAATATTAGCCGCGCATTTATCGGCTGCTACTTTGCATTTACACACATCCTCACCACCTGTGTAGTTTCGATTTCTTTCTTACATTAAACGTGTACTGTATCTTTATTACAGTTCCAATATTTCTATTTCCAAAGATTTCCATTTGATACGCTTAGCATGTACAAATATCAGCCCATCGCTTCCAATGTCCTCAGAGGATTTTCGCTCGAGGTTTTTAGGTCAAGGCACACCTATCAATCTCGGCCAGGTGTGAAAGCGCGAACCTTGGGGGTCTAGAGGAAAGCGCATTATCCCTAGACTATCAAGGCCGACTCCTACCGCCACGGGTGGCTGAGGTCGTGAGCGCGGACTCGTGAGCGGAGGTCTAGGGTTCGATTCCCATCAGGACTGTCCTCTCTCACAGGATTTTTCCAGGTTTTCTCAGTCTTCATAAATAGTAAATGCCGGGGAGGTACCTTCCTTTAAAAAAGATTCTTTCCCAGTTTATCATTTCATCTCGTGTATCATTAGTGCCCACCGCCTGTGATGGGCGTTAAACACTATTTAAAAAGGTGATTAATATTACAATTTCACTAAATTAATTGTTCAAAATGGCTCCATTGTTGGCTAGGCAAAAATGCTTTGTTGACTACAGACTATTTTGGAACTCTGCTTACATTCTATAGCAATTTATTATCAGAACACAAGTACTACTTTGAATGCTAAGTAGTTTTTGTAGTTTTATTCTATCTAAATTTGAAGAATATAAGCGTAAATTGTAAACAGGGGTAGCTGAGGGCAAGAGGACAAAATCTAAAATTAATATCAACATTAGTTTTATACTTCCCCTTCAATATCAGTACTAATGTGTTTTTGTTTAAATTAATATTTTATGAGTAGTTATTCAGATTAATAAATTTTAAAACGAAAGACTGTTATAATGATTATAAACCACACGGTAGTTAATAATATAGAAAATTATCTTTAGCGCTCATTATATTTTATTTGCAATCAGAGCATAGTCAGACAGTAAATAAAAAGATTAATGGTTTCATTATGCTTAGAAATGCTTTAACCTGTTGACTTTCATAATCACCCAAGTCCAGTTGAATAAAATTTCAGAAAATGAAAGAAAACTGAACATCTCTTGAAAGTGACAACTTGTAAATCTGATGCTTTTTCATAATGAAACCTTTGATTAATTATAAATGTTGCCAAATCTTTTAATAGCAATGATCATAGTACTTGACTTGTAATAAATTCGGGAAAATGCTAAGACTTGTATTGTTATGGAACTTATTAGTATTTAACATTAATGTGTTTAATTTCGGGAAAAATATTTTGTAACATGCTTGTAGTTTTAGCAGCTTATAGGAAAATTTCATCAAACTTATGTTTCCTTTTGATTATGAATGTAACAAATGCATTTCGTGTCTTACTCGCAGGTAGTATATTTGATCTGTATTAAATTATTTTTTAAGATGTCCTTTCTATTTTCCTTGTCATTTAGCTTGAGTATTCCTTAACTTTAAAAAAAAAGTCTTAAAATTCTTAATCATTTTCTGTTCTATTTTAACCAAATTTATATTTTTGGGATGAGTTTTACATCATTCTTGACCAATCATCAGTTGTATAAACGACATCCTGTTTACATTTATTTAGCTCTATTTGAGCGATCACTTGCCATGTTCGAATACCCCTTGTTGAGCTCACACGAAAGATTAATCTATCACGAACAATTAGATAATACTAGACAATAGTGTTTAAACTCGTATTACCTACCGGTTTTCTAAACAACACAGAATATTCGTGTTATTGAAGCTCAATATGTCAACATGTTGTAAATGCCGGAGTGTTGCATTGTTTTGAATGTCGATGATATTCAAAACAATACAATGGACGATGTAGTGCCGAAAGTTCATATATGTTATAGAACTCATGTTTATCTTATAGCAGTTATCTCTTGAGCTGTAAACGAGATTAATCAGATAGGGAATTTCGTGTCCTCAAACTTCATCAATGTGCATGAATGAATGCCCTAAAAATAGCTAAATATACTACAAAATAACTTATTTTCAGGCACTTACATTTAGCCTATAACCTGATACAAAAGTAAAGATAAAATAAATGAGCTTCTACAACCGAACCATCTCATTGGAAAAAGATCGATATCTCAGGCATGTACAGAGAAATGTGCAGGTTTACCATCGTGTTTCCACCACATTCGGCGAGAACGTATGGTAAAGAGCAAATTATAGAAATACCAAATTGTTTAAATAACTCCTTAATCACTTTAGAACAAAAGACCGGAATAGATCACGGCTAGTATCTACCAAATGGATTACTTCCTGGATTACTCCATTTCCTTTCTTTCATCTTGAGTAGATTAGATACAACAAATGATGTACTAGACTCAATTTGAACACAATATTTATGTGATCTAAGCTATTTATGGAAAACCATAACTTACTGGTTATCTTTAATTGCCTTAATAATTAACAGCATTCCATAAAAAAAAAAAGTTAAGCCAGAAGATATGTTCGTTTTCTGCACAGTATAAAGTTGAATATTTGTTAAGGCTTGTGCTATGAATAAATAAAATAAATCATTTAACTTCATTACAAAAATGCTTAAATTAATTTACAGTCGATAGCTATTGAGAACAAATCTGAAAATAATTATATGTATTTTTTTTTTTTTTTTTTTTTTTCCCCAAATTGAAGACTTTGATCAAGAAAGGAAAAGAGACAATTTATTCTCAGTAGCTCGAATTGATTTCTTCCACTGTCCGTTTTATTCTTTCTATTCAAAGAGTGAGGAATTTAAGTCGTTATAGACTGAGCGAAGTATTTCCTCTTTTTAACTTTCCGTTCTCGCCGTTTTTCTTTCTCTTTGAAATCCATTAAGAAGTCACTTTTCAAATTGGTTGGAGATTCGCCCATCCGTTTTCTTTACGTGATGTCTCTGCAGTATATACAAGAGGTAGATGGACAGAAAGTAAGCATTTTTGCTCGACAAGAAGAAGATCGAGAACGAACGTTCTTTTTTCTTGACGTACGCAATGAAGTTAGCAGTTTTTGTGGTGCTCAAGTACACGCTGATTAATGGTTTCGCTTTCTTGGCTTAAATCGCTGGTGTTTAATAGTTTCTAGTTTGCTGAATGTTTCACTGAACGCACCGCCAGTGTCTCGGTACAATATATAAACTTATTCAAGCCTTAGGCCCAGTGCCTCAAAGGAATGGGAGATTGGGGAAATTGAGTAGTTCAGTAATTTTATGCACTTACTAGAGGTGTTAAATAATTAAAATCAGGCAACTTTGATGAACATTATGGCACTGTATAATTGTCTGATATAAATGTATGTAAATCTGCACAGTGAGTTGGTTATACTAAGCTGCAGTTGTGAGAAAGGAAGGAAATTCAAATGTGAGCCCAGTGGGAGTTGAAGCAGGAAGAAGCAACGGCAAGTGTGGATAGGAGAGAGAGAGAGAGAGAGAGATCTGCTATCGGCCACCAGGGTGTACTAAATTTAAACAAGTAACTAACGCCGCGGTTATCTCAAGATAACCTTTACAATCAGTGTGCACTAATACGTCCCATTCAAGTTTCCTTTATGGTTACTCAGCTTTATTCGCTTTACTCCACAGGAACATAACCCAGAGATTTGTGTTAAATAAGTGTGGGAACATTTCCAGCTTCATTGCTGATACATTGTAACCAATTAATCACTAATTACAAATTGGTATTAATAGACACTGAAGTATGAATTATCCCATTTTTCTTGCAATATAAAATATGCTCATTGTTAGGTATAATGACCCAAGTAATCTCATTATTTTTGTCTTAATAAGAGGAATTCAATTTGCAGAGATTGTCCAAGGCATTGTCTAACACTAAAAGAACCTGCATTATTTGACTATCTAATACGGCCACCATCAGTCATTTTGACTGACTGATTTTTCATTCCATTTTTTCTTTAATAACATATTTCGATGAAGGGCAGAAACCTATCTAGTACTATATTTTAAATAGTTAATAGTTTTAGTTTACATACAAAGTAATAAATATATGTTTTACAGATATTTAGATACGAGGTATAATCAACTAATCCGGATCTATATATCAATGAAATTACAAAGTAAACACGAACTGAAATAGTAATTAAAACACTTATAATCTTCCGGGCTATTTCTCCGTGGTCCATAGTTCAGCCAGGAAGAAGGCATTTGAAATACAACATTATTGATCGATCTCCTAAAACCATACAGGCACGGATCAATATTGTCCTCTTTTAGCAGTCAGGTATTGTTCATCGTCCACTGATGATGCCAATCACACCAGTTGGTGAAAGCTATGGTAGCATATTAAACCACGAACCATGACAAAAGAGCTCGGAAGCCTAAGAAGTGAAAAGCAATGTTTAAGGAATAAATGTATAGTACTGTCTTAAGAGGGAAAGTAATCCGGCGCATTTACACATACAAGCATCGTGGTTGTGCTGCTTGAGCCATCCCAGCACCGCAACCTTGAAGTCATCATCGTTCTGGAATCCGTTGCCCTTGAGAAATTACTTTAGAGGCCCGAACAATCGTGGCAGGTAACACTTTCTTCTCGGACGCCTCCTGCATGATCTTCGCATCATGCGAGGGCGCGTTGTAATGACACCAGATGACTTCATGTCGGGACGCATCCTCCTGATTGCTTGATGCAAGTTGTCTAAGTGTACAGACAACATACGCTAACAGCACCCGTTGCGGAGTATGATGGTATATACAGGGTGTAATTAAAATATATGTCAAGTGATTAAAATTTCTTTCATATAGAAATGAAAGTGTGTAGTTTTAACTTGGGTCCGGAAACGCTTTATTCCCGCGTTTCAGGTAACTCTGCCTGTACGGTGCGATATATTATAAAATAAAATAAAAAAACATAAAATAAAATAAAAATAGCATACCACATGAGTCTGTCCAGGTGGTGTAGTGGTAACCATGCTTGCCTCCTAAATCCAAGATCGCGGATTTAATTCTGACCAGAGTTGATGGATTTTTTTTCGGGCGTAAAAATTATAAGTATGGCTTCTTTCGGAAGGGAAATAAAGCCGTGGGTCTCATGTGATAGATTTACGGCGTGTAAAAGAACCTCGATCCTGAAAGAAGAGGCCTCTGAGTAAAATTTACCGGCCTTTTCAATCCCCGAATTGAATAGGACGCTGGTGACCTGAGATGTTAAAGAACGTCCATGAATGAACCAAATCAACAAATCAAAAAACACATGAAAATCTGTCCTAAAGCAAATAGCATGGAAATCAGTTGGTGATAATGTATGCACAGATACAACAGGTTCTCGCGCGACACTTCCGGTTGTCATGAAGTCAATTACTTCATGCAGTTACTTTCTTGTGCTGACACTAGAGTTGTCTTCAACCGCATGGAGTATCTCGTTCTACAGTTGTGCTGTTCTCGTCCTTTCAGATCTCTCCTGGTAGACTTGAACGTTCCTTGCTTCCTAAGACTGCGATCAATAGCTTGAAATACCTCCTGTCCGGGTATCATTCTGGAAATCTCTCCCGTACAAATGTTGAACAGACTGCTGTCATTGCTTTCCCATACATCAAATGAGCATCTGCTAATTCCGCATATGAATACAATTGCATTGTGCTGTACTATGCAAATATGTCTGCTCTATGTAAGTATGAGCTCAGTGCTAGGAAGCGAGTCACATGATAAGATGGCTAACTAATACAGCACCATTGAAACATAAAATTACTGCCGGTGAACCTAAGAATTTAAGTTGTTACATCTTCCCATTCCATCCCAATCTACTATTTTCAGAGATTTGAACCAGAGGTAAACAACAGGATTTACTTGACATCTGACTGTTCTGGTTTGAGCTTACATATCATACAATGTGAGAAGAGCTGTAGAAAAAGGGTTATAACAAGAAAATAAAGTGTTTCCGGATCCATGTCCATATAATATTTTTTCGTATTGTACATGAGGGAAAAATGCTACTCAAGTTTTGACATATATTTTTGTTACATCTGTATAGTTGCTACTTCTCCCCTTTCAGTTGATCACATCTTATACAAATTAGACATTTTATTCCAAAATGATTCCAATTATTCGATATGTCTTACTTCATTCAGCTCCAACATTCAAGATTCTTGTTAATTGCATAATTAATTGTAATATCATGCATGAATTTGAGACTAGATAAATATTTATACTGCGATATTTGTAAAGCTTGAAATCCTATTCGTTGGGTGATAGCGCCTCTTTGGCAAGGGACAGGAACATTTTGCACTACTTGGTTCCATCCTGCATGGATATCTGCGTGTTCTTCCTCAGACTCTACAACCTTTACATCTTTTCATTATCCTCCAAATATTCAGTGACATCGTTGCCAGCAAGCTCATCACAATCCTGTCTTCAAATTCACATATAGTGAGCTATAGTTGAATAACGGTTCATATTACTTTAAAATATAGATTTATAAATACATAATAAAAAGGTATATAGCAGGAATAAAGGAATTTCATTTTTGGTTTCAGTGCAGGTAATTTACTATAAAAAGGTATGAAAATTTAAAACAACAAGATCACTGTAGACCTGTGATATCATCCGAGACTCATATTCGCGAAGTAATTTTTGTGCGGGTCTCCATTTTAAATTTTTAAATTTTTCCTTACAGTTAAAAATCGATAAAATAAAAAATTATTAACATGGTACTGGATGGCGGTGTCGCTATTAAAGTCGTAAAAGGTGAACTGAAATCACCTAAGTTTTCTATAGTTATCTGCACTTGCGATTTTAAATGTAGATTTTTTTTCTTAGTATGATAGTATTTTGTCAGCAGCTTAAAAAAAATTTTGTAACATTTTACTGAAAAAATGAAACTGGTAGTAATTAAAACGTGCCTATGAGTACTAGACCTTACGAGATAGTATTCTTTGATACATTTCTTTTTACCTAA
Organism: Metallyticus violacea; assembly: GCA_030762175.1. Lineage (NCBI taxonomy): Eukaryota > Metazoa > Arthropoda > Insecta > Mantodea > Metallyticidae > Metallyticus > Metallyticus violacea. Next base: position 69,537,343 of record CM060842.1, read on the forward strand.
ATATTAAAGCATTCCTGTTCTGTTATAATTCATAATGTTAATAATTATCATACTAGTTTAGTTTAATGTGTTTCTAGTAATACCTAGTGATTTTCCTGAACATTAGCAGATTGCTTGCTTTGACGTTCTGCTGATGTAATCGGTACATGCAGTTGTTCTACAAAGAGTTGGCCGTGTTGGTCAACATGCTGTATTAGCAGGTTACCTTTCAGAAATGAAAAAAAAAAAAAAAAAAAAAAAACTTTCTTCTTATGACTATGTGTTTTTAGATCGTGTCTATATTTATTTGCATACTATAACAGCATTTATGTTAAATTAAAATTGTTTACAGCAGATAATATTTGTAACTTAATTTACATCAAACGAGTACATTTTTCTTTATATAATCTGTGAAACATAGAAAAATCAAATCCAAAAAGTACATAACTCAATTAGTGTTCTTTTTATTTTGTTAGATCATAAAGCTTTGGTAGCTATTCTAAACGTCGAGTGTGTAATTTTATCACAAGTAATATCACGAGAGGGTCTGAGCTTTTCAGATAAATTCTATTCACTACATTCGTAAATTTATCGGTAATATCAGATCCTCCAGTAGTATTTATTAGGATTATTTCACGAATAAAATATCAATTTAAATATAATTCTTCTAAGTTGGCTTACAAAATTGTAATAATTGTATATTTGTATTTTATATTAAACTTTTCAAGCAATCTTACGACAGAAGATTGCCGATTGTCAGTAATGCCAATAGAGAAGAGAAAAATGGAGTTTAGAACTATTTCTGAATAAAATAAGAATAAAAGTGGTACATATATTTGAAATTCGCGTACAGAATATTAACACTCGTTATACTTTAAATATCTATTCTATTCAGAAACCGTGAGATTGAAATGGACAAAGTAGACTATTGCAATCGCTGCCGTTCAATTTTAAATACCAACTGAGAAAAAACAGAACAAAAAAGATAACATACAGTGTCTCGATTTTTCTTTGTATTCTGTGGTTTGTAATTCCTTACGATAAAATCAATTTTCACATTTGGTGCATCACCAAAACGCCTTGAAAACCCCTCCATTTTGCGTTATGATTGTCGATTGTTCATGCTTTTGTTGCTATCAGTATCTCACCATCGCCTCTAGCAAAAGTGGTCAGTGATGCGTGTTCAGGAATTATGCGAAATATACAGTTGGCTAGATTTACCTATTTTTTTTTTTCGATAATTTCATTCTGTAAACCGGTTGTGATTGGCCAAAACTCAAAATTTTGTCTCTTTTCGATGAATGATTTTAAGATGACATCGCAGAATGAAATAGTCATATTAAATTGTATTTGTGAAATTGTATAGCAACAGAGAACAAATACAACTTTTTTATTCAGTTAGTTAACTGAAGTTCGAAATATGAAAGAGAAACGCCACAAATTATAACAAAAGACGAGAGCAAACAGATGAAGTGAGAACCCTAAACGAAGTCAAAAGAACGTGGAACGCATTTTAGTTTGAATGATAATACAAAATGCAAGAATGTTATTAGAATGAGTCTTTATGCATGTGAAGAACTTTTTTTATCCGTTATGCCCTGGCTCTCTCCTCTATTTTTCTCTGAATCTTGTAAATTAGCCCTACACTGAGCTAACCTGGTGGAGGGGTTGCCTCTTTTCTGCCTTCAGGCCACCGGATTTCTTTAGGGTTTACTCTCCAGCCTTTGGAGAATCTACTGCTTAACCACAAGGTAGCTCTTCTGTCTCCTCCGCCTCCTCTGCAGTTTAGGCTTCTCCTCTTCCGCCTTTGAAGCTATTGGATACCCTCTTCTAGTTGCTTCTTATCTGAACTCTCCCTTTGGCCCTACCAATAGCCCAAAGAACCATCGAACCTCACGAGCTCTTCTACCAGCGACAAGGTCATGTAACTGCTAGGGACAGAAGAGGAACAAATCGCTATATTAAAAGCAAATCAATGCATAAACAATAATCAAAAGTAAAGCACAAGTTTTAACATTGAATTTAATCTGAACTTGGACAAATATATCTCATTTTTCAACAACTGCCAATGTGTGTATATATATATATATATATATATATAAAGCATTTCTCTTCATGATAATAGCCATCAACTCCTATAAAACCAAAGTGTTCAATTGATCTCTCCGCAGCGGTGGTCTGCTCTTGAAATTCATGTTTCCTTTCCTTTGTTACACCGCACAACATTTCTTAGCAGAAGGCAAAGACCTATCATACAAGTCGAGATCCCATTCGAAGAGATTAACCTGAACACACGGTTTACTAAGAGCTCTTTTCAAGTGTTAGTATTTAAAATCTCAGTGCTGTGCTCTAACAAATTAATAGAATTATTTCATATTGTGTATGACTTTGTTATTCTAAATTAGTGATTTTAAAGTATTTCATTTATAGATGTCTGGACACTTAAACACTTAATTATACTGAACTCATCTTTGAGTTAGCCCTTTCTGGCATGTATATTTAGGGTTGCTAAATAAGATACACATACTATTTTTATGACTCGTAAGTGCTTAATAACATTAGGTTTGTTTCATTTCAAATTTGGTTGTTTGTCTTTGGTAACAAAATCACTTGTTATAAACCGTTAAGAATGGAAAAAAAAAAGATAAGACAGTCATACAAAAAAGGCAACAATAGTGTAACTCTTAAAGGAGAATACAGCATTCAGTACGTAAAATAAGATGTGAAAACCATTGCTGTTTTACGCCAATGAGAAGAAAAAAATACATTTGATCGTATCTCAAACTACAGAGAGATTACTAACCAATAAGCTCATTAATTTCAAGTGTAGTTGTGCAAAATTTCAATGAATATTAAAGAAGAAAAGACAATGAGATAGTTTTCGTCTAGTTTGCAATGAAAAGAGCATATCAAATCAGATCAACATAATAACATAGTTGTTGTTGGTTTTTTTTTTTCTTTTTTTTCTTTTTTTTTTTTTTTTTTTCGGTATTGCACGATTTCAATGTTCATCTTCGAAAAGGAAAGGAACTACCTAAGACCACATCGAGTAGGTGACTGTGAAGTCCGCTTTAGTAGTGGTATTGTTGGTACTTTTCAGCCTAAGAATACATTAACTGCGAAGGACTGTTGAACTATCGTAATTAGCTTTCACAGGATTCAGCTTAATGTCGCCTTCTCGCTGAATTCTCTCACTGTGCAAGAGATTTGTGTTTCACAATGCACATGGTGCTATATGAAATGGTGACGATGAATTACGCAATGCAATGCTTTAGTGTAGTTTTTTTTTTTTTTTTTAGTTAGTGCTTATTTAGACAAATTCCGAAAATTTTTTATTCTTTTTTCTTTTTAACCAAGTTTTATTGTATATCTTATTGGTTACCTATCGGTTGTGTCAATTCTTCACAAAAATTTGTAAATTTTAGATAAATGTTTTAACTACCACTGAATTTATAATACACAGTGACAAGCAAGGTATTAATATATCAGAACCTAATTATTGCAATACTGCATTAATTTATAATACACCATGCTTTCCACTCACTTGGCAACGCCCTCGTTAGAGCTTTTATCAACTATAGGTACTATCGCTTCTTTTAGTACGCAGCCGCGCTCTGCCAGCCTGTAACTTAAATAACCTCAGTGTAGACGAAAGTCGAGATTGCAACATTATTATTTCAGATATGCGGATTTTTAGAGTGAAGTGAAATTAAATGCCAACGATATTACGCACTACCACGATAAATATTCAAAATGATAGTATATATATTTAGTTAGTTATTCAGTCACGAGTCATGACTTCCGAAAATGACGTAATAGACTGACAATGATTTAAATTTTTAAATTTAAAATAAACCATTCATTAAATTTTTTAACATTTTAATTTAATTTAATATTTTTTTGCTATCAACCAAATAAAGATATTTGCAGTAGTAATAAAATTTCTTTTAGAATCTAAAAAAGAATTTTCTATTAACGATCAATGCAAGATGATCTTAAAAATCTTAAAATCTTAAAATTCACCGCTTGTGCATGTTATGTGAACTTGTTACTGAACTAAATATAATTTTTATTTACTAAGTATTGACATTGGGTTCTTGGGGAAGAGTGTTAGGATACTTGTACGTATTATATCTAAAATAACACTTGATAAAGTTTTAATTTTTGACAAATAGTTAAACAAGTATGTATTAACAACTGCTTATGCTTCACTGATAACTAACACTTTACAATGTTCTTCATAGGGAGAGCATTAAACAACTCTGATTATGGCGTTAGATTTTTCGTTTTGTTAAGAATTTCTCATAGCATGAAAATGATGACGTTTATATTCCAATGTTTAATATGCTAGCAGAATGTAACTATGCAACAGATTTGTTGCCGTTATTTGAGCTTTACGATTTCGTTTTTAGGGAATTAGCTCTGACGTAAACTGTAATAAGTGGAAATAGTACGAGGTAGAGATTGTTGATATTGGAGTTGTAATCTTCATCTGTTTGTTGATACGTGAATCAGCAATGTGTTATAATCTGAATATTTTACTTCGTTTTTATGTTACGAGTGTGTTGTGTATAAAGAAACAGTTTAGACTTTGAGACCTTGTAATGTGGAGAACATGGAGTAGGTAAAGTTATGTGCCTATAAGAAGCACGTTATCAAATAAAATTGAGTTCCCACATTATGCATATAGTATTCTAAAACTGTAAATTAGAAGCAGCTTTTAATTCTCTACGATGTAATGAGTTTTGTATAAGGAATGTTTTTGAAAATTATTTTATTTTTATTTGGAAGTGGTCTGTACGAAGTATACACTTGCGTTCGATCCGAAATTGACAGCTATACATTATAATGGATGAAAATCTGATTTAATAGCTGTACATTCTGCTGTATTGAGTTATGAACCTACCCCCAAAAATCCCGAAGTCTTACATTAATTAAGAGAATTCCGAGGAAAAAATAAATGAAGAAAAGTTTATGGTTACACGAAAAGGAATGTTCTCTCCCTCAGTCTGCAATGGAAAATGCAGCAATCTTTTGTTTGATTCAGTTTATATTTTGAGAGATTCATAATTTTTTTAAGTTTTAAATTTAAGTTACTTAAACGCAACAATCATTACTAAAACTTTAGCTATTTTTTGTGGTTTTAAAAATAAGATTTATACGTATTGTGTTTTCAATGGAATTAAAAACGGAAAATAGAAACTTTTTGTTTCCTTCCCTGGGAATCCATGCTGGGTTTAATAGAATGTGCATATAACTTTTACAGAAATTTCCTTTGTAGGTTACAAACTTATTTTGTACTAGTATCACTTGGATATAGTGCTCCAAACGTTTTTATTGTTTGCAGCATATAAGAATTCTCTGACAAAGTACTTCATATTTATGTTTTGGAATTATAATGGCTCTATTTACTAAATTATGCATCTAGATTCTAAAGGTCTCAAATTAGTTTTTAATAAAGGGATGAAAAATATATAAATATATGTAGGTTTTGTATATAGAGAGAATTTTTAAGCATATTTCTTTCATGTATTGCAGGTAAGTGAGAGGCTGGCAGATATCTTAACGAGACCCATGAACATGACAGATGTGATTAGTTACGTGAGTATTAACATTCCAACAAATACGGGAAACAAAATATAACACATAAACGCTTTAATGACTTATATTTTAAAATGTATAGAGGTGCGGGCACTGCATCACACCGGTAGATAAATCAAGATCAGCCGGGCTGCATAAGTAGTCCCTATTGAACTTTTATGTCTCGCACAATTCAGTCATTTCCTTTGAACAATAAAAGAAAGCAAAGACTGCTAAGAATAATAACTGGTAAATGACAATTAATAACATTTATACACAACAATGAGTGTTTGCTTATGATTCGTATGCCCTTAGCGAGTCACCTCATACTATCAGGAGAGTATTTGGAGAAAATTCCCATTTAGGTTCAAAGTTGTAACTAATTAGTAATAACGAACGATATTAAAGGTTTACATTTATCTACAGATCAATTTAATTCCTCAAATAGAATTAAAAAGGCTAATTGATGATTTCGTAAGCAGATGCCAGAAATGTATAGCAAGTGAATGCAGGGAAATGCAGCATCCCACTGTGTGATGTGGATAGTACATAAAGTTTAAGTTCATTAGAGTTTATTAGGCTGCTACTAATATTGTGAATGATGATTTATTGGCCGATGTAGATCCCTCATTGTTTGTCACCAGATAATTGGTTGGTGCGATATATTCACTTCACAGTAGTTTATATATAACCTCAAATTACTTATGATACGTATATCACTTTGTCACTTTTTATGCAAGTCTGATTTTTAATTTTAAAATATGTCAAGTAATTACTATAATACACTTTTGAAATTTGATTTTTAAGAGGTGTGTTCAATTCTGTGATAAGTTAAGGAGCTATTATTATTAAAACTCTGGCCCAGGGCACTCTGAAGGCGGTTAGCAGTCCTTTGATGAGGCAATGTCAGTTTTTTCTCCAGTGAGCATTTCGGGGAGATGTAGCCTAAGAATAAAATACCAACTGCTATCCTTGACAGTGTCCATATGTTAAGCTTCACCTATCGTATTGTTTGCGAATGACTTAAAAGTAAACCCTTCATCATAGCCAGTTACCCTGATGATACCAGTATTTTAAAATGTCGAAAGCAGCTCACAACTGGTTTACGAAAAATATTGTAATTTTGAGTGTAGATAAAATACAAGGAGTGCATCTTCATAGTTCCCAAAATAAAATTTGAAGAGGTAAAAATAAAATCGAAAACAATAAGTATCAAAAATACTTCTTCCCATTTGACGCTACAGTCCGGGGTGAGTCTTGACCTGCCGCGGCGATCTCTGCATTCTCTATCTTAGTTAACGATTCATTGATAGAGGACAGTATTGCAGGAGTGCATGTGTAGCCTATTATACGGCTATCAAAAACACCCATAATACAAAATTCCTTGGCATATTGTTACAAACCAATTTAAATAATAACACGATTTTTGAGATATTGGTAAATACATTTAAAACTATCTGCTTTACTTTCCGAATCTTAATGAATATCAGGTATACAAACAAACCTTAATGTTTATTTTACTTATGCTCTTTCGATAACAAAAAATTAATACTTTTTTGGCAAACTTTCTTTTGTTAGCAAATGTAAACCTTCATAACCATTATCCCAGAGCAAAATGTGATATTCGTGTAGGAAGAAAAGCACAAAACTATAATCAGAACAGTATATTTAATTACCGACTGAAAAGAAATTTATTGATAAATTAACTTCTTTAAATCACCTATAGGACTACTGTCTTTATTCAGCTGAATAGAATAATTTTGAAATAATATTTATAACTAAATATACTCATTAATGTCCTAGTTACTTGTAAATATATTAATTATTAATTATGTGTATTAGTATTTCAGATGATTGAAGTGAGAAATATTGAAGGAAGATTTTATAACCATAGTCATTATTCTTGTTGTCTGTAAGAAAGCTGCTACTAACTGTGCATCATTGCTCATTCTATTGACGTACGCATATTTTTGAATTTTAATACGCTCTACTACGTAAGGGATGAATAAAATGAACGAATGAATGAATTCAGACCTCGCAAGCTTTCATGAAACTTATTTCAGCACGGAGAAAAATATTTACAGACCACTGGAACCAATATGTTCTTACTTTTGTCTAAACTAGAGGTTCAACTTCATATTAAATTTAGCTTAATATTTGTTTCAAGCTTGGTCTAGTTTTACCTTTGCTTATAATTAAATTATGAGCTGTTATAGATGCCAAGCTCTTAGAATGCATACCTATTTCTTAAAAGATCGCATCTTTTGCATTGGATAATATTAGGAATCAATCTTTACATTTGGATCTTATCTCACAAATGTATATAATGTATATGTATATAATGTAACGCTAATGCATTTATGAATCCATGATTAAGTTTCAGGTAAGAATAAATTAAAGAATCGTCAAGTATATCTTTAAATTAAAGCATATTAGGTATATGACGAATTAGTAATTGTTTTCATTCGAATATTTCAGTTTAAATTTTGCTAGTAGCAGATTCCTCGTTCATTATTGTTGTTATTAAACGTTTAGAAAGTTTTCTGGTTTTATTTAATCCTACATTCATAGTTTCCAATATTAAAAAACATTTATTTTCAAGGAATGCCTACATTGCATTAAAATAAGTAAAACATTTCAAGATGTCACTTAATATATTCCGAATGTTTTAATGTTATTACTAAATGAATTTGAAAATTATAGTAATGCCTTCCAATATAACGAAATTATCAGAGGATAAATATATACATTTATGGTTATTTTTCATTTTTGTCAAAGATCAGAAAGAAAAATATTTTAGTAAATATCTTTGTTTAGTTGTTTTTAAATTTTATTTGCTAGTTTTTTAAAAGGGGTGTTAATGAAGTAGAGAAATGTGTGTATCGATAAAGTTACTTGTAGAGAACAATAGAAACATAATTAATATTATTTGTTTTCGTTTCCGCAATAAATAAGCAGCTATATGTGGCCAAACATTATCCTGTCTATTATAGTATACCTAAAATCAGCCATAGATTCGAATAACTTGTCAGACAGTCAGAGAGAGAAGTAACATCTTACATTATTAAATTCTTGTCAGTTTCTCTAAATTTGGTTTCCTTTTTGCTGCAATACAATCGTGGAACACGAGGGCAACTCTTTGGAGAATGTGTTTAGAGCTAGTACTTATATCTAGAGTTGTTTACACCACTCAAATATTATTCTATTGTAACGAGAATATTTTATGTTTTGATAAATGAGAAAACGTTTAATAAACTTGCATTTGTGCTATTTTATTCTATTTTTGTTTAGCGCATTGTAAAATTGACTTTTTGCTTGCTGTGAATGTTATAACATGGTAGGTATTTTGTTTATAAGGTAGAAGTTTACAATTAATCAATTATATATGTGTAACATTTACGTTTAATATCTTTGGATTACACTTTTCAGAATAGTTCTCTATTTCAAATTTCAGAATTGGTTCCATTGTTTCCTTAATGTTGTTTCAAAGTACTTAACCTTAAACTATTTTAAAATATTTAACATACTTTAAACAAGTTTATATTATCATTTCATTTATATAATTTTTCACATGTCCTCTGGGTAAATATATATTACTAAACTTGAAAGTTTCCAACTATAGAATATCCATGAAGATTAAAATGCTCTCAAACTTTGTAGGTGCTCACATTTCCCTTTAAATTTTTTTCCATGCATCCTATTTTTTAAAAGTTTATAACGAAATATTATTTAAGATAATTATCATAAAATTATGTAATATTTCCAAAGTTTTTATTTTGTAATTAGCAATATAGTGTATCCGAGATACATACAAATTTCCAATAAAAAGCTTTCTTTCTCAGAAATTAATAACAATTCAAATTCTGTTTGCTGCAAAAGACGGACGAACTCTTAACTTTTCATGGTAGTTTATCTGTGTGGCTTAATTTATGTCCAGATTGTATTACGTCTACCGCCATGTGTTTTTCAACGTATCCGGTGTAACATTTTCACAAGCACCGATGGTCCTCCGACACAAAGTAATTAAATCCATTACTGGAGTTCTCTACATATTTTCCTTGACATATCCACAAAGAAAAAACCAAATTAGACCTGGGGGTCTTGAAGGCCATGCTATCGGTCCTCGCATCCAATCCAACGTCCAAGCGATTCCTCATGTGTGATGCATAATGTGGAAAACTCCTTGTTGAAAAAGTAATCCAACTGGTATCTGTGGCATAGTTCTTCAGCATGTCCATATAAATATTTCCATTGATTGTACTTTCATTTGAAAAAATTGAACCACTTGCAGAATGAGGCCACACCAAACATTGATTTTTAAGGCTATCCCTTTCAATCCCCCCCTACTGCAAGCAAATAACATCCACTTTTTCCTGCACAATGAAAACCACATTGACTAAATAAAGAAAGTAAACGAAACAATGAAGAAATCTAAAAGAAAATTAATGAAATAACTGAGCCAGCAACATAAATAATTGAATATTAAATAGAAAGATTGCCAGCATAAAAATGGGCTAATTCTCGTCTCTTGCAGCAAATAACGTGTTAATCAATGCATTAGTTTCTGAGTCATGGCTTATTGGTAGTTTACGCTCCGGACACCCTGTATATGTACTTTAATAATAATGCAAGTTATCGACATGTGCTACCCGTATACTTTATGTATATGCAAAAGGGACGAGGCTTTTTTATTTTCATCTCATTTTCAAGTTTTCTCTCTTTTCTTATTCGCTAAGTGCAGCGTCCTTACACCGTACAGAGCATGAGGCATGCAAAGTGCGTCCATTATCTGGAACATAATTAAGTTTGAGACTACGTAAAAAGAACACGTGTCTGGGGCGTAAGGTCCCGTACTGTAATTAGGTCACAATGTTTATGAGAGCCTGCACTTACACCATGTAGGAGAGTTTAGAGAGTTCGATGAAAGCTTAATGAAGTTGATCAGCACAATAATGGCAAGTACTTTGATGGAATACGTTGAAGTTGAAAGTTTTTTTTTCACTTGCTTCTTGTCACTATACATGACGGATAATCGATGTTCCCCATGGCTACCGGCGCCGTCGTAGCTTGCTAATTTTCTATTTTAAAGTTGTGTAGACAAATCGTCATAAGGCAGTACAATAAAGTGCACCGAGTTGAATTTAATTTAAAAGAGCAAAATACAGTAAGTAATCAAGTATTCAAAATTAAAATTAGTTCCAATCATAGTAAAGCAATGTAACGTTAATGCTTTTATGAATCCAAATGTGTGCATTTGTTATACAGAACTTTCATTTCAAAACCTACCAGTTTGAACTATTTACAGTAAGTTTAATTTTAACAAAAATATTGATATTGAACAGAAAGTTTTAAGTCATAGTTGATTAAGTTTTAGGCATTACCCCTTAACCCCAGCCAACCACACTTTGAAACTTCAAATGGCATCCCCACCCTAAATACTTAAAGGGGATTCAATTGTTTACACATCTTTGCTTTTTTACCGTTGCCTAGCACCTGAAATGCTATTGTTGTTTGCGTTTGAACAGAATAAAACTATAACATTTATTCAGAATTGAATTTAATTGTTGTATTTTGGTAGTAAATTGTTTCAAAATGTTGCGAACAACAGGGTCAAGTGTATCAGTCAGAAATTTGGAAATAGGTTGTATTACTGTATAGGCAATGGAGAACATTTTGAACATATCTTATCTAGCGAAATGATGTTACCCAAAACAAATAACCTATTTTTAATTTTGTTCAAGTTTAAATAATAAAAACAATCCAGATTGGCATCTACAATAGATAGTTTTACCATATACCATTAATAATTGAATTTTCTTAATATAAATGCCATAAATGTTAAATATTTTAAAATATTTATGTATTAAGTAAATTATTGATATTTTAATATTTTATTTAATAAATAAAAGATGAAGAATGATAAACTGTTGACGTAAAGAAAAGAGTATGTATCACAAATCAATATTTAAAAATATTGTTTGTTTAAAAATAAAAGTCTACTGAAATTAATTACCCAATAAAATGAATAATACTCTTGTCTACAAAACTGGAATGAAGTTTTATAATTAAGGCAGCAAACACTTCAGTAGTTAACTTTTTAAATTGAAAATCTTCATGGTGCATTATCCTTCATCATCATTTTTCCATTACATTGTGGAATGCCCAAAAAATGATCTTTTGTGACATAAATTGGAACCGTAATTATTGTGGGTTGTTTATTTTGAGATATGTATGGATGATTTATTATTATAGTGATTTTAATCAGACAATTAGATGCTCTTCTTGTCTTGCCTCGGCTCTTGGAGTTACGAGTTCCATGCTTCCTAACTCTCTGGTTCCAATGCAGAGGATGGGGATCTCGGGGAAATTTTGGACTGTTTTTAATGACGTAATGTCATTAAGGAGGAAGGGAATTGTTCACTGTATAATGAATTTTGCCTCTGGTTGGACATTTGGAAGGTCCTGGAATGGGCTGTGCTTATGCGGATTATAATTTACTGGATTCACTCGTGTATTTATTCACATTAACACAATTGTGACTATTCTTACTATTACGCTTGCACTGCCTAACTGACTCTCACTGACGGATTTACTTCGACTCTCCGCGACTAACTATTCTACAATGACACTGAATAACTGATGAATGATGCAGATACTGACTAATTGTCACTCTTGCTGCTACCGTTACTGCTGTTACTATTGTCACTCTGTTACTCCACGGTCACGAATATTACTGTTATTGTTATGACTGCTTCCTCCCGCGAATGCTTAAAAGCTTAACTTCCCATAGTTAATATTAAATCTCTTATGCAAACTCGCTCCTCCCTCGCGAAAATTGAATTCCTTTAAATAAATTGAATTTGGTTCCTTCTAGAATATTATTGGATCACACAAGTGCATGGTTTATTATAAGTTTGCTTTTATTCGTCGGGTTTTTGAAATATGTTGATTGGTTGACATTTCAGGGTTTCATCAGGAAACATTTTCTATTTCCACGCTGCGGAAAAAGAGATCTACCCTTCACTAGATTCTTGCGATAAAGCACACTTCTGCAATATATGCGGCATCCCTTTGAAACAGCTAATACCTTGGTTTCTGTGAAAACACTTGTCTACGGTATTTCCTTTTGATGGCAAGTACAGTTATATATTCCTAGCCGTTTACAGTTTATTGACATCTGGTGCCTTAGGACCGGCTAGGTTGTCTGTGAGGGTTTGACAGAGTAATGTTTAACAAAAGACCCTTTTCTCAGGTAAAGATAATGTCCTCCGACAAAGACAGCATTTCCATCACTTTTACAAAACATAACAAAGATATATACGTACTGTCAATAATTGTATTATGGAAAGATAACTTGAATATTACTTACTAGTAAAAAGACATACCTATATACATACACTAATACATATAATATTGGGGTCCTGCTTTTAATTGTAATATTAATACCTGAAACAAGGTATTATTATTATTATTATTATTATTATTATTATTATTTTTATTATAGTAGTCGTTGGAAGCAATTATAATTAAATAGGAAATTTTGAGGCATCATTTTATGCTCAAAATAAAACGTTCCTAAATATTAATCCATTTTTTAATTTTGTATTTTGATGTTCACAGGAAACTTTGGAAATAATTTCATATAATATACTTATGAAATATACGAGATTTTAAACGTAAACTTTTGAAAATGTAAACTAAACATAACTTTTTCAAATCAATATCTAAAGTTATGACATTATTGGTACAAAACTTCTAAATATTACACATACAGTCTAAAGGATTTAGAGGCTATGATGATAATTAAAAATTAGCCTTGTCGCTAAAAAGTTCCGTCCGTTTCAAGACTATAATTTTTATCTATGTTTAATTAATAGGCTCATATTCTATTTCTTTAAGTTTCCCGTAGTTAATGACAATTATATTTATGTTTTGTTTATTTTATTGATATATTTTAATTTTTCCTGAAATATCCATAAACTTTGTAGTAGCATTTATGGTGCGTAGTTTAAATCTATTCAAAGCAAAACTTAAGTACTAACTTTCATCACACTGTAGCAAAAGCTGCGAGCATTTTGTAGAAAGAAAAATGATAAAATTTTAAAGATTGAGAGCATGAAAAACTCTGACTCGTATATTATTTCATGTTGATGATTTAATAGAGATTTAATTATACATGCCGTAGAGACTTCCTTAAGCATGGTAAGTTTGATATATGAAAGTAGTTTTGTGTTATATTAAATAAGTAGAAGTTTGAGTGAAAGTATGAACTGACAGATCATTGACAAAATATTAAGTTTCTTAAAATGAACTCCCTTCTATGTACTCCCAACTATTTTAGATTTTTTCTTTACACTTTCTGAAACATTGAGCTCGTTGTTAAGAGATGGGTATAATAGTTTAATATTAATGAGCTGATAATTAAAATGTCTTAAATTGTTCTGATGCCAAAATAAACTGCACTCGTTTCCTTGAAACGACTTTTTCAACTTACTATATCATTGTTATGTAAACCAAGAGAAGTACATGGTATTGTTCTTAATAACTTTATTTAAAGTTTTAATTTTAATGTGTTCCTGACTGCCACGCCTGGCCGAGGTCATTAAGGCGCGGACTCGTGAGCGGAGGTCAGGGGTTCGAATCCCGTCAGGGCCTGCTCCCAGATTGAAGTTTTTACCAGGTTTTCCTCAATCCTCATAAATGACAAATGCCGGGGGGGATACCCTAAACTTAGGCCCGGAACTTTTCCTTTCTTGAAAAAAAAATCCTTTCTCAATATATCATTTCATCTCATGTATCATCAATGTCCACCGCATGTGGTGCCTCAGTAGTAAAAAAAAGGGTTAAACACTACTTAAAAAATGAGGTCCTGAGTTAATTTCTCGCCGAAATGACACGCGTTCATGCTGTGCAATTATGTACCTATTATCTCAATATCAAAGTTAATATAATTCAAGAAATCCTATAAATATTATTCAGCAAAAAAGAAGTAAAATGGGTAATAACGAAATGGTGACAAATAAAGCAGTCATTATGCTCTTTTCCATATGATCCTCATAAAATAAATATTGATGGTTCATTGATCTCAAATCATTTTTGTAATTGTATATTTTATGTTGAACCAAAGCGCCAATTTTACTAAATTTCATTCCATACTTTAAGTAATAGTACTTTATCTTTAGAGACCTGCAGTAGTTAGTACAGGTAGTTTCTGCTACATGAGAATATTGTCAAGAAACTGTTAACATGGAGATTGTGACTTAAAGCAGGCTGGTGGAGCACTTCTCAATTACATCAGCAGCCGTAAACTCGGTTGAATATCTGAAAGTAACGTTGTAAGTTGTACAGCGGTTGCTTGGGGAACAGCCAAACTGTTCTTCTCGCTTTCCGCTGGAGCTCTAATCTCAAAGCTAATTAATCCGAGGATAGGCTTTGGTTCCTAATACTCCTTTTCCTCAAGCTTAGCTTCTTTTCTTCCTCTTCCAAGGGTCGTATTCATCGTCAGTTGCTTGAAGAACTTTCCATTTCATTCTGAATTCAGCTGACTAAATGGATAACAGAGGAATTGCTTAACGATGGTCATACGGTGCTGAAAAATAATCAGTCACAAGAATTAAGCCCTTTATTCTGTTCCTTAGTCGGGTCATCTCTAGATGTGCTTGGTGCTCTTTTTCCCCTTACTACTTTAAGGTGTCAATGTATCATTTCAGTTCCTGGAGAAATATGAGCTGTAATATGAACAATGCCTTGTGTTCAAACTTATTCAACAACACTATACTACAGTTTGCAAAGAATTAAGGATGCAGTTCTCTTCCATGAAAATATATTTAGTGCAATATCCTGAGTAGTAACCTTTTCTTCCAAAAGAACTACTAGAAATGATCTATGCAAGTGACTTCTTTAAGCAATGTAAAAATTAAATAAACATCAAGAAAAACTTGTCCATTGTATTCAATAATTTACTGCTTTTTCAAGATTTTATAAATATTTTCATATTTTTCTTGGATGCAGTAATAATATTATTAAAACCATTCTTTGTTATCTAGTTTCTCAATGTGCATGTATGACAGTTTCTAATGAAAGTATATCCGTAAAATATTCACATTTTATTTTGTATAAGAAGAAATAATTGCTTTGTCGAGCAGTTATCATTTGAACGCATTCAACATACTGTCTAATTGTTCCTTTTCTCTCGATGAAAAATTCCTATAACAAAATAGGATACCATATTGTGTCCTTTAATAAAAATTTTCTCTCAATAAGCAAAATGCTTAAGGCTCACAAGATATTGATAAAGGGCATTTGTTCATTTATTTTGTTCGATGCATTCCTCTTGCCATATTAAGCTCCAGTGGTTTTAACATATTTATTATATCAACCCCAAAGTTGTTTTTTTTTTTTTTTATCCCCTTCGGCCTCAGAAATATAAAAGATATTCGGAATCGACCGAGTAAAAGAGATAGCACGTGCAAGGGAATGCTGTTGGAAATAAAATTACGATAGAGATCAGCAGGATGCGTGCAACGACTACATTGATAATGGTAGTACTGGCCGGTTAAATAGGACAAATATGGTTAAGTGGTGGTGTTGGTGGTGGTATCTTTATTGCTGTAAAATTCTGTATACACATTACAAACATATTTTGTGAATGGGTCTTAGACCATACATGCTTAAGTATGATACACAGTTATAAAGAGTAACATATAATAAAAAATAAGACGATATTAAAAATACAGACATAGTTAACTTTATTACGCTTGGCATCTACAACATGTGTATTTCAAAGAAGACGTCTTCCTGCATTTGGATGCAGAAAGATCCTCGACTTCATTGCAAAGACTGTCATGGGACGGTCGACAGTTCGCAAAGTAAAAAAATCCAACGGGCTTAGTAAATGGTTGCGGCCAGTGGACTGGTTCGTCTCTACCATGCTCAGCTGTCTCATAGCTGCAAGACTGTGGTGAGAGCGCTGCTCCATTGTTCTGATACAGCATTGAGTGGATTTCCAACACATGTAACAAATTGTCCTGGTTGTTTCCACAACAATGAAGTTTACCATTTGACATTTCTACTAACTTCAAAACATCAGAGTTTCACTATCCCACAAGAAACACATAAAGGCACATAACATGAACTGAGGTGACAAAAAACTCAGTTTTCATCACAACTAACTTGAATGGAAACATTCTTTTTAGAAAAAAATGTGTGTTACAACTTCCTTACCAATAGGCCCAATAGTTCAGGGAGTAACATTTGTGTTAACTTTATTTTTTAGTCTTTAGTTTTCAGCTTCCTCAGCTGTGCTGAATTTTGCTGCATTTGTCTTGTCATTTTTTATAACTCACCACCATATGAGATCGAAATGCCTTATAGAACGTATAACTCATATATGTAATGTACTTCCTTTAATTAAGACACAAAGATAACCGAATCCTTAAATATTTAACATTTTGCAGTACCTAATGAACAATCGAAATATTTAAAACCTCAGGTTTTATGTTGTGTTATTTCCAATTATCATTTTTATTAAAATTGGTTATTTCTTTTTAAATGCTGAAAAGTTTGTTTTTGAAGTAGAATCTCCAAATTGTACTTTAGGGTCGTCACTTATAACAAATGCAATCTTTTTTTAAAAGAATGATGCAGTCACAAATAACGGTATGTTTAAAAAAGATTTAAACTATTTTGTAGTATGAATCAAGATTGCAGTCAAGTTATTTGAGTTACTAGCCGCGTGAGCGAAGCAACCTACTGGGATAGTACAGCCGCCCCATCCGGGAAAAGGAAGTTAGAATAACCGCGAGTGAAGTTAGTACTTTTATTTTAGTATTCATATTGTTACTGAACGCATAAATTATACTGTATTTAATGAGTTGTAAGAAATGTAAAAGTAATGTCAACAATATTTAACCGGCATCTGCATGGGAAATTACTGTATTTAATCTACATTTTCTTTTGTAAGAACACTTTTCCTATTTTCTTGCGAATCGTCTTATCACTGCTCTGTTTTCAAATATGTATCGTACCCAACTTCTCCTTAAACAATATATTTATGTAGTGACATAAGTTCAATTTACACACGGTGAAAGAATCATACGAACAACCAACACTAGGTGACAAAGCCTCCCTCAAACTAACTGCGAACTGCTACCTACACAGGCATTATACTACCATGATGACTGGCTTCTCTCGGCACGCAGCCTCGCTCTACCAGCCCATAACTCAAACAATCTCACTGTATATATTTTTATTGAAGCAGTTTTAACGTTCACACGATTAGTGTAACTATTGCATGGGCCTTTGGCCGCACGTGCTAATAACGTCCTTGTAACAATCAAAATATACCTACATAGCCATACATGCACACACTCGTATGTACATACAGACCTACGTTATATATATATATATACTTAAATCACGCGTTTTCTATGAATAACGTTATATACAAACATGAATAAAACCCTTACCCCTGGGGTTCTCCTCCCTCATTTCTGTTCTCTAAAGCCATTAATCTTCTTTGTCGGGCCTGGACTGGAAATATTCCCCATTTGTGTGAGTGCCTCTCGTGTACCAAACTGCCCGGCAGTTGTTCAAACTTTTGTTGATATTCGGAAACTGTGGTGGTAAATGACCATTTCTTAATATCTCTGTTTCCCTGCATTTTGCCAAATTATACCTCCAGGTATCACTTTCTCCGCACTGTGGGAAAATTCTTTTCCCGAGAGCATTAACTGTTATATTTCTTTTCCAGGCGCTAATCTGAACCATGCGAGACCACTTCTTTCTTCTCTCTCATAGACATCTGGATAATTCCCCCTCCCGCACATCTGATCTATTTGAGCCTGCAGGTTAAGCGATACTTTTTCTGCACATTGAGTGTCAGTATTTTGCCTATGTATATCACGCAAATGTCTGTTAACCATTTTCCAACTATTGCGTGCATTGTTCTCTCCCCTTAACCAAATATACCTTAGTCCAATTTTGTCTGGCCTTCCCTTACTTTTGATGCGAGATCCGAAGCTACAGGACCACTACCAATACACAAGAAATAAAGCCTAAAAGTATAATGAACAAAAGCTGCATATATTAACTAGTACTAAGCTTGGATTAAATAAAACTCAACTTTTAGGAATAATTTAGTGTTTCATACTTGGGTTTAAACAGCATTGCAATACAAAGCATGTCTAGCGCCGTCTCATCAACTGTTACGTAAAATGATTATGACAACTAATGTAAATTGTCAAATGTTCCACTGTTGGGCATTTTAATTTTCGGTTCTCAATAGACTTTCATACAAGTACTGTCACTTCTACATACTATGAATATTACAGTTCTGCATTGTAAACATTTTTACAATAAAAATATTTTAATTTTCTCTTCAACTTTTAACGCCCAAATTGTTTTACACATTCAATCAGGTTGTTGCACATATTTCTTTCATATCAGCATTTTACTAAGCCTGTGCCTATAGTGATTATAACTTTTATATTGCAATACAATTGTGGAATATCGGAAAACGTTTTGTAAATGCATAAGAAGTAAAAAAAACATATTGATAAATATTCATCTACAGCTTCTATTTAGCTTCAATGAAAAAATATTATTACATGTTTTTTCTGCCCGCACACCCACTCTTATGATGCTTTCCATTAACTAAGCTAGGAAAATAATACCACAAAACTACAGATCCCTCTATGGTATGGTTTACATATCAAATAACCACATAGTAAGTTGCTTAACGTTCGAATACAGCGATTTCCTATTGCTATATGCAATCCTCTCTCATGCATTAGTGATATCTTCTCTATGTTAAATTTTAGGTTATTGCACACGTAAAAGTCAATAGTTCTGACACATAATTGATCAGCTTTGCTTGTATTGTTTGGTATGTTAATGCTATATGACAGGTTTCTCAACGTTGGATATAATTTCAGAATTATGCGGCGCTAAAATGTATTTTGTGTAAGTGATGAAAAACAAAGCGCCTAACCACTGACATTTGTGCAACAGGCTCATTACAGCTCAACCAAATAATAGACACATTCCCGTTTCTAAAGATCTCTACTATGATTTCAAATAAACATTTAGTATAAAATATTTTAAAAGCATTGTCTATTAATCTAAATTACAATTTTCTGGTATGCAGCATCTCTCCCTGTTTGCGTTAAGTGCATTTACCTTGTTGTCAGTGTAGCCAACTGTATACCTTCACTATAAGCAATTGTTTTTGCGTATTCAGCCAAACATTATGAAATCATTTTGCAAATTAATGTAACAATATGTACCTAAGCAACTATAAATCTAATAAACACGTTGTTCAGAAGGATTACATTTCTTCTCTGTTTTGTTTTTCTCACTTGGTATTAATACATGGAACAGTAGCGACTATAAAAGTCGACTTTCGTCTATTTCATTCTCAATGTTTCTGAATATGCAGGTATTCATAAGTAAGTATAACATTTTATACAATTGTTAATAATCCGTGGACGAGTTTCATATATATATATATATATATATATATTACTTTCATCCTTATTCTATGCATGAAATAGTCCCTAGTGTTTCTAAATGGTATAAACACCGATGAAAGTATCCCACAAGCACTTTCCATTTAAGGCTTAGCTTTTCTCCATCCTCTTGTGAATATGCCATATAGAACTCATTTGTGAAATCGCAAGAACAATTCTGGAGCTGAATGTGCTAATCCAGGGTTTCTGGAACTCTGGTCAATAACCACTTAACTGACTATGAGATGGTTCATCTGTGAAATTGATAATCCGCTAGGTAGTTTAATACATTTTGCAACTCCTTTACGAGGGTAGGTCCATAAGTTTCCGGCCTAACCATTTTCTAGGTATGATAAACAGAAAAACTATATTTGACTTTTCAATATAGTAACCCTTTACTGCAATACACTTCTCACATCTTTGAATTAACATTTCAGTCCCCTCCAAAAATAGCCACAAGTTTTGTCTGCAAAATGGGCATAAACGACATCTATCATATTTTTTTTTTTCGTTACGTTTATTTCCTTCCTCGAAAGTCCTTCTTGAGTTTTGAAAAGAGGAAATAGTCACTGGGTGCTAGATCTGGATATAGAGGGTATGGTCCATCTCCCTGAAGCCAAATTTCTTCACAACTTCCTTTGCAACAAGAGCTGTATGCAAAGGCGCGTTGTCGTGAAGAAGGCGCACACCACCACTCAGCTTTCCTCGTCTTTTCGGTTTGATGGAAGCCCGTAGTCTGTGCAGTAGGCCAACACAGTACTCCCCATTTACTGTGGTGTTCCCCGGCTTGAAGTCAATGAAGAATATTCCTTCACTGTCCCAAAAGATTGTGGCCATGATTTTGTTTCACTGAGTGACTTTGACCTTTAGAGGCGGTGCTTTGCTAGGTTTACGCCACTCACTTCATTATCTTTTGGACAAGGCATCATAGTAGAGAACAGTTTCATCTCCTGTAACAATGATTTGCAGAACTTCTCTCTCCCTTTCTCTCTCTCTCGTTGCCACGGCAGAGCTCCAGAAATGCCTGAAAAAAGATGACTAATTGCTGCCTTTGGACTGAGGAAATAAGTCTAGGCACCCATCTTGCACCAACCTTATTCATGTTCATGAATATTTAGGACTGTTATTTTAGAAAGGCCCAACTTTGCTGCTATTTCTGTAACTTTGAGTCACCGCTGCCAGTCTTCCATAATTTCTCCTTCCACAAGAGCGATGTTTTAAGGAGTTAGCACCTCCAAGGGCTGAGCTGTACGCTCTTCGTCTTCACGACACATTTCTAAATGTTGGCCCATTCTTTTACGGTAGAATATGATCGGGGTGTTTCCCCATTCACATCGTTCAATCACTGTTTATTTCGTTTGAACACTTCAAGACTCCATTTTGAACATGTCACAATCTTCTACACATAGCCTTCTTTAAGCAACTATATCTGAACAACTGTAATTATTTACTTTACAGATAAGGTATGACACAGATAAGGTTTTTTTGAAGGCGATAATCGTTATCGGCAAGGCCGGAAACTTATGGACGTATATATAGATTCATTTGTTATTTATTGGATAAAGTACCTTAGTATCTCTAGATTATTTTCCTAAATAAATGTTTTTTTCCCGCATTTTCAATATTTGCATCAACATTTTTTAGAGTTTGAATAAAAATCCATCCAATAATCTGACGTTTTCAAAACCAATCAATGACCTTTCTCTAGTGGAGAGAATTTTCGAATGGTTTAATTAGATATTAAAAATATTCAGAATACAAGTAGATGATTTCATCTTGCGATGTAATCAAAGACATAAAAGATCATTACTCATAATTAATTTTTGTGTAACTTTTCATTTAACTTAACACGAGCTCATAACAAATAAATAAATAAAATGTAATTAAAAGAAAATAAACATTAGGAGAATTTTAATTAATAAATAATTGTTAGTAATCTAAATATTTCTTCCGGGCTTGGAAGCTAAGGTGTCCAAACGTTTCATCCCTACTTTCTGAATAAGTAAGAAAGTTTTAATTTCATAGGTAATACAAGGTTACTAATTTTAAAAAATTGCTATTTTCTTTAATTACGGTAATGAATCATATTTGAAAAGATTTACAAGTTGCTGTTTTATATGAAATAATTGTATAGTTGCGTTCCTTTAGAAGCATTTTAAGTAGTTATAATACTTCGCGCAATATTATTCCACAGAATCTATAGTTAATACAATCCTTTAAATACGAATTAAACATCGTGCCATCCAATTATTTGATTACAGACCCGGTGGCGGGGACTGTATCAGCCGATAAGCCATCGCCTACGGGCAGTCGGACTGTACTGTAGTCGGGACGGGAGGAACACAAGATTTGGTGGTAGAAATACTAGAGCTACAGTCTAATTACTTTTATTAATGTACTTAAAAGTTAAATTCGTATACACACAAGGTGATGCTGAAACTACATGAGTTCGCTTTCAATTCATTTTTGGCAATTAGTTACTGTACTTAATGGGCATAAGAAGCTCGTTTTTTAATAGAATGGTATAGTAAGGCCTAGTAGTTTCCATTTAGTATTCTCTACGTATTGTACTGTAGGACTAGACACGAGCTTATTTCATTGCTCAAGTGATATCAATTGAATGACGTAGTCAATCTAGCGGTTCTGTAATCTTCATAGGCCTACCCCGACCCGCGTAAACCTGTTCGACTTATACAATGGCTTGTCGACCGATGTTATCCCCCCGTCTCCCTTTAGTCATGAGATAATTGAATCATTCGACATGTGGCAATGCATTAATGTTTGTTCAAATATATGAAGTCAGCTGTTTGTGTGTATCGTTTAATTAATGAAGCGAACTTTATTTTAAAAGCTCTGCTCAATCAAATGGGTCAATGAGGCGCATGTTGGATTTATTTTCAGGATTCAAATTGCTGCATATATTTAGAGCACAATATTCGCAATCATTAGGGATGCTATAGTATTGTTATTTAAAGCCAAATATTTTTCTACTCCTAAAGTTCCTTCAGGGTTGGAATTAAATATGCCTCTACTTTTGTTTTGCGTATTTAATTTTATTACCAAAATATTTATATACTTATTTGGAACAGATCTTCAGCTTCCTGCTTGGTTTATTCCTCTCTTTCCCAATAGCCTATAGCTTTTATTTACTCGTAACGGAGAGAATATATGCTCCACATAAATTCTATTGGCTAAGATTGCCGGCTTTGCATCTTACAGCGAGTTTAATTAATTTCAGCCTATATGAATTATATATTTATAAACTTTCCATTAGAATTTGTAAGAGTTTAGGTGGCGGGAGTTTAATTCGACGTCGTTGTTGTTTCTCGCAAATAACTCTTCTTGTCGATCTACAGGTGTTGTCGGTTTTTGGGACTTGGTAGTTCCGGGTTGAGTGGGGTATTAAAGGTGACGTGTTGATGAGAAAGAACACCTTATTATCTGCCACTTGACGTCGTTTATTGAACCAACAAGTGCATACCAGGACGTTTCTTGTCGGACCGCAGTAATGAGACAGTTGGCAGACGGGCGATCTATAATGCTTGACAAGTAGTAGTTTTATGTACAAAGAATGTTCTGGCATGAAGATTAAAAGATGGAGTCTCGGCCTTATGATGTGGGAGCCGAAGTACTTTGGCCGCTCTTGCTCTGACTGCCTAGAAAAAATTATGAAGATTGTCTATCAAGTGTCGAAGACAGATTTCCAAGCCGAGTACTCAGGACTCGTTCTAACAAAAAGGGCGATTTCATATGCGCGGCCGGTCCTTAAATACTGTAATACTCGCTTGAACACGCCTATTTTCATGCTACTATGGATTTAGGCATCCTTATAGGCTATCGGTGACATCACGGGGTTTCGCTACTGTTCGCTAGTTCAGTTTTCTGACAGTATCTGCTCCGTGATTCCTCTTTATTTCGATTGCAGCAGCCAGGTCCGTTACAGGTTAAAGACCTATAACGGAGCTGCAGGTGTTACAGCAATGCCTCCGCTAACGCGCCACCTGAAGGGAGGGGGTAGCATTCCTTTCCTCAGAATACAAAGAAAGGTTTTACTCCATTGTCTGCCAAAACGATCCATATGCCGTACGAGCGAGCTTTCCTCTTTTTTTTTTTTTTTTTTTTTGATATTTCCACACTTACAGTAACCCTTTGCTTACATGTAACAAGGACGGTATCAAACTGATAATATTAACAACAGAAAACGCATTTAATTTCTTATGTAGCATATGGAATGTAGTCGAAAAGTTTAAATAAATTCTAGCTTGAACAATTCCTAATATTGATTCATGGTCTGATCAGCATACCATAAATGGTACAAAGCCTCCAGATAATATTTAAATGTTCATAGCACGTCATGTTTATTCCTCTCAGCTATGCTCATTCCCTCTGGTCACAGAATCTGACAGTTTTTGTGTAGAATATATATCACTTTTTTTCTATAACATTTTGAAGAACTTACTTTGGGTTCTGAAAGTTATCCGGTATTTCTCTGTATTTTATCTTGCATCCAACTAGGCACTTGGTGGGAAACAAAAGCACTTTTCTTTTTAACACTTTTTATTTCCTTAATCTTGACATCAGTGGACACACTGTTGAAGAAATAGCTCTCGCCCGACTTGTTCCTTCATCAATCAGAGCGAAATTGTGTGGGCGACTAGGAAGTGCACTGTTGTTAAACCATTGTTCATTTTAACAGACAGTGTTGAGGCAAAACAATAAAGAAATTGACCATTTATAAAAATAATAATAAAGGTTGAAATTCTCGCTACATTCTACAAAAAACGCGAAGAAATTTATTTCTGTTTTATAACAGAACGACAGGAATATTTGCGAGTAACTCGTCTGGAGTGGGAAAAATGACTTAATAAATTGGTTGAAGTTTCATCGGAGTCTTTTCAGGTGATATACACAATATACTATAATGAGTAGCAATAACAACGATTGACTAAATGTGATACATTAATGATAATAATAATAATAATAATAATAATAATAAAAAGTAATAATAATAGAACAGTGGTTTTTGTACTGCATACAAAAGTTCTTCAAGATTTCCATATGCCCTACTCAATCCAACTGTTGACGAAACACTCTTCTGCTTCCCTATATGGGTGAATCTACAAAATTAATTGACGATCTTACAATTAAGGTTCGAAAGTTATAGTTGAGATACATTAGTAACGAGTAATGTGTAAACGGCACTCAGTTGCGTTAATTTATTCACTGACATGGCTAAGACGAGCGAATCATGCTTTTCAGCAGCAAGCACTTGGTTGAGAAACGTGGCTTGCATAAATATCTGGAATTTTCTTTTACCCTGGATTGGCACATGCAGCTAAATTTAAATACCAAAGGCACAATAATTTTGTTCTTCCATTCTCCACAGACATATAATCTTCTGTATGTAAGGAAGTTAAAGATTTTTTTTTGATTGATTTATTTATGGACGCTCTTTAACATCTCAGGTCATCAGCGTCCCATTCAACTTAGGGCGTGAAACGGCCGACAAATTTTGCTCAGAGGCCTCTCTTTCAGGCTTGAGGTTCTTTTTCGTGCCGTAAATGTACGACACGGGACCCACGGCTTTACTTCCCTTCCGAAGGAAGCCATTCTTTGGATTTTTACGCCCGAAAAAATCCATCGATCCTGGCCGGGTTCGAACCCGCGTTTTGAGCGTAGGAGTTTAAAGATTAGTAAAGGTATTTGCCGCATATTCCTGGCATTGAACATTGACTCGTCCAATTTGTTGCTCGTTTAATTTCAACCAAATACAATACACTATCATGGCAATACTGTCCAAATGGAATTATCGCATTTTCAGTTGTAACCATGTTACTGTAGCTGGTTCGCAATTGTTGATTCATAGATCTACGCGAAGTATTTATAAGGCAATTAACACTACATTGATGAGACTGCTTCTATAAAAAATAAAGAATAATATGCGAGATTTTATTTAATAGTGTTTTACCTACTGAAGCATCACAGGCAGTAGACATTGATGATACATGAGATGAAATGATAACCTGGGAAAGGATTTTTTTAAGGAAAGAAGTATTCCAGGTCTAAGCTAAGGGTACCTCCTCGGCATTTGCCATTTATGAGGACTGAAGAAAATCTGGAAAAAACCTCATTAAGGGAGGATGGTCTTGGTATGGACCTCCTCATGAGTTCGCGCCTTAACGACCCCGGCCACACGTGGCGGTGCAAGTAAATTAAATAATACTACAGTATATATACGATATATATACATATATGTATATATAACGGTAGTAATGTATACATATGTATATATCTATACATTACTACCGTTTATTAATTGTTTTATTCTGCAAATAGTTTTAACAAGTACAACTCCCGATATTAAGAAATAACAATGTTGGTATTTGTACATGCTTACGACGTTCTAAAAACTCTCTGTCTGATCAAAAAACACAAAAGTTAAGGGAAATCTTTAATATACCTCCAGGTTTGGGGACAAAAGTAATCGCTGAAAACCAAATCCGGCGAATATGGCGGATGTGAAAGCGAAGATCAAGCAGTTTTGCAGCAACAATCCCAGACATGTGTGAAGGCGCATTATCGTGATGAAAGAGAACTTTCTTTTTCGCAAGGTGTAGAAGTTTGGCCTAAATAATATCCGTCAGTTGCTCCAGTAGTGAAGCGTAATACTTCCCGGTGATAGTTCTGTCCTTTAGACTACGAGCACCACACCATGAGAATCCCAGAAAACCAAAGTCTTAACTTTTCCTGCAGATGGAACCGTTTTACTTTCCTTGTTGCATTTTACCTGTTGCCATTGTTTGGCCTGCTCCTTCGTCTCTGGCATATAGTGATGAATCCATGTTACATCTACTGTTATGAAACGTTGGAGATACTCACTGGAATTACGTTTAAACAAGTCTAAACACTCTTGCGAAATGTTCATGCGAATTCGTTTTTGGTCCATTGTTAACAAGCGCGGCACCCAAAGCTTCCTGCAAAATATGCTGGACAGGGCATGTCGAGGTCTTTGCACTATCAACCAGCTCCTGTACGTACATTCAATCGGCGAGCACGAGCACGGCATTGTGAATTTTTGTCACAATCTCGTCACTAGTTACAGTTTATCGCATTTCCTGAGCACTCCTCATCTTGAATGGATGTATGACATTGCTTAAATTCAGCAGCCCACTTTTAACTGTAAAAAACGAAGGAGAAGAATATTTTAATGTGTAATCTAAATCCTTGTGTACTTCTGCTTGGATTGAACCCTTCACAAAATGAAGTACTTTATGACACACGTGTTTCATTTTTATCCATTTTGTAGAAAATGTTAACAGTAATTTCTTTATACGGTCGTCACAAACAAGCGTCTGAAACGTTACAGTGCACCATCTTAAAGATGTGTATAAGCATGTATGGCCGCAAGGCCTGTACAACAGTTGTGCTTACTTTTGTTAATTGTAAACCTGCCTTAAAAATGCTTCTGCTACTACTGCTGCTGCTGCTACTACTGCTGCTGCTGCTGCTGCTACTACTACTATTTCTACTACTACCACTACTACTGCTGCTACCACTACTACTACTACACTATTACTACTGCTGCTCTTAATACTACTACCACTACTACTACTACTACTACTGCTGCTACTACTACTACCACTACTACTACTATTACTACTGCTGCTCTTAATACTACCACTACTACTACTACTATTACTATTACTACTACTTCTGCTATCACTACTACTACTACTACTACTACTACTACTACTATTACTACTACTACTACTACTACTACTATTACTACTACTACTACTACTACTACTATTACTACTACTACTACTATTACTACTACTACTACTACTACTATTACTACTACTACTACTATTACTACTACTACTATTACTACTACTACTACTACTACTACTACTATTACTACTACTACTATTACTACTACTATTACTACTATTACTACTACTACTATTACTACTATTACTACTACTATTACTACTACTACTACTACTATTACTACTACTATTACTACTACTACTACTATTACTACTACTACTACTACTACTACTACTATTACTACTACTACTACTATTACTACTACTACTACTACTACTATTACTACTACTACTACTACTACTATTACTACTACTACTACTAATACTACCACTACTACCACTACTACTACTACTACTACTACTACTATTGCTACTACTACCACTACTACTGCTGCTACCACTACTACTACTACACTATTACTACTGCTGCTCTTAATACTACCACTACTACTACTACTACTACTGCTACTGCTACTACTGCTGCTACTACTACCACAATTTAACAACTGTTATAGTAATGTGTCCATCTTCACGACTTCTCTGAGTCGGGGAGAACATATAGAACACCCTAGTATGTGATTTTATATATATATATATATATATATATATATATATATATATATATAATTTGTTCCTTTGAACATGTAGAGTTTATAGTAGTGTCACAAATTATTCATGACATGCTTCAAAATATACAGTATAATAGTATTTAGAATGCTTTGTATGTAAACTCTTGTTTAGACAGTGACAAAATCTGTAAACATAAATGCGCATTTCGATATATATTTAGGTTTTAGCTATACAATCGTATAATAAAACAATTTATTTAACATACAACTTCACTACAAGGCATGTAGAAGGCTCAAAAGGACTGTTGTTGATTTGTTTTGTTTATGAACGCTCCTTAACATCTCAGGTCATCAGCATCCCATTCAATTCAGGGCATAAAACTGCTGATAAATTTTGCTCAGAAGCCTCTTCTTTCACGCTTGGGGTTCTTTTACATGCCTGAAGTTTACGACATGGGACACACAGCTTTACTTCCCTTCCGAAGGAAGCCATACTTGGAATTTTACGCGCGAAAAAATCCGTCGATTCTGGTGGGGACTGAATCCGCGAATTTGGGTTTAGTGGGCAAGCATGTCTACAGGACTACACAATGTATGTATATTCATGTGTGTTTTGAAAACCTTACAGTTCGAGTTGGCAGTAGATGCGTTTTGCTTTAATATGTATGATTCAACTTATAAACGAAATTTGAGAAGATGGAATTTGTACATGAACCCGTTAATACTTCCCTTGTAAGCCCAAAGTGTTACATACTTGCCTAGCTCCTCATGAACCAATCACGAGGCTGTTCAATAAAAATTGTCATTTTCACAGACCAACTTTCTCGCGCAAAAATAAAATTTTATAACACTTTGTTAGCTTAATGCGTAATATACACTTGGTACTAGTTTCATTGTTACTGTGATACCTGTGCAGGTTGAAACATGTTCAGTTTCACCTACAGCAAAGTGCAGGCGACACGCGACGAAAAATATGCTACTCTGAAAGTCTGCTTTCATATCAACAACTCTTCAAACTAGGGCCTATGAAATGTTACAGGGGGCCTACGGAGAGTTTGTTCTTCGCTATAGCAAAGCTCGAAGATGTTTTGATATTTAAAGCGGGAAGGCAATCAATTTCATAGGATGCTAAACCTGGCCTCCAGTTTTTGCTCTAACAGAAGAAAATAATTAACACCTCTTGTCATTGTGAAAGAGGGTTGTCACATAACATTAAGAACACCACAAATTTTAAAAAATTTGGTAATTGAAAGTTGCACACAAGACATGTTCGTGCATGGTGCGCTCCAAAACGTGTGGAAATCTAGATCATCAACATAAAAAAGAAGAACTGGTTCCTTCTTCTAGTTTCTTCTTTTTTTTTATCATATTTCGATATGCAAGGAATGGTTTACCAGCATCTCATACTTGCACACACTGTAACTGCAGAGAATGCCCTGAAAACTCTACTAGGGCATGTTACAATGCACGGAAATGCAGCCTTGTAATAAACTGGGTGCTGTACCACGATAATGTACTGATACGAGCATGTGTCCCTCACCCTCCCTATAGTCCACATTTAACCCCGTGTGACTTTTTACTTTTTTCCAAGTTGAAGATATTCCTTCGTGAAAGGCATTTTCCATCATCAGAATTAATCACGAAGGCTGCATAGGCGAATTTGAAGAAAGTTGTAAAAAACATGATTTGCAGCGAGTCTTTAAAGATGATAGAAACGTGACAGGTGCATTGCATCCAACGGAGATTTCTTTGAGAAAGACCATAAAAATAATGAGGATGCTTTTTAATACTCAGATTTGAATGTTCTACTGATAGCGGTATTTACTTGAAATGCCTAACTAATGGAATTCGAAAATACGCAGCTTGGTCGATTTCTTTGAAAATTGCTTAAATAGTGTTAGGCATTGATTTGTTTTCCTTGGCGAGCTCTGCATACTATAATACATGCATTTTGTCACAGATATGTGAAAAAAAGACCTCAGCAATTTTGCTGTATATTCTCACATTAGTACTAAGAAGATTGTTCAGTTATAAAAGTTGTAGACTCAAATGTTGCTTGTATGAAGGTGAGTTAAACAGTCTTAAAACATGGGTAAGTTATCTAATATGCATTGTATAAATGTATTTTTTCCCTCAAGATTTTTCAACTCTGCATAGTCTTGTTATAAACATGTTACAAAGCAGTTATATATTTGGCATTAAAATTAGATTTGCTGCTATTAGCCGTCATGGAACGAGGATATTGTTGATGTATAGCCCCATTTAGAGTAGGAAAATTAGCAAGAGAAAATTTCCAGATCCTTAGAAAGCTGGAGATGTGTAGGATATTCATGTACCTCATCATCCAACGCTCGAGATCTGAACGCCCAAGCTCAAAAAAAGACCTTAGCTGTAATCAAAGCAATGGGGGAGTCCAGTTTGCACACAGATCAAATAATCATATCCTGGAGATCAGCAAGGAATTTAGACAACACACCTTAGGCTGAGCGTTTTTCTTCTTAACTGCAAATGACTGCTGCAGTGTTACGCTGACAATGACGACCGGAGCATTCTTTTTACTGGTGAGAAACTATTCAACATCGAAGAAAGCTGAAACGGTTAAAATGGCAGTACACCTTCACTTTACATAAGACTTGTGATAGGGCCCTCAATGTCCAGAGAAGCCACAACCTGCCTCAGTAATGATTTGGTGGGGAGTGAGCTATGATGGTGTCTCCAAGTTCTATTTCTGTCAGAAGGGATTGAATAAAACCAATAACGTGTAGATCTGGAATCTGTAGTGGAGAGCCTGAATACCACTTTGTTCAAGAACAGGCACCGGAGTTTCCAGCAAAATTCAGCTTCATTAAGACTTTGCGCTTTAAAGAAATGTTCCAGTTCTATTAAAACTTTATTAGCGTTCTTTCAGTCCCGGCCTGAACCCTCTAGACTGCAACTGTGGTCACTGCCTACATATTATTGCAGTTCTGTGCGTTTTTCTTTTTTGTATTCCATTATCAGTATTAAAAAGTATTAATGTTAGCGTTGAACGTTATTGTACAAATATTTAAGTAAATTCGAGTGTATTAAAAAAATTATGACATCCGCAGTATAAAATATAACATTTCAACTGATAAGTCTTGTGTCGGCGAGTACATTTAACTATTTCACTTGCACATATATTTCATATGTTAAAATGTATAGTCACAACAGACCAGTTTGCATAACTTACATACCGTTTTATTCATAAATGAACACTCTTATCATCATGATCACTTAAATTTATTGTACATCTTAATTTTACAATTGATAATTAAATCCAAAACACCAAAACATATTTATCTTTTGGATATATTTTAATATCGGTTGAAACAATGAGGATATTTCAAAGTTATTATATTAATTTATTATATTAATGTATTTTATACAATATGTACTCCTTATATGGGATGTTTTGTGACGCTATTTGCTATTCTTGAATTTATAGAAACAAATTTTCAAGTGGCGCATTTTCCCTTTAAAAACGCGGCATTTTACAGCTGTACAAGTGAGGCAGGTCTCTGGCCTCTTTTAGCTGATCGCAGGAAGCCGACCAGATCGGCGCGCGGCAGTGGAATAGTTAATATATACTGTAGTTACATAACTAAACCTGACAACAGTTCGCTACCAATAGACCTTGCAAAATTATTATGCTTGTCATTCTTTGAAGGCGATAATACACAACTAACACCTCGTTGGACTTCATTTTAGTTTTTTCCAACAACTTTTTTTTTTCCCGCAATCACTGGAAGTTTTTTTAGGGGGGGGGGTGCACTCAGCATGAAAAGAGAAAAGTCATTCCACATGTAGTTCAAACTGAATAAATGAAAACCAAACTGCATAAAAATGTCTACATTTTTGTTGTAAATGCTTACACGTTTTCAAACAGCAATTCATTAATAATTTGTAATTCCACCATTTCAAGCCTCGCTAATGAGAAATGGGAACATAATGGACGCAAAAAAAAAAAAAAAAAAAATACAAAATGCAAAAATAATAAAGTATTAATTGCTTTATGTTTTATGTCAATATTTCAGCAATTTCCGAACACAAACATTGGCAAAGCATTCAAAAGATTTGATGCCCAGATACTCGTTTCATCAGTATTATATTTCGTACATCCTTTATGTGATTTAAAACTTTGCTTTTAATATTGCAGTTTTGGAAAGCTGAACGGATTCAGTTCCCTTGTCACTGCAAACGATGCATACGTGAGTATAATATGCATGCCGCTTACTTCCATGGCCGAGGTTAGCAAGCGTGTTAGAATATTTTTGGTGCATACACACTCTCGCACAGGAAGCACTACAAGCCATGCTAATCTAATTACCAGCCTGCCGTCCACTGCCAATGTTGGTCAGACGGTAGCTAACCACTGCAGATGAACAGTTCGCTCCCAATGAACATTCTTGACGAAATACTCTGCGTACACCACATTATGTTGTTACCCTGAGGCAATTCTCCAAAAAGACCAAGGTTAGCTTAACCAGCAGAAGCAGAGGATAGATACAGGATCCATTAAACGCAGGAGTATTTGTTCAAACAAACACACAAAAACAACCTGCTTAGCTTTAGCTTATTATTATAATTATTAAAATTAAATAGCTAACCTACAAATGAAAAAAATATACACACCTTAGATTGAGACTTAAAATAGAGTTTATGTAAAAAATTAAGATTCTAGAACTTGCTTTAAAAAAGCACCTTTAAAACAAACATTTTATTATTTCTTTTTGCAAAAGATGCAATTTAAAGCAAGTTATTTTTCGAACTTTAGAAATGCAAGATGAAGTAATGAACATGTGCATATACATTATAAAATTTGTAAATCTGTTATAAAATTACAAATTATTAAAATGAAATAATTAATTTAACGATTAAATTAGTTCATCAACATTTTAGAAAATTCCATGATCAGCTCACTTTTGAAACACGAACGGGTGTTTCATTCAAAAACGCCTCAGTTCGATTAACTATCTATTTAACATGCATTTAACTTAAACAGAAAACGTATAAATTTAGACATTGGGAGAAAGTTTAAAACTAATAGTGATAAAATTTTACGTTCCAACCTCAGCCTCAGCACTTTGAAATATCAAATGATCCTAACATTTTGTGCTTACATTTGAAAAATAATGCAATTGTTATCATATTTTTCTTTATTTCCTTATTTTTATTATTGCCTGGTAAACTGGACTCTTGTTTGAATTTGGACAGAACAATGCTACAAAAACTACTGACTATATAATGTAATAGTTATGTTTTTGTAGATATCAGGAGTTTCGAAATATTATTGTAATATTAACACTTGTAACATTAATCAAAATATGTTTCCATACCACCACTGACTTATTTTTTATTCTGTCTAAATTCAAACATCAATAACAAGAACAGAGGTTGCCAGGTAATAACAGAAAACAGTTGAATCTTCTTTAAATGTAATGCTAGTAGTAGGAATGTACTTTTATAATACACAGGTCTGTCTGATTTAACACAAGATAATTCACAATAAACTATAAAATGAACCTACAGTAAAATAAAATAAAAATTAAATTAAATTAAATCTATCAAAATAATTTTTTAAAAAAAATTAAATGTATATACAAAGAGGAAAGAAGACTTTAGGAATGACACGCACATATATACCGCTGGATTCAGTCAATTTGTTCCCCCCTCTCCCCTGCTCTTCCTTGCCTGCCAAATGTTAAGTATCTAGAAGTAGGGATCCCATTCAAAGTTTCAAAATAAGGGTTGCTAGGAGTGAATGGGTGACACCTAAAAGTTAACATACATAAGTTTTAAACTTCAGGCCGTTATTAAATTGTTTCTTGAATTTGGACAGAATAAAGTGATAAGTCACTCAGTTGTACAAATATTATTTTGGGTAAAATTACAAGTATTTATATTACTTAACAGCCTGTTTCGGAATTCCTGACAAATCCACTTACTTTCTGTTCCTTCTGGTAGGATATATACCATTTTAAAAAAATGTTACGAAATCACAACAATTACATTAAATATTCGGTAGTTTTATATACAGTTCTGTTCAAATTCAAATGACAATAACAACGGTTCAGGTTATCAGGCAGCGATAAAAACAATTGTATTACTTTTAAATTTAAACATCAAAAGATAGGGGTGCCATTTGAAATTCCAAAGGCTGAGAGTGCCTTTGGATGAAACCTTAAATTTAATCAACATTAGCTTTAAACTTCTACCTCATTATCTAAATTTGCATATTTTTATTTAAATTGCGTTTGGTTTAAATACGTAGTTATTCAAACTGGAAAGTTTCGAAATGAAGGTCCTGTGCATAGGCTCACTTTATAATGCAATTAGTCTCACTTTGCTCCGAATGATGTGTTCCAGTTTCATTTTATTGGACACAGTTGTTCATTTTTAATTTCGATTTAAATTTAATGAAATTAATTTAAAGTGTATGAAGTAATTTTAAAAAGTATTATTATTCGTTGATAAAGAATATATTAGAAGTGAAAATAAATTGAGCTGTATTTAGGATAGACTTTTAAGACGCTAGGATTATAATATGGAATTTAATAAATTCTTAAGGGAAGTGTTAAAGAGAAAGTGGGTTAAAATCATTTTTTACTATTTTAATGTTTATACTTTTCTGTTAATTTTGATATGATTTTCATTAATATTCCTTGTTTATAAGTATTTTAATAAAATTTTAACTATGTCACTACAGAATACCCCACCCCTCTTTTTTTTTTTAATTTCGCGAGCACTTTTTCAGTTAAAATCTATATCTCAGGAATTATTTGCTCTAGAAGGCTGTGTTTTGTCTTGAATGATAGAAAAAAAATTAGTTCATAAATTAACAGCATTTATTTCGATGATATTATCCTTTGTTGTTTTACAGAGTACCGCCACGGGTGGCCGAGGTCGTTAAGTCTCGGACTCGTGAGCGGGAGGTCTGGGTTCGAATACCACCAGGACCGTCCTTCCTGACTGAGGTTTTTTCCAGGTTTTCCTCAGTCCTCATAAATGGCAAATGCCGGGGAGGTACCCTAAACTTAGGCCTGGAACGATTTCTTCCATAAAATCCTTTCCCAATATATCATTTCTCTCGTTTATCATCAGTGTCCATCGCCTGTGGTGCCTCTGTAGCAGAAACGGGAGTTAAACACTATTCATTCATTGTTTTACAATGTTGGAGTGCCCTCAAAAAGTTACTTTTTTTTTTTTGTAAAAACATTTGCAATCATTGAAAAACTACGTCTCTTCCCATTTTTTCCGAATCTGTATAAGCTATCACTTTGAAACTTTTACAATTTATTATATTTTTGTAATGATGTAGATCTATTATGGTAGAGGTACGGCAAAAAGTGACAACATAAAAAAGTAAAATGTTGGGGAAAAAATATAAAAAAGGAAACGATTGAAAATAATTTATAATTTGCTTCAGATTCGTGGTATAGTAATGAAAATATATAAACATATTTCAATTATGTGCAACTGTATGCTGCAAAAGTTTCATATCAATTAGCTTTAATAGTCCTTGAGAATGTGGGAACTGAAGTTGGTAAATTTAATATTACAAGGATAGGCCTTTCATACTCCCCTTGAGAGGCCTCTGAGCAAAATTTTTCGACCGTTTCACGCCCAGATTTGAATGGGACGCTGATGACCTGAGATGTTAATGAGCGTCCGTAAATAAATCAAATAACAAAAAAATACTCAGCTTAAAATAAATATCCATAAGTGTAACAAATATAGAATCTGTTTTTCTTTCTTTCTTTCTTTCTTTCTTTTTTCCCTTTATTGAATGGTGTTTAACGCCCGTTTTTATTACTGAGGCACCACAGGCGGTGGACACTGATGATACATGAAACGAAATTATATTAGGAAAGGATTTTTTAAAGAAGGAAACGTTCTAGTCCTAAGTTTAGGGTACCTAGTCGGCATTTGCCATTTATGAGTACTGAGGAAAGTCTGGAGAAAACCTCAGTCAGGGAGGACGGTCTTGGCGGGATTCGAATCCCAGACCTCCCGCGCCTTAACGTCCTCGGTCACCCGCGGCGGTCAGAATCTGTTTGGCATATTAAAAGTAGTTTTTCACCTTGTTGCTAAATATCTTGATTCATCTGATGGGCTGTCTTCTATCCGAAATTAAAATTATGCTTATAAACTAATATTGACGTTCCATTTGCGATTATCATCGTTTTTGTTGGTTTTCTCTCCGATTTTGAGTTGTCAGCATCCACACCTTGTCTTTATAGCACATTCTTGGAATATGCTATTACCATGCATACTGCCAATACACCTATGTAATGTTGTAGTATTGCTAGTTACATTATTTTTTGTACAATTTAAATTTGTTCTCTTAAATAGTCTTCTTATTTACCTGAATTGGAAAACTTTATTTGACAAGAAAATAATAATCGTTTGCAAAGAAATATCATTTGATTTTCATAGTTACAGCGAGAAGGTTTTAGTTGCGTATCTAAATTTTAAATATATAATTATGTTAAAATGCATGCTTATTTACCGAACTCAATACTATGTGAGTGAACTACTTCAATCTTTCCATCTCCTGCAGAGATGATTTCAGAGATTCACACATCCCTGGTCTACTGATCTCTATAGAAACTAAACTTAAATATCTCTGATATCTGACTTATCGACTTGGAAGAGGGATTTCAGACCATAGACTAAATGGGGACGTTTTAAGAGACTATGATTTCGGAGGAAATTCGAAAAGAAAAAAGAAATTCTGGAATAAGTTTGAGAATTCCTAAAGAAAATACTAGGGCGGTTCGACAAGTAGGTGCAAAATGAGGAAAATATTTTTGTGGAAAATAGTTTTACTCGTATATGTCGACATAATCTCCTTTCGAGCCTATACATATATTATAGAAATGTTCTAACTTATTTAGTCCATCCATTAAGGGCGATTTCTTCAGCTCTGCTATACCTATATTTGTTTCGGCGGCAACTTCTTCAGTTAATGCGAATTTCTTTCCTGATAGCAATATTTTAATTTTAAGGAACAGAGTGTAGAAGGAGACAAATCTGAAGAGTAGAAGAGGTAAGGAAGGGGTTTCATAACTTAATCCCAATAATTTTGAGGTCGCAATCACAGGAGCTGGCGGATTACCGTGATGAAACAGGTTTTATCTTCGCCAAATGAGGATGGTTATTCTTCATCACGTCATGTAAGTGCTGCTCTAACGTAGCGTAATATTTATCTATCGTGGTTGTTGCCCTTGTTTCAAAAAAAGTCATTTAAATCCTGCTGAGGGGATAGTGTTAGCTTATTCGGGGAACTTTATCCGTTTGCAGACCACTGTTTCTACATCCCTCATTTCCGGTGGATCTACATTTCGTCGACTGTCACATACTATATCCGAATTTCACTTGAATTCCATTTAAACAGCCCCAGATTCTACGAGTAAGCAACAACTTGTTCTGTTTTACTGATCAATCTTAGCAAACGCGCCACCCCTTCATTTGCAAATGATTGTGCTAAATGTTATCCCCCCTTTCTCTACAATTTTTCATAGCTTCAGATCATTTCGGCAGTTATTACCCCTACAGGACGTCCGGAACGGTTCGCATCGCTTGTGCTCATTCAGTCACATTCTAAACTCTCCAAATCATTTACACACCATTCTAAACAAAATGCAGTATTTCTGTAGTGTTTGTCCAGCTTACAGTTAGTTTCTACTGTGTTGTCCTTTCAAAAGTAATGCAATATAATGCATATTTCTCCATTTTGAGTACTTGTTCACAAATTTAAGCAGGAAAAACCCCCGAAAGTTTTCATGAACTTATCGAACACCCCCGTATTTGGTTGAGCATTATCTGACTGGATACTTTATGAACAAATCTAGTTGGGGATAAGTTACAAACGAGTTAATATTTTATTGCAGCTATTTCTGTATTTGTATCATATTACATCATTTCAGTAATTGTTTCATATTTAGACTGCTCGCTTTTTATATCTCTCACTTCTGTAACAACACATTCCGTCTACCTTTGGCCGCTTAATCCGTATCCAGTAACTTCTATTTAATAAGGATGCTTTTTATTTTTTCTCCCTCCAGTTTCAATGTTTTCAACATTTTGATCTCACTCCCATGTTGGCGGTTGCACACTCCACAACGTTAAGGGAGAGAACATCGATAGTCATTAGGAACCAATCATTTACGCCAGCGAGCTTCATCTTAACCGTCTGAACACCTGAGTGTAATCTCCAGCTACTCGCGTCCTCATCTTCTTTCTGAAAGCGCTTTGCATCCTTCTTCAGAAAATAAGAAAAAGCAGATAACTGCCACGTATACATAGATTAAGTAGGGTTATGGATGAAGAAAAAGTAATGTTCAGCGTTGCGTTTAAATGCACAATTAATTATGTTCTGAATATTGACCAAAGAGGATATTAAATTTGCATGTTTTATCTTATATTACGTCATTTTCAAGAAAAGTTTGGAAAACTTCATGCTGAAGTACAGGCTTTATTTTCTTTTCGTCTTCTCCGATCATTCATGAACTCTATACTTTTTAATGAAGCATTTATGTCCAATGTTAAGTAAGGTTGATGGCATATCATAATTTTTCAGATTTTACATTTTTCTTCTTTATACAGCGGTTATTAAATAAAAACATAATAATAATAATAATAATACAAAGTACAACAAAAGAATGATAAGGATCACACGCTATACCACCACGGGTGGCTGAGGTCGTTAAGGCGCGAACTCGTGAGCAGGAGGTCTGGGTTTCGATTCTCGCCAGGACCTGTTCCCTAATTGAGGTTTTTTTCCGAGGTTTTCCTCACTACTCATAAATGGTAAATGCCGGGGATGTACCCTAAACTTAAGCCTGGAACATTTCCTTCCTTAAAAATATCCTTCATCTCTAGTACCAACAGTGTCCACCGCCTATGGTGCCTCAGTAGTTAAAACGTGCGTTAGACACCATTCAAAAAAAATACACGAGCTATATTTCCTTATGTTAACTTAGCACAGGCAGAAATTAACCAAACCAGTTCAATTTGCTTATGAAAGAATTATGTAGCTAATCAAAACATTACTTTCTGTGTTTCAAATGTATGTTATTTTTCAATAAATGTAAACATTTTACTCTGACGTTATCTGCTTCATTTGTGTTCACCAAATCGTATTATTTTTCTCTTGCCACTTTCAATATATTTTCATTTATTCACATTCATTGCCTTTTATAAGCTATTTTTAACACTGAAAAATGTATTCACTTGTTGTCTTCAAGTTTTCGTTATCATACTGTTTAACTGGACAATGGAAAGGATACATAAAATTAATATTCGCTAAAAATATTCTAGGTTTATTGAAGATAGAAGTTAACTTAGGGCTAAATCAAGGTGTCACCAGAGTTATAACGTTAAATTAAATATGATATACACTAAGAAAAGTAGAGGCACTCCCCAAGTATGGAAATTGGGCTTGAGGTTGTTGTGAAGTTGTGATTAGTGGGTGGTAAACGTTTGACGGAGAAGTTCAATTTCTCTCTGTAATTATTATTTCATTATTCATACCACGTTATTGCATGAATTGTCAGTCGATGCTATACTTTTTCAACAATAAATACTTTAAATCTTTACAGTAAGTCACTTGATAACAAATGGTTGTGAACCTCCCAAGTGCCCACTGCATGCCCACTTGGGCTGGTAGGCGAGCCATTTTAAACCGCAGTTAAATTAACACGCGCATTAACCCCACGC
This sequence comes from Metallyticus violacea, assembly GCA_030762175.1. NCBI lineage: Eukaryota > Metazoa > Arthropoda > Insecta > Mantodea > Metallyticidae > Metallyticus > Metallyticus violacea. The sequence continues at coordinate 69,577,549 of CM060842.1, forward strand.
TGAAATCCGCCTGATGTGAAGGACGTAGCTTTTGTTTATTTATGTCATCCCACTATTTCTATTCTTTCGTGTGCCACTGACACCTGTGATTTTATGACAGAAAACCTCCCAGATTCCAATTGTGTGTTTAAATTGGCTCTAGCAATGATCGCTTTCCTAAGCAGCATGTTTTGGAGTTTCCGATACGCTTAAAGTGCTCATGATATCTGTTGATTAATGTTTAAAACCCATTTTAAATACTGAGGCATCACAGGCAGTGTAAACATGAAATGATAAAAATGGGAAAATATATATTTAGTTCTTTTAAGGAAGGAGTGTTTTAGGTCTCACCCGGCATTTGTCATTTACGAAGACTGAGGAAAACCTGTAAATAAAACCTCAGTCAGGGAGGAGGATCCTGATGGGAATCGAACCCCAGATTACGAGTCCTCGTCTTAAACGACCTCAGCCATTCGTGGCGGTGGCCAATGATATGAATATGGAACCAGTAGCACTTTATTCTATGCGTAACTGCAACAATATCATAGGGAAATGCACATATAATGTAAGCAAATGTGAATTAATAAAATAATTATTAGTATTGCGTATAGAATACATGCATAGCTGTACTCTTTTTACTTATTAATCTATTAAACGTTATAAACTGCAAAGTCTGATCGATTTTTTCGTAATGTATTTATAATTATTTTATATATGATGTATTTGATGAAAAATATTGAAAAAAAAAATACAAGCTCTTAAGACTGTTAATACTAGTAAGGCATGTCTATTTTCAACTTCCTTCCTACGAGAACAAACCTTTGTCACAGGTGTGCATGATTTTTGATGCTTTCAAGTCGATAAATTTTTCTTATGCAGTGTTATATGTTGATTAAGAAACTCTATTTCTATATTTATCGTGTAGAATCATTTTTAAAATTCTGCTGTCATTTTTATATTGATTAGTAAAAATTAAAATCATATAATGAAAAACGCCCAAATGTCGCCACCTTAACACTTAATTGCTATGGTTTGAAAGCAAGGCATTTACAAATAAGAAAGTTGTCACAAAACTATTTAATCTTTATTTCAAACATCTGTGCATAACACTGGCGTTAATAAAAACGGTTGAATTAGTTAAAGTCCTCTTTTCTTTAATATATAGACTTAAGCATTCTTTTTAATAATGAGCAGTAGGTCAGCTAAATTAATTTAAAAGTATAATTATTGACTCACTATTACGTTTTCTTGCTCTTATTCCTCTGGAATATCAGAGGATCAGACAAATATATTTTGAATTTCGTCCGTTTCTTTAATACCTCCTTTTGGCATATTCTACAAATAAATAAATGGGTCAAGAGCTAAGGACAGTTATTAAACAAGTATCATTCCATACAAACATAGTGAGTAACTTAAAAAATATATTATAACTTCAGCGCCATATTGGCGTTACAGCGCATCCGAATAGTTCTTTAATATTATCCAGCTGTTTCTCTTAACATTTTCAACTTTAAAACACACCAGCTCTCTTCTCTATAGAATAATTGTCAACATTCAGGAGGGTATATAATAGTACTAGGTAGTTATTCTTAGTTGAATTCATCACCTTCTCTTATATTGTTATAGCAACAGTATGCAACCAGCAACACACAGTAGAGAATGGTCTCCTTGTATGTTTTCAAGAATTGTTTAATTGGCGTTAAAGATATACATAGTGTTATTTATGTTTCATCTTAGCTATGAAGAAAGTTAAACATAAGAAAAGGATATAAAATAATCAGATTCACAAATATCTTTATTTTCTTTTTTTAAATAGTATTAAACGCAGGTTTTTATTGCCGACGCATCACAGAAGATGCACACTCATGGTACGTAAGGGGAAATGATAAATTGGAAAAGGATTTTCCTGAGATAAACATTTAAGTCCTTTTTCTAAACTCTACTTGAAAAACCAATTAAGTCCATCTTTACATTATTGTGTTATCTCTTCCATGTATCACCTGGACGCAAATTATCAGTCTTAGGGGCCCAATACACCGCATTTCATCAGGTGAAACTAGATTACCTTCTGCTTATGATAATGACAATGTGTGCCATGCTATTTAAACACTTGTGGGTTCGCGTATTACATCGGGGTACGTGCGCACACTTCAATACCCTGAAGCTAGGCTCAATTCCCTCAAACATTCGGATTGTGTATTTGAAAACCAATCAAATGAAGAACGTATTAAAGCGGAATTCTCCAGTAAAAATATTAACGCTGTCCCAGAAGTAAATGTAACATTATTCGAGATGAATGTTTAAAAAAGGAGATGAAAAATCGTATCATTATTTCCGATATTCTTTTATTTGCTGTTGTGTAGGAATGATTTCCTTTCCCATATATTTAGCAAGTTTAAATAGATTATACCATCTCTGTTTTCTAATTTGTTTGTATGGCTGCAGTACTCTAAATATGTTGTTCTGCCCGAAACTTCATAAAATTTAGCTATATTAATATTTGGATTTTTCTTTTGTAGTTAATTTAACGTTCTTTCAGAATTGCTGTTTATATGTGGATATATATGTTTAATCTCATCTATGAAAAAACTTATACATTTAAATTATTCCAGTTTTTCTATAAGTTTTCTAACGCTCAATACTTTTTACCGTTTGAGTTAAAAGTTTAGCCTTGGAATTGGCTTTACTTGTGTTATTTTTTATTAAACAATTTAAATTATTAATGCTCTTTGTAAATTACGTTCAACCAAGATTGTATACAAAAATAACTGTGTGAAGTCATTTATATAAAACAAATCGTGTAAATGTCATGCTACCGTATATAATTAATAATTGTTAGCGACAATGAGAAGGCCTGCCACATTTGTTGATAGATATCTCCTTTCCTAGTAGTTTATTTTTAAATACTTACTAGTGACTTTAAACTTATATTATTTTATTAGCTCGTATTGATTAACTTTTTAATTTTTTTCATAAATAGTTCCTTAGTACTTATTAGATGTTATACATAATTATTCTCATTTTTAAAAGTTGGAACAGATATATTATTTAATATTGTCTATTTATAGAGCACACGATAAAAGTAATGGCTCTGTTATGTGATTATGTATTATTTCATGAAATTTGATGCTGTTCCCTGTTTTAGGAAGTTTGTTCCTATGTATAAATATACCTATAAAATTATTATTTAATTAATGTGAAATACTATTTTCACCCGCGTTTAAACCCTCTAATTTTTTCAGGCAAAGAAAATTAACATTAAAATGTTTCCATATTAATTCAACTAAATAATTCTGACAATCTCGTTATTTTACATATTTGAAATTGCCATCGTTAAAATGCAAAATTGCATTTTATGGTAATATTTTTCCTAATGATGACGTAACGTGGAACGACGAAAACAACAGGAAAAATTACTGATTTGATTACACAAGTAATAGAGAGAGGTTGATAGGACAGGGTAAGTAAAAAATAAAATCATAAATAAATTAAGTGTCTTGAAAGTTTGATAGGTTTCTACACAAAGGTGTTTTCGTTTTAATATTCGTAGTTTCAAGCTTCATGACTCACGATGAAGTGCTGAGTGATATACTTGTTCTTATAATGAGCAAGGAAAAACTATGGAATATATTCCTGAATTTAAAAGTGGTGTAAATAACTATTTAAAAGGAGTTTCCTTTTTTACGGCTTCAATTACAAATTGCAAAATCTAATACAATTAAAGAAGTTTTTCAAATCTAGTTTAGGATAATAAGTTAAAGTAATTTTGGTGTTTATACATTTTCATATTACTGTGAATTTTCTAGATCAATTGTGTTTAAAATGTTTCTAATCTGAAATTTTCCTATCATTTGTTCGCTATAAAACGAAGTATGTATGTCCCTTTATTTTTTCTGCCTTTAACATGCAAAAAATGGATCTAATCTAATGTGTAAGTAAACACTGGTTACATTATTATTAGAAGTGAAGAGATTAGAAGTTTCTGCAGAGAGTAACGAACATTTTGATAAGCTTTACTCTACGTGCTCCTAAGCTCATCAAAAACTTCTAGAAATGGCTTATTATACAACAAACGGGATTTTTTGCAACACCGTATGTGGCCACCATTTTTCTTGTAAAAGAACAGCCTCTTTTTAATGCTATATACAGTAGCTTTGAGTTCGAGTTCTTGAATATCACCCACCCACAGTGTGTGCGATGTGATCAATTTTAAATTTGCTCAGGAACTCTACCTTCAAATAGCCTCACAAGCAATAACATCTGACGATTTGTGCAAGGAATACAAATCGCAGCTTTAGAACCGAAGCGAGTAATTCTATCCGATGCCGTTTAAGTGCATGTTTCATACATTTAAAAAGGATATAGAAGCTTCAACCTCTAAGAATGTTATCAACTTTACCGCTATAAACAGAATGTTAAAATTGTTATATTTATTTAATATTGAAAGAGAGTCATTGTGTTTTATTCCTGGGTAACAAAATGCGTCAAGAATCAAGTTAGAATGATGCAAAAGGGAATGTAATTTATTATTCATTTTATTACAGGCAGTATGTGTGTGCGGCAGAGACATTAACGTTCCTGAAAGTTCTTGACGAGGATTCTGATGGATATTTTTTCTTACAATTCAGGGGATGATTTCGTACCTTCAATAAACGATTCATATAAAACGAAGATCTTGAGGATACTGCAAAGAATAATAGATACTCAAGTAGGTTATTGTATTATTACTTCTGTCCATTGTTTTTTATATTTATTATATTGTATTGCATTGTTTGGGGTAGAGAAGGATACTTAGGTAATTCATCCTTACTCATGCTTGGCCATTTGTGCCTGATTCCCAGTAGGGGCACTTCCGTGAGGAGCACTTTCCACGTCGCTAATCTGAGAACACTACTTTCTTTTCTACCACATACATCTAGATAATCCCCCCTCCCCACACTGGATCTATTTCAGCCTGCAGGTTAAGGAATACTTTTTCTGCGCATTGAGACTCAGTATTTTACCTCTCTATATTTGGAAAATGCCTGTTAACTATTGCGAGTATGGCCTTCTCCCCTTAACCAAATATACCCTAGTTTCAATTTTGTCTAAGTCTTTATTTATGATGCCTAACCCGTACCCACCCTTACCTTATTTGCTTCCTCGGACAATTTCCTCAAAAAGTGTTTGATCCCCCGTGTTATTCTTAACCAACACTTAATTGTTGTTATTTTAAAACTTCATCTTCTTTATAGATATCATACATTTTAAGAACCTAGCAATTTTCTGTACTCCTGTCTACTTGTAACAACGTTTTAGAAACTGCGTTTGTACCCGATTCAGTTATTCGGCGTTTTTCCACCTCCAAATTTCAGTCCCGTACGTCATAGTTGACCTCTCAACCGCCCTCTATACCATCTCCATTGTTCTCAGCGGCATTTCTGGTATTTTTACCAAAGTCTTTAATATCCCTTTAATTTTAATTATGCACTTACGTTTGTGATGCCTGTGTGTTTTGCCTTGCTCCCTTTCATAGCTACTTCTAAATATGTGAATTTTTTCACATTTTCTAATTAAGAGGTATATTTGTTTTTATTTAGGTTTCATAATTTTTTAGTTTGTTTTGGAATAGGATAAGTATTGAATTATTATTCCATCTAATAAGATATTATTAATAAAAGTGGCTAACTTATTGTTCAAATAACCTGCATACTGCTAATTCCCCTCTTCAAAAGCGATAAGGCAATTCTAAGAGCAATGTCTCGGCCTACTATGGAAACAAACAACATCAATGGCATATTTCACTGAGTCACGGTGTATAAAAAGAGAAAGCATATGCATATAAATATATTTTGTGAAACATTTTTGTAATGGCATATCTTTTATGAATAATGTGTTAATTGTGTCTTCTTAATGAAAATTACATAAAATAAACTGTAAAATATTACTCGGGTCAATTTAAACTGCATGGGCGTTGTGCATAATCCGAAACCCCGGGCGCCCTAGTGTTAAACAATTTTCAGTTCCAAACCGCCGAAAGATTATTGAACAACTTCGTTCATATTTGTAATAATACTAGGTAAGTGTGATACAAGTTTACAGAGATAATACCGTTTGTTTCCAGAAATATAAATTAATAAAACATGTTGCTTTTTTTATTCAGACATCACTATCACAAACAAAGAAGTTTTTAATATTGTGTAGAGCATAGAGAAAATATGAGCAACTCAAGTTACGTCTTAATTTTTATAAATTATAGATTCGTATGAGGGTTGTATGACCTTTTATTCTTAGATTTAAGACACAGAAATATATTCTCAAATAGTTCTTTGTAAATGTCCATAGACACTCATTTGGAAGTTCTGCAGCCAAATAGCGCCAGGATATAGAGTGGACCGTTTAATTTTTAACCAGCCGGCATATAAATAACCACTCTTTGCATTTGCAGTTTAAATATAAACAAGGCAAATACTCGTAGATTGTTTATTACACGACATATAACCACAGAATTGGATTGTGCCACCAACCGTTCTGAAATTTCTATCCGTTTTTTGTTTCCGCTGTAAAGGATTTTCAAAAGCTTTGTATACAATTTAAAGAGAACCCCAGGCTCCGGATGGGATTCCTAAATGTGCCCACCTACATGTGTAAGTAATAATCCGGGCATGTTCTGTTCTCCAAATATTGATCCTCTGTGTGTCGGTTAAACTGAAATGTAGTGCCATCGCCATGTGGCGCAAGGGATCAGAGAGGATTTTAATGCTTGCTATGCTCCAGTTCTACCCCAGTGTGCACATTGCTATTTCCCGAATATTGTCTCCTAGCGTGCATTTATATACAATTCCCTACCCTCAAAACCGGCAAATCCACAGAGTAACCTAATTCTTTTACAACTATGATAGCGCAAATATGATTGGAAATTCACCCTACAGGTACTATTAGAATGTTAGGATCCTCTGTATAGTGTAGGAAAAACGTTTATAATGTAAACATTTTTAAATCGAAGTAAGTTTTTACAGCGGCGTTCTCGGCATAACCCCCCCACCAAATAATCACTTATTAAATCAATACTTTCAATCCAATGCCCTATAATTTAATTCCCTCAGTAAAGAAGATTTGTCTAGTTGTGAAACATAAGCATCTGTCTCAGCTTCATTTTCATCATTTGAAGTAAATCTTCGTCCAGCCAGTCATTTCCTCAGGTTTGGGAATAAAAGATAATCGCTAGGAGCAAATTCAGTGATTAAGGTGGATGAGGAAGCACTTTGAATGAAGAAGTCATGCTGTTTTGCAGCAACAATCCCAGAGGTTTGTGAAGGCATATTATCGTGATAAAAGGTTTTCCCCCCTAAGGTGTGGAAGTTTAGCTATTCAGCTGGTCCAGTAGTGAGCGTAAAATTCACCGGTAGATTCTGCCCTTCTGGAGGTAGTCTACGAGCACCACACTACGAGAATCCCAGAAAACCAAGGTAATGACATTTCCAGCAGTTGGAACCCATTTTGCTTTCTTTGGCACACTTTCATCTGTTGCCACCCCTTTGTCTGTGGCGTGTAGTGTTCCATCTTGTTTCATGAAAGTAGGAGTAACTCATTGCAATTGAGTTAAAACATTCCAAACACTCTTGCAAATTGTTCGTTCAAATACGTTTTTGGTCCATTGTTAACAGATGAGAAATGTTCTTTTTTACCCAAAACTTCTTGTAAAATGTAGTAAACAAGGCCTTCGAGGTCTTTGCAATATCAGCTATCTCTCATACTTTCAATCGGCGATCTCTGAGTAAGGTATTTGATTTGTCAAAATTTCGTTCGTCATAGCAGTTTTGGAACGCCCCGAGAGCTCATCATCTTGAATGGATGTATGACCAGGTTTAATTTCAGCAGCCCTCTTTTTGAATGTCGAAAATGAAGGGGAAGAATCCTTTAATGTGAAATTTAGCCCTTTTTGTATTTCTGTTTGGATTAAACCCTTTGAAACGAAGTGCTTTATCACAGTTCGTATTTTAGTTTCCATTTATCTGGAAAGCTAGACCTTCGAGTGATATTTATTTGGACTGTTTCACGAATAAAATAAAAAAGTTTATCATAATTCCTCTAAGCTTGGCTTACAAAATTGTAATAATTGTATGTTTGTACTTAACGTTTTGAAGCAATTCCGATTGTTAGTAAAACCAACAGAGAAGAACAAAATAGTGATTTAGAAATATTTCATGAGTAGAATAAGAATAAAAGTTTTATATATTTATGAAATTCGTGCACAGAATATTAACAATTGTTATATTTGTGAATAGCTGTCCAGAAACCGTGAGAATGAAATGGACAGAATTCGACTATTACAATCACTACCGTTCCATTTTCTAATACCAACTGAGAAAAAGAAAAAAAATAGATAACAAACAGTATCTCTATTTTTCTTTGTATTCTGAGTTTTGGAATCCCTAATAAGATCAATTTGCACATTTGATGCATCACCAAAACGTTTTGAAGAACCCTCCATTTTGCGTTGTTGTCCATTGTCCATACTTTTGTTGCTATCAATATCTCACACCGTCTCTAGCAAAAGTGGTCAGTGATGCGTGTTCAGGAATTATACAATGGAGGTATAGAGTTGGCTACTCTGACAAGACAAATGCACGTCGCGTGATAAAACGAATTTGATAATTTTTTTCGATAATTTCACTCCGTAATCCGGCTGTGATTGGTCAAAATTCAAAATCTTGTTGCGTTTCATTGGTTGATTTTAAGATAATGTCACATGAGTGAAATAGTCATAGTAAGTTTGCCATCTTCACGACATCTCTAGAGTCAGGCCGAGAACTTAAGGAATATTCCTACTATACACCAGTGAACTTATAAAACCTAAAACTTTGGAGTTCGTCATGCGTGTGTCATAGATCTCCAGAGATGGCAGGTGCGCAGGAAAGAAACCCAGGGAAGAATGAAAAAGAGGAAGAAAGTAATACAAAAGGCATTAAGACTGAATTAGACCGAAACAAGACGACAGCGTAACTTCAAGTGATGGCCCGTCATGTCTTCAAAAAACCCGTCCAAGAAAATCGCGATAGTAGCGGGCTTGAATGAAGATCTCATTGAAAGGGCGCAATATTTCTACTGGCCTTGTCTTGTACAAATTCAATGCCTGAGCAAATGAAATTAGTCATCTCCACCTACACGTCTTCCTAATATTCCTGCTTCATGGACTGTCTATAATTTCTCACATCTTTTACCGATTGGGTAGATTTTGGAAGAGACCTAAGAGGCTAGAAAGAAACATACAAAAGCATACCAGGCTATTCTCGAAAATACTCCAGAGGTTTTTATGAGAGAGTCTTCTTCAGTTACTGGTCTCAAGTAAATCAAAATGTCCACCTCCAAAGAGCCGATGGCTCAGAAACATAAAGCAAAAGGCGTTATCGTTGTCTGTGCTTAGCCTCCTGAAATGGTGGAGAAAACTCAACCCATGAATGATTTCGAATGAATGTATATAAAGTGTAAATATATTTAACTAGCTATTCATTGCAGATTTATCTTATTTTTATCTTAAAATAACATTCTTGTCTGGTAGAATCTGATGCATTTAACTTTTAGTAGGAGAGAGATTTTGGCATCTGTGCACTGCTAGAAAATATTCTCCAGAATGAACATCGTGCACTATGATGTCAACCATTAAACAAAGGATGAAAAAAACATTATAAATACAATTTTCCTCTTTGCCTAGTCTTATTATATAACGATAATAAATCATACGAAATATTACAAGGATATAACCTTGAACATAACTTATTTATAAAACGTTATATAATAGCATAGCCATTAATTTGAAAATTCAAAATAAAGGAAAATCTAATTTGAATCTAGAAGTCAACATGGGTTTATGACAAGGGTTCACGACATTTATTTTATTATTTAATGTATATATAAATAAGAGTTTAAAGAAAATTTACGAGAGAGAACAACGGAAATTAATATGATTAGTACTAAAATGACCTCCACCATTATGCTGTATGAAGATATTTTACACCAAAGCAAAAGCTTTAACAATGGAGTGGAGAAAAAATAAATAAAATGACAAACAAAACAAAAACGACAGAAGTTTTCATATATTCAATACAAGCTAACAAATCATAAAATAATGTTAAACATGAAAAATATACACAAATATAACAATGAATGATCCCGTATCACATCCGGCCAAGGTCGATTCAGAATGTAAAGATCTCTAGCTCAAGTCCTCGCGAGAGGCTTAAAGCCTTAGGTCTCATGTCATAGATTTACATATTTTAAAGAACCCTATACTAACAAAAAAAATTCGGTTGTTTCACGTCAGAGTAATACCTTAGTACCACATGACGCTTAAGACGTTGAGCTGATCACCTATGTTTCTGACATCTGTGAGTGTGATTAAATTCAAACAGTTCATATCAACCGTTAAGACCTGGAACAGGATTTAGTAAGTAGATGATATTAATTATGTATGAATTAAAATAGAAACATTTTGGAGAGAAATATGCCTAAAATAATAAAAATATTCTTCTATAATATTTTATGTAAATCCGAACAAGATATGTAAACATTAAGGTCTGAAGATAAAATGAAGTTCAAATGAAGTTTTCCATGTCAAAGAAAATGAAGACTATATATATATATATATATAAAAGATATACTTTGAAAACTTACTAAAACAAGTGTATTTCTGCCACCTTGCTGGTTAACTAAATCTGGGTAGATCATAGACAACATAGAAAAACTCAATTATTTGCCTCGAAACGGAACAGTATAAATTATATAATTCTTGAAGGATAGATAAAGAAAAAATATATGGGGAGAAACTAAAGTACTTGAACTAATATTTATTATTTTGAAAAACAAGAAAAAATTGCCATAATCTGTGACTGATGTGAAATATGTCTAAAATTACTTTCAATGCACATTTTCAATACCTGTATTCACTTAGGTGTATTGCATTAATAAATAACTAGCATTGTCTTTACAAAAGTAAGCAGAAACATATTTAAATTGTTGAAACTGTTTTGATACATTAATGGTAACTAGTGAAATATTTTTCTAAAATAGTTATTAGTCAAAATAGTCCATAATATTTTTTCTTCATGTCTTCATAACTTTGCCCAGAATATTAAGGTAGACGTGCTGCTAGAGAATATTACTTTGAATAACAATATAGATTCAACATGTTCAATCTTTATTACTAAAATATAAAGTGTTAGGTATTTGGAATTCTTAGCAATAAACTGTAAATGCTCGAAAGTTAGAAACTGTATTTATAAATTACCAATTTACGGAATTTTACCCAGCGGTAGTTTTAAAGGAAAAAATTAAAAGGTAGACCAATTGACAGCACGGTAAGGAACCCCCTTCTCAGTTGGAAAAATGATAGTTTGAATAGTTAAGAGTTATACCTGGCCAACCTGAATCCTGTGTTACGAAACCACGAAATCACTAGTTTATTGGTTTATTAGTTACTAGCCTTAATTCCACCAGTTTATTCCAAAATGATAGAATCGTAAAATTTTATCGTTAGTCAATTGTCACAGTTACTAGCGTAGCGACTGTATCCGAGCGTTGAGAAGGCTCTTTCGGGAGTATTTATTATTCCGTGGACTGTTTGTTGATGTGATTTTGTTTACGTGGCATGTGTTGTAAATAGTATATTTAACCCAAGAAATAGAATTCTGTCTACCACATGGAAAGGAATCTATCATATTCAGAACAAAGTAACAGTGCTGCATTTAATTAACGAGCGTAAAGAAGTATAATTTGGTAAATTCCCCGACAAAATTACGGAGAAGGACAAAGCCAATGTGGAAAATATTAACGCAAACTATGAAAGCATTGGGGTTAATTACAACGGAGGAGGATTGGGCATAAATGAAGGACACATTTTGCCGAATATCAACAAAGCTACAATGGTAAGTACTTTTATTTTACATTCATATTATTACCTACAAATAATGGTGTAAGTAGCTCAGTTTTATCGTATTTTTCATGTAAAAATAGATACTTCAAGAAGTAAGGGAATGGTTGGTGAATTGGAGACAATGTATTGCATAAATAACCTTTAATGAGCTTTATAATTAAAGTGCCTCGAACTTAATTGATAGAATCAAGTCCTAACCTAAAATATCTACGCTAGTATGTAAATTCATCATTCACAAGTAGACGTCCACTAAATAAATATTACAAGACCAAACGTTTCGTGAAACAGAGCACTGACAAAACAAAATCGCACGCTGATAATATCAGTCTGCAGTTTACGCTTTAAGTTCTAGATACAGCTGCTTCAAATCCGAAATAATGATTAGGTGTAAAGTGAATTTAAATTATTCTGGAAAAACATAACATAAGAGATTGTAATAGGTAAAATCGTAGTTCCTATAAATACCTATTAAGTTTTCGTTGAATTGATAACACATTTTAACACGCTTTTAAAATAAGTAATAATGGAGATCAGTTTCATTACATCACGAGCTTTCTGAAACAGGGTACTGGACCCCCGTTAGAGAAAAATACTACTATAATCTAAGATAAATCAAGTTTTTTTTTTTCAAAATCCGAACAATTAAACTTACGTTGTAAGGTACAATAACGATCAACTGGGAAAGATATTTTTCATTTCAAGTACCTTACTCAGCCAAACTCCTAGAATTCAGTATCTTGAAGCTCTCCAGCACTCCCTCTCCACTGTTAAGCATGAATTATTTTTCCTACAATGTAGGGGATCAGTAAGCAAAACGGCAGCTTCACCAATACAAATTTAACAGCGTTTATTAGTACCATCATAGCTTGACACAGTGAGCTTATTAGAACATGTTTCTTCTATAAACGGAATGTGCTGTTAATCATTTCTTTGCCCTTTACATCGTTGTGTAGCTCGCGTAATCTGTGTATGTGAGGAGTAGCAGAAGAAAAGGAGGAGGATACCGAGAAAGTTTCTGTTGAAGAATTCGTGGAAAGAGCAGTGAGACATTTTTTTGATGCTAGTTCCCAGCGTTGCATAGAATGCTAAGTCAGGTGTCTCATGATGACAGAGTACAGAGTTAACAAAATATTTGTACATGTAGTACGAGGTCATTGGAAATGTTCTCGGAGAGAAGCATAATATGACGACGTAGTGTTTTAAATTGTTCTTATTTTCAACGTGGTCTCCCTTCACACTTAGCTCGCGGACCCAAGATCGCGGATTCAATTCTTGCCAGGGTATGTGGATCTTTTCAGGCGTAAAAATCTATCTGAAGGGATGTAAAGCCGTGGGAGCCGTGTTGTAGATTTACTGCATGTAAAAAACCTCAAACCTGAAAGAATTGGCCTCTGAGCAAAATTTATCGGCTGGTTCAGACCTTAATTGAATGAAACGCTGAACACCTGAGATGTTAAAGAGCGTCCGTAAATAAATCAAATATATTTTAAAAACTGACACTAATGCACTTTATCCAGCATGCCGCAAAGCCTTTATCCCATCACAAGTTAGATTCCTCCAGGATTGCAAAATACGCCTCTTCTTATGGTTTAAACATTTCGTCGAATGAACAAGTATTTCCATCAAGGACCTTTCTCAATTTAGGGAATAGATTTAAGTCCAGCGGATCCAAATCAGGGGGAAAAGGTGAATGTGACAGCAAATCGTACCCCAGATCATTAATTTTCGCCTTTGTAATGGCACATATGGGAGGTAAGATGACTTTCTTCGTGGATAAACCCGGCCTTAACTCACATAATTTTGTTTTCAATAGGTTCAAATGGTTAGTATAATATGATCGGATTATAGATGTTCTAATGGGAAAATAATTATGAGTACACTCTTAGATTCTCGGAAAACAGACGCCATGCTCTTCCCGGTCAATTTCACACACTTGGCGTTGGAGAGTCGTGAGTTTCCCTTGTATGGGTTAAAGTTGTGTTTTAGGCGTGTACTAGTGCGCGCATGTTTCATCATTAGTCACAAATTGACGCATAAAACGGGCCTCACTTTGCTGAGATATTTATACTCTTATTCACATTTTATCCTGAGTCAGCAGTCGCGATAACCATCATGCTAATAATTTTTCAAGCATAGATCTTCCCTCAGAATGCGAAATACGAGTCTCCGTGAAATGTCCAAGGCTTCAGCAATTTCGGACATCTTTAATCGGCGATCCTCTAGAGCCATGTCATGCGCCTTATCCATAATTTCTCTGTTTTTAAACTCCACGGCCCACTTGGAAACGGTTGAAAACGATGGCGTAGTCTCCTGAGTATTTGTCATATCTGTATTAATTTGTTACATTCATACCCTTCTTTAACAAGTACTTACTGCACGATGTTCGATATTTCGCCATATACACTTGTCTGCACTGCAACAAACAGCTGTAGCTACTGTGTGCGATTCTTGACCAATCCACGTATAATTGCACAAATGTGCAATACCCTCGGGTAGTACTTTTATTTGTCTTGCACTGAATTCATTGCAAGCCTGTGTTAAATATAATTATTAAAAAGCTTGGGATATCTCATTAATACGCATAACGTTTTTGCTGCTGGTAAATGCAATTCTCTACATTTTCTTTTTAGTAGAATTTCATTAGGCTTTCTGTCTTTTGGTCACATTTGAAGAACTACGTCTGAGAAAATTTAGGTATATAAATTTGATAATTATTCATTCCTACATTGCGTTCCATAACATCTCAAAAGAAGGAATTTTTACGACGCTAAAATATATTATCGTACCGTAGTATAAAATTCTCCTTCCAGGAAGCGAATCTAGGCCGCTAAGTCTCTTTAGTGTTTGTATAGAAATGATGACTCGAAATGTTTGGAAGGTATGTACCAAGAAAATATCCTTGAAATGTACGCTTCGTTCAAGAGATTTAGAAAGAGCTCTTAGTGCCACTTGGTCACTAGTAATGGCAGTGTTGTTATGATAGCAGGAAACACTGTGCTGCTGTGTCTAGTGGAGTAGATTAAACAAAAAGCTGCAAGGACAACAATCGGCACGCCGGAGGTTGTTTCACCTGTGTGCTCTCACTAATTGCAAGCGGCACGATAATGTGCTCATTACGGGACCGGCGAGGAAACGCACAACTGCGCCAGAAAACGCTAACGGGTTCCACGCCCCATCCAAATCTTGTGCAATCAGTTTCGCATAATAAGAACTGCCTTCATGGCCCAGCTTCTATATATGGTCCTGTAAGGTGCTATTTGAATTAAGCGAAAAACCAGCTTTAGTTTAAATGTAAATGCATTTCAATTTGTACTCATAACTTAACGCGGCGTTTTCATTTAATAATTCTCATTAATCAATTCATATCGAGATTAATTTTATTTATAGATTTCTATACTTAGTCCACAATAGAAAATTAATAAATCATTTTAGAACAATTAGATTCCGAGAAATTGCTGTTGCTTTTGTTTATTAACGGACGCTCTTTAACATCTCAGGACATCAGCGTCCCATTCAATTCAGGGCGTGAAACGGCCAGTAAATTTTGCTCAGAGGCCTTTTTTTCCCATGGCTCGACTTCCCTTCCGAAGGCAGCCATACTTAGGATTTTTACGCCCGAAATATCCATCGACCCTGGCCGGGTTTGAACTCGCGATCTTGTTGAAGCAAGTATGGTTACCCCTAGACCACGAGGACCGACTGAGAGAAATGAGTGTGTGTGTGTTTGTGCTTTAAGGCATGTCAACTGCATGCTTTCCGACAAAGGTATTTCATTACTGTTTTTGGTAAATAGGATAGAAAAACCTTAAACGCTCAGTAACCGTATAGATGTCAGTGTACAGTTTTAATAAACAGGATTTTTATGTTTTATATGAAATATCTGTATGCTTTTACAATCCGACCAAAACTTGAGCTCTTTCTTTTAACGGATCATATAATATATGATCATATAATGTACATTACATTACATTTACATTATATAATGTAAAATAGTTAAACTATTAAAATGCGTTTGATAATATTGTGAAGAAAAGTCCGAGAACAACATTTTAAAAATCTGAACAACCTTTTTAAGATACCCTTCAATTGAAATGTGCAAATAATGGCATTATGCAAGTCAATACTCTTGAAATGACCCCAACACTCAGTCTGGCTGTCCTTTCAAAGGAAACACTCGAAGCTTGCTCCTAATAAATTTTGTATTTAAAACTCTAAAATTGGCCAAATTTGTCGTTTGGCGCAATCAGTACCTACAATGTTATGCACTAAAAGGTTCAAAATCCATATTTAAATGAAAGTTTAAAAATAGTAGAACGCCGTGTAAATTGACATTACCAACTTCTGTGAGTGACTTCATTAAAGCCGCATGCTAGATGTAATTCCAAATTGTACACGTATCGAACTGTATTTATTAAATTATTTGAATTATATTTTAAGTTTTGCTATTGGACACAGAGTAATTTACAATAACAATACATAAAGTATACATAGTTGCTTACATGGAATCAAAGAAAACATAAAGACAGTATAAAACCTCAACAGATTCAAAAAAGCATTCTTTTCGTGGTTTCTAAATATATTTCATAACCCATATATAATAACCGGCACTTTTGTCCAATTATGTCACAAACTATCTATCAATTATGTGACAACTCCTTTATGAAAATCACCTACCTCAAAACACCTATCATTTCTCTAACTAGCACTCTGTTAACACGTATTAAGATAAGGAGATAAAATTGGATAGGTTGGGGACGTCGTTATAACTGAAAACACCTATTGGTTGATAAGTTAGGTTAACACATTTTATTAATCTATTATGATGGTTAACTTATACATTCGGTGAATCCGGGGAGACGTTCTAGACATCGCAGGGCAGACAAGTCCTAACGGTATGACCTAACAACACTGCTTCTACTTCTGGACTGTTGCAAAAACCAAGGCAACCGTTACGCATAATTCATCGACCTACCACTATCCTCTCCTTCTCCTCTTACTTTAACGGACTTGGTTAGCCTTTTAAACAAACTGCCTTACAATCACTTGCTAACAATGACTATATAATACTGCATTGTCAACGCCTTATTATGTGTACCATTTTATAATTGCCGCAGAGTGAATCAGGATCAGCGGCACATTCGGAGATTTATTTCAATTATTTTATTCAGGGACGCTCTTTAATATCTCAGTAATCAGTGTCCTATTCAATTCAGGGCGTGAAACGGTCAATAAATTTTGCTAAGAGGTCTCTTCTTTCACACTTGAGGTTCTTTTACATGCCGTAAATCTACGACATGGAACCCACAGGTTTCTTCCCTTCTGAAGTAAGCCATGCCGAGGATTTTACGCCCGAAAAAAATTCATCGACCTCACCGGGATTAAACCCGCGACCTTGGGTCTACGAAACAACTATGGTGCACTGGACCACCAAGACTGACTCTGGGGAGAGATAAATCTCAACACGGAATGTTTTTATTGTGCAAGCTATGTTCTCTTAAGGGTAATTTACAAGTGATGCACTCCTCTTTGTGTACGCTTACACTAAACCGCATGACGCTACCTTGCCCTCGCCGTTTATCTCGTTGTGTAGTTGATGCTTGTGCAGCTGAATGCAAGATGCTGACCCTTAGTTGCAGACATAGCAATGCGGGGAGGCTAGAGGAAACTGCCAACTGACTTAGCGCCTCTTAGTTTTTTTTTTTTTTTATCTTTGGGGGCATGATCAGAGCGTCGTGTGCACGACCTCAGTTTTGACACACGGTACGTACTGACGGGAATGGCGTAATGAATGTTAGCAGGTTCAGGGCAGACACTTTGAACACCTTCTGTAACCTGTCCTAAATAAATTAATAGTGGTGAGATCTCTCTCCTCCCAAATGGTCACTCAGGTATGTTCCATATCTGCCAAAACGATAGACACTACAGAAAACTAAATGATAGCTTGAAGTCTTCGAGAAACTGAAGTGTCAAAGTATGAATAACGCAAGCTTTTATTTGACATATCTTGGTATCACCCACAATGAAATGTATGGTGCAGCATTTCATTATATTTCTGAAATATTACATCTCTCCATCAAGACTTGCCCATATGGTACGTTGGACATAATAAAATGAATTTAACGAAGCTACTTTAAGTTCCTTAGCCTCCCCCATGTGCACCAAGCGTTGCACATTAAATTTGATTGAATTTATTTGCGACTGTGTCATATCTTATGAAGGAAAATCAACGTTCCAACCATGGCAGAATGCACAGTTTTCTTTGTCAGGGAACTCAAACTGTTGACTTTGTTACCTTCTGTTCAGGACATTAAAATTTAGGTCAAATTATTATACAACAGGAGGAATAAAGATTTGTAAAACCAAAATGTAACAAAATTCTTGCCCTCTATAAAACACCAAGCATTGGATATAATCTGTATAGATAGTGGTTGTGTTTTTTAAGTTTTTACCGTCGATGTCCTGTCAACTGCTAAGGTATTTAGAGTCGATGAATCTACATGAACAGACGAAATTGTGATAAAAATAAATCCGGAGTCCTTAGTATTTCGTGCTATTTTTCATGGCAAGAGAAAGCTCCGAAATAAGATCTTACCCGGTAACATGTCCCGAAAGGGAGAGCAAACCTCTAGCATTGAACCATGCGATTGAACATATCGTTAGCGATGACTAAACAAATGAAAACTGTTGCATGATGCCAAAGCACGCATCACGCTCTGACATACAAAAAGGAGAATATTGGGGAAAAAATTGACTTCATTTATTCTTTTCCCCTTTCTTTTCTCTAACTTTGTAAGCCGATATGGCGTTCTCTTTTCCCACATGTACATTAGCATCCTATAAATATTTTTCAACTTTATTCGTGGAAACTTTGCTGTCAAAGTGAAGCAATCCTTTGTTGTTGAGCTTCAAATAAGAGATATAAGCTCGTACAGAGGCAATTTCTTCCTTCCATTTTTGTTCTTGAGGTACTGTCTTCTTTAGTGTGTGTATATATGTTTTTATTTTGTTTATAATCCCTTTATATTTTAAGAATAGATGAAATTTTTAATTCAATATATATTGCTTTTTGTGTTATTTAGGTTTATAGTAAATATTGATTTTAAGAGAAGGAAAAAGCAAGTGAAGATGTCATAAGACACCTAAAATACATTAATAAACATTCAGTTGCTATATTTCCTACTTCTACTTAAACACACCCAAATGCATCATAATGTTCATATAAATCTAAATAAAACAATGTTTAGCAGTTTTTCACCAACTAAATGCACAAAGGGGTAAAATTGTTATACTACAGTAATTTTTTGTATAAAAAGACACTTTCTGTCCTCTAAAATAAGTGAAGCTACATTTGCATGTAAATGCAAATCAATATATTGCGGACATATCTTTAACGTTTATTAAGAAAACATTATGTTTTGGCATGCCCTGCATAAGAACTCGATTTTTTTCTCTATCCCTTCTTAACGATGCTATCTGTATTCAAATAAGCAGCTTTGTTGTTATTAGTAGTTATCTTCAAACTCTGGGTTCATGATTGGTTTATTCCAAATCACGCCATCTTGCATGAAAACGGTGTCCATCAATAATGTAAACCTATGCTAACATGACAGAGGTGAGATGTTCCACATGTCGAGCTTTCTCTACAAAGGGAAATGTAGATTCGTCAATAAACAGACATGTAATTAAAGAAAAGAATCTTTTGATTACAAGATCAGAGTTATGCGCTCCTAAATTACAATGGGAAGTAGAATTAATCCTAATTTTAGGAATATGTGTTGAAGGAAATGTATATTTTATTATTCTTAATTCATAGAACCGAGTAGTTGTAATTCATATTTCTTTACCTGTTCCAATTATTCCCGAAGCGACATTTTACTTCATGATCCGTTAAAGCTCTCCTTAGCCATTGAAGGTGTTCGTTTTGCTTTCTTTCTTTCTTCAACAACCTGCAGGAAGTCCTGCATTTGAGTTTTTCTGCGGACAGTGCATGCACAAACATCAACTCTACACTTCTCCCGAATCTTCTGCTGTCTTTAGCCTTCTGGACAAGTTTGCGATGCTCTCTTAGCTCACAATTTTTCTAGTCCAGCAGTTTTTTTTCTTTGTTAGTGCTGTTTTTTCTCCCTCGTAACAACTTTGTAATAACATTTTTTCTTGCTGATGGGTCATTTTTCCTACCCAAACCTCAAAAATCCATAAATAGAAATAATCAATCAATATCAAATAATTTTCAAAAATAATAAATATTTATCTAAATACTGAAACGTTTAATGACTGCTAAAACTCATCTAAAATGCCTTTTTGATGAAATCATTTCACATAAGAAAACAATTATGTACTTAGCAGTGCAAGGTGAACTTGAATTTACATTGTTACTACATTTTGAAACAGTTCTTGCGGCCCACCCCCAATATAAATATATAAATATAATGTGTTTTATACCTAATCATCATATTTTGTGCATTGAGTCAGTAATGTATATATTATGTATATATGTGTATCATAAGGTATTTCTTCAATGTGTGAATATTATGTCGTCAAAAGAGAAAGTTCTCTGCTGTAACTGTTTACGGAAGGCCAGGTAAAAAGAGGGAGCGCCAAGGAGACAATAGACCCTATACAAAGAATGAGTAAACCCAAAATACAATTATTATACTACTTAAAAGATCAACCTTTGGTGAAGGTTAAATAAAGTCCAGGCTTTCGAATACGTTAGGGCAATCAACTTGCTATTCCTTTATACAGTTAAGTTTGAACCAACCAATGCAAATAAATGTTTTAAACTTTCAAATAGTAGCAGATGGCATGCGTTTGCAGGTGAATTTAACACAGGCAATAGTAGATATATATTTTGCATTTTTGAAGCAAGACACGAAACTTGCGATTGCTTCTGCAACCCTTTGGCTTGGTCAAGGCAACGGTAATTAATTTGAATCGAATGTATGAGGAGGCGTTAGCTCTGCTGTTGGCAGAATAACCTCTACAATCGACGCGGGCACTGCAATAAGGACGCCGCGGTTCTCACAGTCAGTTTGTCTCCACGGAAGTTGCGACAGCTAAATTTATACTCGAATTAGTCGAGTTCTACCGTACGCAGAACACCAGAGGACGCAAAAGATCTTGCGAATAATAAATTACCATACATATTCAGATCATCTCGTTGCGTGAATTTTATCAGAGTTGATATCCTCTCCTAGTCCTGTTGAGCACGACTCACTAAACCCTGAGATATTACTATCGTGGAGCGTGGACAACACTAAAACGATAATTAGTCAATCATAGATATACCGCTAAAATATGGCGACTGTAAACTAAATCGCTTATTTGGCGCCCAGCGTTACACCGCCGACAAAACCGCTTCAAAATGACTTCATCAACGTGCGGCCCACAATAAACCGCTTCAATTTTTTCGTACGCATGTCTACCAAATTGTAATTGATGATTAACATAAAAAGATTGTTTAAATATTTTATCGACGTATTGCGAATATAGTTTTATACAATAAAAAATAAAAGGAAAGTAACCATAATTTTATTTGAATCTGATAATTGTCAAACCTGACTTTGACTTTCTCAGGAAAAATTTTGATGATTTAATTTTGAAAAAGTATATGCACCTAACAAAAGTAATTAATAAAATTATTGTAAAGAAATATGTTATAAAACTACAGTTAACTTATAAGTTTTTCCACATCCCAAGAAACGATAAACAATAGAATTATATTACAGAGGTAAATATTTTAATTTAAGCAAAGTACAAGACTTATTTTATAAGCAAGAAATTACCAACACAATAATGTATAGACCCTCTTGCTATAGTTCACTCGTGTTTTCTAATATTACAACTGTGCATTAACTCTAGCACACCAAAGTTTGATTGAAACAAAGATAAGTGACTATTTAATTTTCTTCTTTGGAAGAAGAGCTGTCTATAGGAATATGATAATTTATTTATTTATTTATTTATTACTATTTTCTAATTGGATGGACCTGAAAGCAAAGTGCATTTGTATTTTTCTTGCTTCTTAGGAGATGAACATTAATGAATCAATAAGTTGGAAATTTAGGGAGCGGCGAAGAAAGCATTGTATCCCTAAGTTTCTGCAATATGTGTCCTGCATTTTTCATTAATGAGAATAGGAAATCTGGAAGGAAGCTCAATCAGGAAGGGCGATCCTGGCCCATTTTTGAGTTCGTGCCTTAACCCAAATCGGCGCTTTGTAACTGCGATGATAACTGCTATTAGCAAGTGACCTCATACCTTATGTAGTAAGCTAAACAGCCCAAACCCTACACAATTGCTCCTTTTGCTGACAACTCTGTTACATCTAAAGATGTAGAAGCTGGATTCGAACCTCTGCTAAAATTACCATACACGGAAGCCCCTTTGTATTCACCGTCATCTTGATAAGCAGGGATGTTATGAGAAACAATATTACCTCTGACGTAGGTACTGATGCTGCTGTCTCAAGGGACCTTGAGTTACCTCCTCGTGATCAAAGCACAGGAGATGCTGCAAAGGAACTTAGAACTTGCTTTACTTCTTAAAACTTCCTGCATGATGTTGTTCAAAGTGATGAATTATTTGAGGCAATAGTTTGGTTTTTGTGCAAATTGTTAGTTAAAGAAGTAATAAGTAACATATTGTTCAAATAATCTTTATTTATCCCTTTAATATATTACATATAATAATGCCGAACATAATGGTTATAAAGAACCAAATCCTACCCAAGCAGCTCTCATAGATAATGCTTAACAGTTCAGTACCAAGAGAAGATATGCACAAAATAGGTTGAACGTTCAATTTTTAAAAATATTTTATTTGTTAGATAAAATATATTTGAGAACAAGTTCCCAAAGTATGTTGTTGTTTTCCTCCTCTAATTACATTTATAATACCTTGGCGGCGCAAGAAGTTCATGGCCTTTTTTTTTCAGATCAGGGAACACGATGCTACCAGTTTTCTTGGAAAACTGTAAATTTTCCCACAATTTCTCGGATCGGACAGCAATAAAAGGCTTGAAACTCTACTCTCTTTACAGGCATTCAGTTCGAACCTGTCTAGATCTCCATGTTTATGTTGATGTTGTGAATTTTACTTTTGTCCACTCTTGCCGTTCTAATCTTTCCCTTAGCTTACATCATTTTGAGACTCTGGTATCACTAACATACATATACTGTGGTTCCAGACAAGCAACATAATATGTGTGGTATATCGATAATTTAGGCTGTGTGATCTGAAATATGAAAATTTTTATTTATATCAGTTTATAATAGTCGATTTCAAAAATGGTGTTAATTATAGATTCGTTGTCAGCACCAGTATGGTGAGATAATTTGTTTTAAAAGGCTAACCAAGTCCCGTTACATAAGATTTGAAGGGGAGAAGTTTAAGAGATGGCGATTGGTCTACGCATTATGCGTGTTTGCTTTGTTTTTGCAACGACAGTTAAAAACAAGCAGCGGGATAGTTAGAACGTAGTGTTAGAACCCTCTGCCCCCAGATGCCAGGGAAACCACCCTGGATTCATAGAAATATGCAAGGTAAATCAGCAGCATTATATATTATAGAATAATAAAATATGTTAATGCGATTTCCAAGCAATATGTGTTTCAGTTAACCATTTCTTTTCCTGACTAAACCTCGGAACCTTAATATATTTCTATAGAATGTAGGGCGATAGTGTTATAAATGAGTGCTAGTTAAAGTGATAATATATTTGTTTTGAGGTGGTTATTTAAGTGTCATAAAGGGGTTGTGACACGATGATGTGAGTCGTCACAATAACTATCCAACTCTCAGATTTAGTGAAATGCTCTAAAGACTAATTCCTATCTGAGAAATGTTTCGATGTGATGAAAATCCGGCTTAGGAAACAGATGCACTGATCACTTGTATTGTGGTGGAGACTTGATGAATGCAACAGAAGTGCCTAAATAAAAATTTAAATGACATTTGAATTTATGATTCTTAATTACAAGCTTATAACTGAATGTTATTGTCATAATCAACATTGACAAGCCTAGTTCGGCCTACGATCTGTACAGTCTTGGTGTGAATACTATAAAACAAAGTTCTAATGGAATGGTGACAGCGTTTCTGTTAGAAATATTTATTGACATACTTTATTCTTAAGGGGGATCCGATTAGCAATTTTAAAACTGACATTTTGCATGATAATTATATGTTTTTATAGAATGTATTATTGCACAGGACTAAATAAATGTTTAATTATATAGATAGTGATAAAAATGATAGCAACTGCTCTTCCTTTACCTTAGACAGCTTCAGTGCTGAGGCCAAATAACTGATGACTACCGTTGGCGCTTCAGCAGCTCGGTTGGGTTCCGAGGCAGGGTCCCTGGCTTCGTCCCTTACCTTTCGGCCCCTTACCTTTCTCTAGGTCCTCTCTAGAGTCACCCTTATGGTCCGTTTTTAAACAGGCGGTGTTAGCTTCGCACCCCTTCCCGTGAGAAATTTATCCATTTGTTCTTATTCATACTTTAGACATCCAATAATTTCAAATGTAAAAAAGAAAGGAAGGAAGGAAGGAGAGAGAGAGGGGGGGAGAAAGAGAGAGAGAGTAAGGAAGGAAGGAAGGAAGGAAGGAAGAACATTGAACCATCTAGACATACTTTTTCTCTATAATGCAAATGTTTAAAAAATATTCTTTGTATGGCTAAATATTCCCGGAATAAGATTAACAAACGGATTTTTAGAAACTGCACCCATTCCTAGCCCGTAAACAAGACTTGGTTAGTGGCTTCATTACCATATATGTGGGGTTCGTTATAAAACATTGTGGTGGTATATTCTTCCTGATTAATTTCCATTGATATTTGCAGTAATTCGAAATAATATAAACTGTTTCGTTCATAAACTGCACTTAACTATTTTCTCTAATTTTGTGACACTTATGCCTGAGCATGTGACAATATGAAAATATTTCGTAATTAATTAAATAATAACACTGAAAAGAAGAACTATCTTTGGAGGAATAAAGGGAAAAAGTAAGCAAATATATAGATGAGCCCAAAAAACTAAATTTGCGATTATTCATTCTTAATTTTTAAGTTCAATTTGAATTGTGGTGTAATTGCAACTTGTCTTCCATCTGCTACCTAATGCTTTATAATGTTCAATTCGATACCCTCTCACTGATGCGAAGACAAGGGAAGTATAACAGAAGAAAAACCAAGTGTGGCCGGAGAAAGATAAGATTAAGTAACTTTCGGTAGTTAATTTACAAATGTTGTTATTCATTTAACAATTAACAGAATTGGATTAATGTGACAAAATAAACTTACAAATAACATTGGCTCATACAAAGTAGCGACCTATTTGAAAATTGAAAAATTAGCTCATTGCTCCACATAAAATACTTTTTTAAAATTAAAAAATCAATTACCGGGGTAATAAGTTTACAAAATCTCGATTTTTGTTACACTGATTCACAACTTCAAAAAGGTCACAGCATACATACTCTTATTACATTAAGCAAAACATAGAACTTAAAAAGCAAAATTAATACAATGAATAAACCTTATTAAACCTCCATATCAACCGTCGAACTAACTGAGAGCGCTTGGATGAGTTGTATTATGCCCATTCAACCATCAGGTGCGTATACGAAATCCTGTTTACCTTTAGTGGCCTCTATCCCGATTATGTACCAAGCATAACCATACATAATCATGATCAATAAGATAACGGAAATACTAATACTTTCTGTTAGTTCTGTTTAAACATGTTATCTGCATGTTTTCCAGAGCAACACGGGACTGTGAACATGTGTGCTTATGAAGCCGCCACTATGTCATGTGAAGCGCTAGAAATGTGTGTTGTTTTGATAGAGCTGAGTTACGCGATTCAACGATTTATGTAATTAATATGGTGTCAAAAAGTTGAACGTGTCGTTGTGAGCTTGGGGTTTCCGACTAGAGTGGTCCAGTTCTCGACGTCCGTTATTATTACATGGGCGTAGCAGATAGTCGTCGCTTTTACTGACTATCTTTTCTCGTGGATTTTCGCACTCTTCACACAACGGGGAGGGGGAGACGAAGTTTGTTTTAAAATATACTCACGAAAGTATGCGATGAGACAAGTATATTTTGACCTGATTCCAGCTACAAAGAAGCTATTGTTCGTATCCGGAAATGAATACCCTGTGACCCTTGAACTAGAGTTAATTGTCTCGGCGTGCTGGCAAGCTAAGTCCTTCTGATGACTGCGAGCTTCCGGCATTTATATCATTTCATCAGCTGATTCACACATTGCGGCAAGGCTTGGCTAAGTATTGTACTGCCATATGAGTTGCTGTAGGAATTAAAGCTTGTAATCAATTATCGCTCGAGGAGCTTACTGTAGTATCACGCGGCATATATAAGTTACGCGCCTAATCACAAATCTCCGCTACCGACTGAATGAATGACGAATTTCTGTTTCCGGGGTCCACCCACGTATGCTCAAGAGCATCACCATAATTAAAATTTTAAAATTCTCACTGCTGATTGGCCAGTTCGTATGGAACGTTGTGAAAGGGTGCGATAAATTATCAAGCTCATCGACGATCGGAAAACCCCCATTACCCATTACTGGTAGCTTTGAATGCCAGATGTTAGCGTTTCACTTTTACTCTTATATAACGTGAAAAGCCTGCAGGTGCTATATTACCATTCATTTCCCGATTCTAGTCTAAAATACTTATTCTATTTCTATTGGTTATATTTACACAAATAAAGCATTATTAGTCACCGCTGTAAACAATGCAATTAATATGGTATTTATAAACATATAAATATTAAATTACGGTAGGGGCGCCAATTATAAAGACTGCTACAAAGTGTACTGTTATAAAACTCATGACTTCAATAATGGTTTTCCCCTTTAGGCATGTGAATTAAACACAGCAGCTATAAAATGAATAATAAACACACACACAACGTCATTCAGAAACGACATCAAAGCTTACAACAAAATTTAATTTAAACATTCTCTATTAGCAGTTCATCAGGTAATATTAAATGCAAAAGATCATAAACAGGGATAGCCCATAAATTAGGTAGAGATAATACAAGTTAAATGTAATTGTTTTAAAAGGTAAATATATAAAGAGGGAAAACAAAAATGATGTAGTACCTCAGCGGGTTAACAGTTCAGCTCTTTAGGAATAAAAAATGAATTAAGTTCAATCAGATATACGAGTGGTAACGAAAACGCTAGATAAAGGTATAACACAAATTATGTTTTACAATGAAATGGGTATATGTACATTTATATATAACTAAGAAACATGCGTAGGAACTGAAAAACATGATAAAACTAATAAAAGCAACCCGAATTAAATTTTAGCTGTTGTGTAGTATACAATATAATTCTTTAAATAATAATAATAATAATAATAATGAAAAATTAGGAAGATCGACATATTTGTAACCCAATTGTAAAAGTGTGTTTTAAGAATGTACAAAAATAATAAAACAGGATGAAAATGCTACACTAAAAGTCTTATTCTATAAGAAAAAGAGAATTAAATAATTCTACTAAATAAAACAACACTTGCTCAACAAGTTGAGAGAGCTACGGTTAGTAACTGTTCAGTGTATTTGGATATCAATAATAATATCATGACAGACGCCTGCAATGCAGTAGAATATACCAAATGTGTTTTAATTACGTCCACTACCCGCACTCAGCCGAGAAAAGGTCCGTAAAGAGGATCGATCACATTTAATTATTGGTGAAAATGGATAAATTGTTCATATAGCTATAAGGTATTAAAGGCATTTACATGTCCAGTCACTTCGCTTGAATATAATAATGGCGCTGCAAAATCTGACAGAGGGATAAATAATACAGAGATCAGTGAGACAATAAGTCATCAATTTCAACAAAATCAAGGCGTATCATGTTGATTCAATGGCGTCACCTGGTGGACGTGGACCATCATTCATGTCTCGTAAACGTAGGGACGGCCGCCCCGCCCAGGTATTGAGCAGATGCAGCCCGGTCCAGAGTGTCGCGCACCGATAACATTCAGACAGACTGACTATTCGGAATATTATCGACTGATTCCCCTGCAGAAAGGAGCCTCATCCCTCACACGTAGTTAACCACACAGAAAAATGTATGTAATGTGATGATGCGCCTAGGTTTTCATTGACAGCTTGGCAAAATGATATAAAACATTGATAAAGTATACTGTACTTAGCGCATTCTTTGTGAAATCGGGAGTGAAAATTTATCTTACAATTTTTTAACATATTTTATACTATTACAGTGTTAGATTTGAATGTTTTGGTAAGGGCTGACACCCCTAGGTCTAAAGATTTTAATGCAAAAATTCGCCATAGTTGCCGTATTTTATTAATAATTGCCTATTTTTTACAGACTTTAGAACCTTTTAAAATTGAAATCTGACAATAGCTCACTTTAAAGATATCTTGTCAAGCATTATAATTTTTAAAATGTATTCATTCATTTATAACATTACAAAAAATCTGATTTGTGCATATTTTGAGTTCGTGTTTCTCCACAGTGGCAATGAAAATTGAAAATATGACAAAATTGTAATTATTAAAATTAATGAATCTACTTTTCACATTTGTGGTGTATGTATTGGTTTAATAACTGTGAATAGGCTTAAGCAGTTGGCAGCGAGGAATACTGAAAATACAATGATTTACAACGAAATATTTAAAAAAGAAATCAGTTAACTTAATTAAATACATTCCAATCTAGAATTAAACAAATAAATTCAATTTAAGTATATATATGATTAATTTTATACATATTTAAGGCCATTTAACTTAATTAAATACATTTCACAAAACTAAAGACTTGTCATCTAGTTAGATACACATCAACCTATTTAAACTAATAAAATATATGTGAACTTAATTTTAAATGCATTAACTTCATTAAGATAAAAATTGAATTTTAGTTTATCATATATAATTCAACATATTTAAACCTAAACACTTATCAGCTTGAATTATAATAATGGGTTGTCGAAAAGATGCTCTGCAGCTATTGCATAGCCGAGATTTTACTAGAAAAGCGAATTCGGATGGCAGCACTATCCGCGCCCCAAGCGTGTAGTTATTATTTTATTAAATTACAATCCAAACACTAACTGCAAAGTCTAAACTTCGGCAGCAGTATGCTGTTTACCTGGTAAAATCGGTTTGGAAAGAAGGAAGGAATGTCAGAAATGTAGAAGTGCACTTTCTCCTGTATGGTGCTAATCACTCTAGTGTAGAGGAACTTGTCGATAACCCGTTATAAACAATTAAGCAAAACTAGTTAATTAAATGCAATAAGCAGTTAAACAATATTTCAGTAGTCCGGGAAAATCTTAAATTTGAACACTAATTACATTCACATCTACTTATATCAATGAAATATTCTACACATACAATTTTAGGTTACTTTTAATTCTTGTCAGAGGAGGACAACCCTCAAAACAAACTGCAAGTAATTCATTCCAATCATTTATGATTTTATTTTCGAAAGAGAATTTATTTAAATCAGTTCTCTGTTGCCTTCATTTGATTTTAAAACTATAATCGTTCCTACCACTTCTAGCGTTGTTGTGATATCCTTCCATGCATTTTGTTCTGTATGTTGTTTTACCCAGCCCCTCCCTTTTTGAGTCTCTCTGCTAGTGATTCACAACCTAATGCTTTAACATTTTCGTTCTCATGGTCTTTTTCTCCTTTTATGAATTTAGCTGCTCTATTTGATTTTTTCTGGAACATTTAGTTAATATGGGTCCCAACAAGCTACTCTGCCAAAGCCGAACTAATGATAAATAAACTCTTTTCTTCGATTTTGAACTGGCATTTTTAAGTATTGTCATAACAAAGTTTCCATGCAAGTTTAGTACTCCTATGTATTTGCTGGGTAATTTCTACTTCATCCAGTTTATAATTGAGATTAATTTCTTCTCGGCTTTTACAAAATGTTATTACTTTTCTCTTAAAATAATACATTTTCATCCTATGTTTAACCATGAAATTTATTTAGGTCGCTCTGTAAAATATCCATATCGGATCTGTCGATATGTCCTTGAACATGGTAAAGAGATATTTGACTGTGATCTATAGTTGGCTTACTTTCTAGCGATAGAATTAAAATCTCGGACGTAACCCTGTGCTGTGTTTATTCATCTAACGTTTTTACGTATAGTGCGTAAGTTGTAAGAATATTTCATTGGTAAATTGTGTAAGAGACTTATACTCAGTGAGGATGGCTTCGGTTGTTCAAGTATAAGAATATTCCGACATCTTTGTACATCCGTTTGAATGAACCTGTATTATACTGTGAATGTTGCTGTCTAAATTCTACACCTTAATATATGCGTACGTTTCCCCTGCAGCTAGAAAGACAAGCGTTGGAAACGAGGACACTCAAAACCGCCACAAAAGGGAAACTTTTTGTAGAAAAGTGTCTCCTAACATTTTTTGCCAAATGGCATATTTTCCCAACGACGATCTCATCAAAGAAGTGAGCATCCTTTGTCTTCTCTCTTGGATGTGAGGTCTTTGTGACAGTTCCGGTTTAGAGTGTGCATGCAGAAAGCTTCAAAACTTCGTTTTTCCTCCCCTTTCGTAAGACATTCAGCTTTAAGACTGACACAGAAGAAAAAACTGAGGAATTTCTGTTTTACTTTTATCCATGCTTTATTCATTTCAAGTAAAACTGAAAAATGTAATGTTGAAGTGAACGTTGTCTGGGCGTGTGTTATTTAATTGTGGTTTAAATCTTCTTTTCGCACACTAAATTGAGCAACAATTTTTAGTTTTTAAACAAACTGTCATTTAAATTAAAATACCGTTTTTGTTGCTACAATGAAATGAAATATTACTTAATATTTTATATTTGTGTTTAAATGTGGTTTTCACAGAAAACACCTTTGTTGGCTATAATTTCATATGGAAGTCTAAAGGAAAATTTGAGATCACCAATGAAATTCTGAATATGGCTCTTTGGCTTTCCGTGTCGATTCACTTAACTATTGAGATATCGCGCCTATTCAGCTACAGCTCGAACATATGGTGGAAACGTCGAAAGTGATTCAAAACCAGGGACTTGCATATTCGAGTACTTTGGGGCAAGCTTCTAATTATATTCACTATATGCGAAGCTAATTTTATATACAGATGTTATTTTCACATAAAGCGCGTATGTTGAATAGAATTTGAAATTGCTAGTTAGCAGCGACCTCGAAGTTTGCTCTTGTTTCTAAATAGCTTACAGTTTCTAAAATTTCAATATCTGCATATGTAGAAAACAGAGTTCAATCATATTTACAAAATCTCTCAGCTTATAGGTATGTGCTTTTCGAACTATCCTTCACTAAGTCTACAATTTTTATTGTTTAAATCCTTTGTTACCTGCTCACAAGTCCGGCTGACTACTTAATGACATGACTTCTTTACGCTCATAAATTCATAATGTAATGAGAGATTTTGGGGGGGTTACGGGCCGTCTGAACGTGACTGCTTACTTGGGAAGTGCAGTCGACGCAACCGAGAAAGTGATGTTTCCCGAATACAGTGGGTATTTTTATTTTAGTTTTTGTATTTCTTCTGAAAACATAAAAATAGTGTTTAAAATTATATAAGCACTAATGTGTGTTATAAGAAACGTTGAAAATGGTCCCCCTCGATGGCAATACGTTGCTAGCAACTGCCTGGGATATTTCTATATCTCATCGAGTAATTCTTTAGAACAATGCGGTTCTAAATATTGATAATTTCTGTCTCTCGTAACTTATTAACAAACTGTTGAACAGTTTCTCCAAATGAAATACCATTATCTGCTAATTTTTTTGCGAATGCCTTACCTTTCCTTTGCAAGAATATATGTATCGTACGTAAAAAGCCGATCTTCAAGACTATTTTTATGCAAAATAATAATTAAGAAGAAATAATTAGCCCACACTTTACACACAATGAAATCACCCACTAACACACGAACGCGCAGCCACTCGCTGACAAATCCTTTTTCAGCCTAACTACCAGCTGCTACTTGCTACCTTGATAACTGACTTCTCCCAGGACGCATTAGTGATGAACAGCGAGTCTGCATACATGTCCGACTTTTAGTTAGCTGAATGCTAGCTGTGGCACTACGAGCAGAACGCGTATAATCTTTACACGTGTCTTGTTCCTATTAGTAAACATAGCCTTTAGCTAAGTACAGTGTGCAGTGAATCCCAATGCATATTAACAAAATAAATAAAAATTGAAGTAAAAAAGAAAACAAAACAAAAGATAAAATTAATGCTGTGTACTACATTTTAGGTTATGTTAAAAGAAAATTAGGAGGAGCCTCAAAATAAATGGGCAAAAAGTGTTGAGTGTCTTGAGTAGGTTTGCTCTTATTTACAGTCTGCTGATTCTGAGTAACAGAAACAGAGATAGAGATAGAGAATATTATTATAAGTTTTTTTTTAATAGTGTTTAACGTCCTTTTTTCTACTGAGGCATCACAGACGGTGGACACTGATGATACATGAGATGAAATGATAAATTTGGAAAGGATAGGAAAGTTCCAGGCCTAAGTTTAAAGTACCTCCTCGGCATTTGCCTTTTATGAGGGCTGAATGAATGAATAGTGTTTAACGTCCGTTTTTGCTACAGAGGCACCACAGGCGATGGGACAGTGATGATACATGAGATGAAATGATAAATTGGGAAAGGAGTTATTTTTAAGGAAGGAATCGTTCCAGGCCTAAGTTTAACGTACCTCCCTGGCATTTGCCATTTATGAGGACTGAGAGAAACCTGGAATAATCTGTCAGGGAGGACGGTCCTGTAGGGATTCGAACCCTAGATATCCCGCTCACGAGTCCGCGCTTTTACGACCTCGGCCATCCGTGTCGGTTTCTTATAAGTAGAGATAAAACACACACACACACACACACACACAGATATATACAGTATGCGGAAAATCAAAACGCAGAAAAGTGTACAGTAGAAAAGCAATAGAAAGCTAAGCATTTTGAGGTTAGGGATATAGGGCTGCAGATGCACCATAATAACTGAAGCTTGCATGATCATAATTGAAATCTTCAATTGCCAGTCAAAATTAAATGTAACTCATAAGACAAGTGTGTATGTGCTGTTTCAACTAATAAGTACCTATACACAATGTGAAATGAAATATTACATGCCCGTACTTAACTTATGTAGCGTGGAGGACACCGTATTGGTCCACCGCGCCCGATACATCTGTCACCAAATGTTCTTTTTAGATGATTTCGAGCTGCAAGGGAAAATGTGCTGAAGAGCCGTCATGTTGGAACCATAAGTTTCGCCTAATTTCAAGTCAAGCGTTCGGTTATTACCGTAACATCCAGTAGTCTTCAAAACACAGATGCTGCATTAAACATCAGACACACCTAACGACAGTGACTAGTACTGTACAAGAATGCGTTTTGTTTACATCTAGCACACCACAAGCAATCTTTACAATCTGAGACTCCCATTAACATGAGGGATTTAATGTTGACAGATGTAGCGGAATAAAAAAAAATAATGCTTAGTTTGGAACTTCCTTTCTGCTCTATAATTAACCGCCACGGGTAGCCGAGGTCGTTAAGGCCCGGACGCGTGAGTGGATTATCTGGGATTCGATTCCCACCAGGACCGTCCTCCCTGATTAATGTTTTTTTTTTTCCAGCTTTTCCTCATTCCTCATAAATGGAAAATGCCGGGGAGGTACCTAAACTTAGGCCTGGAAAGTTTCCTTCCTTAAAAAATCTTTTCCCAATATATCGTTTCATCTCATGTATTATCAGTGTCCACCGCCTGTAAAACGGGCGTTAAACTCCAGTCAAAAAAAAATTACAATTTTCCCACCCAGTACATTTGGGTAATATAGTCTTGTTTATTAAAACCAATGTTATGTAAATTTTGTATATGGATATAGTGTAAATTTCGAATTATATTTCCTCATTTCTTTATATTTGTCACCTTATAAACTGTACAAAAATTATATTTTATACACACCATAAAAGATTTATTAAACATGGATATTTATTATACTTATTTTCATTTAATGAAAATATTAGCAACAGCAAATAGAGCTTCGTCAAACACCATAGCTTAGATAAAGTACAGCTCAGCCTGTACGAAACGCCAGCAATAACAGTTTTACTACTAAAACATCACCCTGAAGCCACGAATTTAACCATGGACACGAGCCGGGGAAATTTACGTCTTCACGTATATAATCCCTCTCTGTGTTGCTCAAGCCTGAGCAAACCTACTCCATGCTTCACAGCTGCGTAGAGTGAGGTCGAGTAGAGAGAACGGGATTTCTTAGCTATTACCTCACTCGACCCAATGACGAGAGAGTAGAGCGGCGATAAAGGGAGTTTTGTTCATCGCTACCAACCTGTAACTCAAACAATCCCACTGTATAAGCACAAATAAAATACATTTTTAACTGGTGAGCACTGTATTGCATTTGCATTTCGTGCAGTTTGGTTATCTACAAATTTATCCTACAGTTAAAACATTACAGATCTATATACCATACAAAGATAATTCATAAGTAATGGTAACTGTTTTTTCTTTTCTTTTTTTTCTTTTCTTTCTCTCTTTTATGTTTCTTTTTCCTTCTTTTTCCCCCCTGTCACATACAAGAACACCAAACATTTTCATTAAATATACGATAGAAAGTATAAGACAATTACTGCCGAGTGCTACCACCAAGGGAAGGTTGAATGTAGGCGGCCCTCATAGGGAAGAAGCAAAACACAGGCAACCGAACAATACGGGTTTCATTTGGCATGAGCAAAAGTTACACACATCTACTTGCACAGGGTTGCAAATCCGTCACAGGACGGGGTCTCCCAGGTAAACCACAGTAGTCTCCAAGCACATCGACGGTACGTTGCCAGCGATGGGTAAGGCGCTGAATACTATCTACCTGCTGCATGCGAGTTGCTAACTTGATCCACTTCGCGTGGAAATGCTATCAAAATGTCCACTTTGTTAGCAAAATGTTTCTCATGCAATGGGTGCTTCACTTTGGGAATGAGAACATATTCAGAGATACCGATATCGGGTGAATATGGTGGGTTTGGAATTTCCCATCCCCAAAGCTGTAAAAGACACTTGACAATTCAGGTGTGTGAGTGTCGCGTTATCGTGAGAATAATGACGTTGCTCAAAAGTTCTGGCCATTTGGTGCGTGCAGAATGTACCAATTGTGACACCAAGGAAAACCAATACGGGCATTCACAGTAGTCTCCACACGTGTTGGATGACACTAAGCATTCTGACTGTCGTGCCAGAATGACCATGACTTTTGTTGGTGAAGGAATTTGGCGAAACTTGTTTTTACATGGTGATTCAGGTCCTCTCGTAAAATGCGGTGCACTGTTTCGGCGAAATTCATGTTTGCTCTTCTAATTCCACAATTGTCCAGCGCCTATCGTCGCGTAAACACTGTCCCACAACCATCATCGATACATTCTTCCCCGTGGACATAGAACGCTCATTGCGCGGTAGATAGGCAGTAATCTTTTTGCGCCATTTGAAGGCCATTGATCACCTCGCCAC
This sequence comes from Metallyticus violacea, assembly GCA_030762175.1. Classification (NCBI taxonomy): domain Eukaryota; kingdom Metazoa; phylum Arthropoda; class Insecta; order Mantodea; family Metallyticidae; genus Metallyticus; species Metallyticus violacea. Next base: position 69,613,018 of record CM060842.1, read on the forward strand.
TATTCGATAGAGCAGAGCACACGCATCCAGTGCTTCCCCGTAGCTTTGTGTGGCATTCTGGTGCATTCCTGTCGCGGACAAATATTATTCTTACATGCTCACGTTGTTGACTCTTCGTGACCTCCATTCCTGACAACCGTCATGTAGAGCTGCTCGCATACCATCTGGTGGCTTCATACGAAAGTACATTTCATACACTTTCAATCGTACATCTTTAATTTTTCCTGTTGTCCTTATTCCACAAGGAAAAAAAATAGTTCTCATGACTTATGACTCATCCCTATATTCCTCTGTTGTAATAAAGCTTGATACATTTAATGATACAATAAATCACTCTACTTAGGTAAATGTAGATTCTGCTACCGTATTCATAGGCTATAAGGGAAAAGAAATTAAATTAAAAATGCAACTTAAGAAAATAATTATTAAATTATATTACTTTTATACCATGAATTTAAAATTAAATTAAAACGCAAAGAGTTATCTATTTAATTTTAAACCCAAAAGGATTAGGTATACTCTTAGAAAATAAATATATGTATAAGCAACAAAATAAACATAATTTGCCACTTAAGCTTGTCATACCGACCCAGCGCGGCCAAAACACATAGCTTATACAGAATCTGCTAAAATAAAAATACAAATAGTTAATATGGAGAAAGGAAAAAAAAATATTTTTTGGCACAGCTATTAAAAAAACTTCTTCATCCACAAGCATAATCTTAGAGAGCATAAATCGATGAAGCCTTCTAAATCATTACATTAAAATTAAGTACGATGTATAGCATTTGACCTTAAAGTTCTAACGGTGTCTTCATGATGCTCAAACTTCAAGCGATGGCTACAATTAAATGTTGAACAATAACAGTTAAGGTGGGAACAAATCTGTGCTGAGGATTAGACGTTAAGCTGGTAGGTTAACACTTTCCTAGTGTTGGACGTATTCCAAAAAGCGCTATCAAACATGAACACCCCGAAGATTATAAACTCTATGAATTTAACAACACAACTGCAGCGCGCGGAAATATGCCATGCCTTCGGAGCTGATGCTGTGAATGAAGGAACAAGGATGGTTCAATAATTCCAGGAAGGCAACAAAATCCTCAAGGATGAGCCACGAGCAAGATCAACAACAATGAATAACAAGGTTCTCTTAACAACTATTGATGTCAACAACAGACAGGCTTGTGAGGACGTAGTATAGCAATTCAACGTCAGTGAAGAAACCATATTGACTTTCCATCAGCTAGAAAAAAGCTATAAATTTGGTCGCTGGGTTACAATAACTGACGACTGGTTTACATGTTGCTACGTGAGCAGAAAGATAGGCTGCAGAATTGGATCTTCACGGCACTATCCAGATTGCATCACTAATAATTGGCAGCCCATTAATGTAGCCTTAATAACCGAAACCTCCACTGCACTAAAAGAAGGTTATGTTGTTTGGTGTATTATGTATCGTAAACTGGTGCCAGCCCAACAATACACGCCATTGTGTACTCTAATGGTCTGAAAGTTGAAAATTAAGGAGTCTGCTTTTGTGAATCACAAAGGCGTTATACTATAGCAAGATAGGCTTGTAAAACCATTGTTCGTCTTGGTTGCGAGACTAGAGCACTCGCCATGTTCTCAAGACATTACACTATCAGATTATCTGTCTAATTTGGATAATCTGGAAACTGTACTGAATGGAGGTTTTGCTTCCCGCCAAAACAGTAGAATGTATGGTTTTCTTTCTCTTTTGCAGAAGGTTCTCGATAGCGATGGTTATTATATGTAACACCACAGATATTATTTTATTCAGAATATAGTGCTTTAAAATGCCTGTTCTGAAACCGAGAGAACTTTTATATATTTTATTCCACTTTCTTGCTGACCTCATTTATACCTCTAGAATAGCGCTGAAGTTTAGCCCCAGGTTTTTTAATTTGGCAGTCTATGGAGTGTCGGCTCAAACTCAAAATGTTATTACATTATTAGAGTATAAATGCTTCTAATGTTAAAATAATAATATTTGACATTACAATATACAAAAGAACAGTTTTCCAATTGTCAGGAAGAGTTATTTTCAGATGTCTTGATTTATACCGCAATATCTATTGTCGCTGTTTATTTACAAAGATATGTCGTATTTAATTTGTTTCTTTTATTAGGATACATGGATTCATCACTTAATTGTTAACGTTCTTTGACAACAGAACAATAGTGAATGACCAGAGTTTACGATCTCTCAAATGAAATACAATAGACCGTTTCATGTCCGACCTCTGAATACTCGTCTCCTCAACACATCCGACCGTTCCACCTCACTGCTTCTCCGCAATTGTATGACAGGTGTTTTTTCTGAGTTTCTACTGTTCCATTGTTTAGGATTTGGCGGCTGGCATTTTCTCTTATGCAGATCGCTTTTTTTTAAAAAACCTGTCAGAGTGCGTTTAATAAAAGCGTTTGTGTGCCTGTCTTTATATGCGCGAAGTGTGTTCCTAGTAGCACAAAAACGAACATGTTTGTGTGTTCATTACAAGAGAAACTGCAGATTATTGTTAAAAACGGGAAAGACATACATGCTCTGCAATAATCACGGAGGAAGTAAATGCCTTATAATATATCTGCAAACGTATAATGTTTATTGATTTGGTTTTGCCAAGAAACATAAAAACACATTCCTTTATCTGACATCTAATTAAGGACAAAACAATTATTTTGCATAAGAAATTGCACAAGGGAAAGAAAAATCTACAGTGAGCGAGGAATACCTACATCGTGGTAAACATTTCCATGGCATTTGCAGTGTAGTATTTCAGGGAGAAATTGATGTTGTCAATGAATGTCTATTAAAATGAAACTAGTGTAGGACAAGTAGTGACTGAAATAAAATTACAATCATCCGTTGTGTGTGTTCCATTGACATGATATATGTAAGAAATGAGGTGTATCAGAGTTCGCTCAATCTTTTATATATGAAAGTAATTGTGACAAAGCTAAAGATTACCAAGTATCTCGTGACAGTGTTTTACTGTTTAGACATTAGCGATAACATTTGGCACTCGGATCTAGGTGGATACAGTAGTGTTATTAAGATTTGTCCTGATTAAACTGGTAAAAAAAGTGACTGGAAATGTGATCAGGTGTATGAAATGTTACGAGATAGGGTTAATATAAAAATGTGACAACCAAATTGATGAAATTTTTTTTTGATTTATTTATTTATGGACGCTCTTTAACATCTCAGGTCATGACCGTCCCATTCAACTCAGGGAGTGAAACGGCCGACAAATTTTGCTCAGAGGCCTCTCTTTCAGGCTTGAGGTTCTTTTTCGTGCCGTAAATGTACGACACGGGACCCACGGCTTTACTTCCCTTCCGAAGGAAGCCATATTTACGATTTTTACGCCCGAAAAAATCCATCAGTCCTGGCCGGGTTCGAACCCGCGTTCTTGGGAAATTGATGAAGGATTTACTTAAAAGTTCAATATGGAGCAATGTAAATGACAGCTATAAAATTTTCTCTTTGTTATTATTAAGTCCTAGAAACCAAAGGTTCAAAAGTTCAAAGTTCAAAAGTCTAAATGCATCTTCAATGCCTGTTTCTTATCTGTCTGGACAGACAGCAGACTTTTTAAATATGATTTATGATTAACTCGTCGCTGCAATTTTTAAGTCGAAAAATACTCTCTAGACAATGCCCCAACTCACGTACGTTATGATGAATTCAGACAAGAAGAAAATTAAAGCAATGTTTCTGGCATCTCAAACTATAACCTTCATCTAATCTAAGAGCATGTCTGATTCATTCTGTAAATTCCATAGGAGGGCTGCTATTTTTTCAGGCGATGAAAGCGCTGAACATATACACATTAGAAGCATGGAAGAAATTTAAGCATAAAAAGGTACAGAGCTAAAATTGTTCAAGATCTATAAACAATGCATAGAATAATTGAACTCGGTAACATACAAGATGATAGTTGACTGAAGATGGGGCTGACTGTAACATCCTTAAAGAACTTGAGATGATCACCAAAGCATTGCTTCAGTTATTCAGTAGAATGCATACGAAGACAAAGAAAATTGCGTTGATGAGTTGATGGCCAAGCTTTCTCACATTGACGCAAAACTAGCATTGATATAGTTTTTAGCATCTTACTTCAAAGAGCATACTGAACAAAAGACATGCAGCCTGTGATATCGTTTTAAAGTATAAAAATGTTATACACGTTATCTTATTCTACATACAGTGCTATACGTATGTACTTACATTTTTGTTTTGTGTTACACAGTTAAATAAAGTATATTGACCACCATGAGTGGTCTAGGTAGTTAAGGCGCGGACTCGTGAACTGGAGTTCCAATCCCTCCAGGATTGTCCTCCCTGACTGAGGTTTTCCGGATTTTTCTCACTCCCCATAAATGACAAATACTAGGGAAGTACCCTAAACTTAGGCCTGGAATGCTTCCTTATTTTAAAAAAAACGTTCCCTATTTACCATTTCACATCAGTGTCCACCGCCTGAGGCCCCTCAGTAGTAAAAACGGGCGTTAAACACTATTCAAAAAAACAAATTTAACAATAGTTGACTCGTGTTTAATTTTTTGACTTATGAATCAGGGTTATATACCGATTTTCTCACCATGCAGAAGGGGTTTCGTGTTTTTCTATGCTCTTATACCTCACGTCTAAATATAGTTACGTAAATGGAACTATGCTTCATCAGTAAATAATATTAAAAATATTTCTTGTAAGTGTTTGCACCCCGATTCCTCCTCTCCGCGTAATATCTGCCACAGGCTCACAGACTAAGCTCCTTGCCACTACATTACAATGCATCTTGTCCTGCCCTGACGTCGATATATTACCGCAGCAGTGGATTGCCGCCTTTGGGCAAAGCTGTTCAAATGCCATCAACTTGACTGACCAAATGATCTATTGACACTGTAAAAATGTTTTATATATCGTAATACTTTAAGCTGAGGAAGTCAGTTTTATGCTGATCAGAGACATAAAAACAATTTAAACAAAATAAAGAAGTATTTCTTGAAACATTTTTGATACTTAAGAACAGAATTTTGATTCTATTCTCGTCGCAGTATTTTAGCAACAGCGCGACTGATTATATAAAGTAATAGCTGAGAATAAGATAGTAAATGGAAAGGTGGTGGGTCAGAATTTTGTTGATGATTTGTTTTATTTAAGGACGCTCTTTAACATCTCAGGTCATCAGCGTCCATTCAATTCAGGACGTGAAACGGCCCACAAATTTTGCTCATAGCCCTCTTCTTTCAGGCTTGTGGTTCTTTTTTGTGCCGTAAATTTATGACACGAGAGCCACGTTTTTATTTAGGATTTTACACCCGAAAATAACCATCGATCCTGGCCGGATTTGAACCCGCGATCTTGAGTTTACGAGGTAAGTATGGTTACCACTACACCACTAGGACCGACGATGGGTCAGAATCCCGAAGTTCCTCGTTCTCGTTTTAAGAAATTAGTTATGTACACAAAATAAATGTATTGATTAATAAATTATTTGAATAGATGTTTAATTAAAACTTAAATGCTTGAGGTAAGAGGATATCGAGAAACGGAAAGTGAAAAAAGATAATAATGGTTAAAGAAATCATCAGTCCATCAGGACTTTGATCTGCCTAGACCCCTATAATCTACCGATCGATACTCTTGAGTTTTGCAAAGCGGGCGACTAGCATTCTTTGAATGTAAGTAAATTAAATTTTCACACGTTTATCTATTTTTATTAATGTAGGACGTTTATACAGTTTTTTTTCTAAAACTCATATTAACCTAGTGTATGCAGTTAGCGATCTGAGAAATGTATTTAACGCTGTCTATTCTTCCTACATTTGTTTTTCTTTCGGATCCGGACATAAAACACAATAAAGATATAACTTAAATTCCGTTTTTCTCCCACCTTTATCTTATAACTCTCATGGCTGCATTTATGCTATTGAAAGATATTTATTTACTCCATTTATATCGGTTTCTTGGATATAAGGTGCATTCCCAAGTATTCAAACCTACTACTCCTCGTTAGTATTTTAAATCTGGCGTGTTCTTTTCTTTCAAACTGCATTACTTTAAATTATGTTCCTGCTCTTCCCCCTTTAATGTACATACATACCTTGTTTAGTTATTCTTGCATATTCCACTCTTAAAATATTTTCTTTCCTGCTTTTCCGTTCTATAATTGAATAAATAATTAAAAATGTGTTCATTCATTCCGATAGTAGTGTTATATCAAATCCCGTAATACACCGGTTACATTTCTTAGAATTTTCATTTCGTCACTTCCCCCCCCCCTTCTAAGTCTCTAAATGCTTAGCTTTCACATTCATATAGCAGTGTTGGTGCTGCCTTTACTTTATTACATTTAATTTTGATTTGTTTTGTAGTTTCGTTTGTGGCCATAACATAAGCGCACTGCAATCGAAACTACAAATTTGCGATTGCGTTCACACGACTCACCTCCAACTCCCGGTGTTAAGTGCAATTTCATTTCTTAATAAAGGGGGAACCACTGGTCCTTACAAGGCGAAACCTGGAAATAGGTGACGCACTGGAATTTGGATCGTTAAGAAAAATTTAAATACAAAATATTGCTTAATAAGTGCAAACTATATTGCAATTTAAGCGATAATGGCAATATTTTTTATATTTGAGTGAAACATCTAAATTATATATATTTTTAAAGAAACAATAAGAGATTCAAATCAAAGCAATAATATTCATTCTCCGTAGTCTAATCGGCCACTTCCTGCGGCACAACATTTCACTTACCAAATTCTCACGAAGAAATATAATTTAGCCCAATAAATGTAATTTACTAATTTAGAAGTCAAAAATAAAATAATAAACAGTACACGAATAGTTAGCAACTTAACATAGTCACCAGAAGATCCCTAGATGGAAAGCTTGGTATGTGCGCACTTCTATACTGAGTATCCGGTAAGTCAGTCAAGGGCAAAGAAAGGAAGCCTGTACGTCTCTCATTGGTCGACGCGCGTGGCATTACTTGTGACGTGAGGAGCTCCGTGACACCTCTCTGTGGGGGGAAGAACTGCCATGCTTGATAGTTTCAAGCACATTTTGCAATTTCTACCACATAACATTATAGAATATAATTATAAGAAATACCGCAGTTTATTGATGTACTGTTATTTATAAATATGTGTTTGAAATTGGACAAGAAGTAGTACTATGAAAATTCTTATACCATTTACTTGTTTTACACGACCAGATGATTACAGAATAAAACTCTGCGTATACTCCATATATGATAATAAATGTGGTAGCATTCCACAAGTGAAAGTTGGGAATTAAATTTGAGAAACCACAACATTTAACAATATAGAATTAGTGGAAAGTTGAATGTTCAAAATAACGAAATAAAATTTAAGATAATTAACTTTTCGGGCACAATTCTATAGAAAAATGGAATACTATCTAAAGCAGATAAGTAAGAATAGAATACATTAATATTCTGAAGTAATTGTTCTGAATCAAAATATTTTTGACAAACAGTACAGTTATTTGTTCAGTGTAATTGGTTATATGACCAGTAGCGTGAATATTATGTAGTGAAAGTTTGCATATGTTGCCATAGTTCTAAAAAAAAGTAATAATTTATTTATGGAGCTTAAATCCAGAAAAGTAAAAGACAATGAAATTAAAGCCAATCTTGTATTAGTTACAGACTGAGATATATTAACGAACACTTTCAAAAAATTCAGAAGATAAAAATTAAGAAGTACTACTATTTTTGTTGGAATCTAGTGTTTAAGGAAAAAGCAGAAATAGTAGAAAAGTAGACTAGGGAGGAATAATGTTAAGGGTTGAGAGAAGAGCACACAAGAGAGAGACCGCCTGTGGTGCCTCAGTAGTAAAAACGGGCGTTAAACGACATTCAAAAACAAAAGAAAAAAACAAGAGAGAGAAGGTAACTGGAATAAGTTTCTGAGTTGCATAGCTATCACGTTACGGAAAATATTAAATGTATTTCTTTTGTTATTGCGATATAGAAAGGGAGTTATCTCCTGAAATCCTGATCTTTCTTTCTATTCACTTGAAGGAAAATAAAAAAAAGAATACAGTGGGGTCCAGCCTCTTGTTAGTCCACACATTGGATACCAGCGGCAGAGATGCGGGGAGCGATGAAAATAATAGGCGGTTTTTGTAAGCGTTTCGTTGTTACCAAGCCTAGAGGGTACTGATCATGCCACCAGCTGCGGCACATTAATTGGCTGTTTTGAAGGAAAATGGAACGTGAGCATAAATTGCCGTAGTAGGACGAGTTATCTGCATTTGACGTACGTAATAACTACTTGCCGTCGAGCAAAACGAGAGCTAATGACATTACGAACTACGTGACGACCATTGCAGAGAAATGCATGTGTTGGAGCATGACGGGTCACACATGGAAATGCTCAGGGTTCATCACCCGTCAGCTAACAAGAGAAGCTCGCACTCTAAATGAAGGATTATGAATATATGCCAGTAACTTTACAACTTACTCCCCACAATATTTATAAAATAATAATAATAATTAGAACTACTCGTTTTATACCTATATTTATTATATTTATAATATACTATTTGACAAAATCGGAGCAAAAGAAGTAGAAGTAGCAGCGTATTTATATATAAAATATATTGCTTACAATTAATCTCGTACAAGTCGCACGGGTCCTGGGACCGTACGTGCTTTCCCAACACAATAGTAAGTACATGAAATCACACAAACCAATATTTAACTCTAAAGAGAAAATCATTATAATGAAATGAATAAATGAAAACAAATATATATGTATATATAAATTACCGATATAAATCGAAGTACACAAATAAAATAAACAGAAAAGAGAACGGCGCAAAAGTAAATAACTCTCTCTCTCTCTCTCTCTCACACACACACACACACACACACACACACACACACGAAAATTCCGAAAGTCTATGACCCATGTTTCCCTATCCCCCCCTCTCGGTTGTCTGCCTCTTCCGATATTAGCTGTCTCACTTAATTTAACAATTTACCTACTCCCTCTTCCTCCTTCCTATCTGCCAGCAAAGTCCAGCATGAGCAAAAGTATTGTGGGAAATATTAAGAGGCATAATTGCCCGAACACTTTAATTTTAGCAGTACAATCATTTTTATAAGTTAGAATTTGACCATTGAAAACTCTCAGTCGATATTAATTCAGGAGTGAGACATAGTTTAAAAGCATATTTTAATTATTATATATTAAAAAGGATTATTCGTTGCTGAATATGAGATAATATTTCGAAGATATCAAATTAAATTCAAGAAGTAGTCCACAAATTAAACCAGGTGCAGTGAAATTTTGTATAGTTATCTCAATAATATATAAATAAAAGTAATGCCATTTCAAGGAATAAATCCCCAGAGAGCTAAAACTATAATACAAGGAAAATCGTTATTGAACAAATAGATGAATTTAAACGATTAGAATAAAATTTAAATTATAATAAATAAAATGATGTTAGATAAAACTTAACTTTGAGGAACAAAGCAAATAATATTGAAGCCCAATACTAAACGATACTAAAAGTATATAAAGTTATACCATTACTGTCATATAGATATGAGAGCTGCCCTTTGACAGCAGATCAACCGAGAAAATTATAATCGCTAGAAATGCAACCCTTAAGATTAATATCAGAATATAAAGTATAAAAGAAATACTCATAATAGACAAGGTTAAAATATAGCCTAAATATAATCAATAATTTAAAAGTATAATACAAATTGGGGAGACCACGTCAACGAATGCCAGATTTTAGATTAACAAAGGCCACGTTAAGCCCTGCTGGATATTAAAATTGTAACTGTCATAAAAGGTGCATTCAACCGATCCCACATTTCTCAGAAGGATCAAGTATAACTAGCTGAGAATACGACAGCGATACCAGCAGGTGTCTGGATTTGATTAAGGGAGAATTGTGACATACTGCGAGTGTGGGATGTCATTCTGGAAAATTGATGCTTGTGTTGGACGAAATGCATGCACAGTAAAACAATTTATGGACGAACTAGATCAGCTGATCGAGGTAGGACGAACACACAGCCGTGAAGGATCCCAATGTCCCCTTCAAACAACCGAGCAAGAAGACAGGCCACATTTTCACATGGTTATTATGCACAAGCACAATTTAATGCAGTTTTAATGTATTGTAACTCTAGAGGAAGAATAGAAAATAGATCGGTCATTGAACAGATGGCGTGAGTAGTTTTGAGATGGAAAAGACCATAGGATCTAACTCTTGATGTCGATGATAATTGTTAGGTGGACTATTTAGGATAAATGGTGTAAAAAATATTTAGAATTATGTGTATATCTTGTGTAAAAACAAAATTTACAGCTTTATTTTATATACATATCGAGGTCATTTTGTTTGATTCCTGGATAAGAATACGTTTTATTTCGGCACGCAGACCATAAAGTATGTAATTTTTTTTAATAAATGCATTTTCTCCACTTTAGATTGACAATTAAGTGTATGTGAAGATAAATTAACGTATAGATACATTTGCCCTTTTAAGGGATTAGTTTTTCCATTCTGTATTTTGTAAAAAGCGACAATAGGCAGGGTACCAATCCACTTGCTGTTCTCAAAATAGGAAATTGACATGTTTGTTACTACGAAGTTTATATGCGTTCCATTAAAGATGCAGTATTACTTATTCCCTTGAATGATTTGCAATGCGTACGTTGCTATTATCGATTCTCTGGATATTGACTCCAGTAGTATTGTGACGACCCTACTCCTCCTGTTCAGGCTATTTATTATGAGAAGCGAAAATGTTCTTTCACCTTCAGAGAATATTGCTGTTATAAATTTTGTATCTCTATCTGTGGAAAATGCTACTTTAAAAATACACTTTCTATTTAAGATACCGTGAACCGGGCAAACTTATACAAAATGAACTTTTCGATCATATGGTGTTTTTTCTTTGTTTTTGTTTTGTTTTGTTTTGTTTTGTTTTGTTTTGTTTTGTTTTGCACGCCTGTGTTAGGAAGTACTTGTACTAGTACAAAGTTACAAATCAGAATTAATTTGTACTATTAATTATTGGTAAGCGAATGGAACCGGCTCAACCCTAGCCGTTATTATGTAATATCTTCTTTAGATAGATTTTGTCCCAGGTTTAGTTATGTCTCTCTGGGCTTGCCTACATTTTCTCCGGGTTCAAATTGATTTATCCTAAAGGCATTACATGACACATCTAATAGCCATACTAATTTGAAAATATGTATATTTGTATCAGCAGCACTTTAAAGAATATGTTTAATAAGTCAGATGCGATTGCAGTGCAGAACTTTACCGCACTATTAACTTATATTCCCAGGATTAAATTATGAACTTGAAAGTTGTATGCTCCTCTACACCTATGTGCTGCAAAGAGCACTAGGTCTTGTCACGTATTATTTTATTCATGGTGCGGTGAATTTTAGGAATATCGTGGCACTTCGCCTCCCTCCTTGTGTTTCCTCCCCTTTCACCCATGCTAACTGCAAGGTGTTCTGGAAAACAGGAAACCCACAATCATTGTGCAGGCTTGATGGGTTTGCTTTTGCATGATTTATGACGACAAAACATGCTGGTTCCATTTGCTCTTGAGGAGATCAAGGGTTTCAGTTGCTTCCTCTAAACTGTAGACACTTAGAGAACTCTATTCTCCGTTTATTTGATGATAAGCTATCTTTCTAGGGCACAACTATATCTAGAGTACACTCGTGTTTTAAAATCAACAGATCAGGCGTGGTGCAAAATCCAGTGCATATGTGAAGACAGCAAGAAGAGAAGGGGGAATGTCATTTCTTGTCAAAATTTAGAACATTTTATAAATCAAGAATTGATCAGTAGAATAAGGTAACATACTAACAAAAAATGGAAAAAATTGAACAGTCACTACAATGCATTGACTTGAAGTTTCGCCGTACATACCAAAGAATAAAAGAAGGAATGTCATTGTAGTTAAAGCTGCAGTGTAATGAATGGTTGCTAAGTTGGCAAATTTGTTTAAAAATTTAAACCAGTTCTTTCATTGTTTACCTCCTCTATTATAATTACTGTAGTGTTACATTAAATTATATTACAAAGAGATACCACACCTCATCAAAAGAAATCGTAGAAAAACAGAATGGTTTCAAAGCGATAAAACATGATTAATCGTCATTCTGGCATAGTGAAAGTAAATATATAAGCTCACTGGACAAAAAATTACTCCCCCCTGGAGACATCTTTCTAAAACCATGTAATACCACCTCTAGCCTTGATAACACCTTCAATCAGTGAGGGAGTCCACAAGTTTCTGCAGGTATGCTATATCCAGTTGAAGCTGATGATTAGACCCTGCAGAGCCACCAAATTGCAGGATACTGGTTTCTGTGTTTCACCCTATGTTCCCATTCATTTTCTATGGAATTAAGGTCGGATGATTTAGTGGCCCAGTCGAAGTGCAACAGGGTGCCTGTATGCTCGTGAAACCAGACATGGATGCATGTAGCTCTGTGAATATGACGGTTGTCATCTTGGAAAATGGGAATGTCTACAGCATACTCATCATGAAGATGTAGAATCAAGGGCAACATTTGGTCACTGAGAATGTTAAAATAAACATGCTGGTTATGTTCAAGAATGAGTCTAAGTTATAGTATAAAAAGCACCCCCAAAACATCATGGAACCACCTCTGGCTAAAGAACGTCCTCCACATACTGCAGATTAAAGGCCTCATTGGGCCATCTTGATTTAGTATCATTTTAAAAAAGGCAAAATTGGATTTGAGAGACCACACTACAATCTTACATTATAGTTACTGTCCCCGTTCTGGTTTTTTGGCCATTGAAAATGTGCTACTGTTAGCCCTGGCTTCTTGCAAGGTTCGACTCCAAGTGTTCATTACATGCAGTTCTCTTTGCTCTGAAATTGATTGGGATGAACCTTCATCCACTGACAAACAGCAGCTCCTGCCTGGTCCTAAGCCCATTTTGATTGATAAGACATGACACTCTTCTCCAGTCCATGTCGCTTAGAACCTTTTTACGTTGACCGTTCTTACGGCATGTTTCATGACCCTGAATGCTGCAGCATTCCTTGAAGACACATCGTACAGTCCACTTTAGTATAGCAACATATTGTATATCGTTCACTGTGGTCATTTGCATGTCCAAAAACCATAGCCCCTTTTTTTCATTCAGTCACATGTTTCCTTTGACCCATGTTGATGCACTGTTTCCCTACAACCAACAAGCATACGCACCACTTCACTCACTACCATGGTCATATGTCAGCGTTGAAGGGTCACATGGCTGCCTGGTGTCAGTGCAACACCATCTTCATCTGCCCAAAGAGCACATCGCTTTGGTGTTATCTTTCAAGGGGGTGACTAATTTTTTTGTCCAGAGACCTTATATATTTATTTAAGTGAAAAAAGAAAAAAGAAAAAAGGGAAACTATGTCTGTTTTAAACAGTTTTATATTTAGTTTTTAAAAGCTACAAAATGCTTAATCTCCCTCTCTCTCTCTCTCTCTCTCTCTCTCTCTCTCTCTCTCTCCCCTCCATATAGATCCCTTGTTTGGACGTGTGGCCAGTTTAATGGCGATTTGCTTGGCACAGAGAAGTACACTGTTTATCGACGAAGTCGGATATTCATAGCCCCTTAAATTCAAGTGCATTAATACAAATTTTTGGTCATACAATGGCTGTTGTGTGATTACATCAACATGTAAATAAACTCACGCTTCGTCCGTAAAAAAATTTAAACGCAGGTCAATAGAGCAAACATTAACATTATCCAATACCCATTCGCAGAAAATAATTTTACTCACATTGTCGCATAGCTGCAATTTCTGAACTAGCAATTTTATAAGGTTTTTATTTTAAAAGTTTAGTGTCATTCCAAATCGAGGCTTACGAAATTCCTGATTCTTGTGTAAGCTTTGCCCCGATGCCATCGAGTTTTTCCACTGTAAGAACACTGCGTTTTACTTTTGGTTTCTTATCAAGAACAGATCCTGTTTCCCTAAATCTATTCACAAAATTACAAACCATTTCTCTTTGAGACGCCCAAACAACAGGGAAGTCATCTATAAATCGCCGTCTCACAAGAGATTGTTGTCAAATAGGAATCTTACATGAAGATTCTGTGTGCTGAAGTATACTGTTCCTTTGGTGTTATAACGCACGAACACATTATAACATTGAAACCCTTGGTCTCACTACATTCAACTCTTTTACAGCACAAAGATTGCGCGTCAGCACACGGAGAGGCAGGAAAGTGGAGGGGAAATAGAACCGGTTAGAAACAGGGCTGGAAAATCTCCGTTAAGCCGGCCACGCGTACAAATGAAAGCTCTGTAATATACAATAAGCTTTCTAATATACAATATACAATAAGCTATTCAAATGATTTTGACGGTCAATTTGCCATGTCATTGTATAGGATTGGAATAATTATACAAATCATGCCCGAGTTTAATGTTCAGTATACTAACATTAGTTCAGCATATATATATATATATATATATATATAAAATAAAAATACAAATAAAGTAACACTATTAACAATGTAACAAATTAACATAATATTACAATAGTAGAAAAGGATAAAACAGTAAGAAAATGTCACACTTGCGATCTCAAGTGTGACTTTTTCTTGGTGTTTTATCCTTTTCTACTATTATAATTACTGTTAATTTATATATATGCATATATATACAAGTTTTAGAAGTATAGGAATTGAGTATTTAAAAAAAAACTACTTTTGTTAAGGGGGCTGTAGTAACACTGTTGTTTTAATAGATTTTATATAACCTAAATTGATAATGTTATTACCAGGTTCTGATATTTCCCCTTGGCTTCTACATAGTATGACATTATTAGATTTTATCACTGGAACACTTTTTGATTAAGTTAATTTCTAACTTCATATTACTTCTTCTGAAGATTTTTCTCATTTTAATATTCTCTTCTCTTCCTGTGGTCTTCATATACATTCGGCATGATGGTTTCTATGTCATTTGTAACTCTTACTAGAACAACATAATATTCTTATCAGCAAAGGCTAACCCTCTCTTTTGTTTTATATAAATTTCATTACTCAAAAAAAATTACTGCAGTGTGAATACCTTTCAAAGTAGGTGTAAGACAAGTAAGAAATATTTGAGACTAACACATTTTGCGCCAGGTGTACAGAAATGAATTAAAATAACGTACAAACTTCAGGAATGAGCTCTGCATTACTGAACAAGACTGGTTTGGTGCTATAATCGAAATAGTACACGCTACACATAGGTTTCGAAGAGTACAGTCTAACTGCCTAAGCAGGTGTCCTATTTAATCGCTTTAGTTGGCAATGCGCTACATAAGGAATGTATTTTCACTGCGTCGCTAATAAAACTTACCTACAGAGTATTAAGCTTGTTTTGTTGCCAAGGAATTTGTTTGTACTTTTGGTTTTGTTTCTCAAACAATGAACTAACTACTGGCTGAGCGAATCTATCCAAACGATTTTTCGCAATGTGTAATCATGAGGAGGAAGATTCTGTACACGCGGACCCGTTCGTGAAGCATTCTGATATATAACATACAGGAAATGCTGGGTCTTTGGCAACATGCGCTTGAATCCGCTCTTCCAGGTCAGCTGCACCTGCAATTCTAAGTCTTCCTCGATCTGCAGCTTGAGGTACTGCTGATTCTGTCTTCACAACACGACAGTAGAACCGTTATCTCCTACAGTTGCACTGTTTTCAGTTACTATCACGATCGGATACATAAAGTATGCTTGCATTTCTACGAAAAATATCCTTTTATAGGTTGGTATTGGACAGGTGCAACTCTGATACACATGATAAACTGGTTAAAACAAATCTCTTTGACAGAAAAACAGTTAAACCATGAATATAAACAGATTTTCAGGCCATTTTGAATAAGTTAATGATTTGAAGGGGGGGGGGCTTTGCTAAACTTGTCCCCAAAGCCTATAGAGGTATTTCAGTTACAGTTTGTATATATTTATTTTCCTTTATTTACAAATAATTTGGTTTTATGCTAGTAGGTTAGCACAGAATCATGCTTATGTATGCCTCGTATTCTGTTTGCATTCCAAGACAACTGCTACACTTCTTAACACAAGGATATGAACTGATGACTTAAACAAAATGAAGTAAGTGAGTGCCTAAAGTTACTTGTCATTTTCTTTAGAGAAAAAGAAACTGAAAAACTAAGGCACAATCTGATCTACATATTATTATTTCTCGGTTAATAGACACATACAGAGAGGTTATTTGAGTTACGAGTGGGTGCACCTGCCGCAAGAAAAAAAAAAAAAGAGAGGGATGGTTGCCGTACTTAAAGTTTTTTTTTTAGTATTCTTTGTATATATTTACTGAAAGCATAAAATTACACTCAACTTGAAATTGATAATAATGAGCTCTAATCTGTGTTATAAGAGAAGTTGAAAAGGATGCCCCTCAGCGGCAATACATTGCCAGCGTAGGGAAATCCTGTATTCCATCTAACTTTTCTTCCGTAAAAACACGGCGTTTCGGAATACGTTTATTATCATTGAGAGATTCTGTCTCTTGTAGATTTTTAACTAGTTGAATAACAGTGGCTGTCTCTGGAATAAATGAATGAATAGTGTTTAACGCCTGTTTTTGCTACAGAGGCACCACAGGCGATGGACACTGATGATACATGAGATGAAATGATGATATATTGGAAAAGGATTTATTTTTAAGGAAGGAATCGTTCTAGGCCTAAGTTCGCGGCATTTGCATTTATGAGGACTGAGGAAAACCTGGAAAAAACCTGTCCTGGCGGTATTCGAACCCAGATCTCCCGCTCACGAGTCCGTGCCTTAACGACCTCGGCCACCCGTGGCGGTTCTCTGGAATAGGATTGCCCCATATTTTCTTATCACTTCTCTTAAATAATCCATTATCACTTATGTATCATAATTATTAAAATTATATTTATGTAATGGCAACAACTGGAACAGAACTTACATACAGTGGAAGTACACAGTAACACATGAACACACAGAGGAGGCTAACAAAGCCTCCATAAAATAACCTGTTATCTCCATACCGTCTTGACGTTTAGTTTCTTCCAGTGCGCAACTGTGTTCTACCGACGCATAGCTTATAACGTAATTGTACATAAATATGCATTGCCATTTACCGATGCGAACTCTGTAACTAATTGCCTACGTGATATTACATTTTACTTTGTATAATTGCTGCAGAAAGACAGTTAATTGAAGCAAGCACTTGATTACAGTCATTATCTCGTTCGGTGCGTTAAACAACAGACATAGTAGTATTTCTAACACCTTATAACATTGTGCCGTACTAATTAATCCATGTACGTGTTATTTCCATGTTTTAAAAACTAAAATCTCTTGAACAGAGTGCTGAAATAACGGCATTAAATTAAATTTTTAAGTTAAAGTGAAATGTTACATAACGTCTAGTACATGGTCTGTACCGCCACAGGTTGCCGAGGTATTTAAGGTGCAGATTTGTGAGCGGGAGGTCTGGGGTTCTATTCCCGTCAGGCCCGTCCTCCCTGACTGAGGTGTGTCCAGATTTTCCACATTCCTCATAAATGGTAAATGTCGGGGAGGTACCTTAAACCTAGGTCTGGGACGTCCTTTAAAAAAAATTATTTCCAAATTTATCATATTATTTCATGTATCATTAGTGTTCATTGTCTGTGATGCTTCAGTAGTAAAAACGGGAGAAAAGAACCGTGTTAGATTTTAATGAGATAAAATATGGACCCTTATATATCTCAAATCAACTGAAGGGAGGAAGAGATGGTCAAAATGTCCCACATTATCAAAAGGCTATTTCATATATTTTCCACAGTTTGCTTTGACTTTCGGATTGGCAGGCAAACATTTAATCATCAGACCAATCTAATTTTCATAAGAGATGAATTTCGGTGGAAACAAATGTCGCAGAAGCCTTGTTTCATTTTTTAAAACTTGGCAGTAAGATGCAGTGCAAACATGAACAGCAAAATGATGAAAAATTGTTTTGCTCTGTACTGGAGCCGGAGGAAGTGAGATAGAAACTGTGAATCATGTTACGAATGTTGATAGTCTAACTTTACTGTGTTCGTCTCACAATATTTTATATTTGTTGTTCAAAAAGAAAAAGGTGGGAAAATTATGAAGCAGTTTGTTTTCAATGGTATGTCAACCACGAGAAATGGTTTTGTTTGGAGCGTTATCTGTGATACAATTTATTCAAAACAAAAATAAAATATTAGAAATAGAACCGTGAAGTGGTAGACACAGGTAAAAGCAAAGCGGATACTGCTAAAAATGTGCTGACTGTTTGGAGGATGGGGCTCGCAGGGACAATGTAATTTATAGCGATTGAATTCTCGCCAGGACAGCTGTACCAAATGCGAACATAGGGCTAAAGGAGGTAAGGGGCCGTATAAATACCGCTAAGGACTCCATTTATCTACCCTTATCAAGCACAGGACGATAAAGAGGATTTCGCAAAGTCGTCGCGCTGTTTAATTGTGCATCAACAAAGCTATTGGCAACAAATGTTTCACACTTTACACTTGAAAAGAGTTATTTTTGTAGGAGTTTCAGTCTTTGTACCTATTATGAGAACTACCGTATTGTTAACTAAAATCATATATTTTAGTAAATGTTAAGTAAATTAAACTGCTTTCTTGTATTACTTAAATTTAGACACTCTATTTTCAATATATATATATATTGACGAAATTTGTTTTATTTCATTAGGTAAAACTCCATTCTGTGTGAAAATTGTTATTTTAAAGGTCATAATTTAGAGGCAAAAGTCCTCAGATACCCAAATATTTTAAAAAATTACTCTCAACTTTTTATCGTGTAAAATTAATTGATTTTTCATTTTAGAAAATAAACGAAGTATTACAAATAAAAGTAGGTAGGAACCTTTCCCACCGCTAGTATCCTCTCTACAGCTCCTGGGATTACATCGAATTTCTCTACCTACAAAACATTGTGGTCAGTTAGAATGAGCTCTCTTACATTTTTCAAATATTTTTATAGATGGCTTTCTCAACAGCTCTACATGAAAATTCACGTGCAACTAAATTATTCCAGTGCCAAAGATATTGTCATTGGAGCCTTACATTACTCTATGACATAATGAAGATATTTTGTTTTACTTAATGTTAGGTATCACCGAAGAGCAAGTTTAAATTTGTAGTTGAAAATTTTTAAAATACTCACTGTGACTTAACACTTGTTTCCAAATTGTAACTCCAATTTAAAATTATGATGAAATTTGCGCCATTCAAAAGATATAGACTAAATTAGTGTGCATGAGAAATGTTACATGGTTGTTTTTTAATGGTGCTTAAAGCTCGTTTTTAAAGTTACGGCACAAGAGGAAGTGGGTACTAAGGATATATCAGATGAAATACTAATATCAGATGAAATACTAAATTGGAAAAGGATTTTTTAAGTAAGAAAGCGTTTCAGGCCTAAGTTAGGGTATCTACCCGGCATTTGCTACTTATGAGAACCGTAAAACCTGGGAAGAAAAAAACTCAGTCAGGGAGGATGGCAATTCATTTTACACTCCCTATATAAAAAGCATACTATCATGCTTTATGTTAAGATGAATATATAAATATTTAGCATATAAAAAACTTTTGGTAAATTATATAACAAACGAAATAAATGCTTACTTATATAAAATAGAATATGCCTTTTATATGAGCAAGTTTCATATTGAATAATTACATTCAATATTTTAACTTATGTAACTTAGTAGCACTAATGATTTTTTATGAATGTTCATTATACAGATGTCCCATAACTCTGGACCCATATAAAAAGATCACAATGCAATGATCTGTTCAGTGTTCGCCATTGTGTCACATATCCAATTTCGATTCTTAATGGAATCTCATGCACGAACCCAGTCTCTTGAAAGTTTGACAGCAAAATATGCAATACCAGGAACTCTATAGATTCAGACTTATGGGACCCCGTTTATAAACTGAAATTAAAATATCTTAAATTGTTCTATAACTTCAAAAATAATGACAGAACTTAGTGACTGGGACACAACTATTTCTTACACAAGAACAGGTAACAAATACACTATACCAACATTCTAAAAATACACATATCATACTTTCTTTAAATCGTTTATTTTAAATCTTATTTTTGTATGATGTAAATAAGTAGATTATACCTAGATATACAGTAGTTTTGGAATGCATTTAGGAGAGTTTGATTATAAATAGTTGTTTATTAACAATAAAAGCTATCTGGATATTAGACATATACTAAATATATCTTAAGTATTTGCACGGCTAATTTTTGAGATTTAAATGATATACGTTTAAATAATTCTACTCGTCATTGAGGAGAGTTTATGAAACAAATGGGGGGAAACGCCGAACTAATTTTCCTTGTAATTCTGGTCTCAGTACTTGCTGCATCCATGAAATTATGAGGCTGGTAGAATAAACAAGCATTAATACAACAAGAAATTTCCAAGTGTTCTGATGGTGTAATAGTGTATCTATGTTTACCTCCACCGCCACGGGTGGCCGAGGTCGTTATGGCGCAAACTCGTGAGCGGGAGGTCTGGGGTTCGATTCCCGCTAGGACTCTCCTCCCTGACTGAGGTTGTTATTCCAGGTTTTCCTCAATCCTCATAAATGGCAAATGCCATATTGGCAACCTTAACTTAGGCTTAGAACGTTTCCTTCCTTTAAAATAAATTCTTTCCCAGTGTATCATTTCATCTCATGTATCACCAGTATCCACTGCCCGTGATGCTTCAGCAGTTAAAACGGGCGTTAAACACTATTTAAAAGTTTCCCTCCTAATAATTTCACGATTAACTCATATTAAGAAAGACATCAGTATTAATCAAGGTGAATTCTTTACTAATTACTTCAGTAAGTAAGTTTTTTATTTGCTTTAAGGCGAGGCTCTACTTAGATTATAATAAAACGTAAATATATCCAATCGTTAATTTTGTTTCATGAAGTTTAAATTTTATTTCAACATACAATGGAATAGAAGTTGATTGCAACTTGTTTATGAATTTAAATTTTGCGCACAAAGCATCTAAAATGGTTCAAATATTACTTTTCTGCTGAAATTATATTAGTTTTCTTAAAGATGCCAAAATAATGACATTATGATAAAAGTTTACAATAAAAGTTAATATTTTAAACTAATTATAATAGAATTTAAAGTTACAGGAAATTGTTTGTTTAAAATATTCATCGAAAATATTTTGTTGTAAAATAGTTAATATTTAATAATGTATATTGTCAAATTTAGTATCTGATATCGGCGCCTCCACCACTTGTCACGCTTAAGGCGTGAGCTAGGGGAATGTAGCGGTAGAAGAGCTTAGAGTTATGATTAAAGATCTTATGACAAATACTTTATTATCTATCGCCTATGCCAACGATAAAGTATCTCCTCAACATATGGCGCAATTTATTATTCAAAAGATGAAATAGTGTTGGTGTAGAACATCAGCTGTGGAGACAAGACAGGGCCCTTTCATTAGGGGCTATGCCACTGAGCCGAGGTTGCACAGTGACGAGCAGCAGCGCAGGGTGAAAAAGACTCTGCTACTTCCTAACATAGGTTCGCACCCACCTAAGGGGGGGTCTTTACATTATGTTATAATATTAACCAACGCCCTAGGTTTGAATTACGGTGACCAATGAAAAGGGAATATGTAGATGTTCAATTCTTTCCGCGGTCGTACTAAGTTCAGCTTGATTCTACTTGCTAAGCGGACGATTGCGTCACGGCCAAATTCCTTAAACCTTCACCGGAAGTGGTGAACCAAATGGATTTAAATAAGTTCAAACTTTCTACTTTCAACTAAGCTAAGTAAAAGTGTAGAACATTCAAGCAAATAAAATTAACTGTTATCATAAATTTCGCCATTTACTAAATTAATGCACCCCCCCCCCCGGCCGTACAAGTGACAATATTACCATAAATATTTCATACTTATCTTACGTTTAAAAAACAGTATTTCAAGAAGTATAAGCAATAATTTTTAAACGGTTAATAGGGCTTCGTTAGAGGGCTTTCTCTTTGCTGCCCATACAATTGCTTTTATTTTAGCATGAAAACAATTGTGAATTTGATTCATTGGACCTACGGATAACTGATCAACGCACTTTCTATTTATAAGGGGTAATTTCTGGTCTCTAGAAATGTCTCAAACATTAGTTATTGTCCATAACATTTGATATATTACTATCACACCAAAGTGTACCACCATGGTGTCGTTACATGACTGAAAGAGGTGACGGCATATTTCATGAGCATTCTTTTGTCAACACCCACCGGGCAAGCCTCATTAAAACTGCAGTGAAGTGTCGATCTTCTTCAATGTCCTTTTGACAGCGTTCGGATTATATATCGCTTTATGCTTCGTCAAAATAATACAGTTCATCGACCCCTGCTTCACTTACTCACTAGTTTTGTATACTTTAGCTGATAAATGTTTGTAGATTTGTAAAGCTCTGTGGAACGTAACAATGTATCAGTAAAGTTTTTAAGCTTCAAATTATTGCCCTGCAACAAAATTTCTAATATGCGTTTATAAATGAGTTGAATGTAGTCTGAAAGGAATTTACCAAGAGGTATTTTTATGTTCCAGCACTTGTATGACAAATGGAATTGCATAAAATTCTGAAGCAAACTTCCGTTTTGTTCTTCTTTCGCTCCTTTAGTGCTTGACAGGCGTCGCATTTATTTCTGGCAATTCTGTGCCCTCAGTTTAAGGAAGCATTTATTTTTGTTGCACCTGGGTAGGACCGTTATTGTGAAACCGTGCCATATCCTCTTCCGCTGCGGTTCCGTAGAGAAACACGAGGGTGCAAAAGCGTGTACATGAAGTAGTGGCAGCAGTGAGATTGAAGCTGGGAACGTGCTCAAATTTCAAGACCTTCCTTTTACCCCATCTAGAGGTGGAAGTAACTCACCCAAGTGTGTAAATTCCCTCCCTTCCTCTCTTATTCTCCTCCATCATGCCGCAGGAAGGACGGCTGATCTGTAGTACAGGCGTTGAGGTGAGGTTTTGTTTCTCTGCCATTTGGAATGGGAAGAAAAGGAAAAAGAGAATGGGAGAATTGTTGCTTGAGAGACACCACCAGCATTACGAGAATATCTTCTTGATTTCAATGAAGACGTAAACTGTACCTGTTAGCTCGCTCTTCTGTTGTAATAGTTGCAATCTGGTCTATCTCACCCTAGCTTGAATATTCATGTGCTGCAGCACAACACGTTACCACTAGCAGCTCCCAACTCCTCTGAGAGCCCGACTAAAGAATAGCCTTTAGGGCGGTTTTGCATCTAAATGGGGAAAAGTACGAGTAAAATATTGGCACTGTGAAGTAATTTGTTTATATTATACGGTTCTTTGCACAATGGCCCACTAAATTGGCACAAGGGCATAATTTGTATCACATAGGAAATCGCAAAGGTTTAAATAACCATTAAAAATATTAAATAGATAAAAAAATATATTGGATAGCATAGCATTTAACAATCAACATATGCCCTAATAAGTTAGTTTGATAGCATAGTAATATGCCTCTATTTGTATAATCCAGCGATAATAAGTAAGCTTAAAAATATTTGCATAGTCTTTGGTTTTCAAACCATATCTCCGTCGGTCCTGGTGGTATAGCGGTATCCATACTTGCCTTCTAAACCCAAGATCGCGAGTTCAAATCTGGCCAGGACCGATGGATTCTTCGGGCGTAAAATTTCTAAGTATGGCTTTCTTCGAAAAGGAAGTAAAGCCGTGGGTCTCGTGTCGCACATTTACGGCACGAAAAAGAATGAAGAGGCCTCTGAGCAAAATTTGTCGGCCGTTTCACGCCCTGAATAGAATGGGATGCTGATAACCTGAGATGTTAAAGAGCGTCCGTAAATAAACCGAATCATACAAAAACCATATCTTCATAAAATATATCTTGAAATAAAATCCATATTATGTGAAACGTAGACTAATACCAGCTCACTTGTTTGATGTAACACTTCTGTTCTAAATTAAAACGGATATATATATATATTTCACAGTGCGACACTGAACATCTATTAACTGTCTTCTTGCATTATGTAAGCTACTCTGGAGGGAGCTCTTTACCTGCTTATGTGACGTAATTTATGATGCAAAAGGCTGATGTTCCGCAGGTCGGGGGTTCAATTCTTCTCATAATGTTAATTTTGTTTAATATGAAATGCTGCGATACGCATACTAAAGAATTATGAATGAAAGTTATTAATAGTTTTATGCTCTCTTTCTCAACAATTAATGCATTAATAACATACAATGGCTAATAATCTTACTGCTATCATGATGGCTAAAAATTAATGTACCTAACACAAACTCAAGATGATTCTGATTGTTAAGTACAATAACAGCTGCAAAAATTGTAACTATATGAATTGATATGTTAAGATTTAAGTGTATAAATTGAAACATCAACGCAAAACGTAAGCTAAATATTATTAGAACTTAATCAGTTAACGAACAAACAAAAACCTCGAGAATCAATGACCACCTCTTACTCGAAAGCTAATGTTATTAACTTTTGAGCAAGAATACGTTCTGAAATCTCCCTTCGTTATTGTGTGTTATGCTTTCGAAGGGCATCTGCATTAACCAGTGGCGTACTGGTGCTATAGAATTTTATAACCATAGCTTCGAAATCTAAACAGATAGACTATATGTTTTCAAATTACCTGTATAAGACACCTCCACACTCTCTGAAAATATTTCGGTGTAATTCATTAATATCTGATATTATGTGTGAACAAATTGCTTCAGTATTCAATAGTGTACCCATGAATAAGTCTACAAATCAAAACATCGACTGTAACAATATGAACTTAAGAGTTTATAGCCCCATATATTTAAGCTCTTCTAAATTTTTTATTTTAAAGCACAATTGTAAAAGTTATTTAGCACTAGAGCAATATAACGATTATTTATAAACAGTCTGAAGATAAACGTTGATCATTTCAAATATTTCTACCTAATAAGTGTTTAACTACAGGGGGTCTGTCAGTTATTGCAACATGCTGCCCGCATGCACTATACGGTAGAAGATATGAGCTCCCTTTACATTCTAAACAATCATAGCACTGTTTGATATTTATCATTATCAGTATTATTGCAAATTAGAGTCATTAACTTTCTATTTTATGTTTATCTTTGCTGGCTTTGTCTCATACAAACATATTACAACATTTGCTTAGCTTGATCTGATTTTTATGTATTTATAGACTATTTTCCAACAAAAGCGTACTGATTTTACTTGTTAAACTAGATTCTATACCTTATAAGGCATATTTATTTCGATTTCATTATCCTTTTCTTTGTTTAGTTTTCTTTATTACTTCTTTGCTTTAAGCAATACAGTTCCTTGAACACACTTTTAATTTTCTTTTTACGGACCACTAGATCTTGTATTCTATCTAACATGTAGTTAGTTATTATTATTGTTATCATCATCATCATCAGTATGTCTTCATATTTCATTAAAAAGTTACATGATAATCCACTTTTCTTTAGGTCTAACATTTCCTTAAAAATTCATTTTCATCGCTTCAGTCCTATTTTTAGTTTTTTATTCATATTTTCTGTTACATTCTAATATTGACGTGATATAATTTTAACTGGTGTTATTTACTAACTTTTCTTTCAATGTTCTCGATAATCTACTATTAAAATAGTTATTTTTCTTGGTTTTTCTTTAATATCAATTCTTCAATAGAGTAAAATTCATGCAACGTAAATATCCTCCCAGCATTTGCAGTGACCAGGGAAACCATAAAAAAGGCCCAAGGTCAATATAGCCAGTTGAACGATTCGAACCTGGGACCTCTTGAATGTTTTTTAAGCATTACCTCATGAGCCACCCCGCTGGATTTCAACATATGTTAGTTTACACCCTAAAATTTAATTACGTTTATCTATTCAATAAACTGCTTAGCTAGAATGATTTTCCATTAATTATGTAAATGCTGTTATATTTCAATATTTGGCTATTTATACATTTTTATGCTTTGAGGAGCTCAAGTAAAACTTCTGCTAAATCTACTTCAGTACTCCTTTTTCATATAATGCTTATAATTGTATTAGATCTCTTTTCTGTTGTTTCACAATTTCGTATAAATACATTAAATGAAATTTGCGAATAATCCATCATTTTATGTTGTTTTTTTATTGTAAATATATTGTCTGTATAAGATCAGTTGATATTAAATACAGTTTTTTTAATTTAATAAAGGCATCTATAATTTGAAACGGATTGCGAGTATCTTTAAACAAATCTTTACTTTGTTGCAAGTGCCAAATTCTGCGTCAGTATGGAAAAGTGTATCTTATTCACATTTTATATTTTGAAGTTAATATTTTAGTATACTATCGTTTATTTAAATATATAATAAACCTTAGTTAAAAACTATTTATGTTGCTGTTAATTTCATCATAGTCATTGCATTTCTATTTTCAGTTTTCTTATTACAGACATATAGCTGTACAGAATCTTGGGATGCTGACAGGGTATGGTGCCACATTTTCTAAACCCAAACTAAAATTCCATTCTCTGAACAGCTCAATATGTTTTACTCAGTACCCTTCTTCACATATTTTCAGTTCTGTTTTGCCAGAACAATATTATAGAAGATAATTTTTACATTCTGTACATATTTATTTTTAGGTTCAGTTAATTTTTTTCCTACTAAATGTAGTGTTTTCTGAGATAAATGAAACTAAAAAGTAACAAATGAAACTTTTTAATTTCCTCTTAATTATTATATTGCTTATATAAGCTAAGTTCCACAGTCTACCAAGCTTGAAACTACCCCGTAGTTAATGTGCATGCATTTATGTAAGCTATGCGAGTTACCTGTTGCGCAAATCCTCAAGTAACCTACCTGTTACTGAACACAGTCTATAAGTTAAGGGAAATGATTTACAAGCTAACCAGTTAAGAGGTAAGAATTTGAAATGCTATATGTTGTTGAACTCGGTTGATTATTTTGGTATTCAAAATGCTGTCAAAGCCACATGAAGGCTTTGCTTACCATTAAGATGGACAGGATTATAGACGCTATACCTGTGGTCAAATCAGAAGCATGTAAAAGTGCGTTGAACACTCTCTGGTACGAAATTCTAGCGCCTTGTTATATATATATTTTTTTTTGATTGATTTATTTATGGACGCTCTTTAACAGCTCAGGTCATCAGCGTCCCATTCAACTCGGGGCGTGAAACGGCCGACAAATTTTGCTCAGAGGCCTCTCTTTCAGGCTTGAGGTTCTTTTTCGTGCCGTAAATGTACAACACGGGACCCACGGCTTTACTTCCCTTCCGAAGGAAGCCATACTTAGGATTTTTACGCCCCGAAAAAATCCATCGGTCCTGGCCGGGTTCGAACCCGCGATCTTCGGTTTAGGAGGCAAGTATGGTAACCACTACACCACCAGGACCGACAACCTTGTAATAAATTTTGTAAAGTATATATATGATGGGGATGTTATGATTGTTTGATTTAATGGAAATTGGTTTTGATGGATTGATCTTTGGATTAATAATAATCGGGATGGATTGAGTAATGCGGACCGCTAATGCATGGACCAGCTGCTAGTTGCAAGTAGGAATAGCTATCATTCATGTAGATGTGCTGATTTCCTAGTATTTATATTAAGGGAAAGAGGGGAGTGGGTAGCTGGGATGATAGAAGACGCTTCGTGAGTTAAATTGTAACCACAGTTTACTCTTAATTGATTCCTACTGACTACGTGCATTACTGCATGTTAATAAAAAGGGTAACGTCAGATTGTTAGCTCACATTTATCTTAGCAACTGTATGTTACACACCAATATCGAAAGTCGCTTTATATGTACAATATAAATGAAAAATAAAATAACATAATGAACACTGTAAGTGAAATAACAATAGCAAGATAAGCAGAAAAAGGATAAAACACT
The DNA here is from genome assembly GCA_030762175.1 of Metallyticus violacea. NCBI lineage: Eukaryota > Metazoa > Arthropoda > Insecta > Mantodea > Metallyticidae > Metallyticus > Metallyticus violacea. The sequence continues at coordinate 69,641,076 of CM060842.1, forward strand.
TAGAAAGTCACAGGTTTTATATTGCAACCGTGTTAGACACTCGTAATCACAAAATTGAACTTCACTTGAGATCCCTTACTCTTGCGTATGAATTTTGTCTATAATATATTCTCTCCATAATCTGCTATTGTGAGATTAAAAACCCTAGTGGACTTGTGATCATATTTTGCTCCTTCCAATTCGTTCATCCAATATGGCGCTAATTTCATTCAAAGACGCTTTATGAGACCTAAAACATATATCAAATGTTAACGTTGGAACAAATAGAAATATACATTTCAGTGGCCCCTGTTCCTTAGTAGTTTCATGCTACAATACCATTATTTTTTATCTTCAAGACCCAAGAAAAATGTAGAAATTTCAAATTCTTATAATTTAGTCACACATAGTTTGTTCTTTCCACTACGGTTGTATCATCAAAATGCAATCACAAGAGTTGATTCATTTTGATACTTTTGTAATGACTTTCTTTATATTAAATTAGAGAGTGCATGATCTTCTTTAAGTCTTCTTTAAATTACACAGATGTACTCTAAGCGCAAACTTAGTCATTCTCGTTTTTGTGTTCATTTTTATTTCTGTCAATTTTATTGATTTGTTGCATTTTTGTAGTTTATTTGGCTTTAGAATTATAAACAGTGACTACTACTATAAATTGTTTATATGCTTTAATGCAACACTCTGTTAACCTTTCCAATATAGGTCTAATATAAAAAATGATTGTACAGTTGATCTTTGTGAATGTTATATAATACTGTAACATTGCTTTGCGCTCCATCTGTCACCATGGTAGTTATTTCCTATGTTGTGAAATTGACATTCAGGCATTTCTTCGTTTGCCCACATATCCATAAAGATGTTACGTATACATTTAATATTTTTATAAAAGCTTTTTGATGTTTTAATCTGACTTTGTTGCTCTATAAAATGTCCTAAACTTTACTCTTTACAACTGCTGCAGTTTTAGTTTTCAAGCTCTCTGACTCGATATTTGGTGAACTCTCCGTTTCCATTTAATTCACATGGAATTTCTGTTACTTTCCGAGAAAGTTCTAATCTATAGCTAATAGTGCCACAAATATGTTGCATTCCTTTAAATTAATCAATTTTATCAACGTTCTTAATAGGCTGCCAAAATGTTAAGTCCTTCATGCATTTAGAAAATTACATTTTTAATATTTCACTAAGGAATGCCCTGCTCGAATTATTGATAAGTGGCTTTTTATTATGTTTTATAATTTCGCGACAATTAATTGTTCTTATCCTTTAAGCAGCCATAAGCACAACAACACTGTAATTTCTGCTTATCTTGGTAGGCTGATTGTAATCCTCAGTGAGCTGAATATTTTTATCCTGATAGTTTAACATACGACAGCAGCAAGAGTACACAGTTTGAAAAGAGTAAAATATGTATAAAGAGTAAAAATGTAGACACTTTCAAATGAATTCGCTTTTGAGCAGTGAATAGTCCAAAGTGAAGATTAAAACCTTCTGTAGGTTTACACCACCAATATTAGGGAGGATAAGAGGAACATAACTTGGAGATCGATGAAATAATACGGATTTTCCTCAACCTGACACTAAAATAAAACTGTTAGCGGTTCCCATCACTTGGGATGGTCTGACGCCTAACTGGGATACTGCAGGCCGAGCACATGTGCTGGAGTAGTTGCCTATACAGAAAGCCTGTGGCATCTTCTTAGTTCTATCATTGCACGGTATTGGCACAGCATGCTTAGCTATTAAGAAGAGAATGTATTTAACCACTGATTGAGAGTGTTTAAAAATTCCGTATGGTATGAGTGTTTCGAACAAAAACAGATAACTCAATTTGAATATTTTACACTAATAATTAATTGCTGTGTGCAATCCTGTCAGTGGCTATGAGTTCAGAACCGACTTAAGTATTTGCCATAAGATTCCAAACTATTCGATTATATATAACCTAGCTAATACGGATGTTATGATTACGGAAAGTATAAAATATGAGCGAATGTGAAGAGTATTCACTGAGCAGACCCTGAATGATTCCACATTCTTTTTAAAAATCGCTTTCACTTTACGCCTATCGCAAAGAACTCGAAAGTACGCGTAAAGTAAAAGTCATACATTATTTTGTGATACTACATGTATGAGCCAGTGGACTAGAAGAATATTTTCATGAGTACAATACATACATAATAATGAGTAAATAATAATAATAATAATAATAATAATAATAACATACATAATAATGAGTACAATAAATGAGCAGGTTTGAGCCCATTTGTCCTTTTCCTGGATGAGGCTCAGTTCTATCTCAAAAGACCTGCAAATTCATAAACAAGAATCGATATTCATTCAAGAGGTCCCACCTCATAAAGTGAAAGATAGATCTGATTTGTTTTAAGGAAGAAGTTAATGCTATTAGTTAATATAATTTTGCTCTTTTGCAATAAAATATAGCCCAGTATAAGTAGTTCATATTAAACTAGAAGAATTTTTTACACTTTCCAGATGGAATTATTTTTAGGACAATGTCAAGGTAAAAATAATGATCAACTCAGATTAATTGTTGAAGCAAATATATGTCAAACTATTTGAGAACTTCTAAGCAACCCAGGCTTACACCCTCAACTGTTTTAATTACTTGAATTAAGTAGGATAAGTGAAAAAAATGATAGCTTTGAATTAAAAGCTTAGAAGGTTTAAGGTGTGTTTTTCGCTGCTTTTGCACAACTAAAGGTATCACTTTTGCATCAAATTGTAATCTGTGATGAAGAGTGATAACCGGAAACTCTTGGTACAAAGACTGAATCTCTTGAAACATCCAAACATCGTAAAACCAAAATCAAATATTGGGCGAAAAGTCGCTTTGCTCAATATTCGTTCTTAGGTTTCACTCTTGCACATATAAACAGTGTCATAATTGGAACGAACCAACAGCTCGTGTGTAAGTAGCGGATTGGTAACATAGTGTATCCAGGTGCCTTCATTTTGAACATCCTATCCTATCTGTTGATAGGAAAAGGAAACACTTAAATTTGAAAATACGCTTAGTATCATAATCATCCTTGTCTATTAATAATTTTAAAAGCAAAAGTTAATATAATCTGAAAAATGTTATTATAGTCTCATTTAAAATGTTATATACAGGATGTTTTGAAAATACTTTTACAAATTTTGATGGCGGGTTCCTCACACCAAAACAGGAAAAAAACCATATAAAATTTGTCCGCAAATCCTTAGTTTTTGAGTTATTAATGAAAATTTACCAAAAGAAGAAAAATAACATATCCATATAATCATATTCTTTATTTTTAGAGTTACTAATGAAACGTGTTTCAAGATACAATCTAACAACTTAAGTTCGTAACCGAAAAAAATTAATTTTATTTAAGTAATGGATTGATGTTATCGATTCAAGTTTGCTAACGCACTGGGCTCATCAGTATATGTATACGTATATGACAAAATACTATTCGCAAAATGCAGCAATAGCACTGTTGAAGTTTAATCTTTTATTTGAGTTGGTAATAACTCCATTAAAGGTGTGATAGAAATAGTCATTTTAACTTCGATATAAACTTTCATTAATAACTCAAAAACTAAAGATTTTCTAACTTTTAGGAGGAACCCGCTACCAAAGTTTGTAAAAGCATTTTCGAAACATCCTGTATTATTGTCAGTATGTATCGGAAATACTGACTGACAACACTTTGATAGGAAGTGGTACGAACGCTCTTTTCGGGGCATGTTCTTTTTATTGCAAAATATTACTTACTAATGTTAAGTAATATTTTTGTTTATTTAAGAACTTCCCTTACATCTCTCGTCTTTAGCGTCCTGTTCAATTCAGGGCGTGAAATAACAAATTGTGCTCAGAGATTTCTTCTTTCAGACTGCAGGTTCTTTTGCGTGTATTAAATCTAGGATTTAGACAACAACATTATTATGTTTTGTGGTGAGTTTACTTTTCATTTTACTGACGATTCTCGTGATGTTAAGACCCCTATGGATGATGTTACTGTAGACAGTAAACTCTGTTTCACATCTAATTATTTATGTTTAAATGCTGTTAAGACACAGAAACGTTTATTTAGCTTAACGGACTCTAGTAACAGTACTGTTGTAAAACTATTGAAAACTACATATATAGTAAATGGTCTTAGGCACCACATATTGTGACTAGTGTAAAACTTTCTCGATTAATAAATATATGTACTATGTCACTTGAGGAATCTTATTTCTAGTCCTCGTGTGAAGAATGCTTATTACGGATTCATTAATAGTATTTTAGTTTTTGGAATAAGACTGTTGGATAATGATTGTGCACTATTGAGAGTTTTATTAATTCAAAATTTGGCAGTGTGTACGTAAATTGGCTGTAGTGGCCATAGATGTAGTTTTGTAAATGAAGGAAGTTTGGCTTTATATAGTATATTATTGCTTATTGTAAGTTAGAAGCGAGCTAAGTGTGTCCGTCACTAGAAGCGATATACATAGTAACAACTTGAGAAATAATCACGTAAATAATGCTAAAAAGCATGGGCTAGCAAAACTAAAATACTGGTATAAATCAATTGCCTTTCCTTCTTTGATAAACTTCCATGTGACACCCATACAGTTACTCTGGTAAAAGTTCCAACTTTTCTACATATATGCATTTTTAGCTCTCTCATCTTTTTAAAATGTAATCCATTGTCTGCATTGTACAAGGCTATTTAACATCTATGAAATTTTATTAATGTTAAATTAATAATAATAATAATAATAATAATAATAATAATAATAATAATAATAAAGTTGTAACTTAGGGGGCTAGCTGTTCAGGAAAGTGATGGTAGAGACAGACTCCAGTATGCCATGCCAACTATGTGTTGTAAAGGAGACAAGTCCCCAATCTGAATTGTGATTACAAATGATAACCCTGATGGGCCCTTACCTTTTAGGAATCTGTAGTAGTATTGCTGAGGGTGTACGTCGACAGTCGTCCTCCAAAGACTTTAGGCAGAAGACGAAGACCAAAGGCAAGAGACCCCAAGCCGTAGCTCGTTTCCTCTTATATCATTTTACTATTGTCTAGAGGGTCTATACATTGTGACAAAAAACTATTCTAAATATGGTGTGCCACCGCCTTAGATTTAAATTATATTAACCAATGAGAAAGTGCTGTGTAAGTGTTTGTCCCTTTCCTACACTGAGTGGTAGATCCAAGCTCAGCACATTTTTGCTTGTTACCAGGCAGAGGTTAATGTCAATATAAAATACCGTGTAAGCAGCGTCTGAAGTGATTGATCACAACACTGACATTCCCTAATGTACTCACGTTAACACGAAGTATGAAATATAAATCCAAACAAATTTAGCTTCCAAAAATGTTAATTTGCTATACCCCTCAGTAAGTACATGCGACAGTATTTGGCTAAACTTGCTAACTGTGCAGTGATTCGATTCACGCTAGTTCACTGCATCATTACTTCGATTATGTCGCGTTATTCCACGTTCCTAACACATACTTTTTAAATGTTCATGTTCACACATTATCGGTGACTTTATAGATAGGCAATGCTTGCAATAGTTCTTTCAGAGTTGTAGTATTTAGAAAATGTCCGAACGCTCTGTCCTTAAATTGAACCTTTCCCGCTGTCGTCAGTAAACGTTGGAGCATTCTAATAGAGTAAAGTTAAGTTGGTAAGCTCTTATCCCATAATGTGTAATAAATTTACAATTTTTTGTAGCACTTACATAAACAATAATAAAGGTTCCGAAGCATAAAGAGTTGTTTACCCATTATAGGGTGATTCATGTATACATGCTAGTGTATTATAAATCTTTCATTTCTCTTTTCGTATGTTATAATTCCATGTATTTTATTTTAAATGATGCCCTAACTGCTTTTAAATTTGTTACCTACGTTGACTGTAAGAATAGAAGAAGAAAAATAAAGTAGCAATATTACACACTATAAACGCCTCCTCAAATAGTCCGAAGTTCGAGAGCATAAGTTAGGAGTAGCTTAATTTTGTCTTCATACTGTAAAACACGCCCTTTTTGCCATGATACCTGTTCCAGAGCCACTTGACTCACGAGTGGTAGGGCCTAAGGCGACTTATTTTTATTTTATATACTGTATATAAATTGCGAGGTCAAATCAATAAGGCTAACGGCTTTATAAAAAAAAGCAATGGGATGAAAAAAGGGCCCAAGATAACGGGACTTGACGTTTTATTTGCGCAAGAAATATAACCTAGGGTAAAAGTAAGGCAGAAACTGAACATGTAACGGGGTCATTAACATACTTTCCGCTAGTTACAGAAGAATCTTACATAAAGTTAGAATACTTGTCAGTAGAGTATTAATACGGATATAGCTAGGTAGGTGATTTTTCTTTGTGCAAAAGCGACATAATGAAGTGAATGTTAAGTGCTTATAGACCCCTTAACACCTCTTTATGAATGCGCTGCTTCACATCTTGTCTTGGGTTTTGTCTACTAGATTTCTGGAAACGGGTTCACCAGGTACTGAGTTTGTACAGCTAAACTACTGAAAATCAGCTAGAGGTAAAACGTTTTACTTACTCTAAGAGCAGCTTAATAATGATCGTTTTTCCATTAGGAATTGATTTTCTTGGTCTCTTTACGAACTTTTATGTATTACACCGATTTTTGAAGTTATTTTAATGTTACAGTATTATTCGATATGCTAAAAAATAAACAAACCGTTAGCTGTTATTTTACACTTTTACGTTTTAACACGTAATTAATACCTCACATTCTTGTTATTTGCTAAATGTATGTGTATATATATATATATATATATATATATGTATTTGTACCGAAATGTTCATGGATAAAGAAATATACCGTTATAAAATTGTAAAACACGTTTCTACTTTGCGGAAACACGTATATACATTCCCATTAGAATTCACCCTAATATAAAGTATGTATATAAATAATATAAACGCAAGTTTAACTAATATCAGAAGAGATGCTAACATTAGCGTTACATTTTCTGGTTAACTATCTTTACCTCCCGACACCGCCCGTTGTTCCTTGCCTAGAACACAATAAATAAGATTTATTAACTGAACAACTCTATAATTGGTTAATGTCGTAACTTTCAGATCAATGTCGTAACGTTAACCTTATAACTAGGTTGTTAAAGATAATTTGTCAGTTATTTTTATTTGGTTTATATACAGAGGCCCTTTAATAGCTCAGGTCATCAGCATTCTATTCGTCGGTCCTGGTGGTGTAGTAGTTACCATACTTGCCTCCTAAACCCAAAACGCGGTTTTAGGAGCGTCCATAAATAAATCACTCAATTAAAAAGCATTCTATTCCATTCAGGGCGTGAAATGGCCAATAAATTTTGCTCAGAGACCTCTTCTTTCGTGTTTTATGTTTTTACCTACCGTAAATCTCCCACGTCTTTACTTTTCTTTCCAAGGAAGGCATACTTCAGATTTTTACTTGCGAAAAAAATCCATCGACCCTGGCCGGGATTGAACCCGCAATCTTGCACCTATGATATTTTGTCAGGTGACGAATAAAGCTCACAATGAGCATCTTATGCAATAAAGCTAGGATATTTCTTTTAAATGATATAAATACAAAGACCGACCTAGGTATAAGAAGCTAAAACAATAAAACATGTGTTCATTAATTAACTGTATTGAACAGTTTAAGTGAAATCCTTATGCCCTATTTCACCAATTTTAAATTGTTAAGTTTTGTGTTCATTATTGCAGACAGAATGCAAGTTATACCTTCAATGTTTTTTGTTTGATAATCGTATAATTTGTGTAATTCTGTGCTAGAATAAGAACAAAAAACGGTTGTTGAAAGTTGAAAGAGGTATTTTTTTCTGAAAGCACCTGATTTTGAATCAAAATGTGGAATTTATTTTATATTAAGAATAAATTCAATTAGGAATTCATATAAATCTACCGTGAGATTATATGAGTTGCGGATCGCGTGAGCGCGGCTAATTATTGGGGAAGTGCAGCCGTCGCAACCGAAAAAAGGTAGATAAGAGTTGCCGCGAGTAAAGTTAAAACTTTTATTTTTATTTAGTATTCATATATTTACTGAAAGCATAAAATTATACTGTATTTGAAATTGATAATAATCACTAGCATATGTCATGACAAATGTTGAAAATTAGGCCCCTATACGACAGTACATTGTCGGCATTTGCGTAGGATATTCCTGTTATTTTACAAATTTTCTTCCATAAGAACACAGCGGTTGCGAACATATTTCTTGTCACTGAGAGCTCCTCTTAAGTTGGCGAACAGTTTCTTTACGTGGAACATGGTTGTCACGATATTTTCTGGCGAATTGACTTACCACTTCTCTGCAAGGATTCGTTTTTACATACGTATCATACATAACATCATGTGTTTTAAGGCTGTATTTGCACAGTGGCATAACTAACGGAGAACTATTGGCACACAATTTACATACAATGAAAGTACCGAGTAACACACGAACGTATGAACGCTTCCTGATAAAACCCTCCTCAAACTAATTTCAGGCTGCTACCTCTACATGCATTATACGGCCTTGACAACTGATTTTCCAGTACACAACCTTGATCCTTTGGGCCGTAACTCAAATAACCTCAGTATAGTATCATATATACGTAGAATACAAATCAAAAAAATTATTAAAATGTCATCGGTTGATATTCTATAACATTCGCTGAAATAGCACATTTATATGTAAAAATTAGGTTCTCAAATATTAAGAGTTAAAGTTTTTTTTAAAAATGTAGCTCAAGCACAATGTTTCAATTTCAAAACTTTGATGACTTATAAATAAACTGCTGCGTTGGATCGGATCGGATCGGGTCGGGTCGGGTTGTTTGGGGCGGAAGAGTATACTCCGGTAGGGCTAGCCGTTTTTGCTTACGCCTCCATTAAGACATTGTTTTTCTTTTCTAGAAATCTTAATATCTTTATACTGTTTTATTATTATATCCTTCGTTAAGTATACTCTTTAATTTGCAAGGATTATTGTTTTGACTGAAACTGCCATATTGAATCACTTATAGCATGAAAAATAATGCTAATATGCTTTTATTTATAATTATAACGAGTAGTAGTTTGATAATAAATCAAATTAATTATGTGTCTCTGTAATTACGTTTCCGTATATATTTTATGCACGTAACTTTTAAACAGGCTTTCCAAAAAAATTAAGATATTGGCTTTTAGCTAATAAAATTTCCCATGGTGGCTTTTTAGTTAAATATTCTGGTGACTATCATTATTAGTAATTAAATTTTTCAAGAAAATCCTAATCTTGGCAAAAGCTTGCATTTTCCTCATTTGCTAAACTTTGGCAAACAACTCTTCAGAGCTACATTAAGAAATGAAAGACGGAAGAGTTTCCGGCAGCGATATGAAGAGTTTTAATGAAGAAGAAAGAGAAAGGTGGTAGTTTCATGTCTGGAGCTTCGAGGAATGGAAATAAAGTTTCAAAGTGGGTACACAACGTGAAAAGGAAATGTTGACCTCCATGTGAATATAAGACCTAAAATTTTGCTCTTTGGGTCGAATCTGTCTTGGATATGTATTGGCATAATGGTACTTTTCATTATGTTACAAACTTCACGGAAATTCAGGTTGTAATATGATCAAAACGATGTGTACAAATACAAAATTACTGCAATATAAACAAATAAAGAATCTGTAATACTACATCCGGTACCTTGTTTCCTACACATGAACTTCTATTTCAGAACTTTATTCTTTATTTGAAAAATTACATGTTTGCATTTGTTACATTATTATTGCTCCGATTTGTCTAAATCTAGAAATTAACCAAAAATAAAAGTGGATTAAAACAGCTAACTGGGTTATTTTTTATTCTGTCCAACTTGAAATTATCTGTCGATATTCCCGTCCAAATACAAACTATCGACAAATATAGAAAATCATTATTTAACCTTTACTGCCAGTGTGAATAGACCTTTGTGATACTCGATGTGTTCCAACAAGACAAACTATTTAGAATTAATGAAAGGAAAACTGATTTCTTCATTGTGTTCAATCGCATACTCTTAGACAAGGCCTAAGAAGTTGCTCTTTCACTGTCTGAAACCGGTTCAAGAGTGTCTACAAATGAACCACATCTCTTCCAAAATGAGAGTTAATATTACTACCTGATTTTTTCATGCAACTTAAGAAATGATAAAACGCCGCTAGGTGGATAACAGGATCTACCTCAGCATTTCTCATTCAGCACTATAGGAATTACGTTTGTCTTTCTAATATCATTCTAATAAATACTACAGGAATTGTAGCACACTGCACCCTTTATTTATTTTTGAAAATGTATAAAACGAAAGAAAATTATCCATTTTTAATTTTAAATAAATAATGATCCTATTAAATATTGCCATATGCCTCTTGGTACACAAATGTGTTAAATGTTACTTATCGATACAACCAAACGCTTTAACATTTCATTCTATCCCCTTTAAACAAAATGGGAATTATTATCAGATTCCTCTTTCCAATTTTTATGAATGCATCTTGTTAATAAATCTAAAAAATGTTCTTTATAAAGTCCATTGGGATGCTGGTAATGTATATCGCCTGTTTCAAAACTTTATGGTATTTTACTTTTATTTCATGTTTTTTTAGTTCTCACACTTCAGTTCAATCAATTGCCATGTGTAGTGTAATGCTGTTTGATAATTTAATCTTTATTATCATTATCTGGGTTTCCTATTTGCTTCGTTCATTGTTCGTCATATATTGTCATTCTTTGTTCTATATTAATTGGAAATCTTTCTTGTTTATTAAATTTTTACTAACGGGTGAAATGTAATTAAACTGTAAGTAAATGAATCAAGCAAGCAATGATGCACGAAACAAAATAAAAATACTGCAAATTCTGGTGAATCCCTGCGCGTATATTGTACCAAAACAAATAAGGAAGACCGAAGAAGAGATCAGACCAATCCCTAGACCCCAACAACGATTCTGATAATTTTTAATTCAATTTTAGGTCACTATTATTTTTCTTATCTTAAAGCAGGCAAAATAGTTTAAAATAAGTCTCTTATTACTGGCGGTAAGAATACATCCAAATTATTAGCCAGTTTATGTCACCGGTTTATGGAGGAATAGTGAAAAAGAGAAGCATGAATATAAAGGGTAATGTTACGGAGACGAGTATTAGTGTCGGTCCTGGTGGTGTAGTGGTTGCCATACTTGCCTCCTAAACCCAAGATTGCGGGTTCGAACCCGGCCAGGACCGATGGATTTTTTTCGGGGCGTAAAAATCCTAAGTATGGCTTCCTTCGGAAGGGAAGTAAAGCAATGGGTCCCGTGTCGTACATTTACGGCACGAAAAAGAACCTCAAGCCTGAAAGAGAGGATTCTGAGCAAAATTTGTCGGCCGTTTCACGCCCTGAGTTGAATGGGACGCTGATGACCTGAGCTGTTAAAGAGCGTCCATAAATAAATCAATCAAAAAAAAAACGAGTATTAGTGTTTATACAGTTGTGTAGAGGAAAATATCGCTTCAATAAAAGGAAAAAAACGTATGCGCAATTGTATAATATAATTAAGCTGTCACAATCGCGGATGAATTCTGCTACAAGGAATAGGTATGAGCATTTTTAATTTTGAAAAACAAATTTGCTTCTGATGATTTTCAAAGCAATGTTCTATAAACAGAACGCTTAGTTCTGTATCATAAATGTTATTGGTACATATTTAAAATATATTCAAATGATTGCTCTCTAATTCCGTTATATCTTCTTTCGTCTAGTAATGCAGTTAATATATTGTTTGTCAAAATTCCTGGAGTAATATTACTTTCTTCAGTTAAATGTTTAAGCTCCAATTTGACTCTTTTCATTGCGAATATCCATCTTCGTTAACTTTTGAACGATATCAATAGACTTAAAATTGTTCGCGGTAATCTCCAAGATGTTAATGTAATTTAGATAAATCTTTAAAACTTTTTATCTATGGATTAGGCCTTCTAAAATTCTCTTTTGAAACAAAATCATGTGCAATTTTAATCAGAAAACAATTCTGTCTCTCATAATTGCAGATCAGTTCAAAAAGTTTTGCATTGGAATCAGTCATATGGTAAAATAATTCCAGGTCTCGACCGGCACTCGAACTATGGATCTTGGGCTTGTCGTACCGATGCTCTTTAATCTGGGCTACCGCACTCTATCCGACCACAATCACAAGTCTCCTCTGTTAAAGTCTATATGACCTGAAGACTTCAAAGATATCTCGTTACATGTCTTTTCCATAAGAGGCCATTTGAAATCTTCGAATACTTAATGGCCCAGGCTTTGTAGATGTAGTATTTATTATTACGATTACATAAGTATGTATACATTGCATATCCAAGACTGTTCATGCTGTTGTAAAATACTTCATTTCTGAAATTTCTACAAAAGAAAACATTAACAAGAACGCATACACACATGTCGGTCCTGGTGGTGTAGTGGTAACCATATTTGCCTTCTAAATCCAAGGATGCGGGTTCGAACCCGGCCAGGATCGATGGATTTTTTCGTGCGTAAAAATCGTAAGTATGGCTTCCTTCGGAAGAAAAGTAAAGCCGTGGGTCCCGTGTCGTAGTACATTTACGGCACGATAAAGAACCTCAAGCCTGAAAAAAGAGTCCTCTGAGCAAAATTTGTCGGCCGTTTCACGCCCTAAATAGAATGGGACGCTGATGACCTGAGATGTTAAAAAGCGTTCTTAAATAAATAAATAAATAAAAAAATCAGTCGCACACACATGAAACAGACCTACAATAATTCTGATATTCGTGTAAATGTTCATATTATTTATGTCAAATATTTATGAAATTTCTTGTCCCTAAAGCTACGTGCCCAGGTTTAGCCAGTTCTATTTATAATTAAGTCCCAACATGCCAGCCTCCCCCTATTGGAAATCAAAAGGAAATCGGGAGAAATTTTATCCTAACATCTTCTCTCTATGTACACTTAGCCGAAATGTGACCCAGCCTTCCGATTCCGAGCTTAATGGGCAAATCCTCGTCAACAACCGCACGTGCCTTCCAGCCTCCCAGTCTAAGCCAAGCTATTTCCGACCTGTGTTTCATGCCTAGCTCAATGATATAGATCTCTCGTTTTAATTTCGCTCTGCAGGTCCAGAGATAACATCTGCATGCATCGCGCCTCTATTCGCTGCCAGCCTATGTCAAACAGGCGTCTTTTGGCTTTTTTCACTACGCCATATCTGTTTTCAATACCCCTCTACCAAGTACGGTTTAAACCGATTTTTGACAATTCCCGCTCCAGACTTTGTAGTTAATCACATTATTAGTGTTAACAGATAAATCGATTTGGATAGGCTAGATTTGTGATTCTACAAGGACTTGGTTCCCAAGACACCACTCTCCCAACATTTTCTTCCTCAAATTCATAAAAGAACGGCGCAGGTTCCGATAGTAAACAGTAAAGCCGTTCTAACAGGATTTCAATCTTGCTCGTATCTCGGCGCCTGACTAGCTCACTCTCGTCGCCCCAAGAAGGGCTTGGCATGCAGTAGTGAGTGGAGAAGTTTGTCAACGATAACTTATGAAAGCGCTTTTGTGTCATTCTCGTAAGCAACAAAGTCCGGCCTCGAATACATTGATCGAGAAATATGCTTTAGTATTCATACTCCTTCGTTACTGTATGTAAGTTTCCTTCTCGTACGGTATAAGCACAGTATAAAATTATTATGTTTTGGTTTGGCTACGAGAATCCTCGAGTCACCTTACTACCGGCAGACCGCTCTCGAGACGCGAAATTCTCGTTACAGCACTCCCGCACACCAACTCTCGCTTACATGAACGAGAGAGAATAGTTCGGCGTTTGACCACCTATAGTAGACAGTTTCACTTCCCTATCGAACGCATTTCTCTCTCAGTTCGCGGTCACCGTCTCTGTAACAAATTTTCATCTTTTGATGCTCATGAAAAAAACATAATAAAATATACTTCCTATTTATTACAATTCTGTATCATTTCAGCCCACAGAAAGTTCCAATGCCAATCCAAAACTTCAAATAAAAAAATCAGATCTAACCTAACTATTTATATCCCTGGAATTTAGGGCATCAAACCTATTTTGAAATAATATCACAATAATTTATTAATGCATTAATCCTTCAATGATTTTTAAAAATTTGTGTCCCAACTTATTTTTGCATTAGTCACTAACCATTAAAGTATATTTCACCATAACCTATATCCGTGCAAAGTGCCCAGCCCGGTTGCAGGCTTGTATATTATATGTGAGCTAAATAAGGTATGTCATTCATTTAAGAGTCCCAATTTAGTCAAATAATATTAAGATTACCTCATTTGCCGTGTCTCTAAGAATAGTGCACAGGTATATTATGTAATTCCTATAAACTTTGCAAGTGCTTTATATTTATTGGAATCGGAGTCAGACAGGAAAAAGTTGAGATCACGGCCGATATTCGAACCATGAACTTCGGATTACCGCACTTACGCTTTTACCATCTGAGCTGTCGTGCCCTAGTAGATCACAAGCTCAAATCTCTCCATCTGACAATATCCCCTGGCGATCTTTAAGGTTAGCTCATTGCAGATATTTTATTCCCAAGAGGGGACTTGAAACCTTTAAATAGTTTTGGCCTAGGCCTCGTAGTTAACCAATATAGGTACTATATATAGCATGGATTCCATGGTTGTAATGCAGAAACGAATAATCTTAGCTTCGTGTTTCATGGTGGCTCCCAAAAATCAAGTTTCTAAAGCGAAGAATACAGCCAACTGTGTGATTTTACTGGAATTCAGGCGCTACTATAGAGAAATGTTAATTGTAAAATTAGAATAATTAAGTGCTGGCTGTGCATAATAAAACCAGATCCTACATACAACTTTAATGGCTTTTGCTAATAACAGCATATTAGTAATTAGTGGGTTCAAAGATACAGAGTAGCGAAAATTATAAGACGTTTAGAGAGCATTAGGATGTAATGGATGCGGGAGAATGTAGCAAGGGATGGTAATTATGTTTGGAGGAAGGTACAAAAGGCTTAGGAAAATTAATAAACACAATATAAAGGCAGAATGCAGAGAGAAAAGATCAATTAGTTTAAGCAACGAACTCGAAATCAGATGGAGCAAAGAAATGTATATGTTCCACGAGTTCTCAAAATAGATCGAGCCTAGCGTGGATTGGATTGGGGACATGGAAGGCGATAAAATAACAGATGGGGCTGTGCAGAGAATATGTGCATTTTAAGGGGAAGAGCAATGGTTTATAGAGCTGGTATCTCAATATAACTTGTAATAATTACTTCAGAATCATACTGGCTTCTGGTACATGAAATTATTAACTTACCAACTTTATTTTATTGGTATGTGTTTCTAGGGGGAGTTATCTACTGGAAATTAGATTATTTTTGTGTGAATGAAAATATAGAAGAAAACAATATTTTAAGTAACTGTTTCTAAAAGTGCATTAAAATTGTACTAGTATAACCAAACGGGGTAAACGTAATTATAACGGAATAAGTAATAGTAATAGTAATGTGTATTTATTGCTTATTATTTACAACATTACAATCTAAGCACAAATATGCTCACGCACATAAACACGTTCATACTCACAGAGCCCCTTTAATCCAACAAAGCGCTCCTAATTCCACATTCTTCCCAGAGAAAGAGTCAAGTTTTGGCCGGTTGTTATCTTGTACAAACAGGACCCAACATGCTAACCTAACCCTATTTGACTTAGCAAGCTTAGCTCCAAGCGCAAAACTGCCAGTTTTCGCTCTGTCATAATGCAGCTCTCTTCCGCTGCTCGATTTCCGCGCGCTTGAGCCGAAGGGATTTTTAAAAATTCAAGCTAAAACAATACGACCATAATATCCATGCCTAAGGGCCTCTAGCGCGTTCAACTATTAAATATAATTGCGAAAACAGCCACGTGAATATGCTTTTGACTGATAGCATCGATTATATTTTATAAACTCTCTTAACCTGTAATATAATACTTGCATATTGGGTGGATAAATTCATATGTCTATTTATCGCATATATATTTGAAGAGGTACAAATTGTAACAAGATATGAGCTTTGTAAAATAAAATGTACAAAAAAATCGAGCCATTGTATTTAATTCCGCTTCATATATAGTTTGCAACTGTGCGTATGAGAGAGAGAGAGAAATCATATAATACTATTTTGCTAACGAAAAAAAAAGTTTTTAATTTTGGTAGAAAACCTGAATAATAGTAAAGCTCAGTTGCAGAGAAATAATTTTCATTGTGAAATTTCTTGCACATCAAAGAAACTGTCCGATCAAATGTCAAGTTTTGCTGCAAAGATATTGCGCATGCTTCCCAATGGTGAAGTTTCGTTTTCTTAGTTATTACGATGACGCTGCAATAGTTCACATGACCGTGGGTGAAGTTACAGATTGGAACACAAGAACAAAGTAATACATTTTCATAACTTTTGTAAAATATAAAATTATTATATCGGCATATTGCATTACTGAAAAGTATTTTGCAACGTTTTCAGTTCAAGAAAGCATAAATTTCATGCACTCAAACTCCAGAAGTACTGAGAATATAGTTACCTGAAGATATTACAGTTTAGAAAGAATTGTTTTACATACTAAATTATAATAAAACAGTTTCTCAAAGGCTGGAAATAGATCGTCCTGTTAGTATAGTTGTGTATTAAAATACTGACTATAGAAAAATTGAATAATTAAAACTAAATATTCAAATTGAAAGAGAATATTATTATAGCTAGTTTAGCAAGTACATCGTGTTGAATTATTAATTAGACAAATCCCCCAGTAAAACTTACGCCCTTGGACATTTACGTATAAATAACATTAAATAATGCACTTCCACCGTATTTTAAAGAGGAACGGAATGCCCTGCCCGGACACGGTTAAATTATATATTTAAGTAATATGTTACAGATGTAACACTGAAATATAAACTTTTTTCCCTAATATTATTTTCTGAATTTTAGTTTGTAAAGTAATTCAAAATACACCATTGATACAACTGACATTTCAGGCTTTAACTCTGACGAACAGTTGCAGTCCAGGTTGGCTGCGGTCACAAAACGGCAGAATTTTGACACCGAAGTGTTCATGCTCGTTGAACGCTATGGCAGATATCTGAATGAGCCGGAAACTATGGAAAAATAAAACAACGCTTGTGTAATTGTTTTATGCTTTTGTTAAAAAAGGAAGTAATTTTTTGAATAGCCATCATTAATTTTCATTTACATTCTAATCCTTGTTGCAATTAACTTAAATTTAAAACTGATTCTGTCCGTTTTTGCGCGCGCGCGCGCGCACACACACACACACACACACACACACAATTATTCTTATGCACTCTTTTTCTTATAATTAACTTTAATCTAAGAGTCCATCTTTCCACAGAACTCTTATCTCTTGCTCTCCTGGTTCATTCATTGTTCACCATCCACTTCCCTAGATCTTGAAACTATCTTTGCTGCGGGCGCCCTTGCTTCTTTTTCCTAGCCTTGGATCTCACTCTATTTTTGCTTTTTTAAATACATTACTACTATTTTCAACATGTATTTAAGGACCAGAAAGGGATGTTAAAAGTGACACTAGCATTTTTAGTTCATATGCTCATCCAAGTAATACATTATACATATACAGTGCTAACCATTAAAAGTGCAATACGTTGTGCGTGTTCATAATAACCATGGGAGAATGAGAAAACGTAGGCTTTCACGGACGGAGTCATAGGTGTAACTGTGATGTTTTCTTCCTGGCTGTTTTGCCGTGGTCTACGACACTAACAGTAAACGTTTCAGACGCGGTGTTACCAGAGAGGGGAACCCGTCGACGCCACCGAAGATATCGCCGTTGTTGCAGACGAAACGTCTGGAATGTTCATCTCTAGCAGACTACGGCAAAACAGCCCGGAAGAATACCACAGTTACATCCATGTGAAAATGATCTCTATCTTCTCCTTCAGTTTTTGACAAGGCCGTTGGAATCCTTCACGTCAGTGTGCTCATCCTACCTTGATCCGTTGATGTATATTCGTTTCGCTGTGGACCCGCTTCGACCTAACTTAAGCACTAATTTCTTGGAATGACATCCCGTATTCTAGGTGTGCCACAATTCTCCCTTGATCAAACTCAGATACTTGCTGGTGCTGCTGTCGAATTTTCAACGAGTCATACTCGTTCCTACTGAGAAAAAGCGTGGTCGGTTTAAAGCATTGCAAGTTTAATGGCCAGCATTGTACTTACATAGACTGAGAGCGGATGAAGCTCAGAAAGTTATCAGCGATATCATTGCGTAGTTCGAAAGGCCTTGCTAGTAAAAGAAAAGGCAATCTGAGGCTAAGGCAGGAGAACAGAGAGGCGAGGCTTGCTCTTACTTGTGTCTTTTTAATCTCGGCACGTGTTAAAGAAGAAAGGAACAAGAAGTGCAGAAAACTTTTCTAGTTCTGTCTCTCTCTTCTTTTGTGACGTCACTTTGAATTAAAAGAGTGAGAAGGCTTGTTATTGTTCCTTCAGAAGTCACTGCTGTCGCACTTTAGCATATACTGCAAGGTAATCACTTGGCAAGGAAACGCAAACCTTTGTCTCTGTTGCAAAAGTCGTAAATCTCCACTGTCTCCACTAAATATATAAGTTGTTAAAGCTAGTGTTTCTCTGTACCTCATACAGTGTGCTAAAAAATTGTGCCAAAATACGAAGATGTTAAAATGTCTTAGTTAATTCATCGTCGGAATAGAACTTTAATATTTGTACCTTCTGTAATTTCATTAGATGTGTATTTAATGAATTTCATTAGATGTGTATTTAATGTTTCTCGTTTGGAGCTTAGAACCTCGTTTTTAATTTAGAAGTAACCTAATTTTATTTTAGAGGGGGCAAAACTGGGCCATTTTTTCATCGTTAATTGAGCTGGATCGGTTTCCTATAGTTTACCTTCTAGTATTTAAAAGGTGATTTCCTACCCCAATATTGTATACGTGTAATGTATGAACAGCATTACTTCAGCTATAAAACATTTACAACATTAAGCAATTTACTATTGCAGTAAAATTAGGAAGCAAGGAAACAGCTCAACATTCTAAAAGTTCAAAATTTTAAAACAGAATAGGCTTTTCGCAAATTACATTGCTTTCCTTACGCGTGGTTAATGGTATATGCCATATGAAACTACCAATAAAACTGAAGCACTGCGTAATATAGAATCATCCAATTATCTGATGACAGACGTGGCGGCTGGGGACTGCGTTGGCCAGTAAACCATCGCTCGAGGTGAAACAGGCTGCACGATTCGGAGTGGACGGTTGAGATTTACAGAACTGCTGCGTTGTTATTGAGTATCTCTGCACTCATTTGTCGTGTCTAATCCTATAGTAAATCTCCTCAGTTATTGCAGTATGTATAATAATTGATAACTGATTTCTCTTTTTGAAATATTGTGTGGATTGCCGGTTCTTGTAGTTCAACGATAAAAAAAAAATCAGTGACAAAAGCGACTCTCCAGCGTACATCTGTAACTGATGCCAGGAGCTTTAGCAAGGGCTATCATTAGACTGGGGGATTTCTAAGCATTAAAAGCAGAATAAGGCAGTATGAAGTTATGTTAGTGCTGGACTGTATACAACAGGGTTATGAGTACAATACACACCCCTACTCCTGTCCCCCAACAAATCTTGTTTTCCTGTCGGGCGGTGGCTCACAGCTTGCTTTGTTTCTGTTCAGTGAACCTAAATGCTTAAAATCCCGTTGCTTAATTATTTTTGTAAGGTGTATGAGGTTAATAAATGTGCATTTTTATTGAAACAAACAATTAATGCAGCATTATGCCAAAGGACAGTAAAGAAAGAGCATCCTGTACCATATTTAGTGATATTGGTATACCAGCTGTTGCAACCGGTGTAGAGGTCAGGGCTTGATACTCTTTGCAGTATGAAACCTATTGGGAAAACATTGACGTTAAAGTATTATGGGCATAATATATTACGTAAATTCAGAGTATCCTAAAACGTTGCCTACGGAAAACCTTGCTAATGATAGTTCAATGCACAATTTATGGTCATATTCTATAAGAACGGTTAAAACATTCGAAATTTTGCAAATCTTCACACGATCTGTTGATTAATGATTAGCACTAGTAAAATTCCGTTCAGCAAATATTAGCAAAGTAGCACAACATGTTTTATATAACCATATTTTTTCCAAAAACCTGTGAAAAGATAAGAAGTTTGACAAGGATTTTAAGAAAAATAGTGTACGTAATTTAACAGACAGTAATCACTTGGCAGGAAAGCTTAGGTACATCATTAGTGTAACCTAGACACACATTAGCGATGACATGTCGCACTGACATATGCCTGGCAGAGAGTGACGATTAATTCGAACATGTGTTATGTAGCATAAATGTTGGACATGCACCAGACAAGTCTTCTGAACATCAGAGCATTTTCATTAAATCGCTTGCAATATAAATCTATAGAATTGGCTCTACATGCATCATCCTCTACCATTCATGTGCACATTACATTTGCATTAACGTTTATGTATACCAGTCGTAACTGGCACCGTTTCATGTCAGGACGTTGAGGAAAATTTAACTGTAAAATATCTAGAGCCTTTATGTCATACACATAGAACATTAGATTAATTTAAAACAGTTAAATATTTTAACAAATATGTATTTGTGTGTCAAATACCTAGGCTGGGGTTATTTGAAGTAACTCTGCAAGAAAGTATTAAAACCTTTTCAAGAAAATTCAGATTTACTTTAGTCTAAAATATTGCTAATTTTAATATTTAATATTTTAACATATTCATTAATTTTTATGTCCTTTGATATTGAGCTCTGTGTAAATTAATGTTTAATTTTTGTTCAAAAGAAATGTAACTACTGTTACCGATATTTTATCTTATTTTTTCTAAGCTTTTTAATAATTTGATAAACAGGATTTTATTTCACATTCATGTTTCTCCAATAATGTTTTTGTGTAGCACAATTTTTGTCTTTTAATTACTAATGAGGTATATAAAAGTACATATGAAAGTATATATGAAGTATATAAAATGATCATGTTATACTAGAGTCCATATGATGTCTCCAAAAGTGCAAGGTTTCGATACATCACCATTAAAGACAAATGCATTAGGCCAAATTTTATTCTTGTGGTTTAATATTATGCAAAATCTTGAACCATATATAACATTTTCTTTGGATTTATTTGGCATTTGTTCAACGTGTTCAATCTATGCTTGCATTCTGATATTTTATTTCATTTATTTTTATATTTTTATTGTGGTTCATTTTTATTAGAAGAGAGTGCATTTCACAGGCTTAAATGCTTCTTTTGCCCCGCTTCCTTAAGGTCCATATTTAATTCCCATGGTAAATGCAGAAATCATTATATAGTTTCACTTTTGTTTCTGTGCCATTCACAGTTAAATGAGTTTTGATTTTATAAGAGTTTAGTTTTGTTTAG
The DNA here is from genome assembly GCA_030762175.1 of Metallyticus violacea. Taxonomy (NCBI): domain Eukaryota; kingdom Metazoa; phylum Arthropoda; class Insecta; order Mantodea; family Metallyticidae; genus Metallyticus; species Metallyticus violacea. The sequence goes on from CM060842.1 coordinate 69,662,572, forward strand.
AATGTTGATAACACTGATCAGGAATTCTTTGATAACTAGTTTTCAACCAAGAATTTCACACTATGCATGTCTTATATCGCTTCGTTCTTAGTATATATTTTGGACCGTATAGATATTTCGCGTTTAAATGCAACTATATGTCCCTTAAAGTACATTTTATTAAAACGCAATTCAGTCTAATTATCAGTTATTGTAGGTATACTCTCTTCGGTATCAAATCGATATCATCAGCAGTAAATGTTATTTCACTTTCTTCCACTATTTAAGAGATAAGTTACTAAGGAAAAATATGTGTTTTGATAATAAGTTTCACATTTGTAAATAGCTATTCCTAAAATTGTTTGTAATTATCGAACGCATATCTAGATCTCTGGTAAGTTATAGAGCCCCGATATCATACTTCTTGTATTTTCGGATTTGATTCATATTGAATACATTACCTATTCTACTAGGGATGTTCTAAAAGTTCTTGTCCTGACCAAGAAAACACAATATTTAAGAGATTTTTAACATAGCCAACTTATAAATCAATACATGATACATTTAGTCCAACGACTTTCCAACTTTTTAATACTCTCAGGAAAATATGATTTGTCCAACTGTGATCTGTCTCACTTTCAACCTCATTTGATGTGAATTTTCGTCCATCCAGCCATTTCTTTGAGTTTAGAAACAAAAATTACTCATAAGAGCCAAATCTGGCGAATATGGCTGATGTAGAAGAACTTGGAAGCAAAGGTCCCAGACGTGTGTGAAGGTACTTCATCCTGATGAAAGTTTAACCACATTCAGTTGGTCCAGTAGTGAGGGTAAAAGTGGGGATGGTTCTGACCTCCTGGAGGTCTACGAGCACCACGATATGAGAACTCTAGAAAACCATAGCCATGGTGGAACCGTTTGTGTTTTCTTTGGTGCACTTTCACCTGTTGCCACTGCTATTTAGACTGCTCATCTCTAGCGTGTAGTGATGAATCCATGTTTCGTCTATTATGAAAGGTCGTTGAAATTCACTGGAATTGCTTTTAAACAAGTATAAACACTATTGCGAAATGTTTATTCGAATGCGCTTTTCATCCATTGTTAACAAATGCGGCACCCACTGAACGGATAGCTTTCTCATACTCAAAACTTAGTGTAAAAGGAGTGGAAATGGCCTATGGAGGTATTTGTAATGTCAGCCAACTCGCGTAGCTTCAATCGGCCATCATTAAATGCGATATTGTAAATTTTGGTCTAAATCTCGTTAGAAGTAGCAGTTTTGGGACGCTTTGCTTTGAACGCTCATCATTTTGAGTAGATATATATGTACTACCACGCTTAAATTTAATAGTCCACTTTTTAACGTTCGAAAACGATGGGGAAGAATCCTTTAATGTGGAATCTTTTTGTTTTGCTGTTCGCGTTGGACCCTTCAAAACCAATTACTTTTATCACGGCTTGTTTCATTTTAGTTTTATCCATTTTGTAGAAAATGTTAACACTAGTTTGTTTACACAATGGTCACAAACAAGTGACTACACTTATGCTCTGAAACTTTTCGGCGCGTTATCTAAAGATTGTTACTTAACAACTATCATAGTATTTTGGTCATCTTCACGACATCTCTGAGTTAGGCCGAGAATTTCTAGAACACCCCTAGTAAATCTTCTAAGCCTAGATGAGATTGTTTTCAAGAACATAAGGTTCTGTATTTTAGTGTACTTTGTAGATGTGTTTAATCAGATGCCTTTAGAATGAAGCTTTGTTTTGGGTACAGTATATGTAAGCGCATCTATAATGTACTCCACATTTCTTCCATATTTTCACATATATTTTATTATAATTACTGTAATTTAATTTTTATTTTTGTATTTTTCTCTACTAGTTTATTCTGTTTCAGATTACAAACATGTATGATCCAATTCTTATGTCTCTTTTTTAATAAGAAATGGTTAAAAAGACAAAATTTACACTGTTGTTATACTATGTTCGATCTCTGTTTTTCGGTGCATTATTTCTGTTTTTACGAGACATGGTCAACTGAAACCCGCCCGATCCCTATTGCTCCCTCGGATATGCTATCAACCAACGGTGAGGGAGTAGGGAAGGAGGCAACCAACCATATCACGATAGGAGGTACAGTTGACTTGAATCATTTGTCTATGCGGGAGCTGAGCAAATACAACGACTATTCCCGTCAAAAGTGTATCAACGTGCTGCAATTCAATTTTTGATAGCGGAGAGCTGTCAGCCGAGTTCGCATGTGCGTTCTGTATGGTGAGAAGTGATATCGAAGACAACAGTGAAGGACTGGGCATGCATATTTCAGGCAGTACTCGGCAAGCAGACTTCTCCCGCAGCACGCCCTACAGCCCTGAGAGGATTCTTATTATATCTCAAGTCCTATTTTATCATTTTTCATATATTGGATATTTAATGCCGATAATGCTGTACCTCGTTACATCTTCATCTCTTCTCTTGCTGCAAAGCTTTGCTCCTGTAATAAGAAATGATCTAAGAGTCTACGTTAGCACATTTCTCTTTTTCACTTATCATTTTCAATCTACACCGTGTTCCTAATCTCGAACTCGCTCTGCCATTTTTCTTTCCGCGCTAAATCTAGATCTTCTCTTTCCATAATCAGTTCCGAGCTGTGATTGAAACACCAAATCTTCTTAACTTTATCCACTTCTTCCGTTTTCCCCCGACCCAGAAAATCTTGGGCTTCCTGCGGTGTGCATTTAATTTATTTAAGCAGAGAGTTAGTGCAAGTACATGAAATAATCCTTCACGGAAATAATGGCATGTTATTAAAAATACTCTGCTTATAGTATAAGGAATATAGAACATGCACGAAAAATTTAATAATTTAGTTAATGTTTACGTTTTATTAAGGCAAGAGTTATTAGAAAGGTCGGAAGCGCTTTAGTTTAAACATATTTAAATTGTAATTACATATTTTAATGTAAGCACTACTAATACAGCATGCTGTTAATATTATGTGTATTTAAAAATTATTTAACATAAATATATCAAATTTTGTCAAACTAATTGTCAAACACATGGTTTATTGACATCGTAATGTACAGTTGCATCTATATCAAAAATTGAAATATTCTACTGTTAACAAATAAAATATTTTATACATTTTTCTCATTTAGTATTAGTATAATATTCTATGACCATTTTCTACATATCTGGAAAGAAATATTTATTTCACTCATTTGTTTATATTTATTTTATTTTGTTTTAGGTTCTCATTTGCAACGTTTACTTTATAGTTGGCTTTAAAATTTTGGCGTGAAAATATGTGCCGCTATTTTGCTCGTTTTTTGTGTAAATATCAGTATTTCTGGACTTTATATTTTCATAGATCTGAATGTTAAAGTAACACATTCGCATTTTGCTCCTTTAAAAGATATGGAATTATAGTTTCTACACACTAGTCAATAGGCATATACCCAGCTCATAAATTAAGGTTTGCTTTATTTTTCTATATCAACTAAATAACGAAACTTTCTTCATTCTTGAGAGTTTTGTTACAAGTAAGTTTTAGCTTAGAAGTAAGAACATTAAAATCGAAAAAATGAGGTGCAAACTCGTTTTTACACTTTTATTGCTGCAGTACTTTTTTCTGGTTTTAAAATTATACTCTTAAAATATTAGCTTGCGCCTTACAGTTGTTAATAGTGTAAATATTTTTTTAATCTAAGGGGAAACTGCATCTAATAAAATGTAACGTGAACGATATTTAGTTTGAAATTTTCAATTAATTTTCCGAAGTTTGTAGAATTTTTGTCTCTGAATTTTTAAAATAAATTATTCTTTCCATTCCTATGAGAAATTACAGAAGACTAACAGCGTAGAAGCCTTAATAAGATTTCCCTCTGATTCCTTGTTTTTGCCAGGAAGGTACAAGTTATTGTCATATAACCAGCCTCTTCTTGGTTCCCATTAAAAAAATGTAAGAACTAACAAAAAATTATGCTCCATAAATAACTTGCTTCATTAAGATTTCCATCTTGGCGTTGGAACTTTTTCATCTGAGATTACTTTATGAGACAGCGCTAAGAGCTAAATTATGTGACCATGTGATTGTGCGTACAGAATCTCTAGCCCTCAGCTTGGTAATGTAATGTCTTCTTCTCAGTAGAGGGTCCCACACTTCTCGCATCTCAAACGCCATTCTTCTCAGTTAAGCCTGCCATCTTCCTATAGCTCCTTTTTGCTTTTTTAGTACTCCTCTTTTTTATTTCCATTTGGTTGATAAATAACACTCGCCTACCAATTTCATCTTTGTGATTATTCCCTGAATCAAATAAAATGAATCAATGTGAAATTGGTAAACTAATTTTGAAAATCAATTTACTTTATTGCCATCACTAAGAACTTTTAGCAAATCCAAAACGATATACTGCAATTATAAGTGATTTTGTTTTAAACTCTTTTTCATCTCAAGCCACCAAATACAACAAAATTTAAACAAAACAGAAAATTGTAGAAAAAAGTGCCTGTATAATATCCATAGATTTCACAAATATTAATGATAATTTTATTTTCCTTATAATTGTTCTTATACTTTGGTAACTTTATATCATTTAAATAATTTAATCCTGTCATTCTTGTTAAATGTTTATGGTATACCATCAATAACACAAATATCACATAATATCGACTTTGTATATCAATATTTTTTGCAAGTACATTGTTGCTTTCACCGCTTTTTTGTTGTGAAAATTCTTGTGCTGCCTTTTATTGTATATAAGGGTTTTTTCTCTCTCTCTATCTCTCGCTTGAGTATCCAACAAGAGTCAGCAAGCTAGTTAATGTCCCATCGTTCCTAGTATGTTGACTGAAACATTTTTAAATGTTTATGAAGCCTTTCACCTTGTTCTTAATTAACGGAACTCAGGTTTTAGAGAATATAGTAGGGTGTGCGTCGAACATATGAATGTTTAGACTCATTTTGTACTTTAAGCTCCTTGAATAAGTCTCGCATTTTTCCCACATATTTATGATCTGGAGAGTTTTTGTTGTCAAGACATTTGGCTGACCTGTGTATGCGGCTCTTCTCTTTTGTGTCCACTGTAGGTTACAGTATACTATCAAACTTGAGTTTCCTGATATCGGGATTATAAATATGCCTTTCTTCATTTTATTTCTGAGATAAATGAAAATTTGCCGCCAATATACTGAAAAAGGCACAATCTTTGTTTAATACATTGGTCAATGGTTCCATTAACTCAATTTTGAAATGTACAAATCTCTTGGAACCAGCAGCCAAATGCTCTCGAGGTAACCAGTTTTTCTGAATCCAGTGACTGTCTCGTGCCTGGCTGCCCACTCACAAACAAAACACTGCTACTTAATATAGCCATATTGTTGGATGGTTAATAACATTATTGATAACTTTAAGGATCTAGTCTTAACTGCATATAAGGCATCTTGGTGGGGGCTAAGGCCAACACCATCCTGCCCCTTCTACTTTTCGTTGTTCCTCCTTGTTCCTTGCTTCTCCCTTGTCGATATGGATGATCTATAATCTTCTGGAAGTTTAGAGTGTAATTCCAATCACAGCGCTACTAGCCATTAAGGAATTAAATGAAAATTTATTTGTGTTTAAGTTCCATAAACGAAAGTCTGTAAAGTATTTTATATCCCATTAACATACATACCGCCACGGGTGGTCGAAGTCCTTAAGGCGGGAGATTTGATTCCCACCAGAACTGTACCCCCTGACTGAGGTTTACTCCAAGTTTTCCTCAGTCCTCATAAATGGCTAATGCCGGGGAGGTACCGTAAACTTAGGCCTGGAACGCTTACTTCCTTAAAAAAAATCTTTCTCAATTTATCATTTTATTTCATGCATCATCAGTGTTCACCGCCTGTAGTGCCTCAGCAGTAAAAACCGACGCTAAACACTATAAAAATGGAACATTAACATACGCCGACAAATTCAAACAATCAATACGCCCTGGAAGAATTTCGACCATTATTTTGGATTTACCGTGATGTCACTATTAGAAAATATATAAATCCTGAGACATTAATTTCGTTGCTGACTGGTATTATTGAACATTTTGGTCGTTAGTCATCTTTCTTTACATACTCTGATTACATGTCCGTTAATTTGCAGAAGAAACGGCCTGGCTGACTGTTTTTGTTGTGATTAATAATTACAGAGAACCGAGGCAAGGGTAGGATACGCATTGTTTTTGTTTACATAGAGATAATCATGACTGCAACTCATTGCCATTCCTTGTCCAGCGATCATTCGCGAGAAACTCGGAGAAGGCAGAGCTGAAAGCAGAAAAAAGAAACCATTAATATTTTGAATTGAAATTTTCCCATGATGAATAGACGTAAACATTGAAATTCTACTGCAATCTTCTGATTTTATAATACGCATGTAGTCTCACTTAGAATATCCTCATATTATATTAAGAAAGAAATAAAAGTTTGCTGCCCATTAGTTTAAGCATCGGTCCTTAATTAGTTGCGAAAGTAAAACATGCAATTTTGATCTTTCTGGGGTCAGCCGCCTTAGAGGCTTCTTTTTGGAATTTTCCTTCAACCTGAAAAGCCAATCGCCGGATAGCTTAAGGCGCCAATTAAACATTCTTGATACATTTGTCATCTACCTCCACGAAAAATGTATCAGTTAATTTAGAATGTACTGATATAGTGTGGTTATTTGAGTTGCGAACCGCCTGAGCAGGGCTACTTACTGGGAAAGTTCAGTCACCGCAACCCAAAAAGAGAGATGGCCTTGTAGCGTGCGTAAAGTTAGAACTTTTATTTTAATAAATGTTTATATACTTTTACTGAGAGCATAAAATATTGTTTTTAAATTTGATGATGATGATAAACGCTAGCCTATATTACACAGATTTAAAAAGGATGCCCCTCAGCAACAGTACATTGCCGGCATCTGACTAGGAAATTCCTATATTTCATCTAACTTTTCTTCCGTAAGAACACAGTGGTTTGGAACAGGTTTTTTGTCGTTGAGAGATTTTGTCTCTCGTAACTTCTCAACGAGTTAACGAATGGTTTGTCTACCTAGAACAGGATTACCAGGATCTTTTCTTGCGTCTCTGCTTACCTCTTCTCTGCAAGAATCCGTTTTCACATGTATATCATACATAAAATCCTGTTTCAAGGCTGTATTTATGGAATTACTAGCGAAGCACATAATTTACACACGAACGCACAATCACTCGCTAATGAAGTATCCCTCAAAACAAGTACAAGCTGCTACCTACACATGCATTGTAGGTCTTGGCGACGGCTTTTCACGGCATGCAGTCGCTTTGCTAGCCGATAACTTATAGCAAAGCAAATCTCCGTCCTGAAGTTGATGCTACAGTAACAGGTGATACATTTTGGACTGCTACTACATCTTTTAGGAGTATAATTTTCATTCTGATAAATATATACATAAAATGTGATCTGTGCACTGTTCAAAACAGAAGGGTGTTCCTTATTTGTTAAGCTTTGGAAAAGTGACCTAGTCAAAACTCTTTCATTGTGAAAAAATATGTTATGGTAGATTAACTGAATTTTAAATAATATTCAGCGATCAGTAATAAGATCTGAAATATCTTAATGTATCTTAATTCAAATATAGATGCACTCATTTTTAAATTAGGTTGCACCTTATTTCAACTGCAAGGTGCTCATAGCTTTTACTGAAAATTGTTATGCAGTAGCCATTGGTATATGTTCTGCAATACAAGGATAGAATATACAGCTTTATATGTGGTATTTCTCAGAAATCCTTATAAAATGCTCCTTTATTGCCCACATCAATTCTTCTAGAATAGTTCAGATTTTATAGAACTTTCTTGAACAATCTAAATCCAGCTAAAATTTTGTATTTAACATATTTAAATTTTCTAGCATTCTTTACCTTTCCAAAACACACCAAACTTTTCTGGAACAATCTTTGACCAAACTATGTAAACATCTCACCTAGTGCAATGAGTTCAGTTAAACAAGGATTTTCTCTCAAGAAGATTGCGGTTAACTCGTTCGTAGAGGATAATAAAACTCAAGTTTGCATTTTACTGCGTTCTGCTGATTATCTAAATACCCAAGAAATAGCTGTTGTTCAACCTACTGTTCGTAAGATGACAAATGACTGGCTTATTAAACATATTCATGTGAAATGCCTGAAAATAACCAGCTTTCCAGGTGAGAAGTAATGTCTTATACGTTTCACTTGTTTCTGAATGGAAAGAAAACTGCTTGAGTAAATGGGGTTGAAGTTGCCAAGTCTGACCTACACTTAACGAGGGTAATTATAAGTGTATTAAAATAAAAGTAGTATATAAAATAGATGCAAATTTCAGAACATTAAATAAGACACAGGGATGTAGTCCTTCGCCTCTGCATTTTCATTTTTACATTAACGAATTTCTACGAAAATAGAAAGTTAAATTGAGTAGTTTTATTGAATAATAGATTTAATAAAATATTTAATTTGTTATCTGCCCATATTAGGTTGTATAAGCTGAAAACGAGAGAATATTATGGTAGGGTGTAAAGAAAATAGTTTCACCACGCTCTTATTAAATAAATGATGGCGTTGTTGATCTCGGCATAAGATTTGAGCACACTCAGCGTTATCTGTAGACGGAGGAATACAAAGCTGTTTAGTAATGGTGCAAATTTGAACTGTCCTAAAAGAGAGCAGTATGCATGAATTAAAATTGAGGTACGTTAGTGTCATGCAGGTTGACGAGAGGCCTGTAGCAATGAAACTTTGCCATATAGAACAGTAACCTAAAGAAAGTGCCAGACTTTCAACAGGGACGCAATAGAGGGGAAGATGCGCCACATTTAAGTCGTCTTTGCTTTGGATTACTTTGAATTACGTTGATTTTAATTAACCACTGCTGAAGGTGTGTCGTTGAGGCAGTAAACCGCTGAAATCAGCACGCGTCACACTAGAGTGTTTCAGCAGGGCGCTCCTACTCAAAAACGGCTTAGCTTCCAGAAGTGTTACACCGGGTGATAAATGGGCAGGGAATTAAAATAAAGAAATGTAAAAGTCTCCAGGTTCTAGAATAAATGGTTTACTAATTATGAATATGTTGCTATTACTTTCTTTACAACCCTCGTGAATAGCATAATTCGAAATAGCAAAAATTATAAAATCATATTGTCTAACAGTATTCTCTCAAAACAGAAAGTATATGATCTTCTGGGATTCTTATATAAACGAAAGATTTTTATTATCATTAACTATTAGAAAAGTTACATTCTTTAACCTCCTTGGCTGTGAAGATTCCTATTTCTCTGATGATATACATAAAAGTATAAAATAAATTAAATATCAATAGTGCCATTAATAGAAATTTAAAATAATAAAATTAGGAAAGAAATAAAAAATAAAAGTTTATAGGGATATTGCGTTTTATGCTTGATGTGAAGCAGAGGTTTGTGCTCTTAAAGTAGAATGAGGAAAGAGAATTCCAAATAGCAGAAACAAAATGTCTGATAAATGTTTAGTTTAAGGAATTCCAAGAACTAAACAAATTGAAAATGAAGGCGTATAAGAATAAATTTAAAGGTTGGTCATAAATAAGATAATAGTGAAATGAAGAATTGTATAGTGTTCTAATTTAAAGCAAATGGATAATACTAAGATAACAAAACAATATTAAAATATTAACCAACTGGAAATAGGAACTTAGGTTGTCGAAAGAAGAGATGGTTGGATCGGTCTTTGTTGCAGATGTAATGGGCCTACCACCAAGCGAGATTTGCATTTGGGAAGTTTCTGACCTTTGAATTTCTTCTTGGTTTCCTTGGGTCGCTTAGGCGAATCCTGGAATGAATGTTCACTTTTCAACAATTTTCCGTTCTCCTATTTCATCTCATATCATTCTGTTGGTACTTTTACCGGGTGAAAAAGTGCCAGAGCAAAGTGGGCTGGCACGGTGTTGTGGTAACTTTGTATTGGAAAGGTTCCTACCCCGGTGTTCTTTCTAAAAACATGTTAGAGATTCAGTCTAGAATCGCGCAGTCACGAATGATTAGGCACAAATGGCAAGTCGTTAGCAAGGCTCAAGTACCGAAGTTACTTTCTCCGCTCCAAACAATCCAACAGTCTTGCTAATTTAGCCCAATACTTGAACTATGTGATGTTATAAAATCTCTCATGATTGGCAGAAGCTAAAGAATAATGAAATGAAAAGAAAAACGTAGATACCAGGTAGTGTTGGAAAAAATTAAGGAAAGCGCTTCTAAATTGTATTTTAAATTATCATATTTTGAGAATATTGCTTTCAATCATTATATTTTGTTTAACAGTATTGTAGAAAAAACATTCCTATTTTCCTTTCTTAAACTTCAGGTACATGCATTTCTCATATATGCACTTCTAAAAAGTTTGAAATTCTTTTTAACTCTCATCTCTCAAATATGGCAACGTTATGAAGAATGGGCACTTTGGGACGAAAGCTGATAGCGATATCTATTCAGAACTTCCTGGTTTCACTGCCTAGGCCGACTATCGGGAAAGAGATCAACATTACACATGGGTGTGACAAATTTATGCGCTAGAAATGAACTTGAAACGTTGAAGCAAATGTTGAGAAACTCTTACCTCAAGTTTAACGATCTGAGTTCCTAAGTTTGTTGAAGGTAGAAGGCGCAGGGATCCATCGCAGAAATGGCAGAGCGAACAGAGTTGCAACACTCCTGTTTCATCAAGTTTCTGTTTTACACGTTCAAAACTAGCACGATTGCGACTGTTATGATTTGTTTGTTTTCCCAAGCACTAGCACCGTAATTAGCTTTATCCGTTTTTCTGGCAAGGTAGCCGAACAAACTAGCCGTAGTTTTGTAGCTGGCGCCAGGAGTCTGGCGAGTTAGAAATGATCCCATTCAAACTATTCAGATTCCAGCACTGTGTATTCTTGAAAATAGAGTTTAACTTTAGTTACTCTGCATATGCCTGTGAAACCAAACCAGAGAGCACATGTCGCTCTATACTAATTAATAAACGTCTCCAGAGCATTAGCTTAGCAAATGTCGCTTAGACTAAATAATAAACGTCTCCAGAGCATTAGTATAACTAAGGTCATTCGGGGAAGAGCGTATTGCTCTCTGCGAGCAAGCAGAGCTTTTCTATAGTTTAGATCCAAGACATTGAATATTTTTTGCACATGTTGAAAATTTAAACTAAAGAGTTAATGTCTGGAGATGAGAATTACTGTACATTGTGATGCGTTTTTGTTCATCTATCATAAGAACTAAGGAAATGTGTATTATTCTCCAATGAATATCCGGAAAAATATAGAAACAACAATAGCAATAAGATGTGTAAACATAAGTCTGGAAATGTCTGGTTTTGTGAGTTATTTTTTTAAAGATAACGCTCAACGCTTTCGAGGTTACGTTTATTAAAATGATCAATCTTTTTCAGAAAATCGAGTCGCGTTATTATACAAATCAATCTGCCGATATAAATTGCACCTTAGGTGGTGATGTGTTACCATGGAGATTTATCATTGTTTTATATTCGTGGTCAGTCAGTTTCTTACGTTTTATTAGTTCAGTTACATTTGAGCGGTAGATACTTTCCTTATTCATTCTTCAGTATCTTTACATTCAGTGAGAATGTGTGTCCATGATTCCACCTCCTCACAGATGATATAAATTTTCTACCCATATATGTTAGTGATTTTAATATCCACCATGCCCCAATTCTGAGCCATTTGAGCCCCTGTCTAGTGAGTCTGGCACCATCCCGCATTCAGATTGTAACTCCGATTGTACTTTCAGCGATATCGTCTCTCTGCATTGCGCAATTCTCTGCTGCCTATCCATATCCCTCAAGCGGTTCCTAGCTCTCCCCCATGCGTTTTTATATTCCCCTGACCCGCCATCAAAAGAGATTAGGTAAATTTCTGGTGAAAATGAGTCGGATCAAGTTTGAAAAGGCTGATAACAGAAGTGGGTATTGGAAAGGAACAAATTGATTGATTCCAGCTGTGTATCATAAAGCGATTTCTTTACATTTTTATGTGTTTTTAAAATTTTTAAAAATTATTCTTATGCTAATTTTTTCTAGTGTATAACAAAAGCATGCATGTTTCATTGGACCCGCGCGCCCGTTGAAGTTGCTTTTTATTGCATTGTATTGGTACCACTTAATTAATGCACTCTTTTTCCTACTGCTACTACATTTGAGCGGTTTACACTACAGGATACAGACATGATAATGCACCCTCTGGTTTCATAGCTGTATGAGATGGCATTTTCACATGAAGGCAGCCGAATTATAAAAATTTTCCTGCACTATATCGTGGAGTTCGTGAGAAAGGATCCGTAACGCCGCAAGCTACAGATAGAGGAAGATCAAGCGTCGCTGGTATGTCTGATCAAGAAGAACTCATAGGCCCAGGCGTCAACACAAAATAATAGGTACATCTCATATGACCGCATAGTGTGCCCCATTATCTTCAATCTGTTGACAAACTTGTGCCTGCCGATCATGCACCACGGGAAAACTTGCTAATCCGTGTTTATCTCTTCAGTCTTGTTTATCTCTTTCTGCTTGCTCACAATATGAATGTCCTGCATGTTTAGCTACCCAAATGTAAGTGAACAACAGCACAATTATAGTTCAGTTAAAAAAATGTTTAAATACAAAAAGTAAGATGCCTGCCAAATCAAAGATAAGAAAATACCCACAGATGCACACAAATAATAAATGTTCCATAGCAACACATTCCAATGTAATCGATTACATCACTCCATTGTCTGAAAAAATTAATTGTTGCTGGATCATACCTCGAAAGGCATTTAATGCTATCTATAGATAGATATCGGGCGGATTTGATGGAATTTTCGAGCACATCAGCCTTAAGGCTTATTGTGCTATCCTATTGGGAGGAGTGCCTTTATTATTTAACAAAATTCGTTCCTTGTACTAATTGAGTACTTTGGTTCCAATGTTGGCATCTTTTCCCAGATCTTCACTAGCTTTAGTCCCTTTCTTTCCAGGATTGGACACTCAAACAGGATGTGCGAGGCAGATTCACATTCTGCAAGTAGGTCCATCTTTATAGATACCAACTTTTCGTAGATGTTTTCTGAAGTGACCATGTTGAGTAATTAACGCATTGTTTTCCTCATTCCTGTTCTCTATTTGGAGAAGGGATGAGGAGAGATTCTTGCTAGGGCCTAGGATGAATTTCCTAGTTTGAATCTGTGCACGGTAGTTGTTGATGCTTATCCCCAATCCATGTTTTGACTGCGATCCTAGCAGTACTGCTTCCTACCACGGGCTCAGGGTCATAGGGTGCATCTGCCATTTCATTACCATAAATGCCCCTGCACCCACCGCACCGTAAGACTGTTGTGGGATGTCAGGGAAATCAAGGCATTTTGACATTCCCATATTAGTTTAGATCGTACCAGGTCGGTGGAAAGTGCTTTTAGTGCGCTTTGACTGAGACGATGGGAATTCGTTTCCTCCGATAACCATTCTCTAGTCCTCTATAGGCGCATTTTAAGATAGCATAAACTTCCATTAATTTTGGTAATTCCTGTTTTCTTTCTCCCCCCTCCTCGTGTCTACACCCTGAATGTCAAATCTACAAACTTATTACCCCCTGTCAGTCGGTCTACAGTCCTCAATTTTCCATAAAAGTTGTTATTATTATTATTATTATTATTATTATTATTATTATTATTATTATTATTATTATTATTATTATTATTATTATTATTATTATTATTATGTTAATTTTCTAACTGTACCTCCAGGAATGTTCAATATATGTTGTAAAGCTTTTCAAACCAATGTATACCATTTAGCATCTATTATCGTTCCCTTCCGAAGAAAAATCAAAGACTAAAGCTAAAACCAAATCTCCCTTACCGATTGTCCAAAATGCCAGAGTTTTGATGATAAGTTTAACTTAATTATTGATGCATTGCTGATTAATGACCCTGAAAGTTAACCTAGAAATAGAAAGATAATTGCAATTGTTGTGCTTTAAGCTCGTGCATAATCAGGTTGAAATCTTACACATTAATGTGCTATATTACTTGCTTATTAATGTTATTTTCATATTTAATGTAGTATTCTTACGAGATTTTCTCCCCGATTCTTTTTCTTTTCATGGCTCTTTTTGATTGTTTGTACGCATTATGCTACTTTCGAGATTCAATATTTATTTTTTTTTTTTACCTTCATTGTCTGCCTTTGAAGAAGAACACTTAGCTGTCTCAAAATTTTAGCGCTGTTTTGTAGGTATTTTGATTTTTTTTGTTTATTTTCGAACCTCTAGTTCTTATTTTTTATTGTTTGACTATATGTATATGACCATTTCTGCCGTTTATGTTTCACAACAGTACGTGTTCTCTCATATCTTTTAATTTGTTTTTATTTACCTGCAATTCCTTTCTAATTTTTCTATTAATGATCTGATTGCCAGCATAAAGTTTTGAAATACCCTTTTAAAAAAAACGTTTATCGCCTTTTAGGGTAAGGCACCAAGCATTTACTGTTTCAGTTATACAAGTATCGACCACTAGGACGGTGTGTGCTCCCACGGTCATGGATAGAAGCATATTTTTCGAGAATATAACAAGCAAAATATGAGTCAGAGAGCAGGCTTTGCGCAAGTGCAAAGTCTGTTATGGCTTCTATTACACAACTAGTGTTCATTTATGATAACACAATTATACATACATTTACAGAAGTAACTTGTTAAGTTGAAACAAGTACTTTCCATGATTAAGGTTGCAGATTGTCAGATGATTCATAATTCAAGTAATACATTTCGGTAGAAGTGAAATGTTCGGCATTAGAAGCAAGGAAAAGGTCTACATTAAATGACATTGATTATCGCTTGAAAAAAATCTCATAAAATGTAATTTGTGCTTTCATAATAAATGGAAATTTTTATAGTCCTAAGTTTAACTGTCCAGTGTGTGCCTTATATCAATGGCTGATATGGCTTATCTGATTCTTAAGGTTTGAATAAACCTAATGCATAAGAAAACTAATTTTGAGTCACTATGCGCTACTAAGCTTTTCATAATCTTGTATTCCTATTTGGTTTACATTAGTATTATAACCTAATTTAAAAACAAATTGCTTGAGTTCCTGTCTTACACACTCGCATTCGTCATGATCTGCAATATTCGTTACAGATGAGTTATTTTATATTTTTGGTAGTAAAAAATTAGGCACAAAAATAATTCTTCTAGATGTTTCAGAATACGGGGTCTGGCAATTAGCCACTTGCCCAAAGAAGGGCTTGCATTTCAGAATGAGGTGAGAGCATTCGGTTCATATGAACTGGAGGAAGTGGAAAACCTTTGGCTCATCGGGAACTGGGCCAATGTGTTAGTCCCTCCAATAAATTTACTGCGGAACTGGGATATCGAGGTTTTTGTGGTAACTGCAAAACAGAGAGGTGTTGGATGAGTGGAAACACAAAATTCCAGCGCTGGATACAGGATTCATGTTCCATATTTTAAAGTCTGTTTTCCACGTGTCTCAGAATGTCTTTATAAATTTAGAGATTAGCTTTTTATCTTAAAATATGCTCCTAAAAGGGTAAAAATAATAGAAATCTGCGATGTAGAAAAAAGGTTTTCGTTAGAAGCTAAAATAAAGTTTTTCAATAATCTTTTCGTCAGTAGGATAAAGGTCCTTGTATGAATGTGTTTTACAAAGTTTTAATTAATAAAGGAACGTTTTGTAAAATTTCGAAAACATAAAACTGACAGGTGGCTCATTACTACATCATATTCAGAAATATATTTAACTGGGATTGATTGGTGAAGGTATTTTGCATTTTATGGTAATATTTTATTAGCTTTTTTCTAAAACTATTCCACTCTTTTTGAACCGTTTGTGTTAAAAAGACTATTTTCCATTGGTTATAATAACATTTTAAATGTACGTGATAAGCAAAATGAAATTTTCTTCGAAAATGTTTCAGCTATTCGTAATCTAGTGTTGGCTTCATTCTAAAATGGTTTTGTTTATAAAGTTTAAAATATAAAATTCCAGTAAAGCTAGCTGAATTGTTTAATGGTGTTTAATGTTTACTGTTACTACTGAGGCATCACAGGTGATGTACACTGATGATGCATGAGATGAAATAATAAATTGAAAAATAAAATTTGGGAGAGAAGCATATCAAGACTAAGTTTAAGGCACTATCCCATTTACTACTGATGAGAACTGAGGAAATCTTGGAAAAACGTTAATCAGGAAGATCGGTTCTGGCATGACTCGAGCTGCAGATGATTCCGCGCTATAATGTATGCTTGAACATCACGAGGTAGTATATTGTGATTTCGAGATAATTTGAACGAAATGTGAGGTATTGTTATATACTTACCTTTTATCGTTTATTTTTTGTTTGTTTCATGGAAAGTATAAATGTGAAAAAATTAAATGTTTTCATTAATTCATAGCAATTTTAATTAATTAAAAATAAATTTTCTCTCATACTTAATTCAAATAGAAGATTTCTGTCTAATGAGAATAACAGCATTCACACTGGTATATATGAAAATCGTTATGACATATACAGGGTTAATTAAAATCCCAGCACCATCTAATTTACTTTTGCAGCAAGTAGTTTAACGACATGAAACTCTGTATGTGGAGATTGTCATATACTGATAATTCAAAATTGAAATTTCCGACTTTTTTTCTATTTCAGGTTTAACCTTCTTATAATGGAATACCCGTTATATTTTTACATTTTCGAATAATGATCATTAAGAGTTTTTCAAAAAATATCCAAACTAGATGCTCCTGTAAAAATGCATTGTAGCTAAATCAAGAAAACAAAAAAGTAGCGAAAAATAAAACGCTGCTTCTGTTTAATGTGTTTTGTCAGCATAACATATCCATTGATTCGATTTATTGATAATAAATCGAACCAGACAAAATCTGACATCTAGTGCATTAAATACTACCTGTCTTATGTTGAGCTAAAGGGAAAAAAGTATAATTATAATTATGGTTGGCTATGGAGACAGGCAATGATCTCATCGAGAAGCGGCGATTTCATTTAATGATATGCATCCGGATGGCTATTCGATTGCACACATAACAGTGAAAAGGGTCTTAAATAAATTTACTCGCACTGGAAGCTTAAAGGGCTTGCCAAGACCAGGTCGTCGCTCGAAAAGTGCAACATTAGAGAATACTCCTTTGGATGCTTTCCACCGTGTGCTAGAAAATCCAAAAGTTTCTACGACAAATTTGTCTTGAAATTAAATATGAGCCAAATTTCCGTAATGAAAATCCTTGAAAGTGCCAAGCAATATCCTTATAAAATTAAACTGTTGTAGGAACTTTCAGGGAACTCTTGATAGAGGAATGCAGTTTTGTGAATAAACGATGGAGAGCAATAACAAAACCACATTCCCCTGAATGGATTTGTCAACAAGTACAACTGTCGATACTGTCAGCGTAAACGCTCAATTAATGGAAGAGAACCACATGCAATGTCCACAAAATTTTAATGCTTGAGCTGGTCATATCAAGTCCTTCCGTCTTTAGAGAAACGCTAAACGCTAATGTATAATTGGATTTGTTTTGAAATCAAGTAGTACCAGCCATTTGTTTCTACATGCAGCCAATGGTCCAGAGATGACTTCTATTTCCAACAAGATGGAGCTTCAGCTCACTATGGACAGAATGTCGTCAGCAATTAGACAACGATGAATTAGTAGATGAGACTACGTAGAGAGGGCAGCAAGATCCGCACATTTTTTGATGTCAATAGTATATCGGGAAGGACCCAAAAACTTAAAAGGAAATATCGAATAATGGAAGCGGTACAAGACATTACTAATACCTGTTTAAATCCTTCCTTAATTATTTCTACGATCGACTGACACATTTTCAAGCAGCTGAGGGCTACCAGTTTCAACACTGAATTTAGACCTTGGGCTAGCTTTGTTTTGTTTTTGTTAAGGAAAGAGCATCTTATTATTCCCTACAATTTTTTGTTTTCTTAATTTAGCCACAAATTTATACAGAAATATCTAGCGTGAATGCTTTCTTAAAAAATTAAATGAAAATGTAAATAATATATAGTATACAGAGTATTTCGTTTAAAATGAGATTTGGAGTTACTTTCGGTTAAACCAGAAGTAGAAAAAAGTCTTAACATTTTTTATATTTCAGTATACAGCAATCCCAACACATAGAGTTTATGTCACTGAACCACATGCTTCAAAGATGGTGCTGGATTTTTAACTAACTCTGTGTATATTTTAATGATTTTCATATTTACAAGTGTGAATGCCCTCACGTGTTTGTCTTCTTTTAGAGGACATTCTCTTTAATGACGAATTTAAATGTATATTTATGTATAATTAACCTCTTGGAACCTTATTGGACGATTAAAGAAATATAAGGTCTTTGTTTCATTATACTTTCCTCTCCCTTCTGTTTTAGCGCTAATCTTTTGGGAAATCTAGGAAGTTTTCATCCCTTTGTGTATTAAATGCAATTAGTTACATTGGTAGACTGTAGAAGAAAGTTTTAAAAGTACATACACAGTGCCTTAAACGAAAATTAATTTTTCATCTAAGCATGTCCGAAGTAAATCAAGGTCATATCAGTGTTTTTGTAGATTTTTAAGACATTCTATAGAACATTGAAAAATGTTCGCTTATTCTCCTTCACAGTCTCAAACATTTGTATTGGCATTTGGAGATGAAATAAGATGATTATAAATATATATCTAAAATTCCATGCATAATTACACTTAAAAGTACGCACAATCATTGTTATATTCTCAAAGGATAATAATACAGTGAAGTTAATTGAGTTGGGGTCGCCTGGGAATGCAGCCGCCGCTGGAAAAAGAGATTAGAGTCACCGAGCATAAAGTTAGTCTTTTTTATTTTTACTGAAAGTATAAAACCAGCATATATTTAAAAGTGATAATAATAAGCATCACCATGTGTCATAAGAGATATTTAAAATGATACAATACGTTGCTGTCATCTGCATAGGAAATTTCTGTATCTCATTTAATTTTCTTCGGTAAGAACAAGCCATTTTGGATTAGTTTCTTATTATTATGTCTCGTAACTTTTAAAACAACTCTTTTTCTTTCTGGAAAATGATAGCCTAAATATTTTCTTTGGAATCGTCTATCACTTCCCTGCACTCATGCATCCGTTTTCACATAGTACACAAAACCTATCCATGAAACCGAGTTTTGTGTAGTGGCACTAATAACGAAGTACAAAAGGTAAGAATTAAAGCACCGATCAACATGCGAACGCACTACCACTCGCTGTTAAAGCCTCCTCAAAGTACAAGATGCTACCTACATATGCATTGTAGGCCTTTTCTGACTTCGCCCGTTATGCAGCCGAGCTCTGTTGACCCGTAACTAAATAATAATTTTGCGGTATATATTTGTTTAATGAACGAATAATAACTAGAAACTGAAATCTAAGTCTCTGATTTTGAGGTTGCTTGCTTACATTGCAAAAAGTGCAGATGCTTAGGTATGTAACTTAATATGGCTACAGTAGTGCCAAAAAATAAACCTGAGCTACAGTTTCGTAAATGAATTGACGTTATACAGAGCTAATAAAACAGGGTACAAAACAATTTGCCCGAAACTTACGTAAGAAAATGAGCTAAAGCAAAAAGTTCATTATTAAGAGCGTAGTTTTAATATATCATATATCTGGGGGCACATTTAAAACCGTCCATTCACAAATCGGCGCTCCCCCCATTACTTGCATCAGGAGCCGCGAACTTCCTGCACCACAATACGAGATATCGAAAGGTTCCTCCGCACTCGGATGATGTATACCGCACAGGAGAAATTTGTACTGCTACTTTCTGACATTCCTTTCTTCGAAACCGGATTTTAGCAGGTAAACCGCCCACCGTTGCTAAGGTTTGAACTTTAGTGTGTGCTTGCCTTGGTGGTTAAATGAACGCTATAACAATACGCTTGACGCTCGGTCCGTGCTGCCGCCCGAATTCGCTTCCCTAGTGAAATCTCGACTACACAATAACTGCGGAGCTACTCCGAGATGACGCTTACTTTAGTTTTTTAAGACTTGGGCAATATAAAAAAGAGATTAATTCTGCATTCACATTTCTTAGAGAGCATGGTAGATGTCTTGCTCACATTTTTATAACCTCGTAAGAAAACTCCATTTACATTGTGAGCTCATCTACAGTATTGAACTTAATTAGGTAATATGTTCTTGTGGATATAATTTAAAACGCACAGAAGCAGCAGCTTAATTTTAGCCAAGCGAATTTTCTGTTGTTAACCATATTCGCTTTTACTGATATTGTTTTCTTTTCAAATGCGGTTTATGCAAGATCTGAATTACATGCGAGGCGATGTTACACTAAAAGATATTAGTATAAAAATCGCCAGAATATTCCCGTGATATTTGCTATTTGCGCTGTTTTATTTATTTATTTATTTATTTATTTTCTTACTACAATAAAGCAGCAAAAAGTTGTTTTTCATACAACTTAACATGTCGGAATTGAGAAAATGTGTAAATTTGAAGGCACAATTTTAGATGAAAATATGCACAGTTGTCGCAACAAATTTTATCAGTTAATATCTACCACCCTTCAAACTCACTATCTGCAGGAAAGTTCTTATTTTGTATATGAACCATGGAACAAATATTTACAGTCAGTAAATAGAGACCACCAATGACTCCTAACATAACACTTTAATAGGGCATCCAGTTGATTGCATTCAGCCAGCTGCAATACGAGAGAACTAGTCCCGACGTTATCGTTACGCTGGCATTCGGTTGAATGGTATGCAGAGTAGTTCTGTAGTTAATTCCCTTGGTGCAGAATTCTCATTCAGTTAAACAACCACATTTAATTGATACTAAAGGTTTAACTGTTATCAATGCATTAATTCCTATTGCATAACTGAACAGCATTTGCATATAAGGAAGCAGAAATAACGCTAGCGAACCAGCCAAGAATTTTTTGGGTGTTTTGCATGCACAGTGGTGAATTCTCCGAACATTTCCCAAAATGAGCAGTTCATTGTAGGCTATTACACGTTCGAATAAAGTAAATAATAAACTTAATTATTTATTAATACAACAATGAATAAAAATGTTCCTATCTGTAATTGTTGAAACTGGTGCTTATTTTCATTCAAGTGCACCTGGCATATATATTGTGAAACTTAACTACGGTTTCACCCTTAATATTAATACTATTTATGTATGTGTTCCTTTCCCATAATTACTATACTTTTTAATTACCTTTAATAATGTATGTTTTTCCCTTCGTATTTTTTATCATATGTTGTATAGCGCACATCTTTGTAAAAACAGAAACTCGGTGCTTTGCGTGCAATGGTGTTGAGAATACATCGCACAATAAACCTTGTGAGGGAAGCTCTACTATTCGCCCAGACTGAGCGAGCCAAAGTCAGTCCCTTTGTACTTTTTTTTTTTTTCCATTTGGTTTATTTACGGACGCTCTTTAACATCTCAGGTCATTAGCATCCCACTCAATTCGGGGCGTGAAACGACCGACAAATTTTGCTCAGAGGCCTCTTCTTTCAAGCTTGAGATTCTTTTTTGTGCCGTAAATGTACGACACGGGAACCACGGCTGTACTTCTCTTCCGAAGGAAGTCATACTTAGGATTTTTACGTCGATCCTGGCCGGGATTGAACCCGCGATCTTGGGTTTAGGAGGTAAGTATACCAGGACCGACTTCAGTCATTTTGTACTCAAGATATGTTTTGACAGGGTGAAGCTTGTGTTCCCTTTAAAAATTGCGTAACTAGGGATGTTTAAATGCCCGGGAAAGTAGAGAACCTCGATCAGCTGAAAACACAACTATAATTTAAAGCAATGAATCATTGAAACATGTTTTTAAAGCTCTCGGTAGCTAGCGAATCAGATGAAAAGACAGGCGGATTTAAAGCGGCCAGTATTAAAACCGCGTTTTAATTTTGAATGAAAGTCGCGACGCTATCATGTATTTCGCGAGCTTTGTATGCACCAACGATTTCTGTTTAAACCACGTATGTAAGGGCCGCGCCTCATTCTAGTCTGTTGGATTTCCATTGTTCAGTTCTATTCGCTTCTATTCGATTTTTCAATATTACTTCATTCGACTCTGCACTTCACGCAACCGGAATTCGAAACTTATATCTGCGTAGGAAACATTTGTTAAAGTCTTCGTTTCAACACATATAACACATATAATTCATCGGGACAAAAGTACAATAATTCAATCTCGCGGAATTATTATACACTTTGTGTCGGCTCTATCAACGGTAAAGCACCGAGGTATATAAGAAAGTGACGCTGAATAAAATATTATTAGAAGTAACATCGAAACATCTACTCATTCATAATGTCAGAACCTCTCTCTAAGCTCATTGATTTTAGATCAACAAAATTAGCGGAAATACCCTGAGTAATTGTTGTTTCTTCCGGTAGGGAAACGACAAATGTGTATATGTCATCTTCAAGCAACCATCACCAGCCGAGGACACACTTTCATAAATGTGGTGGCCAACGCGTGGCTATTTAATACCAAGCCGACAGCAAACGAATCAACGGTCCCAAATCTTGTGGGGGGCCTTTAATATCACAGTCAACAATATGCTAACGAACAAACAATCCCATTTATAAATATTAATATTTGCTGAAGTTCATCGTTTTCACTTTATCTCCTTCCTATTTTATTTTCTGGGCCTTAATAGTTCATAGATTGTTTTTGTAACCTTTCTATCTTAGATTTTGCACAAATAAAAATAACGTGTACTTAAATCTGGAGAATGAGCTGCTTGTGAGATCGGACGTGTTTCTCGCCACTTTTTGAACAAATCGCTAACATATGGCTTTGATGTTGTACAGCATTCGGAAAAACATGATGTTCGTATTTGCCCATGATCATAACTTAAAAGTGCCACAGACAGCTTTCGTCAATAATGCACTTCCAACTTACAGCATAAGCAAACAACTCACTTTATAAATAGGTTGCAACTCTAGCTAACAGAGAAAGAATCATAGCTCACTGATTTTTCCAGTTGTGTTATCTAGCCGAGGAAAAAGAAACTTTCAGAATGGATTGTTGCTGATATTGGGCTGAGATAGTTGCATGTTAATTTATTTCTAACCACGACCGTTAAAATGTAATGAAATGTTGCAACAGTAAAAGTATTGTCGAGACCCAATTTCTCCTTCTTATCTTTAATATTTCGGTTTTGGGGGGGGGTGCAGTGCAGACGAAACCTCTGTTTTCCTACATATTTTCTTCCTCAATCACAACAATGCTTGTGATGATTTTCTACTGTTTACTGCATTCGGTTCTTGAGCTACTAATTTTACTTAACTATGTCATTTATGTTGCTTATTTTCTATCTGGATTCATTCATTATTTCCTTTCAATATAGTTCAGTGAAATTAGTGAAGGAAGTTTAACAGTGACAATGTTTTCGGTCGTCTTTGTAGATTGCTCAACTTGGAGGTTAGATTTACAAGCGTGTGGCCTAGTAATGGAGCATAAAACTACATGAAATTTTATATCAAAGAAAAAAAATTAGGTTAAGAAATGCTCTGTAGATGTTATTTCATTTAGAACAGGTATACTTAAACTTCTCCAGAAATCTTTCCAACATGCTCTGAAGTCACCGACTACATTGTACATTAGAATAACAAAAATGTATCAACAAGTAATAATTAAAAAGTACATACATAAGAATGAAATAGTCTCCGTAGTGTGATACCTTCTGGACACCCTGTATAATACAACGAAAATTTAGGTAACAGAAGCAAAAAGTGAAATAGAATTAATTACAGTCTAAAATGTTACATCAATAGTGGAAGTCGATAAGAGATATTTACAATATCAGTTATTGAAAAAAAGTTATAAATGCTTACAAATTTTATTAAATTATTTATTATAAAGTTTTGTCATACATTTCCTAATAGCAATGCGAGCATACAGAGAATATACTGACACGGTTCTTATTTACCGCAGCATCAGTTAAACAAGAAAACATTACAGCATTGTTAAACCCAAAGTGAGTCAATAACCTAGGAAGACAAAGTTTTCCTCGCTATCAGCCAAATGAAATGGGTCTGTAACTAATGCAATTCATAAAACATGATGGAGTCTTGTAATATACATATGCAAGAATTGGAGGGGGGGTGCGCAGCGTGTCATCAGTCGATGAATAACAAACGTCATATTACACTAACTAATTCCATCCCCATTCTCTTGTCTGCTGTCCCAGTGAAATTTATTACTGCAACTCTGCGCCCGCCTCCGGAGCCACGGAAAGGGTGGATGAGAAACCAGAACGCGGATTAGAATCCCCTCTGCCCCAACCCGCACGTTGATCTCTTGAATTAAAACATTGTTTTCGCCATTGTGTAGACTAATGTCTCCAGTGTCTTAGAACGGAAGTAAGAACCCTCTTAACAACATTAGTTGTTGACTACCCTTTCTACTCAACATACCTTCCGCTTGGCAGCCTTCATAAGGATATTTTGCTAATTCCTTGTAAGACGAGACGTAGTAAATTCACAAATGTTCGCTGTGTACACTTCACTTGTACCAATTAGCTGCGAACCAATATTATTTTCTTCTTTCTTTAACATACAAATTTGTTGACAAAAATATAAACTTGCAAGCAATTATATCATAAAAGTTTCAAATATCTTTGAGTTTATTGTTTTGTGTCATGATGTAAACTCTGTAGAGTTTGTATTTAAACTAGATTCCTGGTGTACTCTGTGAAGTAGATTGAATATTCTTAAATTCCTAATATTTATACAGTAAAACCTCTCTACTGACACCTCCTTATGTTAGACCAGTAACATTTCTCTATTTTAACGTGTCTAAATTACTCGCATGTTGGACGCCCCTCTATCTTTCATGTTGGACATTTTATATAATGAACAAGACTATGAGTATGTAATTTGAGTCTTACCTACAACTCTGCTACTGTTTAGGGACTGCTGCATTTTGTTCATTGGTATCAGTTGCTGTTGGGCAGTAAAGTGCAAAAGTATTGAAAAGAATAAAGAAACTTTCGAACAGTGTGAGTTCTAAGAAAGTTGTAAAGAAATTTGAGATTTCTAAATAAACAGTTTCGAACATAAATGTCAAAAATGTCCAATTATAAATACAAAGAAACAAACTATAATGCAGAAAGAGGTTGTACCAAACCGATAATGAAGGAAAAAGCGATTTTTTTTTTTTGTCGGAGAAAAAATATTGCACTCAGTGTGCTGCCTCTACAAGTAAACAAAATTGCTAATCAGTTGCACATAACCACGTTTTCAGCCAGCAATGATTGGTTATGTCTTTTCTATCTTGGATACTTTTAGTGAGCTATAGATGTCCAGGATAGACAGATATAGTAGTAGCAGTGATCATATGGTTGCACTATATGGGTTTCTGATCACGTCAATCTTTTGAACCAATATACAGAGCGAAGGCTAGAATTAAAATTAAAACGTATTTATATTCCATGACCTTCGTGCATTGTATATACTTCAGAAGTGTTCAGATATTTCATGTGCATAACAAAAAATTTAAGTTACAATACAAAAGTTTAGAAAAGCAATAAAAGATTGGTCTGTTGATGCATTGCCAAATACGTGAAAGTTTACCATTTTATATATAACAGTCATTTAATTTGTTTCTCATGTTAATCTGTAATGAATGTTAAGAGAAGAAACACATCAGTTACTACCCTCCTGGCAAAATAAAAACCACGAACTTTTTAAATTGAAATTAAACAGTTTGTCAATTTTAAATATTTTGTATAATTACCAATAAACCATGCGAAGATTCTCAGAATAAAATGGGAAGCACAGAATGTGCAAAATAGCTGATAACTACGCATTCTTGCCTCTGCTTTGCAATACCAGCTTTCTGCGATTCATATTTTAATATTCTGAACATGTAGCTATTACTAATATTTTGTTGTATTATTGTAAACAAGTGCATTTCATTTTCTGTTGTTATTATTATTATTATTATTATTAATAATAATAATAATAATAATAATAATAATATATGCATATGTATTTATAGCCCTTAAAGGTTTCAACTTTAAAAATTCCGATATGTCCTTTACGTTAAGGCTCAACGTGTTTATTTACATACTTTCATGCTTGTTTGCTATCAGGTTCTAAAAGTGACAAATGCAGAAGATACGCGTGTTCAATGAGTCTGGGAAAATTCCATGCTGTAATTGAGAGAGAGAATCTGACTCAGGCAGCTTAAACCAAATAGGATTCGAATCTTTGCACTTGACTTCGGGTCCATGGTACAAGTTTCACTCTCTTTCAACATTTGGTGCACTAAAGAATTTTAAATTCTGCACATTCATATAACCTTAAGTTAAATGCGAATTATTCTTAAATACAAACAATGATGATAGAAAATAACATTTTATTACAGTATTATAAGTTGTTATTTAGAAATATAAAACATTAATACACTTTAATCATAAGAGCTCAAGAGCTATGCCCCCAATGGAAGGACCCAAAACAGAGGGCTTCACTGGACGGTGAACAAGGACATAGACGGGTTTCCTATCATTTCCAGATAGAACTGCTAGACACTGGCGAAACTCTACTTCCAAGAATTTTGAGGCTAGAGTTCCTCAGAATGGCTGTTTCCAAACAATCCTTTGAAAGCAGAAGCCACCGTAACACCGAACCGCCCATCTCGCCCTAGAGGCATTCTAAAGCAAAGCGATCTCAGAAGACACAAGTCACATGGACTACTGTGATAGACCAAAATGCAGATGAAGTAAAGACTATAAGTGTAATGTTTTTAGAGAAAACATATCTTGAGCAATGCTTGTTATTCTTAATTAAGCAAAACGATCTTTCTAAACAGTGGAAAATTGTCACTTGTATACTGAGTAAAATATTTGTATACTTAAACCGTAAAACTTAACATAGATTTTGAAAACGGCGCTTTTCTCATCAAGCTATTTTTGACTTTTGATTTTTCTAAAAACGATAGGAAGTTTGCATATAAAAATCGTGAGTTTAAGTTTCTTGGGCGGAATTTCAATACCAGTGTGGCATATTACTTTTCATTAACTTTTAAGTTTATTAGTGTGTAAACTTTAAAATAATGAAAGTAACCATCGTAGAGCTATCACACTCTTTATAGCAATCGGTGAAAAATGCAAATGTTGGGAAATTAAATTCCGTTCTTTAAAAAACAAAGTCCGTCACACAGGAGTTATGTGAACTAAGCGAATTTCTTACCGAGTTGCATAACTTTTAATGAAAAGTATTATAAAATCCTGTGGCATTAGGGAAATAAAATTAGAATTCTTGCGACTTATAAGTACAGTAAAAGAGAAACCTCATTTTTAGAATTAATATTAATAATATTATTATTAAACACAAAAATTAATTAATTAAATGAAATGCATGGTCTTTTACAAACAAAAATATTTGTGAGTATTTTTAAACTTTACTAAATGTAACCATATTTATCAACCCTTAAGAGCCCTTGGTATCATCTTTACATTCACAAAAATAGAGAGATATAAGGAACGTTTCGAGTAACACTGTGCATTTAAGATGATCATATGTTTCAATAAAAAATATGTTACTGTTCGGAAGCAATTACAATGTACAAAGCAAATAAAAATAATCAAATGTAATATCGACTTTCGATGACTTTGAAATTGAAATTTAATTTTGTTGTAATAAAAACATATAACGCAAAATTTTTCTTAAGGTAGTTACAGAGCGTTCTTACATACAACTATAATTCTCAAACTAATATTATATTAATATATCACATTTACTGTCTTCACAACGATGCTTTTGTTACATATAAAAATACGTTTCGTTATAAATACAACGGTTTATACGGTTAATTAATTTATATAGAGAAAAGCGAAATTGTTTTTTAAATTTCAGTTTTCCAGTATACCCCCACTGCTAATAATCCGATTTCGTTGGTTTTCAGAAACTATTTTTCTTATTTTATGTAAATATTATATGCAGAGTTTTCCGCCAAAAAAAAAAAACAAATATTAATGTCTTTAGAGCGATTTTTAATATTGGAGTTTAGGGTAAACACCCCATCCTAACAGTGCGATTTCACTAATTTTCAGAAAACTTTTTTTATTTTACATAAACGATATATACCGAGTTTCCTTTAAAAAAAATTTAAGATTGCGACAACTAGAGCGATTTTAAATTTCATTTTAGCCCCCACTCGGTTTTTCAGATATATTCCTTACCTAACAGCCCAATTGCCCTGATTTTCGGAAGCTATGTTTATCAGTTTATTCTAAAGAAATCTGCCGAGTTTTGTTGAGATATACACAAAATTGTGACCTCTAGAGCGACTTTTCAATTATTAAAAAAAATGCTCTAAGTTAATCCCCATACCCAGCGGTTTAATTTTTCTGGTTAACGAACTCTATGAATTGTTTGTTAATTTATGGTTATATGCTGAGTGTTTTGGGGGAAAAACGAAAATTGCGACCGCTAGAGCTTTAACGGATATAAATAACCTGTTCTTTCTCTAACTCAAAAACCAGCGAAAATGCTAAAATGCTATTTGGATGTTATGAACAAAAATACATGTCATGTTAAAGAGATCTGTGTTCAGGTCTCAATATTGTTTAGGCGCATCTCAAGGAATCCGTAGAGGGTTGGTCAGATGAACAGAAATTAGAAAGGGTTCACAGGCATCGTAGTTGGTGTACAAATGACTCACGTATAACGAACCCAATATGCAGTTCTTTTAAGGCACAGCTTAGTTTTGGTCATGGAATACACTGCACTGTTTTTCAAACAGAAGTATTTGCAATTACAGGCTTGCGCTCAAAGAGGAATTGAGGAATGCTACCAATTTAAATCTAAACTTAAGTGTCTTCAACATTATTACAGGATACTTCTGTAGAGTTTCGAGAAATGTAGATCATCGGGGAATAGAAGGGAATGAAGAAGTAGATAATTTGGGTAAGAAGCAATTAGCAAATCGATTGCAAAATCCGCAGTTAAAACACGAACTGATCAATATCTCGTCCAAGTGTGCATTTTGTGATAGACGTACATAAAAGTCACATTCTACTAATACAGGCGAAGAGGAAGACAAAATTACCAATTTAATGACTATTCATTATTTAGAATAGAGCAGGATAAGGCACTAACAAATGTTCTCAGATTCTGTCTCTTTTTTTGGTAAGCCAGATACAGTATAGCAAGCAGTAATCTACAGTAGATAATTTGGAAACTATTACAATTTCATATAACCGGAAACTCGGGGAAACATGTAGAAAGCTTAGAGACTGAACTGAATAGTGTTTAACGCCTGTTTTTGCTACAGAGGCACCACAGGCGATGGACACTGATGATACATGAGATGAAATGATATATTGGAAAAGGATTTTATGGAAGGAATCGTTCCAGGCCTAAGTTTAGGGTACCTCCGCGGCATTTGCCATTTATGAGGACTGAGGAAAACCTGGAAAAAACCTCAGCCAGGAAGGACGGTCCTGGCGGTATTCGAACCCAGACCTCCCGCTCACGAGTCCGAGACTTAACGACCTCGGCCACCCGTGGCGGTAAAGCTTAGAGAAGCTAAGAGGGATGTGCAAAAGTTTCCAGTCTCTCTGAACGTAGTTATGCTGTAACTGCAGTTTAATCAGTCAGTATATTAAGGAACATAATATTGAAGTGAATAATTCCATTGTTGGAACATTTCCTCGTAAACCCGCATTAACAAGAACAGTTTTTTTGTTTCTCTCTTGCTCATGGTTCAATGTTAGCTTCCTGTGAGATTTAATTGTCATTGATTGAACCACCATCAACTGAGTGCCTTGATATGTCACAATGAAAATGATGGAGATGTGCATTCTTCTAACGAACGCGGGCAAAGCAAACAAAACACTGCCAATTTGAGTTGATTACAGATATTGAAAGGCACAGTGCTCCTATTACACTTTTCTATTTTGGTTGGTGAGGTAAAAATAATTGCAAACCAAAAAGCTGGTCATCGGGAGCTATACTGCTAAATGCCTACAATGGCAAGCTGATGACAAAAGAGTTCAGTTAAATATACTTGTTCTGTGTTTGGAAAGTAATTTAATGCAATTGCAAGATTAAAAAAATTGATTCTAAATATCCTTTTCAATTGTCTGCCCTTTTACGCCAATAAACCTATAAATTAAAACGCGTGCTTTGATTCAAAATTGTAAATAGAGTCGTGTTACACAGAGGGAGTACAGATTAATTGCTTTGTAAAATAAAGCATACAGCAATCTGTGAACGGAGCTAATGAAAGCAGTGAATATATGAGTAAGGAATTTTAAACTCGATAGCAGGTCACTCACTTCCTCGGTCAAGTAGTCAGCGTTGCTGGCTGCTGAGTTAGATTTCTGGTACCTGCTTAGGAATTTTTCTGAGTTAGGAAGGTCTGGAACGGGGTTCACCCAACCTTGTGAGGATAATTGGGAAGCTGCCTGATAGAGAGATGGCGTTCTTCTATTACGAAAGCCGCGCGATAGGTGACCAGCGGGGTGCCGGCATGCTGATCATATGTCCCCACCCCTCCTGCAATACTGCCCTCTATAAATGAAGTTGTGAGATGGAGGTACAAGATGCGCTGGTCGCCGCTGCAGGCCAAAATTCAAAGAAAAGAAGGAGCATGCGATTCTTAATAACAGTAAAAAAATCTTGTCGTTTTTCCATGAAATAATTAAGTTACAATCAGATAAATGTGTGACCAGTACATGTGTTTATTATTATTATAGTTCTTAGTTTAATATTTGATACAAAGAATAAATAAGGATAGCCTTGAGCCTTACAACGTGCTAGTCATGTATGACTGATACATCTTTCTGAGTGGGTTCCTACGTGCCTGCAGCACGTTAGCATTGCTCTTGCTTATTTGTAAGTGCACACACTGCTTCAGAAGAACGGTTGAGTTGATCAACGATTGCCTACAACACAACAGTTACTCGCTTTACCGACTTTTTTCGGCACTGCACACCTCGACACTGGTTTGAACTGCGAATTTCCAAGCCGTACATGCGTATACTCGCCTGCCGAATGTTTTGCCACTACTTTATTTATTACTCTAAATATAAGGTCTCAATCAATTACGTTGTGTTTTTATATAACATATTCATGCATTGTTATTGCATAAATTTAGAATACTGAAAGTTGCATTTTTATGTAAAGGATAGCAAATTTTATGTAAAAACAAATTTAAAAAGCTGTTAGTTTAAGTAAAATTCTTGCTTCTTTCTTTCTTTCTCCTTTTAGAAAAAAATACTTCAAAATTTATACACATAAAAAATCGCATTGCATTTGAATAAAGTTAATTCGTTTATGTTTATATCAATTTAGGGAAGGAATAAATTCTATGATTTAAAATTATCCTTTTGTGTATAAATGTAAATTAGATATATAAAGTTATTTTTCATTATTATAAAACTAGATCATATTGTTCACTAATTGTTTGAGTAGTTAGAGATTAGGAACAAGACGCTCGACAAATATATCTACACATGCTATCACGAAAGTAAAAATTTAGACTACTGTCTCATTTTATCTGTCATTTCATTCAATTCCAGCAAATAGGAGGAAGGCTTGAAAACTTCTCGCCCTAAATATTTCCTTCACCTTGATTTAATTTAATTTTGCATAAACGTATTAAAACTGTACGTCTATCAATGTTGCACATAACCTTGCATTGTTTTTAAAATACCTCGCGCGCAGACGATCATTTGTTCTAGTCATTAACTCATGATTCGCAGGAAAAATATATTTGAGACGGAATCAGCATATGGCCTGATGCAGCTGTAGAAATGAGTCATTATTGCGGAATTTTGATAGAAAAATGTTTATGTGCAAATATGTTGATGGATAAAGTTGTTTTTTTTTTTAATTTATTCTGTTTACTTCTACTTTTCATTGGCCTAGTTTTCTTGACGGAACATTTTCCGCTTATACTAAGAACGTCGAGTCAGCTGTGTATGGATGCTTTTCTCCTTTCCTGAGAATACAGCGAATCTTCGCTGAAGGCCAGTATTAGAAAAACTATGGAAATCCGTAAACATGGAAGGCAATTATACTTCCAGTTCTCCACGAACTAAATATAACTGTTAACCGGACTAAAAATCAGATAACGCACTTTTATGGAAAAGGCATTACATTACAAATTCCATGCATTTTCTATGAGTTTAGCCGTCGATGATGGATGTTAATATTCTTACAGGAGCATGACATCGCTATTATATATGCAAAACGTGAAGTTAATATTGATCCTCATTTCCTGATGTACTCATAACAATCTCCATTACTGCTCACGTCAATTTTGTTTCCAATTGCAGTTATAAATTCAATTCCTGTGCATTTTGTTCCTGGTTCTCAATGCTTCTGTTTTGAGATGATGCTAAAGAAGGACTGATAAATAAAATCAGGTTATTAACAACATGACTCTGACATTTAAAGGGCATATTAGCCGTTTTTTTTACGTGAATCTGTTAATGTTTAAATTTATTATTTCATTAAAAGTATTTGCTTATTTTTACACTAACACATATCTCTACATAGAATTGGTGCTGTACCTAGTTAATATTTATCTAATTTAGCCGTGAAAGCACAATAGGCTTATAAACCAAAAAGTAACATAATTCTGCAATTAAAGATATACAATTTGATATCATGGAATAATTTTGTTATGAATATATTTTGGAATAGGAGTATGGCAGTGAATGTTTATTCTAATTTTTAACAAATTCAATGTTGTTATTTTTTTAAGAAGCTGATACTCGCTAATACATAATTTTTCTAGTAGTATCAAAGAGCAGCACATTATTTGGGGCATTTCTTGCTACATAGAGGGATCAATTACATACGCCAGTGCCGCATTGCACATGCACTGCTCTCGGCGAGGGTGTCAGCACTAGTCGGGGAAATAAGCCCCTCATTTATACAATATAAACCATTTCCATGACAAATTAATTAATAAAATGTCTAAAAGAGAACACACTAAAATTATATCTCCCCAGATTCGTGTTATTTTGTCTTGTGCTGGATCAGAGAGTTATAAATATCTCTTCATCAAAAATTTACCTGTTCTCTCCTCCTCCTCCGCCCTGCCCACCAGTAGAGTCCAGCATCCCCATTTCCCTCTCTTCGATTGGATAACAATTTGTGGCGGATTTCTACTCCTAACAGATGGGGTAAATTGTCAACTCATTTTTGAAAGCGATCTTAACCTTACGCTATACCCCTAGTCTGACCCGCGCGAGCCCATAAGTGATTTTTCCCCATTTATATGTACTACTTCATCGCCCAATCAGATTTTAGCTCTGGTTGTTATATTTGCAAATATTTCATCCCATTCTGTCCTGGCCAATTGACACAAATGGTTTACCAGCATGAACGAAATTTTAGATTATCTTTGTTAACTTGGCTCAAAATTTACGGCACAGCGCATGTACTAAAAAGGAAGGAAATGATTTCGTTCTATAATTTACCTCATTTAATATATTACCAATTGAAGCAATTTAAAGGGTTATTGGAAAGGAAAATGAAATGAATATATTATCTCAAATATTAACTAGATATTGGACATGATTTTTCCCAGACAAAAGAAAAACTATCAAAGTACTTTTTTTTTGTTTTTTGTTCTGTTTTTTGTTTTTTGTTTTGTTTTGTTTTTTGTTTTTTGTTGTTTTTTTGTTTTTCAAAAGGGTTCATCTACGAACATTTCCAAAAGAAAGAATGTTGTTTGTTGGATTTAGCTCTTTGGTATTATCATATGCTTGAAAACGCATGTGCGAAAATGTTACAACATTTAATTGAATATTTTAGTCACAATCTAATGCAACCTTTGCTCCTATCAATTAAACATATTCTCATTTTGAGTAATCCCGTAATTCTAAAAATGAAATGGACACTGTGTTTGCAAAAAGTAAGTATTAAACTAGTTATAGAATCAGCTATGACACCGTTTATTTATATAATCTAATTTAATATAAGTAGATCTTTTAATTTAACAATTTAAAGTTTTTACTTTTATATGTAATGGTGATAACATCTACAAACATAAACCATGAAATGAATTATCCGTTTTTTATAAAACTATACAGGTTTCCTAGTTTCTTTTCACTCTTTTTTAACCTGTAATAGTTTGCTTTGATGTATGATGTGGGAAAACGTTCCTTGTGTCTCCGGGGACTTCAAACCGTACCATAAAAAGAGGGAGGTACTGATTATTTCCTTTTTAATTTTTATATTTATAGTGGGAGATGAGAAACAGATTGGAAGGGAAATGTATCGTTTTGGGTTCAGATGCTGCGGCTTGCGGTTGGATGCGGGTAGAGGGACTATGTGAATTAATAAATACAGCCCACAACATCAGTCACAAAGTCCTGAATCATTCGTGACGCCTGTATGTCAGCGCGACATCAGATAAACATGTTGGTTTTCAGAGGCATGTGCATGGTAATATTTGACCCCCAGTCCTCCCTTCACTCCTGACCCTGGCGATGTTATCTATCCAACCTCATAGGGGTCAGGATTCTCATCACAGCTGGCTGATATTTTTAATGAGAGTCTAAATTTGCGCCTCTCTGATGACGTGCAATACATACTTCGCGTCTATTACCACGTTGTTGGTTAATCCTCAGCATTTTGAAATGTTCGTGACAGATGTGATATGTTCAGTAGAGAGCCTAATTTTGAATAGTTTTCTGTGTTTTCTTTAGCGTGGAGTGTAGTTCCGTTTGAAGTATGCTGCTGCAGTTAATCGGAGAAGTAGGTTGAAGGGATCAAGTAGTGCGTAGTAAAAGTAATAATATGTATTTATTGCTCATTCTATACACAAATATTGTAATAACCTTGTTCTCATAGATCTTTTGATTGTATTTTTTAATAGTGTTTAATGCCCTTTTTTACCACTGAGAAACCACAGTCGGTTTTGGATTGTACATTCTATACGACGATTTATGCGCTAACCTGTGTTATAATAGATGTTGAAAATGATGCCCCTCGGCAACAATACCTTGCCAGCATCTACGTAAAGAATTCCTATATTTCATCGAACTTTTCTTCCGTAAGAACACAGCGGTTCCGAATACATTTATTGTCATTGAAAGAGTCTGTGTCCCATAAATTTTTATCTAAGTGTAACCAGTTTCTCTACATAGAACCTTATTACCAGGAAATTTTCTTGCGAATGCCAATCCTTTGCACATATGTATGGTACAGAAAAACCTGTTTATGTAATAACAAGGAGCAAATTACAGTAAGATTACATACAATGAAAACGCTGAGTAGCACACAAATGCACAACCAGTCGCTAACAGAGACCTTCTATAATTAACTAAAATCTACTACCTGCACATGCCTTATGTATACTTGACTTTATTACACTTCCTTGCTCTACCGGCCCATAACTTAAATAACCTCACTGTATATCTTAAATGCTCATAGAAAATTTTCTTTTATCAGTCAGGTACTCACATACGGTATACAAGTCAGTTTGATGATTTGTATAAATATAGGATAGCATGTAATGCTATTTACTTTTTAAAGACGAGTAAATATTTTAAATTGTATAATATAGTCTATTTTAAAGTCGATAAAATGATATTTTATATATTTTGGGAATTTGCCATTATAGCACAATATTTTTATGAAACCACTGTATTAATATATTTTTGTGATTGTTTAAATTTGTGATTAAAGGGAAATAATAAAAGTAGAAATAATATTACATTTATAAAATTAACATTCCCATGTTTTAAATTTCCATACCAAATAAATAAATCTGGTATTTCGCAGACTTTTATACATATATATATATATATATATATATATATATATATATATAATACATGGTTGTGTATAACGTTCATACGCCTTATCTTGTTTGCTTTCTTTCTCTTTCTATTTCCACCATGTGCATGCTCTTCTTTTCAAAACGTGTCCTGCAATTCACTGCGCAACAATAAGTTGGTATAAAATGAATTTAAACATTGCCCATACCATAAATTCTGCTTTTTATGCGATAAAATTTAAACTATCGTATACACTGAATGAATACAAGTTGTGAAATAGTTTGAATTACTAATATTTTATTTTTAAAATGTTCATGCAACAGTGAACTGCCACGTAATTTTTAAGTAATATACGATGTCTGTCGACCATATTGTCCAGTTAGTTTTGTTGTTAAACACCTACATCGAATAATGATAGCTGAGATTGGTTTAATGATACACTCATATCTGCTTGACAGTCTTAACAACCATCTTCAAGGACAAATGGCGGTTAGCGACGAATGACTGCTGGAAACTGGCAGTTTATTACTAACATGTGGGCACCTTTTCTGCATGTCTCGTGTGGATATTCTCAGTATTTGTATTAATCGCCAATTTATAACTTTAAAGTATGCAGGTTTGTGAAATCGGCGCATATTTAAAGCTTACAATAATTATCGTGCATTAACAATGCCAACGTTTAAATTACCAGTGTCTGCTAAACTGCGTGAAAATAGATGGGCAAGTATTATTTTGTGTTGCGTGCGAAAAAAATCCTACATGAAAATACTTGCTTTAAAAAAGGTATCGGTAAAGAAAGGGCAAACAGTCGCTACTAAGCAGAAATGTCCCTAATGAAATAACTTTTCAACTCTGGGTCTTCAGCTTTCCGCATTTTATATAGACGTAATGAAGCTTCCTTCTGTTGAAATCCCGCGTAATATCCTTAATTACGTGCATTTATGGAAACCTGTAAAGCTGGCTGGTCTGCATAAATCTACCCTTAGAGAATACCATGGAAAAGCTCTACAAGAAAATCCTGAATCTGTTACTTAAGTCTGGTCATGCGACTATCGTCTAACAGCCGAATAAGTAGAAAAGACAAATAACGCAACCGCAAACGCAGTCGACAAGACAATATCTTTATGGCCAAAGGGAATTGGATTTGAAAAAGTTTTCTTCAAATATCGCTCCTAGTGTTCCACTTCCTCCTGAATCTGTCGTTACACAATTGGGAACTTAGGGGCAATCGTTTATTATTTTAACAATTTTGAAATTATTCAATATATATTTAGAAAAGTAAATGAAAAATATTAAGTACAGCGCGTTATGGAAGTAAAGGATGCTATTTTAGGGAACAAAGAAAGGGACTAGATATATTTTAAATTAAATTTCAAATGCCCCTTCTCAACAATTTTGAGATAAAATAGTAAACAACCTATCACGAATATAAGTCTAATACAAAAGCTTAAGTCTACGCTTGGCAAATTGCATAGCATTTTGACGGCGCTTTTAAGCAAAATATGGAGTACTATGTGTTGAAATACGTATCGAAAGTGGAAAATGTGTTTCAGCTAACTAGTATAGCTGTTGAGAAGAAAATGTAAATGATAGAAGTAAAATGAGTGGTGGAGTTAAAAGCATATGTGATCATGTCACAGTGTTATAAACAATGTTTAACCTCTATTGTATTACGGAAATAAGATGTGGTATCCATGAGTCATTAGTACTATATAATCTTGTTGTACTTGTTTAACACGGCGAATAAGACAAGTGCTTGCTTCAATTATTAAGCAGCGACTGCATAGAACATAATGCATGCAATTAGTTATTGAGTTCACACAAGTAGTGCAAGTTGAAACGCGTGCAGATAGACGGAAATATGTTGTTCTGTACTTACATTATCTGCAATAGTATGGTGCTTAGATGGGAGCTGACTGTTTTAACTAGTAATGAAGTGGTGGAAGTTTAGGGAGTATTTGAGTAACACTTCTTCCATTTGAATTCTAATTTTCATATTTGGATTCTGAGGCATTCTCTTAATTTAATTTTTCTCTTTGGGTACATTCTTGAGCTTGCTGATGGTATATATGGCCTTCCTAAAGG
Source organism: Metallyticus violacea (assembly GCA_030762175.1). Taxonomy (NCBI): domain Eukaryota; kingdom Metazoa; phylum Arthropoda; class Insecta; order Mantodea; family Metallyticidae; genus Metallyticus; species Metallyticus violacea. Next base: position 69,700,479 of record CM060842.1, read on the forward strand.
TATAAAATTTATAAATGAAACGTCTTATTTCACCCTCTTAAATTCATCTATATTTACTCTTTTCTTTCTTTTCCTCGATTTTCCTTTAAATATAAAAACCTACACGTTCATAGTTTTCACAGCATCCCCGTCTTCTATCATTTCTTTTGTTGTCGAACTTTGACACACCAGTGGCCATGCTAGCGGAATCAGTAACGTAACAGTTCATATATATTTAAATATTTTTAAATGTCATTAAATGAACTTTTACGAGCTCGACTATGCAGAGGCCGACTGTAACACCGAATTTCGTACAGAATTTCTTTAAATGTTCAGGCAGTGGTAATGGAAATTGAAATAAATCAAAAGTGCATTAAATGAGTTATACGGTTATGCAGTGGAAACGGGTACTAGTTCTTGTAATGGATACCTCAGTACCGCACAGATTGTAAAACTAAATCAACTAAATGCGCAGGGAGAAAACGTAAGGGTCTCTAGAAACTGCATCTTGTTCAGAGTAATGTTAAGGATGACAGTACTCTATTTCTTATTGTTTAATAAATTCTCAGAACCTAACAGAGCAGTCAACTTGCAACGGTTGACTGATATACAACAGAAGCAGCCTAAAAGGAGAAAAGGTCACTAGTCAGGTTCCCTTTACATTTCCAGGAGTACTCTTAGAATATTTATTTTATACGATGCTGAATTCCTTTTGATTGTGAATGCAGTTCTGGAATTATCAGAAATAAATAAAGCAAGGAACGATATAAAGAGTACAATAAACAAAACAAAAATCCGCTTCTAAGCACGCAGTACCTCCCACCTTCCAGCGTTAACGAATCACGGAAAGGATGGCATCAAGGGGCTGTTTGATCAATAACGTATTTCTGTATCTGATATCGCTATAAAAATTAAGAGTAGGTTTACAATATAACATTTTATTCTGTCAGTATGTGTAAACTTCACTTCCATTTTAATAGCATATGTTCTAAATACTCTTAAATTTGTAACCTAATATTTGGTTACCCTGTTTTGTGTAATTTTCCCTTTTAACAACTCTTTCTCGAGTTTTAAAGTTACACATTTTATAATTGATAATATAACTATTCAGCTCTAATTATTTCTAAATGCTGAAAATTATTTAAAAAAATACGTTATTTTATGCTCTGCCAAGCATATTAAACCTCGATCAGAGTGGAAGAGAAGTCGCATTTCTAGAACTGACGTGCTTTCTATCTCAAAACTTGTGGCGGAAATGACACCAAGGGAAATCGCTCGCCAGGAAATGAAGGAGCGTCTGTATACAAGGAACTAGGTTTGCAGTCATCGTTCTACTCTTTTTACTCCAAAGAAGACTTAGCTGCCATAAGTGGCGATGGTGTTGCAGCAAGCATAGACAACAAGCCTTGTTTAATCTACATCCTATTATTTAAGATTCATAGCAAATAAACAATAAACTTTATAAAAAGTATTACATTTAAATATTTTAGTTGTAATTTATACAGAAAAAGCGATATTTGTGGAAAAAAAAAATAACCGGCTTATATTTAAATTGTCAATATTTAAAACAGTAAAATGATTTACCTTTTCATGATCTGATGTAATTACACCTGATTCTTGCTTAAGGAGATATTTTTAAAGTATTTCCTCGTTGATTATGAAATAAATTTGACCTTTAACATAGCGCTGTAAATGTAAGGATATCATTAGCACAACAGCAAGTTGATAATTATATGAATTTCTCCATGCTGACGAGCACGCAGCGATGCAGCATTCTAATTTTCGCTGATTTTTATATCTGCAGAAAGCGCCATTCATTTGGCAAATGCCTAGCAGAATTTGCGATCGAGCTTTTCCTGTCGCAATTATTGCATGCTGTACGGCAGCGGGCCAGTAGAATTGTGAGTGATCTCTAAGCACCGGCTCTAACAATTTCTGTCATTAAAAATCTGCCAGTTGTACGATTTCATCTACACGGACAGGATTTGGTAGCTCATTAAATTTCATAATACTCCGGCATAGTAGCTCCCACCTGAACCTTCATTACATCGGCTCAACACCTGGCAGGCCTTCCGTTCGTCGAAACGTATTTATCTGATCGTAGCTTAGCAACAAAGGACTTCATTATCTGAAACTAGTAGTCGAAACACAGCAGCTTTGAAGAGCCAAAATCTGCCCCTCAGGACCGGATTCGTTACTTCCCGGATCAAGGAGGACCAGATGTACTCGAGAAACTTGCACGATTTCTCAAAACCTCCGGACATGACACATGTTTTAACCATTATTACATATTAGTATATAGTCTCAAAACATTTTTAATAGTGTTAAATGCCAAAACCCTTAGTAAGGAAGGGCGGTCTTGGCGGTCTGCCTCCCGCTTACGAGTCCGCGCCTTAACGACCTCGGCCAACCGTAGCGGTTCAAGAGAAACTCTAGCATATTAGATTATGTATCGATCGCAGGGCACATACAAATAAAGTGCTAATGATAACTTCAGATATTTAATAAATTGCTCGCGAAAAATCCATTTCAGGTATTCATTGTACATTTGCTGTTTATTGCGTATAATGAACAATTTTCGTAAGTATTTTACTAAATCTGTGTTAAATTATAGACAAAAATATTTTCTCTATTTTCTTCACACATCGCTGATGGTTATTTGACTGCGAGACTGACAGCTTCACTGAATTCAGAGCCCGTTTCATCTTCCCTGTTACACCAACTTTTAAGATCGTTGTAGATGTAACAGGTGACTGGTAATGCAACCTGGGACATCCGAGATCCAGTAGTTTGGAGATCAGATTCTGAAACGATTGGCAACGATATAGAATCCTCGGATCGACAACGGTAGTTGAGGCGAACTACATCCCCGTAATCCGTATGTCCAAAGGGAAAGCAAAAAGAGAAATATTGGGTCAAACTGAATAATGCATGAATCTGAGGTCAAGTATTTACTTGCCGTTAATTGTGCAATCAATTGCATTGAGGTTTGAATACCTTGGTCCCCCCCCCCCTCCAAGTTTCCTTAGCTATGAATGCTTTATTCTTAGTACAAAATGAGTTAAAGTTTATATTTTAAAGTATATTTCATAAATTTAGCCTTTTATTTAGAGATTTTGTTCATGATTCCATTGCAGTCTTAGATAACACGATCGATATGATGTTTCTGGATTAACTTTTACTTCGTTAGTTTGAAATGCATTTGGTGCATTTTAAAATCGATGGTATAAGATGGAGAACCGTTTGAAGACCTAGTGGTGTGGTGCGACGTGTTTTTACTGTGCTCTGTAGTAGTGTAGTTGTAATATGCAAGAGGTGCAGAAAGCTTTGGAGGATGTGGTGGTGGTATCTTTATTGCTATAAAAGTCTATACACACATTACAAACATATTCTGTGCATGGGTCATCGACCTTACATGCTTCAGTATTTTGAATTTGGGCGAAAACACCCGTATTTAACCAATTAGTGTGATCTACAACCAGATCCCAGTATATCAATCAACTTCTAATTACCTTTAAAAGCTTTCTGGAAACATATTTTTCTCAGGTGTTCATTGGGTACATTCGGCAAGAATATGCACCCATTCCTCATTCCCTGCAGAATAATAAACAGATTTACCAGAACTATCGACTTGCCTTCCTCCCTAGAATGAGTATATATATATATATATATATATATATATATATATATATATATATAACTCCAGATTAATTTAATTTCATTTGATTAGCTCAAGGAGACTTTTGTGTTGTATTCTGCCTCGATTTTCTGCCTACTGATATCTTCTAGCCTTGTTTTAATCTCGTTTCATATTTTTTATTTTCATTATCTGGTTGCCATTTATAAACATTAATATTCTCGCCATGTCTAACCCATGTTTTCCGTTAATTTCCAGCTGAAAGTTGACACAAAAGGATAGTAACTCCCTCCCACCCTAAGCATGGTTTCTAGGGAGGAGAAGCGCTGAATGGTGAATTGAAAAGCACGGTGGAGAAATTAGTCTCCACTGTGAATAATGTAATAGATCGGGTCCAGGAGCTGGAGGTGACCTGTGTGCAAATGGACGACAATGTGAGGCGTCTACAAAGATGTAGACTACCTGGAGAATACTGTGATGTTTGTTTGGGTGAAGAGGACAAGGAGAACTGGGAGCTGACGACAATAGTGCCACACGTAATATTCCAAATAGAAATTAAGTTGGGTGCGTGCGACATGTATAAACTCAGCGAGGGCCTTTAGTATTACAAAACAGAATCATTCTATTGTATTGGGCTGTTAACAGAGATTCTGTGTACTCAAGGTATGTACATAATTAATACAGCAAACATTTAGTACAAAATCTACATTGAAATATCTATCTAATATTCTATATTTCAGAGCTTCCTATTACCGAACTGTTGCCTTTTGGAGCTTTGAGAAGTCTAAATATTATATGGACAAAACACGTACTACATCTAGTTCATCCAATACCACAGATGTAGTTATTCTCTGCAATGCAGCGGACCACTGTTTTTATCTGTTTTTTCACTCACTTGGCACAGTGAGAATTTCGGCATGCACTTACGGAGGAATATTGCCACTGTAAGTTCTTATTTGGCCTAGTTGTTTAGTCACTAATTATGTAAGCTGGTGGGCTATCAAACTTTTACAAAACCTAAAGCTAAAAGTCCATGGCGTATGAAAACTAGAAAGTGTTGAATTTTGCAACGTTTAAACATAATATTGATTTACCATTAAAGTCTAGAGTGTTGAAAATACTCTACTGTTGGCTGACATCATCGTATTACCAATACCCGATCATGTGTGTTTTTTATTTCTGGGGGGAGGTTGGGAAATTGTCTACGTTCTATTTACATTTTTCAAGACTTGGCAGATAACGTTGATAATCTTTTGTTTCAAATTATAAAAGCATGGTTTTGAAAACTTACATTTTGTTTACTTGTTAATAAGAGAAGGTACCCAGTTAAGCTAATGCTTAACAACCGAATGGAAAGCTTTGAGAAAAGTAAACCCTGATATACTCTTATGATAATATGTAAAATAACCTTTAAAACTTAGAAACAGTATGTATTACCTGCTTCCACTTAGTGCAGCTCTTTTCTTCGCCGGTTTTGTTCATCAAAGTGCCCAAGAGTTAAATATTATTTACTGTTTTCTGAGACAACTGAAATATAGGAAGGTGCAGGAGTTGGGTGCTATATTATAGGGTCATTAAAAACTCTTGGATTGTTACATATTCAGTTTCGTTCACGCCTTTCTTGACAATACCTACACACTCATTTCTCTCATCTTGTAATGAAGGGAGGGTCCTCATATTTCTTACCTCTTGTTTCATCACAACACCATAATTGTGGCTTCTTATCCATTCTTAAATTGAGTTTTAAATATCTTTATTTTGTAAACTATTTCAAAGAAATGTCATTTCTAAAAGTACTCCTAAAATTTAATGCGGACTTTCCTCAGCTGAACCTGGCATCGGAAGAAAACGTGCTCGCTAGCCTTGAAGTGGTTACTCAAGGAGGAAGGAGTAAATATATTTTCAAGGGACAACGTGCATATGATAAAAATGTATTTGTTTGTGGATGCAAATTAAAGCTGTAATTTAAAATATAAAAAATTGTCAACCTGATGCTTTATTTTGTAATGTTTTCTCCAAATATTTGCACCCTTTGCATATACGAACAGAACTGCAAGTTATGCTGAATTGCAATTTTAAAATGTATAATTATTTACCACATTGATATCGCTATGCAAAAATCAAGTTATATACATGATGATAGTGTAACATCAACTATCTGCTGTATGTTCACCTAAAAGTGCTAAAAAATAGAAAAGCGTACATAGGAGATATTTTAAGAAACAGAACTGAATAGTGCCTCTGGGAAAACGGCTGTGTTGCAGATCGTGTCATGTGAGACGGTAATTTCCCGGACTCTAATACTGTAGGCAAATTAAGTGTATGCATATTATGTATTGTGTTTTATTTAGGTGAAAAAGTCTTAAGAATCCTTTTAAAGTAACATTGCTGGTAAAATGGGACGGTATACGACAATAGGAAAAAGAAGTAAGAACAGAGCCTCCGTGACGACAATATAGAAAAACCGTTTGGCGCGAGAAACGGACGACAATAAGGAAAGACAGTTGGTTGCGAGATTTCATAGCGAGCGGGTAGCAAAAGTATCCTATAGGAAGCTTTGGAAAAAGAGAAGTGCGAGTTAATTTAGGCAATTCGAAAACTTCTTAAGACTTTCTCGGTAAGTTTATAATGGAATTCCTGAGCAAAAGAGCAATTCAATAAAACGAGGCTGTTAATAAAACAAGCGTACTATATTAACAGCCACCTTTCCATCTCCTTTTCCCTCGAAAACAATATATTTTGTTTTCCAAAATACCAGTTTAACATCAGCCAGGGGATCGTGGCAGGAAATCGTCATTAAGTCGAGACTGAGCTAAAAATAACTGCCACACATGTACTAAGGAATGCCGCCAAATCTGCTGGGCAAAACTAACTTGGTTTTCTTACTAATGTGTATGTAAATGTGTATGTAAACGTTTGGTACGCTTAGGTTTATTGTGGAGTTTAGCTAACTGGAAACGACTTTTAAAATATTTAGTTGCTTCTTTGAATTTTACGGATAATAAGGTCAGGAAAAAATACGTTTTCATCATTAAGTCAAATGTTTACCCATATTTAATAAACTCGTCTTAAACGGTTTTACCTTCTCGCGTATACAGCCCTAAATATCTACAGTATCATAACGTTTAAAAATATATTTACTCAGTTAATAAATTAATCAGCTATTAAGTACCTTCTATTCCATTTTCCATTGCGAGAACCAAAAGGAAGATATTTATTTCGTAATTGCCCTATATCTACGTAATATTTATATATAAAATAAATATTTTTGTGAGGAAAGTGGGTGTTATTTATTCTTTCATTCGAACTTGTTGTAAAAAAAGTCATTTTAATACTAAAAGGTTTTGAATTAAGCGAGTCGAAACAAACAACTGTGGCAAAATTTGACAAAAACATAACTCGGTTACCTTGAGATACCGCTTAAATTTTTTTCTTGCTTCAAAAAGCTCATTGCAGCAACTTGGAACAGCATGATATTCTTGGTCTTCATCCCCAACCTTAAGTAAATAGTCTTACCCTGCAAGAAATAAATTCAATTTGCTGTTTAAACATAGCATCCTTAATCAGTTCTTTGCAAGCTTGTAATTGCTGCAAGACATTCTCAGAAAACAGCGTAGATCAGTGAAAAAGTTGGGGGGAAATGTATGATCATGCAGTGTGCTGCAGGACCAAGTAGAGCAGTTTATACTTGTTATTGCTTGTTATTGCTGGCTTGAACCTGATTCCAACAGTAGTGTATACAATGTCTCGGAGGACACAGTAAGACTGCAAGTAATGATAACTCGAGGATCGACAGCCAATGCAAGTAAACCTATAAGGTTTTCTGAAACTTGGGTACTTATATTTAACATAAAGGATAAATTCGTTTTAGATGTTGAATATCAACAGAGATTGCAATTTTTAACTTGCGAAGTTAGTTTATATCCTTGCATTTGAGAAACGAAATATTTTATGACCTTGGAGAAAGTGAAAGTTTTTGATTGATAATCTAGCAAATTTAGCTTTACGATAGCTAATTGATCACATTAGGAGTCAACTTAACATAAATTTGCTGAAAAATAAAACGTAGTTGCTTTTCTAACTATAATTTACATTAATTCTCTCTCCTTGTTTATCAAACACTTAACTACTATTGTTCTGTTTGGCTCTGTGTGTTAAGCAGTTCCTTCATTATTAATTCTGAAACCATTAAAGACATCAACCTTTGTTTATTTTAATTTAGTGTGGGTTTACATTTTGGGATAATTCGGCCATAGCGGCGCCTTTCGCCTTGATTGCGTGGTGATATCACGCTGGCTATACTCGATTGCAGGTGCGAGTAACCGTAACGTTGTCGCGTTTAGCCAAGAACGCTATTTTGTTTGTTCTTGCATTCTGCAAATTGTGTTTTCAAAGGATATGATTAGAGTATGTACTTTTCTATATGTTAACATTGGGAACAACTCCATAGCTTATTTTTACCGTTCCATTAATCATTCGATTGGTTTTCGTCTGCTAGAGCACAACATGACAGCACATGGTTGTCATCTATCTATTAGTTTCTGTCGTGTTCAAACTTGAATAGTTGGAGGTTAAAGTGATAAAGTGTGTGTGTGTGTGTTTTATGTAGTTAGCTAAAATGAAATCGACGTCTCCAGACTGTTGAAATGCTAAACTAGTGCGCAGACCATTAACTTCAGGTGAAAAATATATTGTTCTGAAGGCATAGAAATATATATATTAAAAGATAATCTTTTTTATTGTCTTGTGCATGTAATTTCATGCTGCTTTACATATCTGGTTTGCGACAGAGAAATGCCTGTCAAATGCAAATAACGTTTCAATCAGGCAAAGACACCATTCACTAGGAAATGATAGGTGATACCATTCGTAAAAAGCGCACAATGTGACGACATTGCATGTAGAGTCACATGACGCGACATACATCCGCTTTGTACCGCTCGTAGCCTGCAATCGAGTATACAAATGTCTTGCTTGCCAGCCGCCTCTGTCAGCGGATCGGAATGCAGCATAGTCAACAAGTTCCTGATACGTAAGTGGGCCCGTGTTTCGGCAATCAAATTCGTCTTCCTGCGTATTTTTAGCTTAACAGAAATTATTTTCATTTGGGTCCCTTTATTTCGTGCTGTTTATTTATTGAAATGTAACTTTAATTCATGTAGTTAATACATGCTGATCCTTTTCATCTAGTTCTCTTAATATTTGTAATTAATTATTTTGGAATGAACTTGTATACCTGCTTAAATAATTTCTGGACTTTTAAATACCTAAATTTCTAAATCCTACTAGCCCAATCGAGGCAATATTCACAATTCATTTAGGCCTCTTTGATATACACAATATGTTTTCTTCTCTTTCGTTTCAATTTACAAATTGAAAGCAGGCATGTCGTTTTACCATATAAAAAGGTATACATATAAAATCTAATATATTCAGTAGTTATATGGAAATTTGTATTTAGAAGTTTGAAAGTTTCTATTCCTTGCACACGTATGCAGAAGAGCTAAACAGACTTGAAATATTTACTTTCTTAGTTGTATTTTTGTGCGTTTTATCTTTCTACAATTACTCCGAATTTTCCACGTTAAAACGTTCGAAGGAGGTATTTTGCTTTCTTGATATACTGTATGTATACAATTTGTCCTTAGACATTTTATGTATAAATATTCATGAAAATCAAAATGTTAATAATATAAATATAAGACATATATACAGTTCTCTTTCAAAACTTAATACGAAACGCTTAAAATTGCTGATGAAGAACATTTGTTGACAGATGTATGAAAAATTGCTTCTAATATTAATTTTAGGTACTATATATAGTTTAGTTATATGAAGGTTTTATTGTTTCTTACTAAATTATAACTTAACTAAGTAATAATTTCTTAATCTTTATAATCTTAATATTAAAAAATCTTAAGAATGTTAATCTAATAGAGTTTAATCTAATATGTGAAAATATGAAATATGAAATTTTAAATTTTAAAACAAATTTTAAACTCTAAAGGACTGAAATTTTTCCGTGATAAATGGCAGAGAAATTGCAGCAGGAGGCTGTTTTGTTGCTATTTGCTATCTGCATTACATGACACTAAAGTTAACCTTTCAATTTAACGCATACGTGCAAGTCAGTTATAAACAAGCAGTCCAGTGCTAAGAAAGTTGGCACATTCTGGAAGTTTTTAAGGCTCAGGTGGGAGGTAATCGTGAAGTGCAGTGTTCACACTAATGCGTTTATATAAAAGAAATTTGTTGGGTTATTATTTTTGCCTTCATTCAAGTTCTTTTAGTAATTTATTCCAAATGTGCGTATTTACGTGTGTATGTAATGTCTCCTTCCTTACAGCTTCCTTGCCCTCTAGATTCTATTTCTTACCGTACCCCATTTGAGCTGGTCGATTCAGAGGCTGTTTTAATCTCTGGGTCCTTATTTGCTTACTGCCTGGGCTGGAACGTCAATCTGGGCGTAGAAATGAAAGGGAAATGAAATATTCTGGAAGAACAGTCGACTGTAAGTCATACACTCTTCCTTTAGATGATAGAGGAAGCTACCGAATGGAATGTGAGGCTCATCTCGTATAATTAATCGCCGATTTACCACCAAGACATCGATCGTTCATTCAGCTTTTAAAATGTCTCGTGATTGTAGAAGAACGCATGGCTGTGAAAATTATAGCTTGAGTCATCGATAAATGCTTCCGGAATTTTTTTTCATTGCCGAGGCCGCATACCTCTCTCTTCCAGTTGGTTGAACTTCTTTTGAAACAAAAAATGTTGCTGGGTTACGATATTTAATCTGCAGAAGTGGTTTGGGTACTTTGTCTTTAGAGCTCGTCAGAAAGAAAATTTTAAAGCAGAGCTTGCGTTTACTTGTTCACCGGCTTTCATGTACTGCATAAAGCGCCCCCCAAAGAACATGTAGACAGCAATGGGGGATTTTGCAGCTGAAAGGAGTAGCTTGCAGCCAGCCGGTATATCAACACAAAGTTTGAAGAGCGGTGTGTAGCAGAAAGAAGAATGATTTTTTTAAAAGGAAAGAACGAATAAACCAGAACATATTACAATAGAAACAGACATAAAAGAAACTGAAAGGAAAATCGGAAGCAAACCGAAGTGCTTAAATAAATTACAGAGAGAAGACGATTAAATCATTAATGGGTGCTAGAAAGAAAAATACCAGGAAGACTACAATAGCAAGAATGAATGCTATGGGAATATTTAATTGCGAGAAGGTTGATAGGAAACAGAAACAAATATAAGAAATATATTAGGGGGGGGGACTTCAAATTTGATGAGATATAATGCCTGTCTGCAAGTAGCTAAATTATAGCAAATCCAAAATTTCGATTTACGGACCTGTGATCGAACCCTAATATCTTATTGTTTCCTTTTTTATGTCCAAATTTTAAATCAACGTTTCCAGCTTTTTCACTTTTGCAACAGATTGTCCGGCGCAATGGTGTTAGTAAAAATGAAATGTGCCAAAAAAAATGCAGAATAGAACGTGAGTAACAAACTAAGCATTTTAAGATTAGGAATATGGAGTCGCATATGCACCATAATACCAGAAGCGCTGCAAGATCATAGTTGAAATCTGACGTTATGAAACACTTTAATTTACCAGTCAAAATTAAATGTGTGTTCGTAGTGTTTAACTAATGAGTTCTGGTACACAATGAGAAATGAAATATTACATACGCGTACTTAATTGATGTACCGTGGAGGCCACCGCATTGGTCCACCGCGCCATCCATCTGTCACCAAATATTCTGTTTAGGTGATTTCGAGCTGCTTGTGTAAAATGTGCGGGGGCGCCTTCATGCTGGAACCATAAGTTTCGCCTCAATATAACTTCGGTCGGATGGAAAGACAATGATGACGTTACTGTTATATGACATGAGTTTGTGTTTATCCAAACGGAATGTGTTTTTAATAGTGCTAAGTGATTAACGCCATTTTTACTTCTGAGGCACCACAGGCGGTGCACGCTGATGACACATGAAATGAAATGATATATTAGGAAAGGATATTTTAAGGAAGGAAGCGTTTCAGACCTAAATAGGGTACCTCTCCGGCATTTGTCATTTATGAGACTGAGGAAAACCTGGAAAAAACCTCGGTCAGGGAGGACGGTCCTGGTGGGAATCGAACCGCAGACCTACCACTCAGGAGTCCGCGCCTTAACGACCTCGGCCACCCGTAGCGGTATACGGAATGTGCAAAGATATTCTGCTTCTGAAAAGAGGAAGGTAAACTGTTCATCTGCTCATTCAGTAAAATAATGTGGACAGAGTAGATAAAACAAACCAGAACATAGCAGCATACAGAACTAAATCAGAGGTACTCCTGTTGTATCCAGGTTGCTGAATGTTGCTTCCATAATAGAAAAAATAGCAGGAAGTTTAGTGAATGACTTGATTCAGGGGGAAAGTCGCCATGCAATTCTTCGGATGTACGGAGTTGAATTATCATCTCCTGCCCATCAGAAATCATGTTCTTAGGAAAGAAACTTCAAAGCCTGCAGGCTACGTTCTAGTTGTGAACTAATCACGTCGCATATGTACTATTTGCAGAAACAAACCATGATTACCGCTGGTGGAGAGTACATGAAAGCAGTGTATTGTTTGATATTTAATATATTACATGATTGTATTGTCATTAATGTACAGGTTCACTATAATTATACAACAGCATTTTAAAATGTTTTATTTAACTTGTAAAGCTACAACAATCAGTCTATATAACTTTTCGGAACGCATAGGACGAGAGATGACGTTTCATTGATGTATGCACACAATGGGACTTATGGGAAAGAGTCTCTGTGTACCTTCCTTTCACCTCTCCCATTCAAAATACTCGCAAGCTGGTTGGTTCTTGATATAGTGTTCCAAGTTCACGAGCGATATTAAATATGATGTGCCAAGTTTGAAAACCGCAGTTAACGTGCTACTAGATTCTATGCTTATTGGCCATGGAATAGTATACAATTACGTTACGATACAAGAAACAAGGGATAAGCCATTAAGATAATGTTGCACATCAAAAAAAGAAAAGTTGAATGGATATAATGTATATAAAACTTGTAGCACAGGGGAAAATGAATGAGCTAAAAATGAGTAGCATAAAAAATATAAACAAGAAAACGAGGAAAAACTTCATTAATCCAAGGTAAGATAACTGTTGTAATGAACTAGGTAAATAAACAAATAAATGAGTTATTAGAACGACCTAAGGAAAATAAGGGAAAGAAGGAAGGAGAGAAATAAAGTGCTACCTACGTTTGAAATGCAAAAAAGGAGAATTAAAATAAACAAAAGTTATGAAACGTCCACCCAACTTTATTTATTTCTAATATTCAGAATAATCTCAGTACCACGAGATGTGCAATTCTAGTCTCCGGGAAATAACAAGCCCTATAAATTGGAAAATATTGTTATTTGCTTTGCCATATTTCTTCATTTTGCATTAATTAGCAGCCTTGTTCCCATTTACGGCAAAGAAATAGTATAAACAATGAAAATGGAGCATATGATAAACCCCTCTACGCGCTTTACTGTGAAATCTCTCATTACTCTTGCCTTTAATTATATTTGTGACTTTAATTCAATACCAGCGACGCCTTCCAAACTGTTTTTCCAATTTTGAATTGTATCATTGGAGCTGTCCTATTTCTGTCATTTCAGAAATGGATGACTCTAGAACATATACTTTCATGCGGTTTGCAATTTTCATTTCCTTTTAATTGTCACATTTTAAAATGCCATATTACACCTCAGAAATGGAACGCTTAAATTATAAATAATAAATTAGCAATGGTAGAAATAGCCGGACCCAACATGCCGCTGAACAAATAGTAAGGTCAGTGACAGTAAGGCGAGGTCCCCCCCCCAAAAAAAAAGCAATAAATTTGCTTCTATTGTATCAAAGCATTCAACAGAAAAGTCATGAAACTAACACCCTGCCTTCTTACCTTGATAGGAAGGCATTCGCATTTCATTTGCATTGTTGAACTTCCTATGCTTCATTTACAGTCGACAACAAAAGAAGAATGAAGAGCGAAAATAACAGAAAATAAAACGCAGCTATTCTGAATTTGAGTACGTAGAGGTTGAGATGACTTGAAGAAAAGTTTGGCATTACTCTTTCGTCCTTCACCTCTTCAGAATGTTTTCTGCAGCGGCTCCGGGCACCGTATTTTTTCTACTCACTTTCTAGAGAGCAGAAAATAAGTTTTAACAATGTTGTCAGAGGAGTATTACAGAAAGATTACGTGACGTAACATCACATTAAAGAAGATAGACAATTAATATTAGGGAATTAAAGTACAGAGTTAGGTTTTAGTATTCGCCAATTCTATTCCCGACCAGGAGGTTAAGAGTGACCAAAGAAAAACCCATCCCCGTGAACTTTGCTTTAAGCTCAAAGCTGCTTGTCTTGGCCAATACAATGTTTCGTTGTTTGGGATATAGAACTGATTTAACAATATTGCAGGATATTGTTAACTTATTATTGAGATGTACTAGTTACATGTTGCAATTACCAGTTGACTTCACTGATAGGTGTGTGTGTGAGAGAGAGAGAGACAATAAATAAGATAGCGCATGCGTATGTATGATTAGGAAGGGGCCGCTTCTTGCTTAGCGTGTCTTTGTACCGGGTAGGATGGGCTAGTAAGACATTCGTCATGTTGATTCCGAGGCAGAGCTAGAAAATCGAAATGAAGGCAACATCTTTATGTAAAATATCTACATTTGATAAACTGAAAGCATTTCTTGACTCATGGATATATGTCTTAGTTTATGTTTGCTCCCTTAATTCCTCTCGTGTGATCGCGGGTTCGAACCCAGCCAGGATCGATGGATTTTTTCGGGCGTAAAATCCTAAGTATGACTTCCTTCGGAAGGGAAGTAAAGTCGTGGGTCACGTGTCGTACATTTACGGCACGAAAAAGAACCTTAAGCCTGAAAAAGAGGCCTCTGAACAAAATTAGTTGGCCGTTTCACGCCCTGAGATGAATGGGATGCTGATGACCTGAGATGTTAAAGAGCGTCTCCATAAATAAATCAACCAAAAAAATTCCCCTCGTGTGAACATGCAGGCGATACTGATTGATTAAAATAGGCAACAGCCCTCGCGTCGCAACCACGAGGCATTAGGCTTTAGGAAAGTTTTAAGATATCGCGAGTGGATTGTGCGGTGGTTGTAGAGATAGCTGTAGAGATTTCCTGATAAGCATTGCATCCTGGTAATGTTAACGCTTACTTTTTGCGCAAAAATAGTTTGCAGGTATTGAATTATACCTCAATAATTCCAGAGACGCTAGAGGGTCTTATACAAGCAATTTGGGATACGGAACCAATGGTTCATGAAGAAAATAAATATGATAAAGAATTATATGTGATAAAGAAGTTTTAATTATATCACTCAATGTACAGAGAAATGCAGTAAACATTTTCCTTAGAAAGTCTTCTGTGTTGCTAGCGAGGAAATTGCGATTTTCAGCAACTCATAAATGGGTTTTGTGCTATAAAAATCTCTAAAATCTGGAACTAATCATAAGGGAACAATTGTTAACTAATTTATCGTATTATATAGCTTTCATCCAGGAGCAATGTAGCTATGGTTTCAAAATCGCAAGTCGGATTCTGCGCAGTATATTTATTTGTTATTTTATTTTATGGCAAAGTATGCTTATATGTAAGATTTAAAAGAAAAAAAACTGGAACTCTCTAACAATGATCTGCGTTTACTTGACACCAGTACGCAGTACATATTGACTGCCCCACAGTCGTCCTCCACAACTTCCGACTAATATTATCTTGTATTTTGAATGGAAGTTTCGTTAGTGGTGTACTGGACCTTTAATAGTTATGCCATAACCTTGAAATTTTTCCGGATGAGCCGTAGATCTCAAATTGTTTGTATAAAACCCCTTTATAATCTCTGAAATTATTGCGATATAGTTCATCAACACCCTGTATGTAGGAAATAAACAATTACTCTTAATAGCTCTAGAAAAGTACACAGCTATAATTCCAGAAAGAATATTACTATATTGGGATAAAAGCAGAGGCGAAGCGTTCATTAGGTATGTAATGCTGAGCCTACCGAAAGTTATTGTTTTTGATCGCTCATGAGCGTTAATTTTCTTATTTGAGCTAATAGGCTCTCTGAGACATAGATAGCTGATCACTAATAATACAATCAAGGGCTTAGTCTGCCCTGCACAAGCGTCAAGGAGAGGGGAAGAGAGTTTTTCATGCAATTTTCGCTACTGCGTGGGCCAGTTTTGGCCTCATTTCATTTGATTATCTGTCCTCATGGGATTTTATAGAACTTGGAGCCCAATAAAAGGTTGAAATACAGACGATATAATTTCGCTATTTTTGATTGTGTTTTTAATATGGAATGACGCAATTATTTTGTGTTTACAGTAAACACCATGTATTATGACTTATTATTCTTAAAACTCAGTCTTAATCTTCCTTAATTGTGTTTTACTTCACATGGGACTCTGGCCCTTATGATAAGTTGGTAACTACGTTTATAATGTTATCTCTTTATTTCTAGCAATTGTGAGTGCAGCGGAACGGCGCAGTATCTTATTATGATTATAGGAAATAGGGTAGTAGAAGTTCAATGAAATGTCAAGAATTCCTTCCTTAATTGATGTGTAAGTACATAATAAGGACAGGAGGGTTTACCTTATACATAAACAGATTTAAGAATGAGAATACAAAGTTAAACTCTTTTGAGTAATGCATGTAATTTAATTTATCTATTTCTTACATTATTGGTAGTCACAATGCAATAATTTTAAACAAGAAAGAAGTCCGTGGTAATATTATTGAACCACTTTTTAGGTATGTTTGACATAAATTGAATTTTCCATTAATTTCGGTAATTAATGTTTCAGCCTGCCCTACACAAATAGTCACCCTTCACCGCTGATAAATAGTAAACTGTCAGATGACTAACCCGCAGCTATAAATATTGGACAGTTTTCCGTTAACAGAAGAAGCTCCATGTAAACAGAAAGCATTCATTAAACTTGTACAAATGTATATACATCATTAAATATACCATCATTTGTTCTTTTCTTATAATATTATAACCTAATTCAGAAATGTACATATTCTCTACTTGTTGCAGTAGAAGAGAATCCTGCAATCACAGATCCCCAATGATAGTGGTAACAACGCGATCTCATAACAAAATGTCTTAAGGACAAAGATCTATCTTGCTGGCCAGAAATATTACTTTGCTAAAATAAAGTCTCAGTTGTGAGCTGCTAAATAGTACATTATTCGTGCTGTCAAGCAGTGTTGCTCCGTATTCATACCCAACAGGCAAAGAGGCACGTCAACTTTTAGTAAAATATCCTGAATGGTATGGCTAGAGCATTGGGATGTCACGAGTTCTGTCATGTTGAGAAAAAGTAACATGTGCGGTTAACCAGTCGGCAGTTTGAGCTGCTTTTAGAGCGTCTTCTTTCCTCAGTTTCATGTTCCTTAACATCCTTTTCTCTACTTAATTCGTTCCCTCTACACACTCAAGCAAATCTTCCGGTTGAATCCAGTTCATTGGCATGCGAATCTCCTGCCTTCCTTTTTTGACCTTGATCCATTGATACAAAACTGACCGGATCCGCATTCTTAAATATTAAATGTTTTTATTATACACTTATTTAAGGTTTTCAGTTTGTTGCATAACTTCTTTGATTCTTCATTCGAGCTTGCCTTACTCATTCATAGGCCAGAGAGAAAAGCATAAGGCTGCAAATATGTGGAATGTAAGGAGTTTGAGAAAATGCAGTGCTTATTGCAACTACAGCTTTCTGTATGAGGTCGGACATAAAATACGTTTTTCTCTTTCTTAAATAAATTGCATATATATTTTGGAGGTATTTCTATATTTAAAAATTGTTTAATAAATGTACTTTCTCTCGATGTATGGAGACAGTACCAGTTAACCTATATGTATACATTAAACTGAGAAAATAGATAATATGAAATAGGAAAAGTGCATCTAAATAACAATAATAATAATGATTATAATAATAATAATTCTAAAGCATTATTATTATTAGTCTTGACTGATTTGCAGTAAATTGAAGATGTGAGTTTAGGCAAACAAGGAGGACAGCGGAATGAATTTATATTCCCATCAGTGTAACAAGCAATAAAAATAATATTTAAAGAATGCACTCTTACTGCAAAATATTTTGCTAAATAAGAAGTGTACAAAATGTTTCAAAAGTACACTGTATACACTTTATGCACTGTATAACTTCAAAAATAAGTTTGTATTTACACATCTCGTCCTCGAAAACGTTCTTTAAAGAGATTTACCTTCAGAAGTGAAAAAGTTGCATTATTTTGCATGTCTGAAACAGCCTCATGTCTGTGAAAAAAATGTTGTTCAGTATCTATAACCACATTTTAGCAATCACAGTTGAACGTTTAAATCAATCCCAGGGTGCACCTTTCCCTACTTGAGTTTTGTTTTCAAATATTATATATTAGTTTAAAATTCGTGGTGTTGCTGAATTTAATTCATTCTGTTTGATTGTTAGCAGTGTGATAATCCTGTTACAAACTGATAGAACATATTCAGCTGGCTGAAATAGAAAGCATATGTTGGAAATTATAACCAAACATGAGTAAAAAGAAAGTGAAATACTGCGAGTACATGACTTTAAATAACGGTGAACCTTCTGCTGAAAATAAAACCGTAATGTTCATATTAAAACTGCAGCTGTCATAAAGTTTTTCAATTCTTATTATTGAGCCAGCAATCTAAAACTTTTTGATTTGTGTTACATAGTAACATTATTATTGAAAAGTGTATAATTGGGGAAAAAAGTTTTTGAAAGTTTATATTTCAGAAGAAAATCATTTTTCCCTACATTTTCACTTACATATTTTAACTACTGTGATTTATTTTGTAGATTCAAATGTTTCCTTTACGGTAAAGAATAATTATTTAAAAAAGTTCCAAGCCTTAAGAATAATTAAGTAAATTCCCTTTTTAATGGAAATCTAATAATGTATGTTTTTAGAATAAATGTTTTTAAACAACCATAATATATTCCAGTTTTTATTTAATAATAAAGAACATGTTTTAAACATTAAGTCATATGTTTATTATTAGCTATTATAAAAATTTAAAACATGAATTGCATACAAATGTTTAATTATCAAAGGTGTATTATATCTCCTTGAAAACATAATACCTGATTTCTTGACCGATTGCTCCTGATAAGCGCTTCATTCCTGATGGAGTTCCCACACTTTGCGATATCTTTACCCACAGACACCTGAATCGAGAAGTTCCTAGTGGGTGTAATGGCCCTGGTTTCCATGTTTTATTTAAATGATTAGGATTTCAGTGTTTTAACCCATTTGAAAGTATTTGTGTTTTCGACTAAGAAGGATGGTGTGAAAATCATTCGCAATCGAATTTTGAGAAATCGAAACGGTGCATTTATTCCGGTAGGAGGTGGACAGTTATAAAATTAGTTTAACAATGGGATAGTTGCATTTTTGTCTACATATAAGTCGTAAATCGTTCTGGGGTTATGCCATATACTTTTGAAACATTCTGTATAAGCTTTTTTGCAAAACATCTGAACAAGGAGCTCAAAAATTGCACATATTCAATTTTATTAGACTGTGAACAGAATAACCAAACAAGGCATAAATATAATATATGTAAAATTTTAAGGTAAAACTTACCCTAGCAGGTATAGGGGCTAGAATACTAAACTTCTGTGATTAAATAGAAATTAGAGATTCATTGCTTTAAATAGATTTACTTTCAGAAAGTACAACATATTTAATAAATAAATTTCTAATAACAAAATCGTGAGTATTTAATATAACATAGTCTAATGTTACCCCACCCCCTCTGAGGGATCGAAGACTTTAAGAACAGTTTCGCTGATTTATTAATTTTTCTTTCCTTTTTAATATATAGATCGAGATGAATAAATTTTGTGAGTCATTCCTACAGATTGTTATTTAATCTTCTAAGATGATTTCACTTGCGAAGACAAAACAGTGATTCATTTGCATGTTAATTGGAATGTATGAACATGAAAGACGAATAAAACAGAAAGTATTCTGCAAACTTGAGTCGTTACAAGGGATCATAGTAGAGGACCTTAGTTTTACTTCCTGTAGCAATGGTTTTCAGAACTTCTCTCTCGTTGCCACGGCCGAGCTCCAAATATGCCTGGCAACAGATGACTCGTTGCTGCTTTTAAAATGAAGAAAGAAATCGAGGCTCCCATCTTGCACTAACCCTATTCATGTTTAAATGTTCATGAATAATTCGAAGGACTGTTGTTTTAGAAAGGCCCAACCTTACTGCTATTTCTGTAATTTTGAACCGCCGGTCTTAAATAATTTCTCCTTCCACAAGAGCGATGTTCTCAGAAGTGAGCACCTCCAAGGGCTCTTCTTCTTCTTCAATGCTTTCTCGACCCATTCGAAAAAGTTTGGCCCATTCTTTTACGGTAGAGTATGTTGGGGACTCTTCCCCATACACACCGTTCAATCGCTACTTAATTTCATTTGGAGTAAATCCTTCACTACATATATTTCATCTCTGTACATTTTACTTGGAATGTCTTTTCTGATTCATACTCTAGTGACCACTTTCCGTGTCAGATACGCGTACTCTCTTCAATTGCACATTCTCAGCGCGCGCCAAGATGGCTCATTGAAAAGGCAAATTGGCCTCTCTTTAGATCTTTGGCCGTATATTTAGGGTTGGATTTTTAATCCGTCGACGCCGTAATGGAGCACCTCGAAACGGTCATCCTTAATGCCGAAGATCAGACTATTCCCCGATCGTCTTGTTACCCCAGACGCTTACCGGTTCGCTGGTGGACCGATGAATGCCGGAATGCGTTGCGTGGACGCCGAGGTGCTCCACGAGTTTTTCGTCGCCATCCTACTTCGGCAAACATGATTCCCTACAATCAATTGTGCGCCAAATGCCGTCGTATTATTAAGGATAGCAAAAAGACGTCTTGGACAGCCTGTGCCTCCTCTTTCAATCACACACGCCTTCCATCATTTGTTTGGGAACACTTACGCCGCGTTGCAGGCAAACCAAGATATACTCCGATACCCGGTCTTAGGTTAACCAATGGAGTACTTACTACTCCGATTAAAGTTGCCAATATTTTAGGACGCACTTTCGCTGTTATTTCCAGCTCCGCCAATTACCCTCCTTCTTTTCGCAATCTAAAGGAGCAGGTCGAGTCGAAGGGTTTCTATTTTGCTTCCGACCAGCAGGAGTGATATGATGTCCCGTTTACCTCCAGGAAATTGGAGCATGACCTTCAGACCTCTGGACACTGTGCACCAGGGCCAGATGGTATTCATGTTGCTATGTTGCAGCATTTGTCAACGAAAGGCAAGGCTTTTTTATTACAGACTTTTAATTTTATTTGGTGTAATGGTACATTTCCTAGTGCTTGTCGAGAGGCCACCGTCATTCCTATACCTAAGCCTGGAAAGGACCCACATCTTCCTTCCAGTTACCGTCCGATTTCCCACACCAGCTGCGTCTGCAAGGTGATGGAACGCATGATAAATGGGCGGATTATGTAGTGGTTGGAGTCGAGGCATTTATTGACGAACGCTCAGTACGGTTTTCAGCGTCATCGTTCCTCTGTCGACCATCTTGTGTCTCTTTCAACCCACACAATGGACGGTTTTATACGGAAGGGCCAGACGGTCGCCGTATTTTTTGTTTTGGAGAAAGCCTATGATACCTGCTGGAGAAGCGGTATCCTTCGAACGCTTTACGATTGGCACATATGTGGTCATATGTCTGTTTTTATTCAGGAATTTATGAAAGACCCGCTTTTTAATGTTCGCGTGGGATCGGTTTTATCATCTAGTTTTATTCAAGAGAACGGTGTACCTAAGGTAAACCGTTGCACACTGTTTCCATTGCTATTAACTCTATCACTGAGTGTTTACCGCCAGGAATACAATCGTCGTTGTTCGTTGACGATTTTGCCATCTTTCTTTCCTCTCGGAGAAGTTGTCTTTTAGAACGCCGCCTCCAATGCTGTCTCGACCGCCTTTACGCTTGGAGTGTAAACCATGGGTTCCAATTCTCCTCAGAGAAGACCGTCTGCATCAACTTCTGGCACAATAAGTAGTATCCATCTCCGTCTCTCCATCTTGGGCCAGATGCTCTATCTTTCGCAGACGAAGTTCGATTCCCAGGCTTAATCTTTGATAGGAAATTATGCTGGTCATCGCATGTAGCACAACTCAGAGGCAAGTGTGAACGTTCTCTTTGTATTTTACGTTTTTTAAGTGGCACATTCTGGGGAGCTGACCGGACTATTCTTTTACGTTTTTACCGCTCTCTCATCCGGTCCAAACTGGATTATGGCTGTGTTGTGTATGGGTCTGCGCGACCTTCTGTTCTTCGTCGCCTTAACCCGATTCATCACCGGGGTAACCGTGTCGCCATTGGAGCATTTTCCACCAGCCCTGGTGTCCAGTTTATGTGCGGAGTCTGGAGAACCACCGTTGTTTGGATGTTTTACTCTCTGCTTATGGTTGTCCATTAGCTGTGCAACCGGGTCATCCCACGTATAAGCCGTTTTTAATGTGTCTCTTGCTGCATTTTATTGTGCTCGGTCTTTTAATCCTAGACCACCTGGTTTTAGTTTTCAGGAGCTCTTATGGACGTTGGACGTAGAGTTGCCTGCTTTTTTCTTGACCGGGGAAACTACTTCTCCCCCTTGACTTTTAACAGAGGCTCCCGTTCATCTTAGGCTCACGCCCTGTCCTAAGTCTTCGACCGCAGCACATAGTATTCGTTGTTCTTTTAGCGAGATCAAATCTACTTTTACTGGATGGAATTTTATATATACCAGCGGCTCGAAATCTGACACAGGAGTAGGATGTGCTTTTGTTTTTAATGGAACAAGTTTTGCGTATAGTCTTAACGTTGTGACATCTAGTTTTATGGTGGAGTTTTATGCTATTTATCGGCGATTTTATTTATTTCCGATCAGGGGATGGGGAATAGTGTTATATGATCAGATGCTTTGAGTGCCCTATTATCTTTTAAACAGCTGTACAACTACCACCTTCTTGTGCAGCAGATCTAGGATGTAATTTTTACGCTTCTAGACGCTGGCGTCAGGGTGACACTGCTGTGGGTACCTGGACATGCGGGACTCCCAGGTAATGAGGCCGCAGATGTCGCAGCTAAATCCGCCCTTTCAGACCCTGCTGAGTACGAGCAAAGTTTTTTTTTTGGGGGGGGGGGATTTTAAACACTCTTTGCGGCGAGGCTTTCCCTCTCGCTGGTGCGATGAGTGGGATTTAATACCCGCCAATAAACTTCGGGAATGTAAATCCGCACCTTTTAACTGGTCCACTTCTTCTCGCGATGTTCGTCGCGAAGAAGTAATTTTAGCTCGTCTGAGAATTGGGCATTGCCATTTTAGTCACCGTCACCTTTTTAATGGTCAACCAGCTCCAGCTTGCCCTCACTGTGATCACCCCTTTAAGTGCATCACATTTTACTTGAATGCCATCATCTGGCAGCTTTTAGACATAGCCTAGGTTTGCCCTCTTCTATTGAGGAATTACTTGCAGATGATGTGGTTGCTGTTGAGCGAGGCTCCGTTTTATCCGTGTTGGTGGTTTTTGGAGCAAGGTGTGAGGTTTTATCCTTTTACTCATGACGGCATTTTTAGGCCATTTTAAGACTATGTTGTTTCAGTTTTTGCTAATTCGTTTTAGTTTCAGTCTTTAATTGTTGTGTTGCATATTGCCCTTGTTTTTTGTTTTGGGGTTTTGTTGTTACCATTTTAGACCGTTGTAAGACTGTTGTGTTTTCAGCACTTGCTTGCATTTTACCTCCAGTCCTTACACGTTGTTGACCATATTGCCCTCGTTTTTGTTTTGGGATTTTATTGTAACAATTTTAGGCTAATAAGTTTGTTGTGTTTTTCTGGTCTTGTGGCTGAGTTTTAATACCGGCCATTTGTTTGTTGACCAGTTTACCCTTGATATTTGTTTTCGGGGTTTTTGTGGTTTCCGTCTGGACCATTAAAGACTGTTGTGTTTTCAGCTCTTGCGGCGGTGCTTTTTGGTAACGGTCTTGTTTGTTGTTGTGTTTATTACCCTTGTTATTTGTTATGGGGTTTGTATTTTATTGCCTTAAGTGTTACTGATGTTTATCTTCTACGCAGATTTTGTGTATATTACTTATTTAATTCTGGCGCAGTTTTGATGTGTTTGGGCGCTAATGACCTTATATATTGTGCGCCCCTTAAACAATAATAATAATCATCATCATCATTACTCTCTCCAAGAGCTATTCAAAAACTCTTTACACTGTACCGTTTTAGCCGAGATAACACTAGATATAAAAATGATAAATTGCATGATTTCTTTTATTTAATGAGTTTACGATGTATTTGTTTAATTAATTAAATTCTCCCTATATCAGCAACATTTCTACTTTCTCTTTATGCGTGTACATCGTTTAAGAAAAACAAGAGCTCAGTGTAGGAGCTTTTTTTTCCGGACGCTCTTTAACATCTCAGGTCATCAGGGTCCCATTTTATTCAGAGATTGGAACGGTCGACAAATTTTGCTCAGAGGCTTCTTCTTTCAGGATTGAGGTTCTTTATCATGACGTAAATGTACGACACGGGACCCACAGCTTTACTTTCCTTCCAAAGGAAGCCATACTTAGGATTTTACGCCCGAAAAAATCAATCGATCCTGGCCGAGTTTGAACCCGTGATCTTGGGTTTAGAAGGCAAGTATGGTTACCACTACACCGACTCTGATAAATGACTACAACACATTGGTATGTAAGCTAAAGATAATCTACTCCTATCTCCCTCTCAAGGTACAAACTCTATTGCAATGGGTAAGTAATCTGTACAACCAAGCCATTAAATAACTGTGCACTCCTTACCGTTTGCACATCCATTGTTTCCTTGATGGTACAGTGTGACACATTTCTAAATAACTCTTGGGGAGGGTAAATGTATTCTTGAATGAAATGCTTACCGTGTCGTTCTGTCTGTATCTTCTACATTAAAAGAGACATAAAAAGTATACCCTTAACAAGATCTTTCCCTTGATTTTTAAAAGCTTTGCTTGAATTTTTTTAATTTGACGTATCAGAAAAAAATTTGTTTTGGGTTAGCAAGATAAATGAGATACCCTGAATATTGTCACGGAGACTAGTGTTTATTATAAAGCAAAAACATCTGGCAGTAGTTGTCTGTAGGACGGGTTTGTTTCAGGTAACTACATCGCAACTTGAAAATAATGTTTATGTTTTATTAAAATCCTTCCAATTTAATACAAATGTATTACACTGAACGAATCATTAGCTATGTACATTATAAAAACATTCTTCGCTACTCGATATGAGACCTGCTTTCACTTAAATACATTGGATTTGCTGTAATTTGTTGTTGTTGAAATGAATTTATGCAGAAGCTGTGATGCCTCAGTAATAGAAGGTAACATGAAGTTATGCCGCAATGAATTAGGCACTTTTGACCCACTGATTTCTATTGCGGATAAAAGTTGTAAGAAACTGTAGTGTAAGTCATCTATGCACCTATGCATCACGACATCACTAAATTTTGCATATTACTTCCATAGTCTAGCAGGCGGTAAAGAACTAACACATTAATATTCCCATTAATATTAATATTCCCATTAAAGGAACCCAGCGTCGGTCCTGGTGATGTAGTGGTAACCATACTTGCTTCCTAAACCCAAGATCGCGGGTGTGATCCCGGCCAGGACCGTAAGGGAAGTAAAGCCGTGGGTCCCGTGTCGTACATTTACGGCACGACAAAGAACTTCAAGCCTGAAAGAAGAGGCCTCTGAGCAAAATTTGTCGGCCATTTCACTCCCTGGTTTGAATGGGACGCTGATGACCTGAGACATTAAAGAACTTCCATAAAGAAACCAAACGAAAATCAAAGGAACACGGAATACCCGGCTCAAATTTATCCAGTAGCCTCTGATATCCCCACCTTGCTGTTTTATTTTGAGAAGGTGAAGACGCAAACTGCGATACATCATATTCAATAAGTGATGCCACAAGAACTGTTCTGGCAAGGAAAGTCCATTAGTTCTGTGCCATCTTCCCTCTCGTGCACATTGAGATGCTAGGCATTGTGTGCATAAACGGACCATGTTCACAACGTTGTAGCAATAAAGCACGTTTTCTTTCCTAGCCCGTCTTTGGAGATTAGGTCAGATTAAGGCGCGTTTGCAGGTAAGGATTGCATGTGTCTCGTTATAGCTGTTCGCATGGGTGAGGTAATTTTGCATTGTCCGTGTTGTATACAAGACTTTGCGTGTGTTCAAGCGAATTCCAAATCCTTATTTGAGATGATAAAAAGACTCACGCTTCGTGTCTCATTTGAATTATTATATTTTCAAGGAACACTTTGGGAAACATTGAACAATTTAAGTTCTACTTTAACAAGACGAAATAATAACCAGCTCTCTAAAGAAAATGGACTATAAAACACTATCTTGAAACAAAGAATGACGTTCAATGTTGAATTATTGTCCTGACATGTCAAAGATCGTTTGATAAGCTACTTAATGCACGTTTTTGGAAAACACCAGTTTCGTTTATCAACATTTTACATCTATGTCTATATCAGCTATTTTCCAATCTTTTAATTAAGTTTGAAAATTAAGTTTTGTCATAACTCTGAAAGTTAGTCATTGACAGTATCAATTATACCCTCATTCAACATACATTTCTTCATACCGACAAAAATGTTGAGTTCAGCAACAGGAGCAAGTCTTAAGGATAAATTCGGGAAATAAAGAAAAGAAACAAAAGTCCAATTCGTGTGACTTTCATGTATTTGGCGGCATCTTCTCATGATTAAAGAGCCAAATACGTTCCTGCTATAATTCTGATTGTCTAGTTATTCCTTGGGAAGTAAAAAAAAAAAAAAAAAAATGTGGCTCCCGTCTTCTCAGCTGACAAAGTGGTCTTTGCCTTCAGCATCTTCAACAGTCCACTGAGATGTGTATTAGGTGATCCAAGTGTCGTCTGTTGTTACGAATTGGCATTTTAACATTTCCAAGCACTGTATTGAAAATCCTTTGACGTACACTTTTGTTTTGGGGCAACAATCGCGCACCTGTTCAATATTTGATACAAGATATCGTGCATTCATTCACTTTAGATATCTACAGCCTCGGATATCTCGCACACTTTCACTCGTCAACTTCCGTTGTTGTTTCAATTATCTTCACAGTGATCTCAAGTGGACGTTCCAATGTGCACTTCATCTTAGGTACAAGTACAATCAAAAGTATTCAGAAGTAAACGATGATACGCAGTCACCAGGAACCTAATTCAATTTGGCTTAACCCGTGCAGCCATCCAGTTATGCACATATAATGATAAATCATTTCTGGAATTCTACCCTCCCCCATTTTTACCGCAGATTCTACAGCGGTCTATTGAGATAGGCTCTACTTGTCATTTATGACTGAAACATTATGCTTGTTAACAATGATGCCACTTAATAAATTTTCGCCCGATTTTATAGATACTTACTGGAGTTCAACGATCATTGTATATATTTGCGATATTCGAGACACAGTAAGATCTCAAACGCAGAGAAGTGGTGAAATTTTGTCACTAGCCCCTTGCAAAGCCACTCTAAATAATGATCATTTCATACATGTGACGTGGCCCACAATATTTATCTAGTAACATTATATCCACCCTGATCAAAAAATAAACTGGAAAAATAAGGGAATTCTCTGAAAGCACAAATATTATCAAATTCAATTACGGCACTTTATTAACATCTGTAAGTAACACTAACTATCTTAATGGATGTCGACCAAGATGTTCATCCGAAGCACATATCTAATCTCCTTTTCTTCGGTTTTAAACTACGTTTTACAACTCCAAACAAGAGTTTAAGTAAAATTTATTTACAGCAATATATCGTAAAAGGTGTGCGCTCTGTTTTCATACAATAAAAACTCAAAATCATTCTTTCTACTTAGTGTACTTCTAAATAATTGTAAAAATATTTTCTAAATGTTATGATTAACATTAATGGTTGTGCTCACAGAGTTCATAGGAACTAGTGCTTGTTGTTTTTATTAAAAGGCTTCTTTGCTTACTAAAATGCAAAACAACATTATTAGTTGACAAAATAAAAAAGAGCATTCCTTTAAATTGCACATAAAAATGTTTTCTAATTAGACAATTTCTAAGTCATGGCCTTTAAAATGTTTTATGTGGAATCAATGAAAATGTAAATGCATATTTGTGGGGATACAGACAACTTTAAAAGCATAAAGCATACGCTTGTATGTTGAACTTCCCATGATTGTCCAGTTATTAGCTAGCTAATGCATATTTAAATGCATTATAAACGTTATAAAATGTTCTTTAATAACGTGTTGTCTTTGTCGATTGTTCCCAGTTTATTTGATACAACTATGCTATTTTTAAAATATGACAGTTTACACTATTTAAGATAATCAAATTCTTAATTGTGTTCCTCTTCCTCTCTTTCATTATTATTATTATTATTATTATTATTATTATTATTATTATTTTCTCTTAATCCTTTTGGTGTAAATAATAATTTAATTTGTGAAGACGCAACTGACCTCTTCACTCTTAATAATTCATAGACCGATTATTTACTTTTTTAATGGTGTTTAACGCCCGTTTTTACTACTGAGGCACCACAGGCGGTGGACACTGATGATACACGAGATGAAATGATATATTGGGAAAGGATTTTTTAAGGAAGGAAACGTTCCAGGCCTAAGTTCAGGCTACCTCCCCGGAATTTGCCATTTATGAGGACTGAGGAAAACCTGGAAAAAACCTGTCAGAGAGGACGGTCCTTGCGGGGTTCGAACACGCGCCTTAACGACCTTGTCACCCGTGGTGCTACTAACCGTTGATAGCACAATTTTATAATGTACCACTTTAAATCATTCTGGTACCCATGGAACATTTAGAGCATTATTTCTGCAGCAGATAGAAAGTCTCGTAAGACAAAACTGTATTGAACATAGTGAAAACTTAATAGTTACTCTTTAATTCTGCACAACAAAGATTCGGTAAAAGAACTTGGCGCAATGTACCTGCTACTATAAGCAAAAGTTATATAATTCTTAATGAAATGCTGCAACCTTTGCGAGAGGGCGAGAAACTGGTTACTGTTTACTGATTATCCGTTAAACATCATAACATTTCTATGAAATTAGACATGCAAGAAAAGTTATTTCAGCTATTTGACAATTTATCTTACACATAAAAGTAATCTACCGCTTAATTCCGTCTTTGACCCAGTGGACTTGGTTAACTTCATTATATTTTACTATTACATAATAATAGTGACTCAGAGTAAAGCATGGCAGTGCTGAACTTTCCATCAAGAAGTACTTAGTTGTTGTTATAGGGTCTAAGAACATATTATGCCAAAGGCATAGAGTCGTTTATGGCTGAAATAACGCCAGTAGCTTGTTAGCGCTACACCACGATTTATAGCTCTACTTTGAGGAAGAATGGACTTGGTAGTATGCTTCTATTTGCGGTATTTAGTGTAACAATCATTTCGCACCAACATTGGTGTTATGAGACAATTGGTGGGTTTTAGTGTGATTAATAAATACACGTATCAATGTATTTGTTTCAGAGAATATAAGTTTTCTTTTGCTTATAAATATATGACGAGTAATCTCAATAGTTCCTATCGTCTGTATTAAAGTTCAGTAATAGGAAAAAATAATATATTATAATGTAATATCTCTTCTGAATATTCAGAATATATTTATCCAATGATTAAAGTAAAAGCGTAAATAATATGTCATACAATGATACAGTACAGCAGGAGTTGCCAAGCTTAGCAAATCCGAAGTTAATTGGGTTACGGGCCGCCTGACCTTGACTGCTTACTGGGGAAGGACACCCCGCCACTTCGGGAAACAGAGTCGCTGGACATAAAGTTTAGTAGTTATATTTTTACTGAAAGGATATATTTACACCGTATTTAGACATGATAATAATTGTACTAATCTGTGTTATAAGAGATATTGAAAAGAATTCCCTTCAACAGCATTACATGCCGGCATATGCGCTGGAAATTTCCGTATTTCATCTATAACAACAAGTTTCTTGCCATTAAAAGATCCTGTATGGAAACTTTTTAACAAGTTGAACAGTTTCTCTACCCGGAACACGATATGGATATATTCCTTAGAATCGTCTCACCAACTTCTCAGCAAGAATGAGTTTTCACATATGTATCATATAGTAAAACCAGTTCAAGACTATATGTAGTATAACTAACAAAGAACTAGCGCACAATTTACATCCAATGAAAGTACCGAGTAACGCATAACCACTAACTGACAAAACTCCTTGAAATGATGATACCTGCACATGCATTATACAGCCTTGAGAATTAACTTCTCCTAGTATGCAGCTCCGCTCTGCTGACTCGTAAACTCACAACCACTAACTGACAAAACTCCTTGAAATTAACTACAAGATGATACCTGCACATGCATTATACAGCCTTGAGAATTGACTTCTCCTAGTATGCAGCTCCGCTCTGCTGACTCGTAAACTCACAACCACTAACTGACAAAACTCCTTGAAATTAACTACAAGTTGATACCTGCACATGCATTATACAGCCTTGAGAATTGACTTCTCCTGGTACGCAGCTGCGCTCTGCTGGCTCGTAAACTCTACCTCGCTATACTAAGCGCGCAAAGCACAGCAGCGATGGATCGAAGTATGCTACCTTGATGCCGTTGTATTATGACGACTCTGGAATCCTATCCGCCCCCTGAAAATGAAATGATGCGAGATTCAAACCTTAGTATGAACATTACCACAGTTGTCTTGAAGTTTATGGCTCTCTATTTGTATTTTACTCTCAATTATTCATTGCTTTTCTGCTTTTAAAAGTTAATTATAATATAATAACAACAATATTATTATTCATTTAAAATATCCAAAATGAATTAATAAAATTTGCTACATTTTATATTATTTTGTATTACACAATCTTCTCATTTATTTCAATCATTAAATTATCAACACCTGTTGATAATCTTTGCTCTTCAAATAATTTTCAGAGATTTATTGCAACTAAACTTTATGAAAGTGAATTAAATTAAAATACGGATTACTAAATAACATTCTTTCTGTCTTCCATTGTGCGTAAGTCCAAAACCCTTGAAAGTTTGCATTATGAGTAGATATAGCATAATACAATTTACAAATCATTATAAATGCGGATTATGTTTGCTTAGTTGCAATAAACCATTCATTTTAAGAATTATTCTTGGCAAAATGCTTATATTTTAAAATTTATTTACGTTTATAAATTATAACTTTGTTTTCCAATCACGTAAGAATGAAGAAATTAAACTTAATTAATGGTATCATATTATTTAATAAACTCCTCACGCTGATAGATACCGGCTTCATAAAAAAGATAATGCTGGGAATTAAGCCAAAGCATAACAGCCTTCTTCCCCGATTCGTCCTCTGGAAAAGACTCCCTTGAGATCTTTCTTCAAATCCACCAAACTTGTGAAACTCTCATGAAGACAGTTTACGGTTTAAGAGAAGATATCCTAATATTTCCCAAGGAAGTATTTCGATTTGTTCTGATATTGTCCTGATGGAGAATTGATCCTCTTGTCAAAAGATCTAGATGTTTTTTCTTTGTATTTTGTTTTAAGATTTACAAATATGTCTTTATGGTGCTGGGCACTATAATTCCACTGCCAATGATCTTTGAAGATCAACAAATAGTATGTGCTTAGAGCTTGAGTTTTTAGGAAAACTCCGGGTTTCATTTGATATCAACTGAGATTCTGTTTACTTATCCTTGAACGTGCTATTTTATGCTCACCAGTAAGAGAATGCAATTCTCATTGTAGCACGCTTTGCGATAATACAAATGTTAATGAAGAAGTATGTAATTACTTCGTGACTGATATGGAACTGGAAGGTAAATCATTTTGTTATTTTCTGTTCTCTCAGACAAGAGCATCAACACAAGGAATTGGATTTGGTCAGAAGGGTGGGGTCGTATTGTGGATGAGGTCGTTGCTCGTGTGAGGAGGTGGAAATTAAGTGTTTATATGATTACTTTGTTGGACGCTCCTTTGTTTCTGGATCACGAAAATTGTATCTCGGAGAAATTCTGGAATTTTGTGACTCGTTTGAGTCGGATCAAAGGGCAGGATATCTAGCAGGCTACACAGAAACACAAAAATTCTCTTTATTCACTGTCTTTATAAGTATATCGGACTGTTCATATTGACTTGAAGATATTTCTAAGATCTCAGTTGACTTCTGGATAATGCTTATTATTTATTGCAGACCACTTTAACTGACTACTGACTATTTCTTTCCTACGGACTTTGTTTACTTCGATTCTGATTCTCTATTCTTACGCCCATTTGTTTCAACTAGCAAGTGACTATTCCTTCCTCCCTGATCACTGATAACTGCTCATCTTACTTTTTACTTTATATTAGACATACAGTTTATTGTATTGTGAAGCGAAATTTAATAGGAGGCAAAATTTATGCAAGGGATTAACTGAAATGGGATTAATTACGATATGATTAATTAAAGATATGGGATTAATTAAAATGGGATCTCAGGGTCAGTATTTGTGGTAATGACAGAGAAAGAAGTATGTAAGGAGGAAGGGGAAGTAACTGCAGGTTCTTAATTTGCTGGTGGCTTCTCGTCGTTACAGCTGGCTTATCATCCTCCCTCTTCTGTCTCTCCGCTTCGATGAGGTGTGTTCACCAAGTCTTTACCGCTGCTCCGGCGCATGAAAGTGAATTATTTGTGTTTTGGTTTTAGGAACGTAAGTACGCTACCAGGGAGACAGGATGGGGAATGGGAACATTATCTTCTTCACATCAAGAGATTTATATAAGTTTTTTTATGAGAATTGTTTATTTATCTGTAAAATGCAGCCCGCCGCTGCCAACGACCCCAACCGGCCGGTATCGCCGACCAAGACGATGAATGTTTATATATCAATTGTATTTTCTCGCCAGAAGAAAACCTTGAAAAACCACGCGGATCTGTTTAGTGTACTAGATGTAGCTAGCCTATACATTTGAAGAAAACCTTCCTGTGGTGTTTCTATTGTAGCGGACACACGCAATCACTGTTCACTTTATTATCCTTATTAACAGTTACTGACTACTTCTGCTCAACTGGTCAACTGAACTGAACTGACTCAGTCACTAAAAACTGGCTGACTGAGTAACTAACATGAACTGACTCCCTTGAACTGAGCTGACTGAGAAGACTTTTTTTTTTTCATTGATTTATTTATGAACGCTCTTTAACATCTCAGGTCATCAGCGTCCCATTCAACTCAGGGCGTGAAACGGGCGACAAAGTTTGCTCAGAGGCCTTTCTTTCAGGATTGAGGTTCTTTTTCGTGCCGTAAATATACGACACGGGAAGGAAGTCATACTTAGGATTTTTACGTCCAAAAATCCATCGCTCCTGGCCTGGTTCGAACCCGCGATCTTGGGTTTAGGAGGCAAGTACAGTAACCACTACGCCACCAGGACCGACACTGAGGAGACTGGCTAAGTAAGTCACTCGAACTGAACTGACTGAGAAGTGGGTTTTTTGGTTTTCCCATGACTTTTATTAAATCTGCAGTCGGTCAGTCTTACGTGCACTCAGTAATTTCATATTTAAATTCTTGTAGCGTCTTCTTAAGTTCTACTCGTAGATTGGCTACATAAGAATCACGTGGTTCCCTGTTCGTAACGGTTCCCTGTATAGGCTACAATTTGGCGCCGATTTCTCTGAGGGTCTTCCTACTAACGAACTTCTAGGCTTTCTATTTTATTTCTCCTCTCGAATCTCCCCCTCAAGTTACTCTTATGTTGCAAACATGTCCCGTTATGTATTGTTAGAGTTGCGTCTTTTTTCAAGGTTCTTCAGGCTATGAAATCACCCTCATTAACTGTATCTGGTGTTTGGTATTTATGACCTGGCTCCTTTGTCCCTTTGTGTAAGAGGGGACAGCAAGGTCGTAAGGTCCGGACTTTTAGAATTTAGCAAAGTCACTGCACAAATGTCTGATACAGAATTTCTGAAGCATATCTAAAACTTTTGCTTTACTTATATTAATTATGATTGATTAATATTTATGATTCATCAGGGAAGCCTTAATATTAATTAAATATATCTTATATTAACCATAATCGTTGGAGCTAGGAAATTCTACTCCAGTTGTCACCGCCACGGGTGGCCGAAGTCGTTGAGGCGCGGACTCGTGAGCGGGAGGCCTGGGGTTCCAATTCCACCAGGACCGTCATTCCTGACTTGGGTTTTTCCAAGTGTTCCCCAGTCCTCATAAATTGCAAATGCCGGGGATGTACTCTGAACTTAGGCCCGGAACATTTACTTCCTTAAAAATTCTTTCCTAGTATATCATTTCATCTCATGTATCATCAGTGTCCACCGTCTGTGGTGCCTCAGTAGTAAAAACAGGCGTTTAACAATATTTACAAGTTGTATTGTTAGGACCCTTCCCCGAAATATAAATCCTCAAATATTATTCAGCTGGTTCGATTCTAACTGCTTTATTGGTCCTTCTTTAATATCTATTATTATACAGGCTTGCTCCGATTCACTCAATTTTGAAATATTCCAATTGGTTAAGCTCGACTAATTTTCTAAAATAAATCTTCTCGCGCTATAGCATTCCAAGAACGGACATTACCGCCAAAAATATGCGGAAATTGTTCTGATCTGGCATCCTATCACTGTTCTAGCCTTTCAGATTTGCCTACAATGAAATAGCGATAGATCACGTCTCGGCCTTAAATAAGAAGCATCTATTTGTTTCTGAAGTCGTGTCAGAAACCTGTTGACGTGTCTAAATGTTGCTTTTTTTTTTGAGTAGTGTTTAACGCCCGTTTTCACTACTGAGGCACCACAGGCGGTGGACACTGATGATACATGAGATGAAATGATAAATTGGGAAAGGATATATTTTTTTTTAAAGGAAGGAAGCGTTCCAGGCCTAAGTTTAGGTACCTCCCCGGCATTTGCCAGTTATGAAGACTGAGGAAAACCTGGAAAAAACCCCAGTCAGGGAGGACGGTCCTGGCGGGATTCGAACGGCAGACCTCCCGCTCACGAGTCCGTGCCTTAACGACCTCGGCCACCCGTGGCGGTCTAAATGTTGCTGCTAAAAGGGTTAAAAACATATGCTATCTACTACGGTTGACATGTGTTCATTTCTCGAGAAGTCTTTATTTACAAACGAGAATTCTACCCTTAATGTTATTATGCACCGTTACCTATTGGAATAATAATTCTCTCTGCGTCAGTTAAAAGGCACATACTGTGTCTCGGGTCGTTTGGTAAGGTTTCATAAAACCCTACCAAAGAAACAAGTTCGTAACTAGGACAAAAAGTCTCCTACCCTAGTCGAACTTTTTAAAACTTCATTGCCCCTTTCCATACGGCACATTCCATAGCTTAACAAGCAGGGCAGCATTGTAACCTGTACTTTCTTACAAATACACAAGGACCTTCTCCTACTAAAGATTTAGCACAGTTGTTACCTGGCAGCCACATGATAACAAAATATGGAAATGAACACAGTGCCCTTAATACAAATTACATGCATGCATCAGGTCATATTTACATTAATTATTAACATCGATTATAACCTTAATATTTTAATTCAATGTGGTCTTTATTTTCGGCTACAAGGGAACAGTGCGGGCACGTATTTAACAGCAGTTCTCTGTAATCAAGATGAGTTAGATTTCTGCATTCAAAAAAAAATTCAGCATGCTGTTTATGTTTCGACACTTCCAAATTGCACGTTGAGCGTCCCCTCTTCATTTATTCAAAGCAACAAAGGCACAGATGTCAATCACATCTACAAAGAGGAACATCACAATGTGTCCCGTAGCATATATGACCACGGCCGACTGTCATTTGACTGCAGTTGATCCATATGTATTGGCAACTTTCACTTCCGCAGTTAAAATTAAAATGTCTACCAATGTAAATGACAACACAGAGTTAATGATTTGGACGAGAAAAAGCACAGATAAGATAAAAAGAGTGCAAAAGGGGATTCAACTGAAAAAGAGTAGGTACCTTGTGCAACATGGTAATGCATTTGCTGTAGGGTTTGTCGAACATTATTTCCCTCTAAATTGAAATATGTTTCGGAATAGTTACCATTTCATCTGGTAATTAATAAAAAAAAAATCAAACGCTAGCTATAGTTAATATTTCTTAAAGTGTTACAAATTATAAAATAATTTAATTGTATTATATTATTACAACTAAAGGGTTGCACTACATACATACATACACACATACATACACACATACATACACACATACATACACACATACATACATACATGCATACACACATGCATACATACACACATGCATGCATACATACATACATCATACATACATACACCATACATACATACATACACACACGCACGCACGCGCGCACACACACACACACACATATAGGTACTTTCAAACTGTTAACAGAGTATGAAGCCCGTAGGGGAGTTTGGGTTGCAGTAGGTGAAAGTGAGAAACTGGTAAATCTTTCAAGTTCTGGCTTGTCGCTAAGTCCCCCTGCTTTCTGTTCGTCAGTTGCCCTTGATCTGTTGTTTGAATTCAATTATGTCTTTACGTCTTGCTTTATTACGTTTTTTCAGGGATAAATAACAAGAAATACAGTAAAAACAAGAAATGTGACATCAGTGAGAATGGAAGAAAATTTAGAACCCTAAAAGAATTGGACAATGGAACTCATCCTGCCTTTTATGATGTAACGAGGTATCATATCGTCACCCGCATAAAATTAAAATAGGACGGAAATAAAGCATCTGCAGTGGTATAACTGCAGAAAAATTGCAAATATAATAGTGTATATATGACAACCCTATAGATTCTATGACAACTGAAACACGCATGGTAATAAATTACTATAATAAAGTAAACAATTCACTAAATGCAAGAAAGAACAGAAAATCCAATGAACGTAAATTTGATTACGGTACACGTAACAATGGAAAGTTACTCGATATTGCAACATGAAAATGCATTGATTTTGCGAGCAGCAAGTATGAAAAAAAAAATTGAGAAAAATACCTGACTAAACAGAGTACAGGTAGAAAAGTGGTCATTGGAAATTTGGACGTTGTAACAAAAAAACTACATAAACAAAGGAGAGAAGACTCGGCAAACGAAATGTGAAATAAGAGCCACCATCGTCTTCTACGAAGTGGGCACAGCATTACATCAGGAGATTCCCAATTGAAATATAGATCAAAAAGTAGAAAACGGAAATGCATCGCGCAGATGAAAATTTCCCTTTCAATAGTTTCCAAAATTACTGACAAAACAGGTGTATCTATTAGAAAAGTGCTAGCAATTGCACGGAAATCTTAGAAGACTTTGAACCGGTATATAAAAGGGACGAGAGTAAATGTATAGATAAAAGTAAAATTCACGATAATACTTTGCGTAAAGAGGAATTGAGAAACTAGAATGTCTCAAGAAATTTATTTTGATTGTAAAAAAGAAAAACCTTGTTTAAGACAAAAAAGAGAGACAAAATTTATAAACATCACTTTATGTACATTATATTTTAGTATTTGTATCCCTGTATATGAAAATTGAATGAATATTAATTACATTCTGTAGCAAGCAAAGATCTGCGAAGTAATTCAGACACACGATTAAAAACAATCAGAAAACTTCAAAGCCAGTACGTCTCTGCTAAAAATCATTATTTGGCGAAATCTGGTATATATCATTGACCCCATAAAACAGCTTTTTAGAGTCCGATTTTTTTAAAATTCTGAAAACGTTTTATTCCCGGTTTTGATATTCCGATATTCAGCTCCGTTACGAAAGTTTGTAAAGAGGAACTTCCAACCAAACACATTCTAAACGGTGCAACTAAAGCTCTCGAAATCTGACGACCTACTTCAAACTTCAGACCTGGACCTTTGAAATGAATGAATACTTATTATTATTATTATTATTATTATTATTATTATTATTATTATTGCTTTCTACACATTACAATCACAATTTTACAATGTTTCCTTGATCC
Organism: Metallyticus violacea; assembly: GCA_030762175.1. NCBI lineage: Eukaryota > Metazoa > Arthropoda > Insecta > Mantodea > Metallyticidae > Metallyticus > Metallyticus violacea. Next base: position 69,738,317 of record CM060842.1, read on the forward strand.
TTGAGTGCCTGTTAATTCACGACCCTATATAACTAACACTCCGGTTGGTGTGTACATGGATCCTACAATATTAAAGGGTTACTATGATAGGGTAAATAAAGTATTCCTTATACTCTTACTACAACACTCTTACTATGCATATTATCAAGTGAATTTTACAAATACTTTCCTAAAGAAGATCATCTTCCCATATTGTTACTTTATTATCTTCTTCCTTTATCTTGGTCACTTACCCTACATAATTTCCAAACTGATTACAAAATTCTTTACTTCTATGCATTCTAATATACAGTGCATGTTCTTGTCTATCTTGCCACACAGTGGACACAATTCTTTGTCAACTTCCTGCTCTTGCCCATGCCATACCCTCCCTTCCCATTTTGTCACAAAGCTCAATATATTTTTCCCTGCCTCACTCTTTCTTAAAACTCCTATAATACATCAGAGTACTCTTATCTCTTAAGCTACCAAATATTTCTTATTTTTCTATATCATCAATCCTTGCTTGTACTTTATTCCATGCGCCTTGCCCATTTGGTGGCTGTAAACTAACTAGCTCTCCCAACCCAATTTCTCTTACAATTTCCTCTAATCGACATAACCAACTACCAACCTATTTTCCTTTTTCTTGCGCCCCCAAGCAGTCTTTGAAATTGTGTACATACTGGTCCTTTGTTTAAAAAGCATAAATGAAATATTTCATTAATTATTTGTACATATTTAAGATGCACAAGAATTAGTAGTATTATTGCTAGTTAAACAATTTAAGCTTGTAACGAACACAACTCTGGAGGATTCGCTGGTGGGTCCGAGTCAACCCTCAAGTATAATAGGAATAATTATTACAAAAATTCAAAAAACTCCAGCTATACAAACACCCATATACAAATTAGCAAATGTAAGAAATAAAAAATTCAATTTATAAAAATAGAACACATTTTATAAGAGTAATATCTCATAATGAATGAATTTAGTGCCAAAAGACATTAATGTTGCAAATTACCTGATAAAATGTAGATTGACTGCGTTTGTGAGTACAAATCCGGATGTCCTGTATTCAATTCCCGGCTAGGTCAGGTAAAGCTGGATATAGATTTATATTGTGCTTTCCTGTATCATTTGCACAGTTCTTAGATTCGCATTTTGTTTTCCTCATGATCTAAAAAGTGTGCAAAAATTGATTATGAAATTTATGGTGTCCAGCTTTTGAAAAACCATCTATCTATCTATCTATCTATCTATCTATCTATCTATCTATCTATCTATCTATCTATCTATCTATCTATCTATCTATCTATCTATCTATCTATCTATCTATCTATCTATCTATCTATCTATCTATCTATCTATCTATCTATCTATCTATCTACCTATCTATCTATCTATCTATCTATCTATCTATCTATCTATCTATCTATCTATCTATCTATCTATCTATCCATCCATCCATCCATCCATCCATCCATCCATCCATCCATCCATCCATCCATCCATCCATCCATCCATCCATCCATCCATCCATCCATCCATCCATCCATCCATCCATCCATCCATCCATCCATCCATCCATCCATCCATCCATCCATCTAATCTGCCTGCCTGCCTGCCTGCCTATCTATCTAATCGAATCTAATCTAGATATATGTCTATATAGGCATAATTTATAAACCTTTCTAAATATTTACGCATCAATGTTAGATTTCAGAAAAAAAGACATAAAATCAAAGTTGCATTGGAAAAGGATATATCCTCAAAATAGTAGCTGCAAAATGCTCAGCAAGTTTTTATTCGGAGTATTGAAAGTTCTAAATAAGTTACTAGTATAATTAAAAATAAGAAAAAACACTTATAATTTTACAATAATTTAATGCCTACTCAAAAATAAGCATCTAATACTTTATAACTTCTTTAGGCTGAAATTGCTTGAAATAACTATATGAGGTAAACAAACATCTTCACAAGGGAATAGACGTTAAATATGTTATTGCCCCAAATATCTGTTAGGTCATCTTTGGATACGAGATATTTATTTCCTGTGTGGGCGCTAAATGACTTAATTCTGTTCAGAAACGTATCAAATCTCATCACCCCTTCTAAAGAGAGTGCTGATAACTTGCTATAGCACGGGCGAAATAAAGATCTACCATTGTCATCCGAAAACAAATTAACAATGAAAGAATAAAAATACTTCCACTTTCCGTGCACATAGAATTTTGTGTTTAAAAGGGGGCAGAAAGGGGCTTTACATAAATTTGTTGAACAAAGACAGAATAGTTACAAAAACTACTTGAAACCAAATGTGATGGATGCAGCTATTTATATTAATTATGCTTCGGGAAATTCTACAAATGTCGCGGTAAAAATACTTAAAATGTGCTCTCATGTAAGACGATACATTTGCTGTCGATTCCTAGATTGTGATATAGAAAATGTGTGGAATTGTTTTGAATCTATTGACCATTCTTCGCGTTTATTTAAAAATTTTAAAACAATACATTCAAGACAAGGTACCAGAATTGTGAAAGTGCGGTTTTCATTTTAAACATATTGTATTTATTTTGTGGTCTCCATTGTAAGTATATAGAGTTAAAGAGCGCTTATGTTTAACAAATAAAATTACGTTTTGAGATATAACCATAATATATCATATTAAAACAGCATAATGAAAAATAAGCATCATTTTATATTTATTTGTGCCAAATATTGAAATAATAATATGAAATATTACAGGGAAATGCCAATTTAAACTAAAAGTTAAAGAAGACGTGATGTTTGAGTCTACCCATTCCCACAGTTTTCCGGTTTCCTGATTTAGAAACTATAAATTAGAATTCAAGTTAAATTTAGTAAGACTGAATAAATAAACATTATGAATACTTGGTCAGAAATCAGTGATTGGTACGGAATTAGACAGACAAACAAACTTTTGGCAGTTAGTCGTGGTTATCAGATCAATTGATGTTACGAAGTTAATAAGATCTGATGCACTGTATACTATAATTTTTAAATTAACTTTTTAAAAAAGTAAAACTACAGTGTTAATGGTATAGGATTCTTGCTAGATATCACTTAGTTTACAGCTATTCTATCACTCTGTCCCCTCTTAGTTTCTTCGCCCAGCAGAGGATCGTATCTGCTTGTAAGCGCGTGGCTGTTCTATGGTGTATACTCACTGTTCACTAACAATATTGAGATAGCAGGACAAACGTGTTATTACCAGCAGTAGTAAGTAGTTTTGTTTGTAACGTTGGAAATAAGTGCAACATATTTACAGGAATTTTAAAGGGGAACGATAAAACAAAAAAACAAACAAACAAAATTGTCAGTTCTATTATCTACAGTATAACAAGGGGGGTGGGACTCATTCGAAATAAAATGCATAAGCTTTAAATGCTCGTTCTTATGTTTAAGGGTGGCGTTTCCTTAAATTGTTTTCGTCTCTTCTTCGTGAAGATGATTGTACTGGAGTTGGTGCCAAGCGAATGATCATTCGTTCTCCTTCTCTCAGGAAGAATGAAATGTATGTGCACGCCGTGTCTCCCTTTGCATTTTCCTTGCCGACTTGAAATTTGAAGCAACAAAAGTTTACACATTACGGAAAGCGGAGCAGAATCCCAGACAGCGTTTTGTTATTTTTCTTGCCTTTGCCACTCGTTGAAGTAGCGGTGATTTAGATGCGCAGTTTTATTTCGGTGGGAAAATGAGCTACGCGTTGAGCATGGCACAAGTTTCCTCAACTACTGTTGCAGACACCGACGTCACTAAATCGTATTTCTCTACATTTGCTTCCCTTGCATACACCTGAACTTGAGGTCATGTAAAAACCTTATAAATTATTTAAATAAGGTGCATCGCCTCATATTAGCATGGATGAATAAACTACAACACCCTCGGTGCTTGTTTTATTTTTAAAGAGTCCGTAACTAGATTTCTTTGAACACAATGATGAAAACTTCTCAACTTTCTGTTATCCTCGGTGATCAATTTAATTAAACTACAAATTAAACTAACTCCTATCCCTAACGAAGTAAACGAGCATAAAGAGAATATTGTCAACAATTTGCAAGCTTTTATTAGGTCGCGATAAAACCAAAACTGCTAAAGCGTTCCTAAACAAAACTTGTAAAAAAATCTGTCCTGTGAAAAATTCGAAGATATTTGTGCAGATTTCCTAAATTAAAGTTTAGAAATTCTTATCTTCTCTATGACTTCTAAACGAGCAATGTTTTCATCTATGTCTACTTTCTGGACGTCCTGTGTGCTCCTGGGATTTCAAGACTTCCTTGTCTAATTATGGACTTTTATTCGTAAATGAGAAGATTCTGACGTAACTCTCACTTTTCAAACATTTTTCTTGACTCAGGCTGTACTTATAATCGTAAAAAAATCATTGCATGAAAATGTTCTAATGTTACCTTCATATTAGGAAACGACAAGCATGACAATTTGCTACTACAAAATGGGTGCCGTCCGTTAACTTCCACTATAATTATTAATCAAGACACACACAAGAGTTTGATAAAAATATAAGACAGGCTTGAAACTTCACAGTCAACATAGTCGAGATAACGTTTTCGTTAGGTGCGGCGTGGTAGTCTGCCTCTCGTACTCACCATCGAGTGTTGAAACATTTACTGTAAATAAATATTCTAGTTAGATTAGTTCTACACAACAAGTTAATTATAACATCTTTAAAGGAGTTGTCTCCCTACTGTGCTAACAATTTTGGAACAGTAAAAGGTTGCTTGCCTTTTGTTCTCACTGTCAGAGTATCTCTAACGCTTCATGCACTCTTGTATTCTACAGCCAATGGCAGGCAGCGGTCAAATGAGAAGTTTATAGCGGACGAGAGGTTCTCTCTGCTCCCCATACCATCAGCTGCTCCATCTCCTTATTCTAGCACATGTAGCATGCTGAGATATAAGTGCGATTGGAAAATGGATAGTTACAGCTACTTTCTGTCGTCGATGTGCAGAACTCTAACGTTGGTCATGTAAATGATTTACATATCATCACTTGGAAAATTTGGAAGAATGATAGAGAAAAACCCCGGGAATCTAACCAACCTCACAGAACGTGATTTAAATTCATATTTGTCCGTTGTTATCCATTCTTCCAACTATTTTACGTACATGACCTATACGGGGGGAAGTAATTGCTACTTAACCTGCCTTAATGTGGTTTATACATAAAGTTACAATGAGGTTATTTGAGTTAGGGCCAGCATAGCGTGGCTGCAAATTGGGAGAAGCCAGTCGCCAAGGTCATTCAATGCATGTGCAGATATAGTTTGTAGCTAGTTGGAGGCTTTGTAAGCGAATGGTTGCACGTTATTCAGAACTTTCATTGTGTTTAAATTGATTGCTAACAATTCTTCGTTAGTTACGTTCACTACTGAATATAGTCTTGGAACAATTTATTATGTACTGTACATATATGAAAAGGGATTCCTGCAGAGAGGGGATATATAACTATTCTTTGATATCGACATAAATTCATCTTTTGTGCTCCATTTAGCAGACAATTGGATCGTGATCTAAACTGAGAGTAATTAGGCCAAGAATATCTTAAACTTGCTGTTGTGCTCATTTTAAGCTACATTCTTTAATATCAAAATTCTACTTTTTTGTTACATCTATCTCATCAGCAATATACTTAAACAAAAAAATAATAATCTGATAATACAAATAGTAATACAAATGAGATATACTAAAAGAGAAAATATATAGAAAAAAGTACTCAGAGTCAAAAGAGCAAAGGCTGCAACTAAAATAAATTGGAAGACAAAAGCTGAAAAAAGAAAATAAAGACGGAAAAAACAAGAATCAGAAAATTTAAAACAAAAAATAAAGAAGTTATAACGATTAAAGAGAGGAAAAAAACAATAAAAAGAGATATTAATCATAAGAGAAATGTAATAACACGCAGAAGCACAATGGAAAAGAACAACCGCAGAAAATACATTAGCAATGGTCAAGAGCAACTGGCCTTTTCTACGATACATGCACATGACACAACATTTAATAGCATATGCTGAAAGACAAGTCTTGACTGCTTTTTATAGGAAACTCTTTAGATTATCTGGTTGTGAGAAAATGCCGTGATCCTCACCCAGACATTTCCTCTTTAAGACATGAGATATCCAGAATGGATGTGTGTAATTGATAATCTGTGATTTACAAACTCCTTAATGTGCTCTTTGAAACCCTTATTACTAAGAGTCTTCAATTTCTTCTTTTACAACTGCCATATTTCATCACGATTCCCAATTTTCCCAATCCTTGCGCCTTCTTTGGCAATCTTCCGCATTGTTTTCCAATGTCGACATGAAATGCGCAATGAAAATTTAATGAGGTGGATGTCCCAATCTTCTTAGAGACTTAGAGGCCGCCGTGGTTCTTTCATCCCACACTAATAAAGCGCGCAGCAAAATTTAGCCGAAAATGTTATATACAGAGTTATTGTGTATAGTATGTATCAGAATGACGAGAAACTCAGCCCATTGTCTGTGTGCGCATCTTTTTGAATTTTCTAAGTATTTAATATCTGTCGTAGATGCAAATAGTTTCACACTATGCCAAAATACACTTAATTTTTAAACTATAAAAAAACACCAAACTTTAGTAGCTATTTTCCACACTATTCGTATACCTTGAGAAATTTAGTATTGTCGCGGTATATCCTACAGTAATATTTCACAATAATATAAAGATACAAATGTTATAACAATATTTGCTTCACACTACGTGGCACTTAAGTATTTTGTGTTAATTAAATAATTGTGCAAAATGTTTATATAGAAGTGTTCGTTTAAGGTAATATAATGTTCAAAGTCTTCCAAACCCAATTTCCAGAAAGCAACACTACAGTAGGGACAGCTTGCGTCCGCACTTTGATGTTGCTGCTTTTAAATTCGCTCCAAGTTGGGTTTACTTCTCAATTAATACACCTATGTCGCTGCTAAAGCCGCAGTTAACATGTGCATTTAACTAACAGCTGTTAAACGTAGAATTTATAGATTGATTAATTAATTAAAATATTAATAGTAAAGAAAAATGCTTTTTCTTTTCAAAATTGACATGAAATCCCAGCACTTGTCGTTGAGATAAAATGTAATTATGTAGACTACCATATTAAGTAGGTAAATCGGTTTTCGGTTTTGCTTGTTTATTGGTGATTTCTGAATGATGGCCAAGAGTTTGTATGCATTATTTCTCCTAAATCTCTACTGTATGTTTAGCTGAGAAAGTGTAACATTTGAGATTTACCGGAATACTAAAGTATTGGGTTAAGGAGCTGCCAAGCGCGACATAATTTAATAATTGCCGCAAATTATTGCACCAGTAATCTTAATTGAACTTTTCGCAGTAAAATTCATCAATCTTCCGTCTCCCAATACTTTCAGGGAATTCTAACCTGCTTAAATTAAGCTTAAATTTTGCGATACTTAGGTGCAAATTACGAAAAATATTGTTTAATATCATGTAACTAAAACTTAAAACTTAAAACAGAACTTTTTACCACGATTCTCTCTCAGAATTCAGATATTTGGTGTAAAAGTTGAAACATGAGCATAATTAATCATTTTTCCTAAAACAGTTGCCATAAAACTTGACTTTTGCGTAAAACACTTCGTTCTCTTACCTGGCAACAGTTACATTGTTAATATTATTTTATTTCCATGTAAATTATTATTTAAATATTTTTAAAAATGTTATTTCGAAAATATGCATATATTCCAAAAACTTTTTTTTCAGTAATTAATAATGTATTACTCGTATTTTTAGGCACGATTTTGTATTTTTATCTTTACTTAACAATGCGTTATCACTAGGCTGAAAAGAACACTTCCAACATGAGTATTGTAAGGCCTTGTCACAAAATATCAACATTTCAGAGAATGTTTTGAGCATTCTGGCTGTTCATAAATATTCACTACTGAACTGAATTATTAAAGCATTAGCAAAACAAAACAAAAAAACAAACAAATAAAATCATTATAAATTTAAGTGCAGCGCGCAACAGAAAAAATGGTGTGCCCTTGAGTCCAGATTTCCTCCAAACCAGGAAAAAAATAACAATAATTATAGGTAGACTGTGTTCCTAATGCTGGATTAAATATTTCTGTCAGATAGGCCTGTCTTTGGGCACTTGTTGAAAGACCAGTTTGCACAGAAATCCTGCAAAAAAACAGATAGGCAGAAACTAAGCTAACAGACTAAAATTGGCAAAGATGCATGTGACTGCAGAAAAATTATTCCAACATATTTTTGGAAGAGCTTGCAACTTAATTCTCTCTCTTGAGTAAATAAAAGTCATAGGTTAATTTTTTAGTTGTAATGTTAAAATGAATAAATTGAAGAATTGAATGTCTTTCCTGTAACATGTTGTCGCCATAATGACCAGATTGCATTTTGAAGGAAGGTTCACGTATCAAGGAAAAACTACAAAAAGTTTTCAAGCAGATCTCTTACCCACTCCTTGTGCTCTAGATATTCGAATAAAAGGTGTATTTTTATGCAGTGACAAGGAATGCTACCAAGCTCTTTGTTCATTTGGTTTATTTACAGACGCTCTTTAACATCTCAAATCATCAGCGTCCCATTCTATTCGGCCGACAAATTTTGTTCAGAGGCCGGGTTTGAACCCGTGATCTTGGATTTGGAAGGCAAGTATGGTTACCACTACCCACCAGGACCGACTACCAAGCCCTTTGGGAGAACAAAAGATTGTTCCAGTATGGCCTGGAACTATCGCCACCTGAACCATACTGAAAATATTTGACATTGTTAACCAGAAATTTGATAAAGAATTGCCCAGCAATGGAACTGATGATACCTGAAAGTTAACTCCGTTGCACATTTTCTTACGGTGCTACGTGAAAGATTACGAGACTGTGTACCCGCAGAGGTCGCTGAAAGATGTTTAACATCACACCAGGCCTGTTGCGACGGGTTCTATTGGTTATGATGGTTAGACTCGGTGAATGCATCTGCAGGCCGGGTGGCCACTTGAACACCTGTTACACTCATATAGCAGACACATGTAAAAATAATTCATCTCTTGTGACCGTCCAACATGACCCATCATCCTTTGAATTATAACTGCTCGGGAACCAAAGAGATTCACAATGATGGCAATACTAGCTCGTGCAAGTGAAGGTGATTTTACAGTCATCTCCTTCTATGAGAAATATGTGCAAAAGCATAGTACTGCTAATCAAAGTTAATAATTGCATATTCCATGTTTAATTAACACTGCTTACGCATATTTGTTCGTGAAAATAAGTGCATATCTTGAGCGTTAGTATATATTTCGACGTAAGGGCCAATATGTACTTTATTTGTCGCTAACACTGCTTTTTAGTTCTTTGAAAATTTTATTACATTTATTTAAGGACGCTCTTTAACGTTTTTTATCAATAACGTTCCATTCAATTCGGGGCGTAAAACAACCGATAAATTTTACTCAAGAGGCCTTTATTTCAAACTGGAAGTTCTTTTACGTGCCAAAAATCTACGACAAGGGACCAACGATGGCTTTTTTAGGACTTAAGATTTTAATGCCCTGAAAAAGCCATCGACCCTGGCAATTTATGAACGCGAAAATTTTGGCTTCCAAGGCAAATATGGCTAACACTAAACCAGCAAGACCTACTTTTTTGGTCTTTGGTAAAACATGCAAAATACAGCAGAACCATCTTTACCTATCTTGGTAAGATTGGCAATGTATGCAATGGTAGAAAATAGTACTCAGCAGTCTTTGTGTTTTCATTCAGTGGCAAGTAAGTTGAAGACAGTTTCCTCATAAAAATTCAGAATGATCCAAAAGTTCCTTTTCAAGAATGTGTAAAAGTTAGCCATGCTTAAGTAACGTTGGGAATTTTGTATTTTTTCAGCTATGCAAAACACAGGTACCCTTTAATGCTTATATTTATCAAAATTTCCTCTTTTTGTTTCCATTTTAGAATTATTTGGTAGCTTGAACTGTGCTTTAATAGTCCCTTAGGAAACACTTCTTAGCTTAAATGCCGCAGAAAGAAAAAATGATTGTAGAAGACAAAACCAATGAGGCAAAGGATTTTCACCAAGGGCTTGGTGAAGCATTCATTGCACCAAGTACATCATGGAAAGATTGTAAAACCCTGAATTAAATTAAATGTGAGGTAGGCAAGGTGAAGTTTTAAAACACAAAGTGGCGAACATCCTTGCAAAGAATGATGGTATGATGGAGCTAAGAGAAATCAGTAAAGTGCATGAAGGATATGACAGTGAGCTGGATGTTAATCCTGGGCTATTGTCAGATTGTAAGTTTTGTCTCCACACTTCTGACAAGTAGAAGTGACTTTTTTCTATGCATAAATTTGTTTTTAAGGACACGAGAAATAAGCTGGGTCATGAAAACGTGGAAAAAAGTATTCTGTCACAAAGTTTAATACATTCAGTTACTGGGAATAACTGAGAAATTACCAACATATGTATTTTGAATATTTCCTTCTACAAAATGATCCAATGGAATATGATGGTTTTTCAGAACCTTCTTGTGAACACCTCGTATGGAAACAAATAAAAGTGTTTTTGAAGGAACAAGTAGTATAATGCAAATTATTCATCTAAACTTACTTTTTAAAATCATATATGACCCAATGGAATATGACAGTTTCCAGAACGCTGCTATTTTTGGCGATTTTGTGTTACAATTACGGTATTAGTTGCCATGTAATCTTCTAAACATGCAATTTATTCTGTCCGCTTTATAACCAACAGCATCGATAATTGTACATGTGTTCGCTGTAACAAGATTTATTGAATCTAAGTCAATCTCCTGCGTTTAGAGAAGATTTGGGGTAGACTTTAACGTGCTAGAATGCTAGCAACACTGGAATTTCAAATAATAATGAAACTTAGTTTTGGTTGCGGCAGGATGGCGGCACAGATCGCACCGCTTGTGAAACAATGAACACTATGCAGTTCCTGTTACCTGGGTGCATAATTTCCCGATTTGTAGAGATTGCCTGGCCAACGCTATCCCCCTATCTCACGACTGCAGATTGCTTTTTATGGGAATACTTGAAAAGTAAAGGGTACTGCAACAGTCCGGACCATCATGCAGTTAAAAGAAAACATAACTCGTGAAATTAGGTACATTGATCAAATTTTATTGTAGCGAGTTCCGGAGTCAATTGCACGAATGCTGTCATGATTTTTAAAAATAAGTTCAGATTAATAATTTGCATTGTGCTACTTATTCCTTGAAAAATAATTTTTATTTAAATCTATATGAGTGTCCCATAAGAAGGTTCTGAAAATCATCATTTCCATTGGGTCCTCCTGTACTGCATTTACTCACTTTTTCTCATCGGATCTGATAGAGTAAATAGGTTTAGGGTTAGATTTTGATGTATTTTATTTAAGAACGCTCTTTAACGTTTTGGTCATTAACTCGCATTCTATTCAGGGCGTGAAACTGCCGATGAGAGACCTCGTTATTTCAGGCTTGAGGTTCTTTCACTTATCGTATTTGCATAGATGTTTTAGAATTTTAGTCATATATTTCTGAACACTAGCCATATGTCATCAAGAATGTATTTGTACTTATGAACTACTTGAACGTCTGCAGAGAATAATACGTCATTCAATACCTCCTGTGTATCATTTCATATTAGTATGGTAATCATATAAAAATATAAAACACGTGTGTTTGTGATTTAATTGAAGCATACAGTAAAGGTTTGTACATTTAAAGCTTCATAGATAGCTCTTTTCCTGTAGTTTGTGTAACTAACTAGCAGTTTTTGTGTATTTCTTTCTTTATTAGTTAGAATTGGAATCTCGCGCGTAAATTCAGCGCCAGTACCACTGCGTTAGTAGAACAAGTTCTAAAGGGAAATCATAACCATCTATTAGGTCAAACTACATATGACGCAGCGGACAATTTTTACGACATAATCTGTAGAATTCTGGAATCGCACTACATCCCCATGCGCAAGATGAGCTGAATAATCCGATGACACAAGTATGAGTACCTATGAAGAACGCTGAGAACTAACAAATTGTCAAGTGTTTGACCTAAGTATCTTGTTCGTGTATGCGCGTTTTATTACTCAATTTAAGGGAATTTGTATTTTTAAATTCATTATATATACAGTATAAATTAAAAGAGCTACAATAGTATATTGATATGTACGAAATACTGGGAACTCAAAAATGAATTTACTGATTTTTTCTTCTACTGGTTTAAGCGGAAGTGGTGCTTTGTCTCCAATTTTAAATTGAACATCCAATATATATATATATATATACATACATACATATTCAATACTTTTCATAAAGAACCCACAGTAGATACTTCAGTACAATACGCTCCTTCTCCCTTTAAAGAAGAAAAAACTTGCTGACTTGGTAATGGCCATCGTGGGGATCATCCAAATCAACAACAAACTTCCATGACAAGGCCGGAAACTGATACGGAAATAAATTAACTTTCTTTTGACATAACAGAAAAAAGTCTAAATTTCATGCTCGTACTGGTAATTCTCATATGCTTTACAGTTGGTCATAGAAATCAATTAAGACAGTGTGGTGCAAAAGGCGTCCCCCGAACTCTTGTCTCTGGCCCTCCAAATGAGTAATTTGTTACATTCCCTTAAAACTTGAAAACAAGTTTATAATTAAATCTACTGCCCACGTACTAAGTTGCAGTACAAGAAACAGAAAGGTTAGTTTTAGATCAAACCCTTTTCTTCGTCCTTTAGACTGCGTTGTTTCCATTGGCCCTCGATACGTTGTTGAGAAAGAGGACAGAAAAGCTGTTGAACCACACTTACTTAAGGAATGGACTGCACCACTTCCATTAATCAATATTCCAAATCTTTTGAGTTTTATTGACTTTAAATAGTCTGTTCAAAACAAGTCTAAAGATGAAAAATATGGTACATTCGTCTGACCTTTCCCTAATCCATCGTGTGGAACATTCTGTTCATAGTGGACTGGTGCTACGTCTTTATAGGAAAAAATGTCATCTGCGGATTGCCCTCGATTGAATGGATATGGAAGCATAGTTGAATAGTGAGTATTATATGATTGCAGCACCTATATAGTGAAGTGATACGCTTATTTTTTCTGTAATGATGGAATATATGAATATACAGAAAGTGGGGTGATGCATGGATGACATATTCGCTACATTTAATCACCTTGTCTGTTCGAGCAGTGACCCAGCGCCTCACAAGATTATGGATACCCTGAGCGAAGAACGTCCGGGGTTGACTGCGGAACCAATCTAGAGGAAGGAACGGCTGATCATCTTCTACCCTGTACAGCACTTCAGAGTGAATCAAGAGAAGACTGTTTAGAAGAACGAGCACGGATGTACTGGGTGGCACGAGACAAATGGCTAACTAGTCAAGAACAGACGTTGGCTGAAGAAGAAGATGAAGAAGAAGAAGGAACCAGTCTTCAAAGAAACGGGCTTCCCTGTGCTTGGTACCAGCAGATCCTCCATGCAAGCATCCATTTTTTGCTCCTCAGAAATATGTTTGGGGACGCACTGAGCGTAAACCTTATGTGACCCAACCGTCGATGGAGTATGGTGTAAGCAGTTCCCTTGATCATTGACAATGTTCCTGCATTCTCTCGTATTCGACGATTTTCCCTTACAATGCTGGTTATGGCTGCAATTGATTACTCGGTAATAGTTAAGTGAGCTTGACCAGGTCTGGTTAGGTGCTCTGTTCGCACACGTCCGTCACGAATCATCTGGACACCGGGCTGTGTGACAGACACGCATTCCCATATACATTGTTCGTAACGACGATAAATTTGTCTTCACTAACACTTTTCTCCCTTCAAAAATTGAATTGCTGTTCACTGGGTTCGCTTGGACGAACCCGTTGTCAACATATTCAGTTACTTCTACAGATGTAAACAACACACTGCGCCATCTGACCTCACCAGTCACTTTGCTTTCTTACTTACAACGTCACCTACCATAGCAAAGGCAAAGTTCTGTGTAGTTCAGCTATGACGCTGTGACAAAAGACTTCGCTTCATTTGAGCGCTGCGTTCAATGTTTTTCTGAAAAATAAAGAACCTATGATATTATTCCTAACAAAACCAACCTCCGTCCATTTGGATTTACGTTTAATTAATCGGCATTTGTGTCCGTTGACAAACCCTCTCGATTTTTTTTTTTTTTTGAGTAGTGTTTAACGTCCGTTTTTACAACTGAGGCACCACAGGCGGTGGACACTGATGATACATGAATTGAAATGATATATTGGGAAAGGATATTTTTTTTTAAGGAAGGAAGCGTTCCAGGCCTAAGTTTAGGTACCTCCCCGGCATTTGCCAGTTATGAAGACTGAGGAAAACCTGGAAAAAACCCCAGTCAGGGAGGACGGTCCTGGCGGGATTCGAACCGCAGACCTCCCGCTCACGAGTCCGTGCCTTAACGATCTCGGCCACCCTTGGCGGTCAACCCTCTCGATGAGAATGCACCTTCATCTGAGAATAGAATTTGTCCAAGAAAAGCTTAATCGTTATATATGCGCTGCATCATTAAGTGCATTCTTCTATCTGGGTCGTTCTCTGAAAAGTCCAGTAAAAGTTGAATTTTATAAGAATGTAGCTTAGTGCTTTTAAGAATTTTTATCTGTAACTTTGGCTTATATTTATTCCCAACGTCTGTATTCACATCCTATGCCTTTTCGGATCACTTAAACTTAGTAACTTCTTTAAGCTTCAAGTTCAAGTTAATTTTCCTGGTAACCGTGTCGCTGTTTTCATACCAAACATTTATTAATTTAGAATTATTTTTCTTTCGCTCAATATTGAATATCAAAATTACTTGCACATTAGATGCTATATTTAACCACATGAATAATTTTATGTGTCAATAAGCATTTTTCATGACTATAAACATAAATTAATCTATTTTTGTTATTGCTGATAAAACATACTAATAAAATAATGTTATTATTTGGTATAAACTTTCTTTTCTTAGAGCCGGTTGTATAAAAGTTGATAACTGGAGATTACTTTTAACTGTAATTTAAAAAGTAACAAGAGGTTAGTGATCATTTCTGTTGCATAAAAATAATCTCAGACTACGTAATCTCGAGTTTGCAATTACCGTCAAACCTATGGCAACATTGCGAAATAATAAAGAAATTCTTGTTTAGAGCGAGTTGATGTTTAACCAGAGAAAAGCAATGATTATTCAATTTTTCTGCCTTGTCTTCAAACATGAGTAAGAAAAAGTCAAAGCGAATGCGAACGGCAAAATTTAGTAAACATGAGAAGAATATCATCCTTAATCTTGTGCTACAATTTTAGGACATAAATTGGAAAAAAAGCAGATTATCAAATAAAGATAGAGGACTTATATGGGGAAATTGCAAAAGAGTATAATTCCATTCTTAAGACTTCTGCATTAATATGTTTGTGCAGTGTACCTAAAACTCCAGGAAAGTTGCGAATGTTATAGAAGTCCATCCCTTCATCACCCTCTTCGGTTGGTATTTTAATGAACTGAGGTCTCAGAGCTGCAGTTGCTCTAGTAACTTTATGAATGGTTCTATCCACTATTGCTTTCTGAACTTTAATATATCTCCAATGACTATTTGGTAGATCCCTGTCGCATAGAACCTTAAAGTTAGGTATCATTTACATCGGATTCAAAGAATGATTTCACTTAGTTTGTGATTGTAATCGGGGGTGCATCTGTTCCAGTTCTTTGACATCTTTTGCTAAGCTAAATCGCATTTTGAATTATTTTTCATTCAGTTCTAGAAATGAATTTTTTCTCTCGTAAAATACACGAGGATCACAGTGAAATTCACTATCACATAAAATGCGGGAATAATCAGAAATGTACAACGTACCTCTCGTAAGGTTAGCCTAGCATAACCTATAATTAATTGAATGCAACTCTTTTGTTGTTGTTATTATTATGCGGAAATAAGAAGTGAAACATTGAGGAAACTTTATCTACACGAAATTAAATTAAATGTTACTCAGAAGTTTATTTATAAATGAAGTTATGTTTCTATATTCTGGGAAATGTTTTGTTTAACAATTACTAAACTCTAGTTAGTGCTTTAACTTGTGAAATTTCGTGAGTTAGACTTAATTGGAGGTTAAGACGAAATAATCTTAGATTAATGTTTATACAATCAAATTTTCCAAGTTAAAGAATAACTGATGGTTAGTTTTATGCTGTAAACTAGGACAAACTTTTTATGCAACCAGCCCCAAGTGTAGTAACTCTAATTTGTACAGAAATATTTAATTTGAGTACTTTCTGAAAAAAATTCATAATGAACATTATTTAAAAATAAAATTGGGGCGTTTCGTTTAAAGTTGGATGCAGAATAAATCGGTTATATAATTTATGAGTTGACCCCCCTCCCCCACATAGCGAATGTGTCAATGAACCACATGCTTTTAAGTTTTTACATGTTGAGGGACTTTTAACTAACTCAAGTTTCATGAAAGTGACCATAATTAGGCTATTCACGATGGTCCTTCCGTTATGTAGCACAGAAAACACGTGCTTGCTTAGAAAGGCTAATGTTTCTACTCCATTGCATTACAATGAGCTAAATATGAATTATGAATAAAACCACAAATTAGTGCCACGCCTGGTAGCAGATTACTCTATGGTTTCTGCTTCAGCACTTACACGCTGAAAGGCTTTTTTCTGCGTTGAGAGCAAATCCGACCTTAGCAGAGTGCAAGAAAATAAAAACTAATCCTGAAAATATGGCCACCTTTCAGGGCGTTTGTCGTGATTTATCATTTCCGAGATTCTTGCTCGGAGCCCCAACTTAAAAATAAACGCTATTCTGGATATATGAGGTAGCAACGGGGAAGACAAAAGACAATCAGCTCCGGACTCTTGAATCCCTCTTGACCTCGTTTCCTCCCCTTCTTCAAAACGAACAACGAAGTGCCTGCTCACATGTAGCGGGGAAAAGGTCTTACAAATGTGTTATAGGAAAGGCTCTGAAATAGTCAAGAGTTTTAAGTGACAAAGTAAAGATCATTCATTTTGTGACGAATGGGTTTCATTTTTATGTTGCAAACAGTAAGTAAATAATCTCTAAAATAATGCTTGAGGAAGCTACAGTTTAAGATAACTACATAAATTAGAGAGGCTGTTTTAATAGAATAAGCGGAAATATTGACTGAGAATTAAGTACGGAAGAAAACATGCGTACTGTGTTAACGATTATTAACAATATAATTTCATTTAGTATCACCCTTTGAGGATTATCTTGTTGAAATATAATACAAATAATAATAAATGATGTAACTTTGCTTGTCTGTTTACATAAGTTGCGTTTGTAGAATCGAAGACTTCTGTGAGGGAAGCAGGCCCGAATCTACTTTTCATGCTGGTTCTGGCAGTTCAGCATCTTCCTTTGTGGACATCCAAAAATCTTCCTTGGTTTTCAATTTCTTTGCAGATATTGAATTGAGGATTTTGTCGGTGGCTCACAAACATAATCGTCCTTCACCGGTATATACAGCACATGGGCTAGACAGTAGCATGTCATTCATTTCGTTCCGTAAGCTTGCAAACAGGTCCATGTCAAATTTCATTGAACTAGTTCCTTTGTGTAATACCGCCTACCGAGATACCGCAAGGATGTTATTAAACAAAGTTCATGCTGTGATGTCCGAGACTTACAACTTGGTGATGTCCTTCTGTTTAATGTGGTGCTACAATTTCCCTACTCAACCTCGATGACTAAGACGAGAAGGGCTGTTATATTGGGATAATAGGCGTCACTTCGGAGAATTGAGCTAGGTCAATTCCTCCAGGAAAGACGAGAAGGTGATTCCAGACGAATGCTGAATAACTCAACCAACACTGTTAAAAGTATAAATATTTATTAAAGGGTTTTCTTATACAGTAGAACGTGGATCCTGTAAGCACCAAGGCTTCTCTCCTGTCTCTGAATAAATTCAGGGACCATTGATACAATGGTAATGCCCAAGGAGGGGTAATGATCATCCAGTCTAGACATAAGAGTTATTGTTAAACATTCCCCACCACCATGAGGACAACAATCACCAGGTTCTGACATCACAAATTCTGATAGGTTCATGGTTTGGGTTTGTTAAGTTTAAAACTAAACAATACTCATCAACACAATAATTCTGTCTATCTATAACATGCACACGGAGACACAATATTTTAAGTGGAAAATAAGGTTGATTTTTATTTATACAAGTGTTTTTCTGAGGACGCTTTCAGGTCACGTCACCTCTGGGATGCACAGTGTGGCAAGGCAAGTCACCCCCAATATTTATTACGTCTACGTCTTATTATGTTTGGGTTTATACAGTATGTTTCACTAACTAGGATATACAGCGTGCTCTTACACAGTATCATGTTCCTATTATATCTTGTCAACGTTACGATTCCTTATAATACCACGCTTTCGTTACAAGGCCGACTCTTCATTACCAAATTTCATTGAATTAATTATATTGGTTTGAAAGATATAATTCAAAATCAAGGACCCAGAGCGATGGAAACGTCTATATAATACAGAGCCTTCATTTGGACGCATGGTCAACTTAACGGGGATTTACTGGACTCTTTCTAACCGGTTCTGTTCCCCCTTTCAGTTTCTCGCCTCTCCGTGTGCCGGCTAATCAGTTCACAGTCTCTGTTCTGTACAGAAATCGAACGTTGTGAGACCCCGTTTTTCAGTGCTATAGTGTGTTAGTGCTATTATAATGCAAAAAGTCTATATACTGTATACTTTAGTAGATTTCCTGCTGTTCGTGCGCCTCATAGAGAAACGGTTCGTAATCTTGTGAATAGATTTAGGAAACTGGATCTGTTCTTGAAAGAAGCCGAAAGTGAAATGCTTTGTCATATATAGGAAAAACTCGATGACATCGAAGAAAAGTTAGAACGAAGTCCAACAGAAATTTTGGCTAACTTCGGTTAGGAATGCCACTAAACTTTTAAACTTAAAACCGAATAAAATAGCTATAGTTCAAGAATTGCAACAGCGTAATGCCAATGTGAATAGCGTTGATTTTTGCAATTGGTGTTGGATAATATTAATGTTCGCTTATTGATCCGCGTATATTTCTATTTATTTATTTTTTAAACTAATGAAGCATGTTGTTATTTGCATCACCATGTAGCGACACAAAGTAATAGATATTGGTGTGCTGGGAATGCTTATAGAAATCGATGTGCTTGAATTTAAGGGGCTAAGAATATCCGACTCCGCCGGCAAGCGGCATGCTTCCCGGAGCCAAGTAAATCCCCCGTTAAGCCGACCACGCGTCCAAACAAGGCTCTATGTAAGTGTAAAGTTATACTACAACCGTACCATACAGTGGTGAATTGCTTTATTGAAGTGTTTTTGTCATTCTACATCGGTACGAAGTAATTTCTATACAGTCTACTTTAAGTTTTTCGCTAGCGGATTAGCTGGGGTGAAAAAACATTTATAGTTGAGATAAATATAATTGCCAATAATGTTTAATTTTTTCTCCCGGGAAAATAACGTTCACATTTCTCTTATGGTTGAGAAACGTTTGCTTATGAATGTTAATTTCATTTTTTTTTTTTTTTTTTCATTTTCCTTTTGGCTCATATTAATAAGTTTTTGAATCAACTGTGATTTCAATTTGAACAAAAAAGTTTTTCGCACTTTTCATGGTTTTATAATCCAAATGAGGAATAATTACAAGACACAATGATAAAATATTGATTAGCATTCTTTTTACTTTCGCTTTCTTTCTTAAGCGCTTCATTTTCCACAATTTAGCTTTTTTTTTAATCAATAATTTTAACCGAAGTTCATTATTTCGAAGAGGGATTAAGGGGGTTAAAAACACATGCTCCTTGGCCTTGTACACTCTCTAAATCGTTTTGTATAAAGAGGTGCGCGCGATGTGGAGACAGCATTTGCATGTTTAGGTTTAAGTTTTAAATGACACACAGTGGTTGATCGTTCAGTTACTATTTGTATTGTGCACATCTGCGCACAGTCGTGGCAACATCAATTGAATGTTATGTAAATGTCATTATTTTATTGTATTCTTCTGAATTATTAAATAAAAATATGTGGCTTTTACTTCATCTACTGAATGGTTAGGTAAACGCACGAATATTTTTATTTTATTTCATTAATAGTTTAACTAAAATGTATTTTACTAATTTGTTGTTTACTTTAAGTAGTGTAAGAAAATATTTAATGACAAAACATTGTTTCATTCTTTCATTTAAAGTAAAAAGAAATATGTGTTCCTTTTTTAGGTACTTCCGTTAAATGTTAAAACGTTTGCTGCAAATACAGGAAGGAACTGTCTTAATAAGTAAATGCCAGTATCAAACATTAATACCATTCCTACAAGGTAACGGTGTCGTTTCCCAGCATTCAATGCGCAACAAAAGGTACTGTGGGACAACGTTCACTTTCCCCTCCCATCCTTAACACCCATCTGCACATCATTCAAGAGTAACTACAAGAAGAAAGCGTGGTTGTCGGACATATTGTTTCTTTTCTAAAAAAAAGTTTTCTATAAGTCTATGAAAGATAGAAGAAAAGTGTTCGTAACCTTTTTCATTGTTCTGGTCGACATCTCTTTCTGACTCAAATGATGACATCTATTGTCACTAGGATATTTTGACATGCATATGTAATTTCGAATTGGGCAGCTAAGCTGTTATTTTAACTTTAACCTTTAAGATTTACGATGTAGAGCTTATTTCACATGTGTTGCTCGTTAGTTCATGCTTCATTGCGATTGAAGAGCATAGTTAATTTTTTCTTTGAAACAGTTTGAAGAACTATAAGAAGTGTATTGTCAACATTATGTATCGTCTCATTAATTAATAAAGTTTTAAGTGTACTTTAATTCATTAAGATTTCTATTCCTGCTCCTAGTGACTATCGTTTTGTGTTTTATTACTCTGAATAGCCAGTGGTTCATGCCTTTCCTCCGCTGTGTAGGTAATCGTTCACGGTACGTGTTTATGATCCAGGATGAGTTCGCGCTGTTTAATGTACGGACCTGAGTCTCGTAAAACGTGTTTCCGTGCTACACTTTTTATAGCAATGAGTATAGTGTCTGTTGCACGTCCCTTCGGTTTTCACATTTATTACGGCGCGTTAAACACATTTATAGCCTCAAGTTGTCTTTTTCACTCTGAGAAGTCGAAAAAAAAAACTATATGTATAACTATACTTTTCATAAATTAGAATAAAAGCAAGAAAGTGAAATAAAGTTTAATATAATCCTGTGATTTTATCATAAATAACTTAGTAAGTAAGCTTTGTTGTTCTGTGTGCGGAACAATGAAACACATTTAAATGTGGGGCGTTCTGACAAAGTTTCCCCGCCCCCAACATAGTCACCTAGTAAATCAATACATTATTGCAACTTTTAATACCCTCAGTAAAATAAGATTTGTCCAATCGTGGGAAAAAAAGTCTACCTCAGTTTCAACCTCGTCATTTAATGTGAATCTTCGCATATTGTGCTAAGAAATGTATCTTTAAAATACATAATCAAAAAATCAACACTCTGCTAAACAGGCGTTTCTTGCTATGTCCTTAAACTTGGTTCATTTCACTGAAGGGAGGAAGGCTTATTTTATAGTTCCGTTTTATTTTCCATTAAAAATAAAACTTTAAAGTTCATTACTGTAGCTACTGAAGATACTGGAACATTTCTGCAGTATTTAAAATTGCTTCTCTAATATTGGTATAAATATAAACGAAAAAACTTGTACTACGGGAAGGCATAGTCGTCGTATAGCAAAGTGATTTGAAAAGACTTAAGGGTTCTCCATACTTAAGGATAGATTTTGGTCTACATACTGCAATGAATAATTCAAACATGCTGATGAAATGCTAAGTCATGAGCCAATCTTATTCCAAATCCATATTAGTTGTAGGACCCTGCTGTCAATACCAAGAACTTCACTATGAGCTAATACCTTTTTCAGCTCAACCAGACACACTAAGGTATTGCTCGGCAGTCCTTTACAGTCAAGTTTTTGATGCTAACCTTTACTTTCCCTAGCCTCTATTGTTCCTACATAGTTCTGACAACTGCGATACCTATTATAAGATGAACACCTTGAACAAACAGGCTAAAAGCGTTTAATGCTCAAGATTTATTGGAGCCCTGTACACAGGTGTCGCCACTTGCCGTTAAGCTTATTCCAATGTTCCTACGACAACCACAATACTCGAAGAGTTAATTAGCGCTGCGACTGTCACTTTCTGTGGTAATATCTTCGCTAACTTCAGACATGATTATTGGCGAGAGAGAGAGAGAGGGAGAAAGTGCTAAAAACAAAATAATGTGACTTCTGTAGCTTTATTATTTATGTCTTAATTAGATCGTTAGGGACAAGAGTTGAGGGGAGATTCCAAAACTTCTCATTTTCACCTTTAAGACAGTTTTTGCATTTTCTTCCCTAACGTTCAGCTCATATAACGTACTTACGGTGCTTCTACAGTGTGTCCGAAAAGTTACCTTGTACTTAAAGCACCAAATAATCGTAGAAAGAATTTTGAATTGTAATTACTGCATCATGTGAAAGTGTCTTGTGTGCCTGGTAGTCCGTCGTTCCCACATGTTGCGCGCGCAGCTGTCACGTGACATCTCAAACTTCCAGTATATGTCATAGTACCGGATGTTTATAAGGGAATTAAGATGTAGAGGATTTGAAGGTTAAATGTGAGCTTGAGGAATTTATTCGTGTTCATAACAGGAAAGTGTATGGCCTAATCTCTTAAAGTTTATTAATTTCGTCTTTTACTATAAATTATATGACATGTGACGTATTCCACAGAATATGAGGATTGAGGATAGTACGTAAACCTGTAAGCACCATGCGAAATTAAGCCCTACTGTGTCTTAAGCTCCATATACCAGCCGATTATTGGCATCTCTAGGACTGTGTGCCGAAGTCGGGTTTACAAGCAAGTTAAGAATTACACAAGAGATACTTGAAGCCGAATATTGACATGGTCTTCGCTGAAGTGAACATGATAAAAAGATAGAAAGTGAGGAGTGTTGTCAGAATAAAATATGAAAATGAACTTTGTTCATTACATATTCCTATCCGCAATACCAACATTGGAGCTTCCTCTACACTAATGTAATCAACTGAGCTACCGACATGCTTAGTTCTAAGAAAACATTTACAGTTTGACTGTACAAATAGAATCTTGTGCTTGTCGCCATGTTTCACCAAGAAGCAGAACTAATACGGACGAAAGAATACGCCACGGGTGACCGATGTCGTTAAGGCGCGGACTCGTGAGCGGGAGGTCTGCGGTTCGATTCCCACTAGGACCGTCCTCCCTGACAGAGGGTTTTTTTCCAGGTTTTCCTCATTCCTCATAAATGCCAAAGTCGGGGAGGTTCCCTACAATTTAGACCTGGAACGCTGCCTTCCTTAAAAAAAAAAATCCTTTCCCAAGATTATCGTTTCATCTCATATATTATCAATGTCTACCGCCTGTGGTGCCTCAGTAATAAAAAGGACGTTAAAACCATTAAAAAAATAAAAACGAAACAATTAATATAATTATCAAAACACATAAGCGAGTAGTTCCTGAGTAGGAAAAAAGTAATTAATATCGGATATCTTTGTCAAGAGCTGGTATGTAATAAATAATATTTTTACTACATAAATGCAAAAAACAAACAATGTTTTTCCCAGAGGAAACATTTGGCAAAAAATATGACCTAAACTAAGCATTCATCTTGAACAAATGGCATTTGAACCAGAGTTCTTCATCTTTTAACTGGCTTATTTCGACTTGTAAAATACGAAAGGTTTCCTATGATATTAAACAACAGCACACGTTGTCGATTTAAATTAAATAAAATAGATATACGTATAATTCTTATAATCACAAACCTAACTTCTATGTATGGATCTAATGTAAAGCATTCATTATATTCTTTTACGGCTTTTTCCCCATCAAATTTCTAAACTGTACTTGCTGAAATTATTTAAGCAATATATTTACGGTGAAACGTTACTCTCTCTAAACGTGTAATGCACGTTAATGCACTCAACGCAAGAGAGTGCCCAGTGACGTTTGAAGATAGTGTGTTTTTATTGTAACATCGATAATTTCGCAGAAATGGGGAAAGACTTAGAAGTTAAACGTTTGTGTAACGTATAATCTTTTGTCGAATTATAATTTGTCACTCAAATAAAAGTTTTTTCAAATCTATTATTTAGCACGGCTCTATAATTGAATAACACAAATTCGAAACCCTCCGATTGATACACAAATCAGATTCAACTTTGAAAGTATACTGGAAGGGGGAAAAAAACAAAAGGATATGACCGGAAAGCAATATGAAAGAAGAATTATTTACAATGTATTCTATTTTATTGAACAATAATAGTAACATAGAATGCATACGTTACATGAATTTCAGCACTGAGAATTAAAAATTGTGTAAAACGTAATTCAGCTATGTATCATTTTAATAAATATGATTCTTTGTAACAATGACACAATAAATATACAATGATTGATCAAACAATTAACAAAAAGTATACGAACTCAATTATTTCGTCAAATATCCACTTAGGAAATGAATAAAGTGCTTTTAATATTTTCCATAAACTACAATTAATTCAACACACTAACTTTAAAATACACGTCCCCTTCCAATTTTTTTTTTTCATCGGTCCTGGTGGTGTGGTGGTAACCATACTTGCCTTCTATTCCCAAGGTCGCGGGTTCAAACTCGGCCAGGATCGATGGATTTTTTCGGGCGTAAAAATCCTAAGTATGGCTTCCTTCGGAAGGGAAGTAAAACCGTGGGTCTCGTGTCGTACATTTACGGCACGATAAAGAACCTCAAGCCTGAAAGAAGAGGCCTCTGAGCAGAATTTGTTGGCAGTTTCATGCCCTGAGTAGAATGGGACGCTGATGACCTGTGATATTAAAGAGCGTCCGCAAATAAATCAAATAAAAAAAACAAAACTTCCAGTTTAACAAATTACAATAGGAAATAATCAAGCCACCATACTCCAATATACTATTTATAACGTTACAACCTAATATATTAAAATATCATTTTACTTGGATCTACCTGTTGTAGAAGGCTCCGGGACTAACAATTTGGAACAAAACCGAAAGTACCTACTCAGCCTGTTACTCCGAAGCTAACTCAATAAGGGACAGTGAGCACGCCAATCGCGATGGTTACGTCCCGCCAGAATATTCGTCGGTCCTGGTGGTGTAGTCGTTACCATACTTGCTTCCTACACCCAAGATCGCGGATTCGAACCCGGCCCGGACCGATGGATTTTTTCGGGCGTAAAAATACTAAGTATGGCTTCCTTCGGAAGGGAAGTAAAGCCGTGGGTCCCGTGTCGTACATTTACGGCACGAAAAAGAACCTCAAGCCTGAAAGAGAGGCCTCTGAGCAAAATTTGTCGGCCGTTTCGCGCCCTGAGTTGAATGGGACGCTGATGATCTGAGATGTTACAGAGCGTCCAGAAATAAATCAGTCAAAAAAAAAAGTCCAGAATATTCGATAGGCTTGGCAGCCAATAGCAAAATAAGTGATCGTCGGCAAGCTGTCCTGAGGTGACCAATAGAAAAGATGGGGAATAAAAGGCATTGGGAGACAGAGGAATTGCGTGAAAAAACTGCGTAAAAAGTCACAGGACATTTAAACGTAATAGTAAATTCTTGCAACAAAGTATAAGTACAAAACATTGCTTTAAAACGTGTGTGTTATCTTACTGTTGGCAGCATTTAGAAAGAAGATCTCTTGCTATGAAAAAGCATTAATATTTTTATTAGAAAACATACTGCACTTCTGTTTTTATCTTCTAGTTATTTTAATTTTGTCACGCACATCCTTTCGCAGATAGCTAATATTTTCTAACAATTTGAACTCTTTTCTTTCTTTTTTTGATAAAAAGAATATTTAAAACCATTCTTAGGTCAATTTGAGCATTTTAGGGCAGTACAATAAATGAGTAAGCTAAAGAGGAATATGGTATATGAGCTTAACATTAAACATATTTTACATATTATTTATTCAATACTCATGAACAACGTACTCGTTCTGGCACCATGTCATACAACTGCTGCGGTAACAGTAGATTTGCTATCTTTATGGATCAATTTTACAATACACACTTTCCATTTATAACGTGTGGGTTTTAGCTTTCTACCAAAAAGATGTCAAGCGTGAACGGGTTCAATGTTTGACGTCTGTCAGAGTCGTTTACGAGCAATGTGACGCCTGGGGCTGAATGCAGAAATAGCCACACTCTTGTGATTCAAGTAGGAGCAGCATGATGGCATGTTATATGCGACAGCCCTTCTCTGAAGCAGAGAATTATTAATGACGAAATTGAGAATCAAATGATATAAACATCTTAGTAACGATGTATTAACATGATTATGGAGCACTGTTTGACAGTCCGTTGCTCGACAAAGTGAATATTGTAGAATTTCCAAGTTTTGTGCTTCCATAGCACCTTCTGACGGCAACAATCTGTTTCCTATAAAGGAAAAGACAGGCATGCTTCGGAGTTCAACGGTTATAAAATCGGGAACAAGTGCAGTCTTTCCGAGAAGTTCCTATCTTCAGGAGGGGGAAATCATGGACACATATTCTGTCTTAATGTAAAGGTACGGAAGAATGGGAGGAAAAGTATCTACCACACTCCTTTACAGGATCGAACAGAGGGAGGTAGCCATTCTGGGCTTTGCCGGCGGTAAGGAAGGAGAAGAAAGATCTTGTAGACCTATATTGCGCACAAGTATGGATCGTCAAAAACTGCGCATACATGAAATGTTTGTATCTGTAGCACATGTGAACATGCGCACACTTAAAACTTTTATATTTAAGTTCGCTGGAATAAAAAATTACATTTTCCCTTCACACTTTCAGATTTCTAGGCTTAGGACTAGTAAAATAATAATACCAGAACATACCTCTAATATGTTTTGATATTACTCGGACAGTTTCAAAAGCTTCTTTATTATTTTAAAATAAAAAATTTAAAATTAAAATTAATTTTGGGTCACTGAACAGTATATTACCGTTTACTGTACTGGTAAGCAGCCCGTTTAAGAAAATTAAAGCGGGTTATTTGTTCCAGTGGATATTGTTGGATAATTTCAGTTAGATACTTATATCTATTAAGTTATCTATGATTTTGTTTTTATTTTCTTTCTTGCTGGTTTTTTACGTTGACTGTTAAGTATACCTCTGCTTGCATACTTTTAAAACGTCAATAAAAACAAAAATAATTGGATATGAATTATTAAATAGCTTACCTAACGTACTGTGAAAAAGCTTCGCAGGGGTTCGTTGTCGGATCTGATGATAAACTTTGATTTGCCGACATTACCGGTGGAAAACTCCCTTCGAAGACGATATAATTCTGCATTAAATAATCCGCGAATGGAGTAGCCGATTCTAGTAGCTTTGTCTTCAAGTCCTCTGTAAATGCGTCTTGTACATCAATGGGAGGCAATAAACACAATCCGAAACACCAATGCAGCCATTTTCTGCAATCAGAAACTTTGTCATTGTAATACGAAGTTAACCTAACATCCTGATGTGCCCCCATCATCTTAGGTTAAATGGAACCTGAACACCACGATGGTCGACATGGTTGTGTTTATCCACATTGGTTTCACTGACATAATTATGTCATGTAAAGCAATTTAGTTTGTCTTTTTATTTTTTTTCAGGCAGCAAACAAAAGATTAATGGTATGTAGTTACAATTCTCAATTCAGTGAATTGTGAACAGTTGTAAGAAATATTTGGCACAAAATTGAAATGTTCCATCCATAAAAATATTTGCTCTTTTCACCGAATATTTTAGATTTATATCACAGCACAAATATTATTACATTATTTGTGCAATCATTCACTTCTGTCACAATAGAAATTTTGTTGATCTCGGCATACATTTAACATCGGATTTTTGGTAATGAAGAAAAGACACTTCTCCTGGTTATACCCTTTGCTATCAATGCACAAGGGTATAATTTTTTTACAGTTCGTTAAAAATTTCAACAGCAATGTTAGAATATCCTTTCTTACTAACTTTGAAGATTTTGCAGAGATATCATCCGTGGTCTTGCGTTTAACTCTATTCAATAAAACTTGTCTAGGCAAAAGTTGAATAATTTCATGAATATGCTCCCCTACAGATTTGCAGCGGTTTTAAATAATGAAGCGGGGGTTAATTAAATTATATGTAGAATATGTGGAGGGAAAGACTTTGTAAGGATTTTATTGTTTTGGATTCTCAGGGGCAATGTTATTTCTTCCTCTCCGGCGATTGGTTTCCGCTGATTTATAGTTTGCCACGGCTGTCGAGACTACTGCTGGATACGTTTATGGTTCTGGTACCATAGGGAAAGGAGTATATGCAAATTGATAACATGTTTTTGTTATGGGAGGCAAAACACTTAATACTCTTCCAAACCTAACCGCAGCTTTCCACTAACTGAATTGAACTGAGAATGCCCTTCCACTGATAATGCCTCGCTGAATACTCTTGCAAAACTGACTGCGGGCCCCAAAATTACAAGACTAAATAAACCTAGCCTACGTGACTTTTTACATATAGATAACAATTCAAGAGGAGCTTCTTACCTTGAAGAGATTATCGGCCTGTCCTTTCCTCCCTGTTTGTTTATTGCTTTATTATGCCCACCTTGCTTCACAATTTCCTAACAGTATACAAATAAGCATCTTATTCAATAATTCTCCTTTAGAAATTTCTCCAGAAAACATCGGTTTGCTTGGGTAATCTTTACAAATATTGTTACAATAGGCAACAGAAATTCCCAGGTCAGATTTTATGACTGCGGTAGCTTTCTACACCTTGAAAGAAAATAACACTTTACAAACAATAATTCAACACTTGTACAGGAAATAACATGACATTATACTCATGTCTATGATAAGGAAGTTACATAAAATTACTTGCCATAATTACTCTAATTAAATATGAGGGTGGCAGCTTATAAATACTTTCTCAGATAACTAAAAACTCATCATGCTCGGTAAATATGTGTGCACTACAGTTCTTCACCGTACACCATCACTTCAGTCTTGGAGGGGTAGTGGTAACCATACTTGACTGGTAGACCCAAGATCGCTGGCTCAATCCCAGCCAGGATCGATGGATTTTTTTCGGGAATAAAAAACTTAGTATGGCTTCCTTCGGAAGGGAAGTAAAGCCATGGGTCCCGAGTCGTACATTTACGGCACGATAAAGAACCTCAAGCCTGAAAGAAGAGGCCTCTGAGCAAAATTTACCGCCCTTTTCACGCCCTGAACTGAGTGAGACGCTGATGACCTAAAATGTTGAAGATCGTCCGTAAATAAAGCAAATTAACAAACAAATTACACCGTCACTGTTTTGCTTTAGCAGTTAATCTTGTTTATGGAAATTTAAGAGTCGCGAACTAGTGACTTATATCCCTTACTTAGCATCAAGAACACCATACACCACTGCTGGTAAAGAACGAAAAGGCTGCTCCTGCTTATCAGTGTTGTCAACTAAAAAACCATTATAAGAACAAAAATATAAAATAGTGGCAGTGTGCGCAATATGACTACGGGAACGCGAGGCTCAATATAACCGTGTGCGCTGTGTGACCATTGGAAAGGATCGTTGTGCGCAATGTGCCCCGCCGGAAAGATCAGGTATGCTGATGAAAGTGATACAACAGAGATCCGAAAAAGCTGAAATCCGGGTAGGAGGTTGGGGAAACATTGACTGAACGACTTTGTGTTATTAATAATGGAGTTTATTTATATTTTATATACATGTTTTTTAATATTTTAATTTTTTCTTGTGGCATTATTTCATTCTATTATTTACTTGTATTTATTTATTTTTATTTTTATTATTTTTGTTGTTGAATATATGTTTTACAGCTTATGGTTAATATCTTATGCTAAATTAAACAGACCTAGCATAAAAGCATATACGGCTCGTTGAAACCGTGCGTCTGTTGAAGTTGTTTTGTATTATATCGGTGCCACTATAATATATACACTACTGTTACTATAACTTTTGAACTGAATTATCAGAAGGCATGTGCACTATCGATTATGTATATTCTTTGTAATTATTAAAAAAATCAATTAGGTTTAGACGCAAGTCTATCACCCCTCAAATTACTGTTGCAATCAATTTGACAAGTTTGTTCAATTTAATTCCTTTAAGCCATTAGGTTCACATATTGGTTTGGAGCAAGATGCTTGTCCGAAGCTCTTTCAGATATATGTTTAATTAAACCAAAGAAAAATCTGTCCCCATGTAATAAGTTGCAAATGTTATGGATGTTAAAATTTATATATTTCCAATGACCATTGGTCCCAAATCCACAATATCGTTGAATCGTGCATCATTAACAGTTTGTATGATTATACCTTTCCATCTCTTCGTATTCTCCCCCCCGCAAGCATTATGTAGAACACTTTTAGTAGGAAAAATAAAAACTCAAAATGTAGATATGAGTAATAATTTCATTAAGTAGATATCTTACATGATAAAGGGAGTTTTGTACAGAACGAAACGTATTATTTATAAAACAAACAGTGGCACCTAGAATGCTGAAAGCAGGATTAAGGAAAGTTAATATGGCAAATATATTTGAGTATTTGAGTGTTTCAAATCGCATTCAGTAACTTTCCACATGTGAAAGAGAAACTGGTAAGGTCGAAGACAGGCCTAAAAATGAAAGTAAAATGAATAGATGGCGAATACTTAAAACTGGAATAATAATTCATAGCTACCTTTGTTGATATCAGCCGCTGTGTTGAAATATTACAGCTACTTGTGAATAACATGTACCCTAAATGTCATTTGAACCGACTGTCCAATCATTGCTTTGCACTAGCAACTGTATTAACACAGATTCACGAGAAATGCCAAGAGGAATAACGAACCGATGAATCAAGATTTGGATTAAAGTCTTGACATGGATTCAAAGAGAGGCCCAAAAACTTAAGAAGAGATTTCCCAACGTCAGTCATGGTTTGAAGGTGCACATCCGTATGATTGTGATGATGGGACCATGACTGTTCATGTATACACAGAGGCTGATGAGGACAGTGCCTTAGGTGAAAACTTCTGATTTCTGAACAAATGCTAAAAACACCTTTATGAGAGAGGCTTGATAAGCTTGCAATATCCCGCTCTCCTATCACCTGACTTAAAATCCAATCAAGTGTGCAAAGCATTCACTCTAGCGAGCACTGAATAATCATTTCCAAATCCGGAGACCCTAAGAGGCTTAACCGATGCTTTTTCTCGTTGTGGAGAGGAGCATCACGAAACAGAACTGTCTTGTTAACAATATACCGAGATGAGTAGAAGTAGTGATCAATGCCAAAGGCCGTTAGGATATTGTTTTTATAACTGTGACGGGTTAATTCTTTCAAGTACAATTTTCATGTCTTCAAATGAACTCTATAATATGTTTCAATATTATTAACATTGCAGATGAAAATGTAAAAAACATTATATGAATATCTCTAACATTGCGCAGTTTATATAGTTAAAAAAATTAATGACCAAACCTTGCGAACTCGTACAAAATGAACATGGTATCGCAGTATTAAATAAAGAAATTGAGGTTAGGTCTTATTCATGCAACATAATCGTAAGAAAATGTGTTATCTTCTGAAAATAAGTAATTCTAGGAAACGTAAATTTAATTGGTTGAAAAGCAGCTTATATTATTTTCGTCGCAAATATGTAGATGAACTGTATTTTAAAACATATGTAAATAGTAGAAAATATATTAATATTTATTTGAAGATGTCTGTTATTTATTTTCCCTAAAAATATTAACCATGTACATAAAAGTGTTTGCAACAGGCAGAGATAGATTTCCCGCAGAAAAAAGAACCTCAAGCCTGAAAGAAGAGGCCTCTGTGCAAAATTTGTCGGCCATTTTATTGAATGGAACGCTGGTGACCTGAGATGTTAAAGATTTTCTGAAAATAAACAAAATCCGTTGTTTTGCAAGGAAATAATTATTGTAACCTCATTCAGTAGTGTTTATATCCACTGAACTTTTATTCAAGCACGAAACTGTAAGTGACCTTATCCATATAGAAAATATAGCCTTACAGTGTAAGCATTTGGTTAAAAAGAAGCGTTTGTTTATGAAGTATTGTGTTTTAAAATGGCAAAAAGTGATCTGCCACGTGCTTTCTGCATTAGAAATTCAAAATGCAATTGGCATCATAATTCGATTCAAAGTGTAACGTGTTCCATTGCCAATGACAACAATTTTTATTTCGAGCATTAATATTGAGTAACTCTGACTCCTTTACACCCAAAGAAGAAAAATATCTGTCATTTGTATAGGCCTCTCTTTCTGGGTAAGACCGATCTCAGCAATCGATGGCTGCGCTTCGTCAGGGTCGTCCATTCAAACGGGTGAAGTAGATGCTGTGTGTAGTACATTTCTTAATTGTGATGTAGCTAAGACCATTAGACCTTCTTTGCTGCTCTACCAAAGTAACAATAATATTATACTAATTTCAGTGATAAAATATAAGTAGTAATAAGAACAATGCTCATATAAATTTATGTAAAACATTAATAGACAGCAAATAATAAAAATAATAATAAAATATTAATTAATAACAATAATAACGGCATAAGCTGTAATAATGACAACTCGTACATATATAATCTTACATAAATCGGAGAAGAGTGTAAATAAATGTACCAGTAATGAATACATATAAAATAAAAAATACTGACGTTATTATGAAGGTGATAGAAAATTAATACTAACATTAATAATTATAAAACAAAGAGAGAATGATAAACGCTACAGCAAAATATAAAAAATTAATACCCGTATTGCAAAATAAGGAATCTAAGTCTAAAGTAATTTATTATTTCTAATTACATTCAACAATTTCTTAAGGAGCTCTATAAGTTTGGCAGTCCGACGTCCTATGACAATGCATTCCAGAGACGATCTGGTTACGGTGAAAAATAAAGTGATATTCATTGCAATGAATGAATGAATGAATAGTGTTTAATGCCCTTTTTTGCTACAAAGGTACCACAGGCGATGGACACTGATGATATATTGGGAAAGGATTCATTTTTAAGGAAGGAAACGTTCCAGGCCCAAGTTTAGGGTACCTCCCAGGCATTTGCCTTTTATGAGGACTGATGAAAACCTGGAAAAAACCTCAGCCAGGGATGATGGTCCTGGCGGTATTCGAACCCAGACCTCCCACTCACGAGTCCGTGATTTAACGACCTCGGCCATCCGTAGCGGTTCATTGCTATGAGATGATAGTACGTAGTGTAAAGTTTTTTAAGGGAAGACAGATTTTT
The DNA here is from genome assembly GCA_030762175.1 of Metallyticus violacea. Classification (NCBI taxonomy): domain Eukaryota; kingdom Metazoa; phylum Arthropoda; class Insecta; order Mantodea; family Metallyticidae; genus Metallyticus; species Metallyticus violacea. The sequence continues at coordinate 69,771,712 of CM060842.1, forward strand.
AAAATATGTGTTTAAGTCATACTTTAAACAATTAGTAATGACCAATATTTTCCGTTATTTGCACCTTTATAAAACCAATTAACAGCTCAGTGTTGCAGAAAAGAGTTGACTTACTTAATAAAGGATAACTCGTAAAATATTTAACAAATTATAAATACAGTATCAGTAATGAAAAGCTAAAGTACCTAAAAAGATTTGTTTTTAAAAAAATAAAAAATCAAACTGAGTGATATGCTGGATTGAAATAACCGTCACAAAAATTATAGGGGTGGTGAGTTGTTCCATCCCCGTACCTTACGACCTGTGATTTCATTTTCGAGACGCTTTAAGACATGTTTCTCTGCTAATATTAGATGAACTGCTAAATATTATACAAAAGAAATAGCCATACGCGTTGCAAAGAGTGAATCCAATTTGTTTAGACACTACAACACATGTTATGTAGAAAATAACTTCATATTGCCCTTAAAAAGCAACAAGTTTAGGCACTTTACCGTTTTTATATTGCAAGAATAGTTTACAAATTTAGCCATCCTTCTTCAACATCAATGTTTATCTCGCTTGTTCTAAAAGTTTAAGAATGTGCGTGTATGTATTCTTTTCACCAATCGTTGATAATACCAAAGCGCGCGCTCAGCCGCCGTCAAACGAGAACACACTGCTGTGTAAAAAGAGGACCAAACAAATGGATGTCACTTTAAATAATGATATTGCTGTAAGCTCTTGAGAAATCAAAACTAAGAATCTAAGAGGCATGAAAAAATTTCAAATGATTTGAAGGTCTATCAAACAAAACAAAATGAACTTGCGAACTTTCTGATACGCATGGAAGGGAAATGCCCCAGAAAGAATTCAGCAATACAAGTGAGAAACCGTAGATGAAAATACTACAAAGGTTTAAAATTGTAAAGTTATATTAATATATTTTCCAAAATGTTTCTTTAGTTCTGAATTTCCTAGGAATCTATCAGTTAGTCTCTCGCCTTTCTTATTCTTCTTCCTCTTCTTGTCCATTCTCCTTTTCTTCTTCTCCCCCTTACATTCGAGATAAATTATTGAAAATCAAATGGAATTTTAACACTAACTGTTCAACTTTCTTATTATATTAAAACATAATATTTTCATCCACTATTACTTTGGCTTTTGTGTATTATATAGAATTATGTGATAGTGTACTCTATAATTTTGTTGCTTCTTCGCCTAATAGATTGGAAGAGAAGGCCCCATGGCCTTAACTCTTGCCAGGGTAAATAAATAACTTAATAAATAAATAATTTCCTCTATTGTTTCGTAATGGTATTTGATTGTTGCATTACAAATAATTTATTCTTGCACCACTTAATGTTTCATCTATTACTGCATCAGATAGTTTCTTTTTATGGCTTTTCTCTTATCCTTTATCATATATTTGCTCCCTTCCACTTTCTCTCCTGCACTTTTTCGACCACTAAGATCAACAAGTCAGTTCTTGAGAGCATATTGCTGCAAAATGTGTGAAACTTACTAAATTTTTATTTATTTATTTTTTTTTTTATTCTGCTATACTTACATCCTCATATCTTGTTTCTACATCAGGACATAGTATTCCAGATGTATTTTATTATTCCTCTTACATTTTTCAATACAATTTAAATTCTACAGATTTTAAAATCCACAATACTAATGCTATAACTAAACAACTCTAAAACTTCAATAAACAAAACCGGTACCGGAATCCAGCACTACGGCTATTTTACTATGACTTATAATAACATCTACCATTGCTACTGGGTACCAGTTGCAATATTTACATTTAAAATTAATTAATTTACAATTTTGATCCAATTTAATATTTGCAATCTTCATTTCTGCTAACGCTCGGTATCCGGGCTGCTCCCCACTGGAATTCCTGGCATCAGGACTTGAATATCAGTGGAGTTGCTGCCGGTCTCAAGCAACAGCTATACTGGACCATGGTGTGTTGACAGTGTAGTTTCCTTCCTGTCTCTCCTTCTTTTGATCTCTGTCTACTTTTTCTTCTCTCAACTGCTTCCTTTCCGCCCAAAAACTGACATTATTCCCTTCTTCTGTCAATTCTGTTCCCTTCTTCTGATTCAAATTGGGTGTTATCTTCTTTATCTTATTTTTCTTCAACTAATTCTACTTGTAAATATCTTTCTTGCCTTTCCCTGATTCTCTGGGATCTTCTAGGGGAATATGCGATTTCTGACCTTTGAATTTTTCTCTCATTTGATTTTTGCTGTTTATATACTCTTCTGCCATTTTGCATGATATTTTATTTGTTAGTTCATTCAATACTCTATAATCATCTTCGTCTCTCACTTATTAAATGTGTTAGAGATCAATAAAGAAATTAACAGCTAAAAAGTAGAGAGAATTTTCCAAAAGTGTGAGATGTTACCAAATAAAAGATTCGCCGATAAATGAACTGGGGTTGCTAGAGAGAAATTCGAGTTGGCAATGCTCACTTATAAAAATGGATTACGATCTCTCGATATCAATCTAGACATTCCATTTGTAAAAAGAGAGGTGCGCTTTTTGCAAAGAATGCGTCGTAAACGATATGGAGTCTAACAAAAGAGCATATTGTTAAGGGAAAAGACTCGGAAGGTGCTGCGGGGGAGGATTTGCTCATTCAGGTGGGAATCACACGGAACCATTGTGCATCACCCCCGGAATTGGACAAGTCTGTGACGGCTCTCGCGAGAAGTTCGAGACATATCGATTGTCGCTTCTGCGTGCCAGTATTCGGGTCGCAATATCATCACGTGACCTATGCTGTCAGTTTAATAAGGACATCTCCTCTCCCGTCTCTCACTCCATCCTTCGATCCTTGACAATAATTTCACGTTTCCGATAATATTTTCTAGATGGTACTTGAGAGGTATCTGTGTGGCAAGAACAACATTCACAGATAATTACTTTTCTTTTGTTATCTTAACGGAGTGCACGATAACACGTCAGAATGTAATTAAAGGAATGGATCGGAGACTCTTTTCAGTTGTGGTAACGATTGACAGTTTCATGAACTTTAAAAAGGTGTTCATTATGATTCAGTTTACATACATTTTTGTTTCGTATCAGGTGAATATTGTGTTTTAACTGCTTAATTATCTTTTGCAGTGATAGCATCTTATTAACATTATCTAATTCACTCAAACTTTGTTTGGTATATCTTAGGAGTCATAGACTGAAGTTTTAACATTCCTTCAGATTCCTATAGGTCAGTAACAGATTAATGTATAATTATTGTTAATTTCTTGTAAATATAAAAATAAAAAATTATCCATAGTGGTTTAAATTTACCAAAATTATTAATTTTTCCACTTATATTTTAGTTCCCATTTATTTCAATAAAGGAATAGTAAAATTTATTTTATTCGATTTACTACATATTTCAATTTTCGCAATTATTCCAAATAATTTAAGATTTTCACTTGCTTTATAACCACCGTATTTTAATGGTCCGCATATCTATCTTCTGGTTCAGAGTTCTAGCCTGCAGCTAAGTCCATCCACACAACTAGAGAACTATTTGATCCAAAAGTGAGAAGAATCCGGTCTGGTGAGCCGAAGTTAAGGTCGCCTGAGGCGCCGTACGCTGATCATGTGACCCGTCAGAAGCACAAAGAGGGAACCTACTCGCCAGGCCTGTCTCTTCGCTGCTGTTGTGGTTAGAATAATAATTTTGTGTATGGAAAATTCTATGTTTTATATTTATATACAAAATATATAAATATATTTATTATAATTATATAGTTGAAATATTATAAATTGAATCATTTTAAAAAGTTAAGTATTATATGTTAGGAATGCCACCTAAAATTTCAAATTGAACGAGTGGGTATGAGAGTGCGTAACCTAAAACTTAAGTCAACGTTCATTTTATTGAGATTTTCCCTAAATATCTAAATCAACTTTTTCCCCCTTAAATTAAGTTATTGGGATGGCAAGTATTGAAATGAAAACTCTGTATGTGCATTTATATATATATATATATATATATATATATATATATATATATATATACAGGTGTTTTGGAAACACTTTCATAAACTTTGGAGGCGAGTTCGTCACACCAAAACAAGGAAAAAGTCCATATAAATTTATATCAGGAAATGCTTAGTTTTTGAGATATTAATGAAAGTTTACCGATACAAGAAAATCATCCATTAAACATATGTCCAGAAAGTATTAGTTTTAAGAGTTATTTATTACAATTTACCGAAACAAGGAAATAAAAGTTCATGTAAACTCATGTCCCAAAATCCTTAGATTTTGAGTTATTAATGAAAGTTTACGCAGAGTTAAAATGACTATATAACATCTTTAATAGGGTTATTACTAGATAATATAAATGGCTAAATTTCAACAGTGCTACTGCTGCATTTTGCAAATAATATTTTGACATATATGTAATTCTGAAGCACAAAGTGCATCAGCAGATCGATAACATTATTCAATTACTTAACAAAATGAATTTTATTTTTGGTTACGAACTTAAGTTGTTATATTGTACCTTGAAAAACATTCAATTAAACTTTCATTAATAACTCAAAAATTGACGATTTACGGACATTGTTTATATATATATATATATATATATATATATATATAGTGTTTAACGCCCGTTTATACAACTGAGGCACCATAAGTAGTGGACACTGATAATACATGAAATGAAATGATAAAGTGGGAAAGGATTTTTAAGGAAGGAAACGTTTAGGGTAACTTGCGGGCACATGCCATTTATGAGGACTTAAGAAAACGTGAAAAATCCTCGGTCAGGGAGGACGGTTCTGGCGGGATTCGAACCCCAGACCTCCCGCTCATGAGTCCGCGCCTTAACGACCTCTGCCACCCTTGACGGTGTATATATATGCGCGCGCGCGCGTGTGTGTTTATAGGATATTTATTTTTTTTTTGACACATTTTTATTAATAACCTAAAAACTAAGGGTTTAAAAGCCTTATTCTGTATAGATTATTTGCGCTTTGTTCTAGTGATCATATTAAATTGTATAAATTAATCAGATTAAGACGAAAGTATTATTAAAGAGGTATACAGTGTTTGTATTACAAAAGAAATTGTCAGATAATTATGTTATTTGCTAATAAAGCTTGGTGCATTATCTCAGAGGAGAGCAGTAATGTAATTAGTAAGGAAATGTTTATACATAGCACCAGTAATGTAAATGGAATGGGTCGGGAGGGTGTATGCTGCATTAATGCAGTCAAGATAGGCGTATAGAGTAGATAGAGCCTTGGGACAAGAAGAGAAAGGGTAGAGCACTGGAAATGTTTAAAGTTGTGTTAGTTCTTTCTCAGAACTTAGCTGATGGACTCCAAGTTAAAGTTCAGAAGCAATAGTACGAGATAAATATTGATAGTTTTAAAGGAGTGACTAAACGGAATATTTGAACACAAATATCTCGGCAACAACGTTACAGAATATGAAGAAAATTGAATTGGAGCATGGGGAGTTGTTTTATTTTACAGTCTGACTCAGGTTTGGTGCTGCCATAGTGCACAGTTTAGTTCTGATAAACTTTAATGTTAAAATCAAAGTCCAATTACGAGATAATGTTTGTAATAATGTACTATTTAAAACAAACTTCTATACATGTTTCAGAGACCGAACAGATTATAGATATATTAAAAGAATTGCATAAGAGTGCTTCATTGTATTAAATTCAGGATTGAGGTTAAAGAGAGCAAATCATATTATTTCATTGGAGGAGATGCCTTATCATATTTTACAAGCAGTGAAAGATCAGCCTTTAGAGAGAAATTTATGATGATAAATGTATTCGTAGCACCAAGGAGGGAATATCTATCGTGAGTTTACTAACTGAAAGAGTTTAGAGGAAAGCTGTTTGCAAGCCCCATTGGTGAAAACAGGTTTCAGATTTTCCAGAATTTCAGGGTACTAAACCTATACGCTTAGAATTGAATGTTTATTTAAGACTAAGTAGAAATGGCTGTGGTCTATGAACCATGAAGAGAATAACAGTAGAATCGCGAAAGGAATAATGAAGGGAGCTAAGCTTATGCATTGCTGCAGGTAACACTAATTTCTAGTTAGCCAATCAATATCTTTTGCGTCCCTGAAGACACGATGTACTTTTCAGCGTTTGAATGTGATCTGAGTAGGTGGATTATTTTTGTTGCTGTATTTTTAGTGCATACTTTTTGTAACCCTGTAGGGCCAAGGCTGGAATTAAGCAATAATACTTATGACAAAAATATATAAATTATAAATGATCTATAAAGCAATGAGTAGATATTATACAGTGTGTTTCAGAATTCCACTCGCAGAAATTCCAAGGATTACAAAGAGTTCAATTTTTTTTTCAGCTGAGGAAAACAGGGATTTGCAGATTTAAATTCCCCTATAGTGCAGTACAATCTAAAAGGGTAACGAGCCATTGATTCAGCTTCAATTGTGTGCCGTTACTCGGAACACACGTCATATGACATAACTAAGTTTTAGTGGCACTCAGAGGAAGAGAGCGAAGATTAGAATCCTGAGTGCATCATCATCATCATCATCGTCGTCGTCGTCGTCGTTGTTGTTGATGTTATTGTAGATATAAAAGTGATAAAATAGCTTCGTTTTTCTTCAGATTATCTCTGCAATTCTGTTTGAGTGTGATAGCTAATGAATTATAACATAAAGGAGTTTAGGAAGTATAATTAGTGTAAGTAATAAATTTAAGTTGTTTAAAGTAATGAAATAGCAAAATAATTCTACGAAATATTATAACATATCCATTCATACGAATGATATGTCATAAGTCATGGCAACTATTTTTTTTCCTCGCCAACAAGGTACAACATGAAAAAACCAAAATGTACGAATGAAAAAGTACATAGCATTTACTGGCACATGGTGCCACCAACGGAATTCAGGGTGAAAGCGAACGTCATTGGGAAGAAGTAAAAAACAGGCAACCGGACAATATTGGTTTATTATGGCGTTTGCAAACATTACACACTGCTACTTATACAGGGTTGCAAATCCGTCTCTGTTCACCTCGCCACTGTTCGATAGGGAAGAGCACGCGCACCCAGTACTTCCTGTAGCTCTGTGTGGCACTCTTGTGCATTATTGCCGTGGAGAAATGTATTTTCACATTGGCCCGTTGTTCACACTTCGTGACCTCCATTTCTGACCACTGTCGCTCATCAACTGAACTTCGATACGTGCTGATACATGCAGCTCTGCTCACCACGCTATCTCGTGACTTCAATTAAGTGCATTCTGTACACTTTCAATCGTAAATATTAGATTTTTCCTTTTGTCCCTTGTTGGCTAGAATAAAATAGTTGTCAGGACTTATGACTTATTCCTCGTGTATTTAACTCGGTTTGTAATGCATAGTATGGATGCAATGTTTAAGATGAGAAGATTAAATAAAATGAGGAAAATTGATGTAAACAAAATGTTTCCTACTTCTAAATGAAAAAAGGGGGGAAAAAGGAATCAAATATTAGTAACAGGAATAAAAAGGGTGGGATATTTTATGCTTAGTTTAAGGAAAGATATTAACAAAATGAAAAAGCTATATTAAAAAATCAACGTTTTTTATTTTTCCCAATTTTGAGTGTAATAAATAATAAACGATATGAAAACAAAGAGGATCTTGTAGAGAACCTATTTATTTTTATGTAAAATAATGATTTAATATGCAAAGCTTTTCAACAGTATTTGTCATATATGCATGTCTTGTTTTTTTTTTTTTTTTTTCACTTTAAATGGAGGAATCAGTTACAGGAACTATTGAAACGGGTGACCTCCAACATCGCCCAAAAAATTAAAACAGAATTGTTTTAATTTTTTGAGTTTTTCGGGATGTGGACAGTAATCTGCTTCATATTTACGTAGGCCATTTCCCAAATGCATAGGATTGTCACATATATCAGACTTTTTCCACGAGTAATTTCAAATGAATATCATTACTAGTGTACAGCGAGTTTCTAACTATAATTAGCTGCAGGTTGATTTAGTTCTGAGAATTTGCTATGGACGGCAGGAGTGCGCCTTATGCGACATTACATGTTCATCGTAGTTATAGTAGTATCAGATACACGGAAATATGCTACTGCGCAGCCTTACGATGACATCGTTTCCATGATTGGCTGTAGCTGGAAGCTAGGAAGTGCTGCGTGCTCAGAGGTGGAATGTACCATTCTTTTGTTTATTGTGCTATTGTTCTTTTGTTTACAGCATCACATATAATGAATATTTCCAGTGCTCCTTCGGAGGGTACCGGGTCATAGTGTCTTTTGTGCTCTTGGGCTGCTTCTGCTTTGGGATATCAGTCAACCCTTGCAAGCTAATCTGTTCTATGGAGTTCTGAGAGTACACTAGTTCTACTACCGGCTGAACGACAAGAAGCAGAGCACCATTATGTCATTTTTAACATTACCCAGAACAAGATGCAGTTTCTAAGAAAACGATTTGCCTAAGTTGCGTCCCCATGCATTTAGTTGACCGTTATAATCTGTACGGTGCTGAAGTAGTAAAAGCTATCCATTCAATCATTTAGGTATAATTGTGTGAAGGCAAAGTTTTTATTAGTAGCATTAAATAACTTATTAAATGTACTCTTGCAATTTTTTTGATTTCTTCTGTATTCACTGCCTCGACATCTACAGAAATGACTTCACGTAATTTTAGTGTTACAGTGGGTCTCAGCGTGGTCAAACTCCTGAAATTGTGTATAATGTTGCGCATATTATTAGATATTTACAAAATTAAGAACTGTTATAATTTTACTCATTCAGCTAGCATGGCTACTGGTTTGTCAATGTTTGGTAACGATAATGAAAGAAGGCAGGAATGCTATAAAAACTAAGGAACGTTTACATTTTTCTGCACCAAAGGGAAAACAATAGTGATAGATGAATTTAAAGGGGTAAATGCGATGTTTAATTTATAAATATATCGTTAGAAGGACCGATTCTACTATCAGTAAGCTCAACAATGCGCTGAAAGAGAAAAATTAGAATGTGAAAGAGAATACCTCAGAATCCAAATAGAAAAGTTGGTTTCAAATGAAAGAAGTGTTTTCCAACTGACTGATAAATCAAATCCTTCCTAACCTTCAAATAACTTCATTACTACTTATGGATAAGGCAGTTATCATAGTGGGCAATAACCACTCCCTTACTGAACATCATTTTAGACACCTTATCCCAGCCCACTGCACATACTCTTAAGTACAGCGTATTTTCATCTACCTGGTAATATTACAAGCTTGTTCATAAAATGCGGTCGTACTGTTCTTTAACTATTCGCTAGGTTGCACAGTATCGTACTGTCGAAGCCGGTACCCTTTCACCACCCGTTCAAGGCAAGGTGCGCTGATCAGCAATTTCATCCTACTGAGTTGGCGGTAAACTGCAAATAAATTTGATTGCTCTTTATACTCGTAAAGTGTAAATATCATTCACTTATTAAGATCTGTACATTTTCTTAAACCTATAAGCAAATGTTACAGGAAGTAACGATAAATAAAGAATGATGAAATAATGTATTTGAAAATGATTAATAAATTAGAATTTACAATTATCCAAGATTTACTGGTATAAAACTTCTACCTTAGAATATAGCTTTGACTTAATTACTTAATTGTGAAAAATATATCCCGCAAACTCTAAGGAAAATGTTCAAAAAGTTGGAATTTAAAGCTGAGAGAGATCATCAACGGAAAGCAACCCAAAATATTCCAGTATTCATTCAGAGGAATTCGTTTGAAAGAATAGGAAAGAATAATAGACGAGGATAAAATAATGGAAGAAAAACAAAAATCTTTGGGTATGTGAAGACATATAATGCTTTGTAATCTTCTTCAATGTTCATTAAAAGTAGAAGGAAGGGGAAAACAAAAGAATGTCAGTTTCAGCTCTATAAGCATCAATAGCAAATTCCCGGAAGCCCATATATTTGCCAGCCCACTCTGTTCTAAGTTGTTATTTCCTTTCTTTAAGTTTATTCTCCAGAGCTCTCGCTGTAAAAGCTACAAACGAGGTGCTGGCCGAGGAGAATTTTGTCTATTCTACAATTTTGGAGAGGGTTTCCTCTGTTGTTACGCGCAGTTTGACCGCTGGAAACTCGAGGGCGCGGATAAAAACGGGAGGTTGTTATGGAAATTGCGTTGTTCCCTGTAACTTTTCTCTTGTTCCTTTGACGGAGCCAATGCAGACACACAGACTGTGTAGTTAAACACAACCCAATCTTTAAGGAGCGGCTTGGGGTGTTCCTAAAGCTAGTTAAAACGTCCGTTTCCCAACTCTAAACATTTTACAACCCCAGTGAATCCATACTTTCTCTTTTAATCGTACTAACCGCTTTAGGGAGAATACGAAGGCAAAAGATGAAAGGAAAAGAAAAAGTTCTCGCAGATAAAGCATTCGTAATTTAAAAACGCAGTTATTGAAAGATGGAAAACTGACTTAGACACACAGGGTGTTAAAGTGACTGCGTTATAAGCCCTTATGTGTCGGGAGAAATGAATGCCATACGTAACCTGGGAAAGAAAGCTCTTGTACTGTTGGTTTTCTTGTTGAACTTTGCGTCAGTTGAAGGCCATTTGTTACGTAGAACTGGGGCGTAAACAAGTCGAAACTCAGGTATACAAAGTACAATCAGATTAAAAAATACAGCACTATACGTAATGGCCTATTTAAGAATGCAATTATCTACCATCAAAGTTTTGGGGAACTTTGTTAGGGACTATTGATAGAAAAGGATTGATTATGAGGGACGAATAACTTATTAATTATGATTAGTTTAGGGTAGGGTTGAAGCAGATGAGTTGTAGTTCTTTCAGATTACCTTTTAACGTCTGAAAACCCCTCACTATTTCAATGTTGTACCAAAATATTTTACTTGCTCCTTTTTATTAATACTAATCATTTGTTCAATAAGTTTGTATTTCTTCAGTAAGAAGTTTTTCTTTTAAGATAATAGTGTTTGATTTTTATGGATTAACACACACACACACACACACACACACATATATATATATATATATATATATATATATATATATATCATAAAGAAGACTATTCATAGTAGACACCAATGTTGTACCAGCTATTCCAAGTAACTTACAATTCAAAATTTCCTCCTCAGACTTCAGTGCAAAGTGTACAACGCTGTACGGAGATTGTCACATTCTTTAAAGAATTTTAAAGAATTTGTGTGGTTCCAATGCCAGCAAAGTATTGTGCAGTGCTCCTCTTTGTTCCATGCGTATCTATAAACAATTGTTTGTCTCCCATAAGAAAATCGAGCAGATTTAAGTCCGAGGCAAAGTGTACTGCGAGGGGAGACTGTTGCTGCTGAATTGAAAATGTTGAAATATTTTAAAACACCGAAAGAAGAGATGATGATGATGATGATAATAATAATAATAATAGAAACAAACCTCAGAACATATCGTTAATTATTTAATGTTGATAAATCTGCCCAATTTTGAGGGAATACAACTGTTTATCAAAATAACTAATTCGTCTTCTGAAGCGTGTAAGGTATGCCTATAAATAAGGTATTTAAAGTCCCTTATATGATTTCCACTCATACTTTCGTGTAGAAATAGTATATAGCTATGTCTTTTCCTACACTTCGAAATACTTCAATGAGAGGAGGTTCGGATCATTCGTAGCGTCTTGTATACATCCTCTCAGGGTGTACAGAAGTCAAATAGATTTGGAACGTCTTCCTGAGGTACTTTATTCGATGCCCATCCGGTATGGTAAGGCACCTTTGCTACGTGATTCCTGCAGACCGGAATGCCCTTTTATTAAATTTAGAAATCATATTTTTAGTGCGGTGCTCTTTTAGGTTATCACTTCATACCATCGCATACGTCTGTCTGAAAGCTCTGAGACAATGGATATGGTGCATAGATGTGTCTTCCCTCTACTAATTGTTCTCACTTTTCATTATGCTACCTGGTAAATGTGTTCCATTACTTTTTTACAATTCCCCTATGAACTGCCAAGGTAAGAGGTGAAGTTCAAATTAGCTCTCTGGCTAGTCATTCCAATGGAAAGAGTATGCATACTTACAGTATTAACAAATAAACAGCAATATTTATTTGACAAATATATAAATATATATATATATATATATATATAGATATCTACGTATAAACATAAATTGTCGTTTAGGAAAGTGTGAATGTAACGCTTTTTAGTCACTATTTAGAAAATACCTAACTTGGGTTCACTAATTATATACCGAGTAAATCATCTAAAATTTGCACAGCACATATTTCTGAAATAGGGGGTGCTATTAATGTGTTTTCACAGAATTAGGCAGGAGTTCATAATGGCAGCCCATGCACAATAAATGAATGGTGTTTAACGCCCGTTTTTGCTACAGAGGCACCACAAGCGATGGACACTGATGATACATTGAACCCAAAAAAAATAATTAATCTGTATGACCTAATCAAATATAAAAAATTATATTTAATTTCACATTTAAATAAACTTCATTTATAAATTCTTAAATAACATCTACATTTATAGCCAAGATACAATGTTGGAATTAATCTACCCTCAAAAAAAAAAAATAAAATTAAATTAAATTTCATGAGATGAAATGATATATTGGGAAAGGATTTATTTTTAAGGAAGGAATCGTTCCAGGCCTAAGTTTAGGGTATCTCCCCGGCATTTGCCATTTATGAGGACTGAGGAAAACCTGGAAAAAACCTCAGTCAGGGAGGAAGGTATTCGAACCCAGACCTCCCGCTCCCGAGACCGTGTCTTAACGACCTCGGCCACCCGTGGCGGTGGCCCGTGCACAGATGTTAATTATTGAAATTGAAAAAAGTACATTTTTAAAATAGCACAATGCCTATTGATATCAAGTAAATAAAACTAGAGAAAATTAGAATGTCGTTGGTGTTTTTTGTATGATTCTACTGTAAGTAGGTTAAGAAGTATAGTAATATGAACATTTGAAATACCCTCAGTTATCTGCTCCATTTAACTACTTGCTTATTAATCTACGCTATTCATATGTTTGTTTACATTTTGTTTCCTTTACACTGATTGCATTGGGACTTCTTGCCAGTACTTTGATAGTACTTGAAATATGACTTACTGCAAGATGGTATTTATTAATGCTGAAAAAATCTACATGTTCATTGTATATGAAGAACGTAGCAAGAAAGTTATTCTTCCTTGCTGAAAGATATCCCAATAGACGTCCTTCGCTTGTCTTCACCGAGGATTTCAAAATCATTAGCTTGTACAAAGGGGAGCTGTATTTTGAAACGGTAGGAAACGACGTATTACAGCTGCCTGTTCTGAAACGTCTGCTGAAATGCTACACTGTGTGCACCAATGTTTACATGTCAGACTGGAAGCTTGCTTGTATTGTATTTGGTGGTCATCGTTTTGAACACAATCTGTGAAGACCAGTTTTTTCTTGCTTCTTCAGAATTCAAAGAATTTGTTTATTCACTTTTGTCTTTCTAAGGAGAGTGCCTGCACAAGGTAAAGTAAAAACACATTTAATTACAAAATGTAAGACTTGTTTTTTTGGAAATTCAGAGAAAAAATGGCCACACACACACTAAATAAAAAAAGTAAAAACATGATCGTTACCTCGTAACTAAGCAGTTATGCAGCATATAACTGTAGATATTTAAAGTTTCATATTACTATAGTTCGTAAACTATTTGCACTAAAACCATGCAATAAAATACCATCGATTTTCTAATTTCCTCTAGGTTTATTTTCATAATTTCAAAAGGATTGTTCTATTTGATAAAATGTAAATTTTTTCAAGAAATACACATTCGAATAATTATTAACATCTATGTCAGGACTGCAATTATAAGCCGCTGCTTAAACTCCATTTCTGTGAAAGTAGCACATCATTAGCACCCTTCATTTCAGAAATATTTGCGATGTAAGTTTAGATGATTCGCCCGATATACATGTACGCTGTAAATTATAATAATTTTTTCTAACGTTTAAGAAACCGCATATCCCGTACTTTTATAGTAATAGATCCTAAATGTTCAAAGAAAGGATAATTATATTTACTCAAAGTTTCTATTCGCTACTATTTGCAAGATGGAAACTTTATTTCGTTACTTATCTTCAGGTCTCTACACATTGTTTTGTAACCGTCAACCAAACTCTGCAGTACATTATGCATCTGACATTGATTGTGCTGTGTGAATGCACTGCTGAGATTTCTCCGGAAAGCCATCGTCTGCTAACAGAGGGTTGTGGAATGATAATGCTGCCCACGTTAATTTGCATATATCATCATTATCAAACAGCCTACCAAACAATAACAGTGCAACATGGCACCTCTCTCATCCAATTCAGCGAACCACGTTGAATACTCCATTAAAACGAATGCTGTTTTGAGTGAATATAATTAAAGATGTAGAAACATATGCAACCTGTCTGGTACTTCATGCATTAACCTAATAAGTGAGCCATTTTTCCTTTCTTTTGTCTCCTATTGATCGTGTATGTGTGATATGTACGGAATTGCTCTGCAAGAGAAAGAAAAGATAATGTCTACTTTTTTTAATCAAGATATTATAACGTCTATGTCTTGGCAAGTTGATGGGTATACAGTATTTGTAAAAACATTCAGCTTTAAGAGGCTGAAATTAGTAAGATCAGACTAAAGTAGCAAAACCAAATCAAAAGCAAGCTTACCCCAAAATATTATTCTGGACCCTTTTAATCATAATTACCTCGTAGACCCAAGATTAATATTAATTCAAGCCCAGAGAGGGTCGGTGGATTTTTTCGGACATAAAAATCCTAAGTATGGCTTTCTTTGGAAGGGAAGTAAAGCCGTGGATCCCGTGTCGTACATTTACGGCACGTAAAAGAACCTCAAGCCTTGAAGCCGGAAATAAGGCTGCCCATATTAATTTTATAACTTGAGGCTGCAGAGTTACATTTCTAATATATGTATAATGAAATCATTTAGAAATCGGTATAACAGAAATTGAAATAATTTGTAACTTGTACTTATGTGTATGTCATTTGACAGGTGATTGTATCTTACAAAAGGGTTTTGTATACATTTTGTGGTAAAAGATATGAGAAAGACACAGAGATGTATACCTGACGCCTCGTCCACTGACCACTCCTTAGACAAGGCTGAGGAAAGTGTAAACTATCTTTTGTTAGGTCACGAAACTTCTGCCCAGGAAATACTTAGGAGTTCACAGTAAGAAAAACAGGTGGCCGTAACAGGAGAGTATTTGAACAAAGTCAGACGTAGCAATAATTTAAGAGAAAATGGGAATGTCAGAACGGAGACGAAAATGTTTTATTACAGGAAAGCCGGGAGTACAAGGTATTGAAAACAGCCCATAAACACGTGCGTTATCTCTGAGAACATTTAGAAATTTACAACTAAAGGGAGGCAAAAGATATTTCAATAGAAATCAGCATGTAAGGAAAGTACCGAAATTTACGACAGGCTGTTCTTGGAAAATTCAAGTTCGTGGAAAGACATTGTGGATCAGGTGGGAGAGAATAATTCTAGCCAATTGTCATCGGATAAAAGTTAACGAATCAGGAGAACTTAGATACAAATAAATATTTTTAAGATAGTCAATGATGAACATATAACTCGGAAATAGGATAATATACGAGGGAATTAAATTTAGCGAGAGGCGTGGCGATGTGGTAGAAAACTAGAGGACAGAAGTCACAGAACACAGTAGAGATACGAGAGACACACGAGAGGATTCACTCAAGAGGTATACGGAAGCAGACGGCCTAAGTCATTTGAAAGCAATCAGTCTAAATCATTTCTAAAGTCAGTTGAGGGAAGTGGTAAGTAATTTCTAAAGTCAGTCTAAGTGAATAGTGAGGTCAGCGACGAGCAGTCAGGAAGTAATCTGCGAAGTTGTAAAATAAAGTAAATGTTCAACCAGTGTCGGACTTATTAATACAGTGAACAATCTCCTTTCCGCCCTAATGACTTTAAGTCATTAAAAACAGTTCAAAATTTACCCTGAGAACCCATCAACCCCCCCTGCATTGAAACCAAAATCAAATTATCGACCAACTGTGGGGCCATAATAAAATCTCGTTTGCAGCCTGAAAGTAAAGGCCTCTGAGAGATGTTAGTAAATAGATCATATCGACAGTCTTGCACAATTCTCTGTAAATAAGCTCTCTATTGTATCCTCTCTTGTTCCCAGCGTCTATAAGTAGAGTTATGTGGCGGACAAAGCGATGTCTGCACAGGTCTTCCTTAGGATCTTGCCATCAGCTTCGTTGTCACCCTTATTCTTCCGGATTACGGCGTGTACTGCGCCACTATCCCCCTGTCGCACGAGTGCGGAACTTCGATGCTTTATTGGCAAGTGAGCTGGCATTAAGAAGTGAATTTTTAGCCAATGAATATTTCACAATTAATCTAGCGCATCTAGTTCTTGCGTCACACAATACAAGCCCAGAAGAATTATAACTTCTCTAAACCGAACCGCCAAGATTTTCTATTTCTAGTTTATTTTCTCTCCTGTAACAGCGTGGTAGTATCTAGCACAAACATTCCGTTTTCTGCTTCCCTCCCCCCAATAGAGACTAGTAAAAAACAAAGGCATTTGTATCTATCTGCTCGAAGTCATTTTCATTAGTGCAGTCGATAGACCGAATTCTCAGCAACTCCTCAGCAAGCCGCGCCGTAACACATTAACATTAATTTTTACTGCCTTATTTATGTGCAAGTTGTTCTCTTATTTTCAATGGTTCGTTGTATGAGGCACTAGTCGGTAAAACATTGCTACGTGACACATTTTCTCCATAAATATTGAATTTTCCGAAACAGAATTACTGATATGATGTTATATAAATTTGGACTATACTTTTGAGCAGTACTAACAGTGAACCACCATATCACATACATTTATTTGCATGAGTTTGCATAGTTATAGACATGATAATTTACTGTTTGCTACATATATGGGAGTTTTGTGTATCGTACTTTCGTTTCGTACTGAATGAGGTGATTTCTCGCAGAGCTCGTTCCTATACGCAGAACGTGTTCATGGTGCTTGTTTCTGTATTCTTACGTCAGTAAAACATTTTCTGTAATACTGAATCTACTGCAAACGTTTTCTTCTGTTTCTATATCAAAAGCATATTTGTCATTTGTGCGTCTCCTACTTAACAAAACTTGGTCCTTTCTATTCCATAGTAAACAGAGAATGCTGTGAGCATTTAGGAAACACGAGTTGTATTATTGTGCAGATTCGATAGTTGCATTGAACTAAATTGGATATTCAACATGCTTTAGGCTTATTTCATATATTGGGAGATTATGCGAGTTATGTGACATCTGAGCGCGGTAAAAAGAAAACAACAGTGTCCGAGTGTAAACTTAGTATTTTTATTTTATGACATGCTTATGCGGGAGGTTTGTCATGGTAAAAGTTTTAAAAGTTATGCCGTGTGAAACTTTTATCATGTTAGTGTTTTTATTTTAATATCTATATTTTTACTGATACCACCTCCTTGGTCTAGTGGTTAGCGTTGCTGATTGCTGGCCGGGAGGCCCGGGATCGATTCCCGCTACTTCTCAGTTAGGGAAGCCTGGAATGGGATCCACCCCGTCTCGTGAGGAAAATTGGGATGGTGCCTGATGGAGAGGCGGCGTTCTTCGATCACGAAAGGTGCATGATAGGTGACCTGCGGGGTGCCGGCATGCTAATCACATGCCCCCTGCATTGCTGCCCTCTATCAATGAAGTCGTAAGACGGAGATAGAGGTAGCACAGATCGCCGCGGCAGGTCAAGGCTCACCTCTGGCTGTACTGCTGAATGAGAAGAAGAAGAAGAAGAAGAAGAAGAAATATTTTTACACTATTTAAAGTTGATAAATAGTAAGCTGTTTTAAAGGGTGTTGAAAATGACCAGCAGTACATTGCCAGCATCCGTGTACGAAATACCTGCATTTCATTTGCATTTTCTTATGAAAGAACACGCTTCTTGTGAATGAGAGATTCTGTTTCTCTAACTGTTTAACAATTTGGCAAAAATTTTCTCTACCTAAAACACGATTGCTTGGCATTTTCTTGCAAATCGCCTTATCGCTTCTCGGCAAGAAAGTGTCACATGTGTGTCGTACGTAAAAACCCGTTCTTTAATACTATGTAGTGATATAACTAACGAAGAATAATTAGCGCACAATTTACACACAATGAAAGCACCGAGTAACACTCGAACGAACCATTCGCTAACAAAAATCTCTCCTAAACCTAGCTACAAGCTACTACCTATGAGGGTAGGGTCATAAGTTTCCGGCCTAAGCATTTTCTGGTTATAACAAAGACAAAAACTATATTTCACTTTTCTATATAGTTATCCTTTTTGCAATACACTTCTCACATCTTTGAATTATCATTTCAATCCCCCACAAAATATAGTCAGAAGTCTTGTCTGCAAAATGGGCATAAACAGCATCCATCACTTCTTCGTCACACTTAAATTTCCTTCCTCGAAGGTCCTTCTTGAGTTTTGAGAGGAGGAAATAGTCACTGGGAGCTAAATCTGAGCCGGAGGGTGGTTGATGTATCTCCTTGAAAACGCATTTCTCCACAGCTTCCTTTGCAACAAAAGTTGCGTGCACAGGCGCGTTGTCATAAAGAAGGCGCACACCACCACTCGGCTTTCTCGCCTTTTCTCTTTGATGAAAGCACGTAGTCTGTGCAGTAGGCCAGCATAATAATCCCCATTTACTGTGGTGTTCCTCTCCTTGAAGAAAAGGAAAATATTTCTTCACAGTCCCAAAAGATTGTGGCCACTATCTTCTTGGTTGAATGAGTGACCTTGGCCTTAAGAGGCGATGCTTCGCCAGATTTACACCTTTCCATTGATTCTCTTTTGGACAATGGATCAAAATAGAGAATTATAGTTTCACCTCCTGCAAGAATGGTTTGCAGAACTTCTCTCTCGTTGCCACGACCGAGCTCCAAAAAATGCCTGACAACGGATGAATCGTTGCTGCTTTTGAACTGAGGAAAGAGGTTTAGGCACTCATCTTGCACTAAGTTACTCATGTTCAAATGTTCATGAATAATTCGAAGGACTTTTTAGAAAGGCCCAACCTTTCGCTATTTCTGTAACTTGAGCCCCCGGTCGTCGATAATTTATCCTTCCACAAGAGCGATGTTTTCAGGCGTGCGCACCTCCAAGGGCCGACCTGCAGGCTCTTCGTCTTCAATGATTTCTTGTCCCATTTGAAAAAGTTTGGCCCATTCTTTTATCATAGAATATGAGAGGAATGCTTCCCCATATACCGTCCAATCGCTGTTTAATTTCATTTGGAGCAGGTCCTTCTTTTGTGAAGAACTAACAACGCGATATCCCATTTTAAACATGTCACAATCTACACAGAGCCTTCTTTATGTACCAATATCTGAACAACTGAACACAGCGAAGCGGAAGTTATTGGTGCAATTAGAACACCATATAAGGGTTTTGTGAAGGCGATAATCCTTATTGGCGAGACTGGAAACTTATGGACCTACCCTCGTACACGTAACCTGGTTTCTCCCAGTAAGTAGCCGATCTCGCCTGCCCACAACTGCAATATTCTCACTAAACAATCAACTAGCCATCAAATTAAATAAAAGATTCTTACCATTTTACCATGGTTTTTGTATGAGTATTTTACTTTTTGTTCTTATAATGCCTAATATAAATATGAGGCCACCGTAGTATATTATTTTGCTCTTATACCTAAATTTATTAACTAAAATAAACCTGCTCTAGATTTTAAAAAATCCTTCGATTTAATGAAATTTTCTATCAGTTTAAAATCAATATTAATTCTTTAATAAATATTTTTTGTTTCGCTGCATTTTACATACTTTAATTTGAGCTTATCTTGGATTACTTTAGTTAAAGAGCGGTCTAAAAACTGTTTCAAATATTACAAATGACGGAAAGCCTATGTCATATAAAAGTTATATGACACCGGTAATGTCTCAGTGACATTAAATATATATATATATATATATATATATATATATATATATATATATATGACAGTGCGCAAACAATTTACCTCAAGATAAAGTATTTAAAATGCATAAGAAAAAGTTAAGAATTCACATTATATCTTAGTAATAATTTTTCAAATAATTATTTTTAAAAATATCGGTCCTAAAATATATAAAAGTCATATTATTTATTACTGGTCTTTAAAATAAGATAATTTAAAAACCATGCCTCAAACAGGACAATTCTTTGATTAAAATATGCATCGTTACTTCTCTAAAATAAATCACATTGCAAGTATGGCTAGTTAGTTGATATATTATTAGCTACTGAGTGCAGAACGTGCCTAAGTTAACATTGTGCTATTTGCTTGAACGCTTTATTCAGCTACAAGCGAGAGGTGCATTAACAAACAAGCTTAATGCTGGAACGCTTTACGCACTTAGCTATAACTCTAGGTCGCGAAGTTCCGACCCCTTCAGATGACGTAATGATGGCACTTGTACCTCTGGAGACAGAGATGCACTGGGGTTGATGAAAAGCACTTGTTCCAGAGTGTGGAGTAATCCTAGACATTCCCGGGCTATTGTGTGCGATACGACTGGGAAAACCAGCTGAGAGGCTTACATATATCTGTGATCCTACCAATGATTACTGGGAGAAGGACCGGATGGCCCCTTCCATCCTGAAGTGCAGGACCGGTTTGAATTCATCAAATCTGGCAGGAGTTTCTCTTAATTTGCATTCGCTAGATGTATAGACATGCTAACTCGCTGAATAACTAAGATATCACAGCAAATCGAAGTATTTAACGATATTGCTTCAGAGCATAAACGATAAAGTTTCAAACTTTTTTATGTGTGTGTTTGTTGTGAACGTCCATTGCTTAAGTTCAGTACATCGCATGTATGTAATTAATTTTAAAAAGCGGTGAGTAATAAATCTGTATGGAAAAGTCCATATCTCTTTATTAAGAAAATAGACCAAACACTCAGAATAAATGAGCGATAAGTGTCTCAGCGAAGCATATACAGTTCTGTGGTAAAAAGGAAAAGCTAGTGGACAAAATTAAATTTCATGTTTGAAAATGTCTGACATTTCAGTCATTCAGTCCTTTATGTTCATACATTTATGAACGTAGATTTATATGTAAGGTAGTTGAGTATTTTTTTTTTTTTTATTCTAGTGAACACTTTCATAAGTAAGTCTAAATTAAGATATTCCTTATGTCTCTTTGACAATTTTCATGCACATGAAGTACTGTATATTATAATCATAATTGTCCCTCGTAAAGAGAAAGAGAGGACTTTTTGTTCTTAACTTTGCTAGATAAAATAGTAGTAGTAATGGAATTTTTACTGTATCAGTTTTAAAATACATTTAAGTAAGTACGGCCTTACATGCTAATATTGTCCTTGTAACAATGAAAATGACTTTACACACCTATATGAACACTGGACCTACATACATACAAATATCAGGTAAAATTAATATATTTTTCTTACATAAGGAGGATAATTAATCTACTGGAGGTACATAATCATACAGATTATCAATTTCCATACACCCCAAATTGGTGAATTTCCTACTAACCTAAAGGCGCCCCTAAAAAGCATCGTCTCCTCACCTATCAAATGCAGCAACACAAGCATCGGTGGTCCAAGTGATAGGTAATGAATGAATGAATGAATGAATGAATGAATGAATGAATGAATGAATGAATGAATGAATGAATGAATGAAAAGTGTTTAACGCCCGTTTTTGCTACAGAGGCACCACAGGCGATAGACGCTGATGATACATGAGATGAAATGATATATTGGGAAAAGGATTTATTTTTAAGGAAGAAATCATTCCAGGCCTAAGTTTAAGGTACCTCCCCGGCAATTGCCATTTATGAGGACTGCGGAAAACCTGGAAAAAAACCTCAGTCAGGGAAGACGGTCCTGGCGGTATTCGAACCCTAGACCTCCCGCTCAAGAGTCCGTGTCTTAACGACCTCGGCCACCCGTGGCGGTCAAGTGATAGGTAAACACGTAACATCATCCTGGCTAAGATTTAACCTGCCATTTCCTACTCAAGCTCTTCAAACAATAAAACGGCTTAGCATATATCTAACTTGTGTTAAGTTTGTTAAAAATTCCGTTTATGCAAAACAATAACTTGAACGAAATAATATGAAAACCTGTTTAGCTGTATCGTGTTTTTGCTCATCTTTCTCTCTTCACTACAACTTCTCGTTGTGTCGTATTCTTTAATCTGCAATGATATCCCTGAGTCACGCAGTTAAATTACTTTTCTTGAGCTATAGGGCATTTACAAGGTGGACCAGGAACATCCAAGAATGCATACTTGGTTCCTGGATCTTTGAGTTATTGTATGTCAATGCCCTTAACAAAGATGTTATGTCATAGCCAAGAAACATTATTACAACCAAACACTTGCCCTTTGATGCTTAAAAACTTTATTTTTAATAAAATAATAAATAAGGCCGTCATCGACTAACATAAACCTATATCTTTCTACAATTAACAAGGTTTAAACCTTACAACACTACTAGGATTAAGTAATCATTATCATCAAACATTACTTTCAATAGGGGTATGATTATTTAAAGAAAAGTACAATTAGGAAACTATAGATTCAAATCCTCATGCAAAACGCATGACTTTAATGTCCTTCTCCGAGTAATTTATAAATTCTAAATCCCAATTAATTGGATACATTCAAAACTACTACCGCATAATGCAAGAACACATTTACCTCTACTCTAACGTCGCTTAAGATGCGCAGTCTTCAACAGTCATGCAATAATTTTCTTTAAGCTCTTACTTTCTGATTCCCAAATATTTTCCATTTCCCCTTTTCCTTTCTGCCCATAAACAAATATAAAAGTAGTTTTATGGATATCGTGAAGCCGTTTAAAAGTTTTGAGCCTGCACATTTACCCAGCAAAACCAGTTTCCTAAGGCCAGGGTTTTCCTTGAAGAACGACAATGAGCTTGCAAGAGTTGCCTTCATCTTTGCGTCAAGTCGGAAAGTAGCGGTTAGCCACACGAGAAATGGGAGACACGAAAAAGATTTCTTTCTGTAATGAAGATGCTGGCGTCTGAAAGTGGCACCTTGCCAATAGCTGCATCTCATTCTTCCGTTCCACTGCAGAAGCTCACAGGTTTCGAGGACTCAGCTCTTCTCTTTTAGTAAACACGACTTGTCAGCGCTCTCCAGAATATAAGTTATCCAGTCAGAATACTTGCAGAATCTCAATGTCCCAGAACTCAGATTCAAGAAAAATTTATACGCCATAAACAGCTTATTACATACACGATAACATGATATCAATGGACTTTGTGAACCTTACTTTCCCTCGTTATTAATAAACAGAGCCCGGAAGGTAGGCAAAATTTCCCGTTTTATCTGGGTGGATATATTTAAGATTCAGATAGAAATCAACATGTTTTCTGTACATTTGCGGTAGGGTGAATTCTTATTTTGCCTTATTTGACTTCTGTTGCCTATTTTAAGGTTTACTTTTTATTTTATTTTATTTATTATTTTTGCCTGTTTTATAAATTACACTGTTATTTACACATTTTAATTTCAATGCATCGAAGTGAAAAAAGTTATAAAAATTAAATGACATGTTAATCTCCCAAAATTATCCATTGAGAATCTTGTTATACTTTTATTTCTTTTCAGGCAGTCCAAAATCTTCCTCCTCAGCCCATTGACTTAAGCATTTTAAATAGCAGAACCTTTATTAGTGAAAGGAATTCATGGTTAATGAATACCAGGAAATAGAGAAGATACAGGAAAATGCTGTAGTTTTGAATAGTCCTGGAGAATGACCTGCGCGAGACAATTCTAGAAAATCTGTGGTGGGGGAACTTCTTAATTGCATAAATATAACAAATAATTGCAATCAAGTAAGATGAGTGCGGCACACAGCTGTGCAATAAACCGTCCCTACAATGTGTTCAGTACGGAAATAAGAGAGATACTAATCTGATTTCCCTATAAACGCATAAACCGATAATTAACTCGACCATTAACCATTGCGCATCTTTTGTTCATTCCCAGGACTATTCACAAGTACTTTACTTTGTCTTGATAAATATTTCCATGATGTTCTGAAAGGTGAAATTTCTGTTGTAACTGGTAGTCCTTCTGAAATTGCTTGTTTTAAATATGCTTCGGTCACTTCAGTGGAAGTAGAACGCTTTTTTCCATGATGAAAAAATTCTCTCTTACAAGCAGCTGACTATGACAGTCTATGACCTTCAAAAAGCATCTTAATGTTGCTTGTAACCAAGAAGAGTAAGCTCAAGCACTTTAGTTATATGATAGAGAAATTATTAAGCATCTTAAATGCCTATTTTCATTAATAATGAGTGATATTACTCTGTTTTCACTTTTAATAAATGCCTATTTCAATTATATTACTGCCTATTTTCAGTATTTTAAATGCCTTTTTGCCTGCCTATTGTTCTCAAAATAATGCCCGATTTTTGGGGATCTGTTAATAAATATTTTAAGCTATGTATATCGTTAAAGCATTATTCTGTGACATTATTAACAGTGATGAAAAATCAAAGTTATATTTACAAATACTAATATCGGTATACCAGTACTTATTTAGTTTACAATGCATTTGAGCATTGCTTCTTCAATTAAATGATGATAAACGAAGATACTGACATGACTAAGCATAAAGCAGTAGTAAAAAAAAGCGTAGACTCTACGATTTGTAGTAGAATCAGATGTGCCTACAGGTTTACTGGATATCGTCTATGGGGCATTAGTCAGATCTACGATAACATATGGGTCAGAATTAGAAATGGAAACAAATGGCATATCAAGATTCAGTGAGGACACTTTTTAAAAAAAAATAAAAATAAATATCTGAGCTGGAGAGCGCCACAACGGCTTGCATGATTGAGAGAAAATTCGGGGTTTACAGTGAGAACATAGAGTGTTAAAATGGACCAGTGAAGTATAGAGTGTTAAAATGGACCAGTGAAGTAGTGGTTGCCAATTAAAGGGACCACCCTTTAATTAGCGTATTGTACTATCATGAACAGGTTACGAGGGAGTGATACAGGCATCTAAATTAAAAAAGGGACTGAAACGATACCTGGGTTATTTATAGCGCAGGGGATTAGAAGGAATGCACGAAGGAGGTCAAGAATCGCTTAAGGGATATGGATTGCAGTAGACAATTTCGCAATGCAGGAAGATGATTTCGCTGGAATCGGAGCTAAAATCTGATGGAAAGATGGAGTAGTACATAAAAACAAAGACTAGATTCAATAATCAGATGCATGCCGGATGGCTAAGGTTGATAATTTGCCCCCTCTATGAGGAAGGTAGAATGTATGCATATACTGGCGAATGTAAAGGTACGGAAGAATGGGGGGAAAGTATCTACACGACCCTTCGAACAGAGAGAGAAATGGTCATGATGAGCTGTGCTGACAGGGCAAACAAATTGAGCGAATGCAGCTGTGTACCAGTGTGTCATTCCAAATGTCATTTTTAATATTTTATTTGTGTATTTTATTATATTATTAAATATGTATGTTTTTATATCAAACCAAACAGACCTAGTGTGTTATTAAAGCAGTGCGGTACGTTGAATCCTTGTGCGTATTGAAGTTTTTTGTAATGATGTCACTGAAATAAATGCGCAATGTTTGAAATTTTACCTAAATCTTCCCATTTAAGAAGACCAGTGTTTGTTTAATCATTTAGAGACCTTAGTGCTAGACAACTTTCTAAGGTATTCGCACAAACGATAAATAAACATGTAGGGGGTAGAATTATCCTTTAGGGAAAATGCTCACGAAAGTTCAAACAGGAATAGAATACAATATGAATAGTACGATTTGCTACATGTTTAAACAAATCGAACGTATTATCTTAATCGATAATAGGTAAAGTTATTAATTTGAAAAACGTTCTTTTATAAAAATCATTTATTGATTCTTACAGAAATGTGATTTCAGAAGTTTATACTTTCAAACTTAATTTTCATTTTGTTATTCCATTTTTTTGGGTAGTGTTTAACGCCCGTTTTCACTGATGAAACATGAAACGAAATGATATAGTGGGAAAGGATTTTATTTTTTAAGGAAGGAAGCGTTCCAGGCCTAAGATTGGAGTACCTCCCCGGCATTTGCCAGTTATGAAGACTGAGGAAAACCTGGAAAAAACCTCAGTCAGGAAGAACGGTCCTGGCGGGATTCGAACCCCTGACCTCCCGATCACGAGTTCGCGCCTTAACGACCTCAGCCACCCGTGGCGGTTTTGTTACTCCAGGGGAATATAACGGAATGTTAACTTTTCTGCTGTTACTAATTTATTTTACTGTTTACCTTGATTGCTCAGTCAGTGCAGTTCTGAAGGCCCCGTAGTAAACAAACTCTTTGTTGATCAGCAGCTACACTTCTGTTACGCCTCTCAGGGAGTAAGATTTATTCGCTTAAGAAGGTGGGTTCTGCTCCCAATTGGATAAGATTGCCTGCTTGGATTTGATCCAGGGTTTTCTCCCCCATCCTAGAGGGAAAATATCTGGGCGTTTTTGACCTGAATCAGATGTATGTGCATTCTTCATCACTAACACACAGTTTTGAGACTTGCCACGAAAGATAAAACTACTGAAAAGTACATTTAGAAAGGAAGGAAAGGAAAAGGAAGCTATTCAGATACAGAACAACCGAATCAATTACAATGTGTATCTCATTTAGGAAAAAAGATGTTTCCAAAACTTGACTCCTTTAGTAGTGGAAGCCTTGCCTCCATGTCCATTTAGAACATTATTTTCAATCTATGAAGTCATCTGCCCTCATATATTGTAGTTGTTTCAGGCAGAAATACCTGAAACAACTACACTTGACCACTTCAGTATCTAAAAAGGTACAGGTACAGGTCAGTTTGCATTTATGTAAAAAACCTCTAACTTTGAGCAGATTTCTTCATATGTTTTATAATCAATTTTTGTGTAACGTGCAACATATCTTGGATTTTTCATTTCATTTGCTTATATTTATGATCTTAATTCTTTTTTTTTTTTTTCATGACCCATATTTCAGTTCCATACAAAAAACAAGGGGAAATGTGTTATCATTTTGTTTTGTTTTGTTTACTTTTTTCTCTTTTATCGTACTGTGTTACAAGTTCTTCTTATAATTGTACCATTGTTAAATGTTATAATATTTCTGGTCAATATTTCCCAAATATGTCATTGTAGTTTCCATAAATTTAAATCTATTAGCTTGTGAAAATGCTCTATTTTCGATAGCTATTTTAGTTTGAATTGTATTTTTGCTTTGAATACCCATAGTTTTACTTTTTTCGGCAGATATATTTATATTGTATCATATGTATATTTTATATGGCTCATATAGTCATTTCTGTGTATTATTCTCATTAATTGAGATAAGTACTTTGTAATCATTAAGTACTACTGTCATTATGCAATTCCTGTTATTTAATTTGTCAATAATATGCAAGTTTTTAATCCACTGTCTAGTCATTTCTTCTATGTAGAAATTGAGTAATATTAAATAATATTACAGACTTAATGACACGATTGAATTCTTCTGCTCTTTTTGGATAAGTGAGGGAAGTGGATGCATGAGTTTTAATTACTTCAATAACATCGATTGGTGTACCTCTCTCTTGTTTAAAATGTTCCATAAAAGTGCTAAATGCTTGAATATAGTATATAATTCATTAAAGCATTACATATAATAAATATTATATATATACAAGATGTTTCTTTGTGGAATTATTTGTTTTTCTATAATTTGTTTCTATGTGAAATGTCAGTTCATCTGTTGTTTTGAAGCCTGTTTTTTCCCCCAATGACTTGTTTTCCATTGTTTATTTCAGTCGATTTAACATTATTTCAACATATACTTTAAGTTGTCTTTGTTAGTTATATACCTCTACAATTTTCACATTTTGCTCTGTTTATGTCAGTCCTGCTGGTGTAGTGGTAACCATACTTGCCTTCTAAACACATGATCGCGGGTTCAAACCCGGCCAGGGTCGATGGATTTTTCGGGCGTAAAAATCCTAAGTATGGTTTCCTTCGGAAGGGCAGTAAAGCTGTGGTCCCGTGTCGTACATTTACGGCACGAAAAAGAACCTCGAGGCTGAAAGAAGAGGCCTCTGAGCAAAGTTTGTTGACTGTTTCACGCCCTGAATAGAATGGGACGCTGATGACCTGAGATGTCAAAGAGCGTCCGTAAATAAACAAATCAACAAGCTCTGTTTGCCTTTTTAATATTGATTTTATTGCGAATAAAAACTTTTTTTTTAAAAATGCCCTTTTTTAGACTGAAAAACATTTGAAACTTAAGCTGCGGGTGTAAGAAGTTCCTAATTAGAAATAGGACGACTCTTCTTGCGTCTAACAGTACACTGTTGCAAAAGAAGGCGAACGACCATGACTGTATGACTTCATGAGACTCTCATGCTTGGTGAATTTGGCTGTTTGCTCTCTCATATAACCGCGGTCCCGGAAAGAAAAGTCTGATTGAAAGTTCTGGGAATATTCCAGTACCAGCACTTGCTCAAAATAATTCCAGCATCGGACGTTATTCTGCCTGGAACCAAAGCCAAGATCTAATATGTGGTCCTTAATATCCCGTGAGAGATTTTTCTGGAGTATCTCTAACTTGGAATAGGACATTTTAGTTCATTTGCGCCATTTTTCCAAGTCTGCTTTTAAAGTTTTGGAAAGTATTAAATAACATGCCAAAGCGACATGGGGGGAATGTTAATTAAGTGGCGCTGTCTGGTAGGAACATTTGTAAGTAACATTTTTTCGCACATTCCTGTTGATTCATTCATTGTTGTAGATTATGTTTTGTGCATGTGTAAAAAGGAATTATTCGCGAAGGATTATTTTCATAAGCAGCGTATCAAGCTCAGGAAAACGTTTACGGAAACCCATGAAATGTTGCAGAAGTTTATGGTGATCAGTACATGAGTGTACGCGTTGCTAATGTCAACAACATATCATCCTTATCATTTAGTCACTTAGAGACCATGGCCATGAAAGGTTCAAGCTTTTCAGGGATGTCGTTGAAGACACGCTGTAAGGACAGCCCATAAACTCGTGTTGTTCAAATTCGAAATAAAGTGCATTGTCGTTTGATAGTCCGTAAAATAGAAAAACGCAACACATCAGGAGGATCAGTGCATTAAATGTTAACGACAAAATTTGAAATGCATTGGATAGTTTCGAAACAGTTTTTATTGCCATCTAGCAGAAAATTATGAAGTGCTCCTGAGAGCAAAAACTGAGTAGATTGAGGTGCTAATTGCTTTTGCCACACCTGTCACTTTACAAGTCTTCATGAAAAGTGTAAGACGTTTTGAGAAATAAAATATTAGTGTTTGATATGTTTTAATTTAACTATTTAATATATTGAGAGAGCATTACTTCTGTCGTGTTTTCAGTGCTCTTGATCATCGATATACAAGTTTACAGCTTTGGAGTCAATGTTGCTTCACTACAACGAAGCATCCGAAACCTGTTCTTGAGGTGGGTGTCTATTTTTCGACCTCGTAAATTCCAGACATATTTTCATTCAGTATATAATATATTACTTTTATGCTAGATACTCTGATAAAGGAACCTTTAAAGTGTCTGTAAAGAATTCATGTTCTGTGTTTCATAGTTTGGGTTACAGTCCTTTAAACTGGGTTTTTTTTTTAAAGTTATTTCTATAGCATAAATTGCCACTGTTGGAACTGGTTTTAATTTTTTTCTCTCAAAATATGTTTTTACTTAAATAATAACTATGTAGTCAGATACTGCAAATTAATGTTTCTTTTGAAGGTGAGTACCATAAAGCTTTTCCCTGATTTAAAATAATCTTCTGGGTCCCCTCTGCTATGCGTATATCTCCATATCAGACGTTCAACTAATTTCTCAAGTTAGTGTCTCTCTTCGTATTTCTTGAAATTCTGTGAGGGGCATACACACAAGAAAAGCAAACAGGAAATGTTTGGGATTTCAGATTTGGCAGCTAAAGTATTTGGATTCAAATTATATCTCGATTGTTAACTTAATAAAGGTTAGGTAATTGAATCACTGAAAATGCCTGTTGTATTCCTTGCACGGCACTGCAGCTAACGTAATGGTCAGAAGCTCTGCTTGAAGCCTCGAGAAACTGGATGATGGTTTGAATAACATAATATAGACTTGGTTGTCATTAACACAGACCACATAAGCACATCCAATCATATCGTTGCCATTTTCTTTTGCATGGGTGTCATATATGCAAATATAACTATAGCTGTCGTAAGTCGGATTATTTAAATTCTAAATGAACTGAATAGTCTGGTTCCAAAAAGTGGGTCCTCTCTAGTACTTGAAATTTATAAAGAAACGAAGGTGAACATATGGTTTTCTTCGTGAATGTTGATTCTTTCATAACAAAGTTGTAATGGTTTGAGACTCCAAGGTATTTGATTTCAATTTCCTGGTTTATAAACCAGTTTGGGATGGAATAATAAATAAGAATATTTGGATGCAGGTTTTCACTATTGTTGTTTTTTACATACCTCTTTGATCAATATGTAGGGGAATCTGCTCAGAATTGCCGTCCCATTTAGCTGCCTAAGAATAGCCAGAACCATCTTTTAACAATAATCAGAGAAAACCATCAGTGGTAGATCGATTTTATCATTTGTGATTCTTGGTTAAGTTTCCCACAGCATAACTGCAAAGTCACTATCTCTGAAGAAGAAAGAAGCAAAAGAGAGGTCCCAGTTTAAAATACAAATGTGTACATTTAATAAAACAGTATTAATGTCTATTACATTTATACTTTGGTGAATATTTACCGTTAAATGTGTGATTTATTGGTGGAAGAGATTGGTGACATAAGAGTCTGCCTTGAACTCGATTCTGCTGTGTAAATTAATAAAGACGAGGGCCGTAATAACTGGAAACATTCAATTTCCTGCGTTCAGGCGGCAGAAGTCCGGGTGATGTTTCAAAAGATATCATCACGCTCTCCAGTTAACTTTGAGAGAAGGCGGATGAGCCAGACAGAGAGTTTGCAAAGATAAAATAGCGCACACGAGCTAAGAAGGAAATTGTCAATGTAATTTAATAATAATAATGGGCTGGTAGCAAGAACGCCTCGTTTGGTGAAGGATTCCTGTCCTTCAGTGGCCTTGACACTTTGCCAACGAAAACTTTATGCATCAAGGCAGAATAATCCATTTTACTTAGGGTTCAGAGTTAATGATAAGATTCGCTTCTATTGTTTTTGCATAATGATTCGTCTTTTATAAGTTCCTCCTTTTAGACATAAAGAAGTTCATGTTTTTACTATTCTTGTTTTTCATAACTACTTTTGAGTGACTTGAATCACTTTTAGCGCCTATCTGCAGTGTTTTCACATTAATATCATACACTGAAATCAAATACCACGTATTATAAAGTTTTCAGAAACATTTACTAAAATAACTTATTTATACCGATATATATATATATATATATATATATATATATTAACAGTAATTATAATAGTAGAAAAGGATAAAACACTAAGAAAAAGCCACACTTGAGATCGCTGAATTAATATTCCGTTCGGATAAACACCAGTAATAGCACAATAAGAAAGAAAGCCAACATGCCCTGTATATTTAGCTAATTGCTTAGAATGGTACTTACATTTGTTGAACCAAAATTTCATAACCTTACCTTGGATAATTGTCATAGTATAAGATGTATTAAACAATAAAAAGTATTAGAAAACACATAGAAAGTAAGAAATAAAATTAAAAGAATAATGCATAAATAGTAAAGAAGTCAAAAGCAAAACACGCAAAAGCAAATTAAACTTAATAAGAAAGTTAAAAGCAACACCAGAGATGCAAACAATATAAAAGAAAAATAAAAATAAAGTAACACTATTAACAATGTAACAAATTAACAGTAATTATAATAGTAGAAAAGGATAAAAAGGAAATAGTAGAAAAGGACAAAACACTAAGAAAAAGTCATAATTGAGATCGAGTGTTTTCTTAGTGTTTTATCCTCCTTTTCTACTATTATAATTACTGTTAATTTGTTACATTGTTAATAGTGTTACTTTATTTTTATTTTTCTTTTATATTATATATATGCTACTTTTATATATATATATACTTTTACATTCATATATATATATGCTACTTTTATATATATACTTTTACATTCATATATATATTCTACTTTTTTTTTTTTACCAAAATATGCACTAATTAATTATGTGTAACATACAAACATTTTATTACGGAGAAAAGCTTACCAGGATTAATTTCGACTAGTGTTTCTTCTTAACCTTTTGTTCGACATATACTTTTTTCAATCGTGTCGAAATATTGTACATATCCATGTGTTTAATCTTGGTGTGTGTATCTTTTTTAAGTGCGGAACAGTTTGATTCATGGTATTTTTATATTATTCATGACGGTTAATTCATTTTTCTTAATATGACATGTTATGTATATGTTAAATATATTAAACAATACTGACAATCTTGTTTGATCCTTTATTTGTAATTACAAATTTGCTATTGAGTTTGTCTCCTTTATCGATAAATAGAATGGTTTCAAAATACACACTTTGAACTGCTGAGTATTCCTTCTTACACATTATTTCCGATATTTTATTCCTTAATCACTTATAAAATGCATTTTCATAGTCTATAAATGATATAAAGGACGATAAATTGAAAATTTGTCTCTTTGGAATTATTTGTTCTATCACAATTAATGCAGTCTGAACTAGCGACTTCTTACGACACTACTTTACTCTTCTAGTCATTTAGGAATTATCTTATCAAAAAACATATAAACTACTTTTAATTAAAACGTATCTGAATAATGTTGGCAGTTTTGGCTGTTGGTTGTTAGATAATTTGCAAGTCAATTTTAACTGCAATGTCATTAAATATTAGTTTTTCTGTCTCTGTTGAATTTATGTACTTAATTATTTAATTTCCGGGGCTGTAAATATAGAGGCTTCATTTGGACGCGTGGCCGGCTTTACGTGGATTTGTCTGCCCTATTTATAACCGGTTCTATCCCCCCTACACTTTCCCGCCTCTCCTTGTGCTGACGCGAAGTCTTTGTGTTGTACAGGAGATGAATGTTGTGAGACCACGTGTTTCAGTGATATAGTTTGTTAGTCATATTATAATGCCAAAAAGTCCGTATATTTTAGCTTCATGTATGAATCCTATGTAGTAATAAACTCTTGTAGAGAAGTGGGACGGCGACATACAGACTGATTTTCTACTATTCGTGTGCCTCATAGAGAAATGATGAAAACTTGTGAATTGATTTAGGGAAACGGGATCTGTTCTAAAAGAAACCGAAAGTAAAACGCTATGTTCTTGCGAAAAAAATCCGGTGACACCGAAAAAAAAGCTAGAACGAAGTTCAAAGAAATCTCTGAGAAAGCTAGCACAGGAATGAGGAATTCCACTAAACTTTTAAAATTAAAACCTTAAGTAGTTAAGGAATTGCAACCATGTGATAATGTGCGTAGAGTTAATTTCTGCAATAATTGGGTGTTGAATAATATTACTGTTCGCTCTATTGACTCGCGTTCAATTTTTTTCTTGCTTTTTCTTTTTCGGACGAAGCATGGTTTTATTTAATGGCCATGTAGCGACACAAAACGATATATATGGGGGAGCAGAAAACTCCAATCTTGTATACGAAATGCCGTAGTATGTCCTAAAAAATTGTGTTTTGTGTGCTGCAGAAATATATATGCACTTGAATTTAGGGGCTGTGAGTATCCGACATCGTGGGGAAACAGCGTGCTTCCCGGTGACAAGCAAATCCCTGTTAAGCGGCCACGCGTCCATCGTGGAGCAGTAGCCAGTAGCTAGTGCACTTAAACAGTGTTAAGTCGCATTGGCGCTTGACATTATTCAAATCTAAGTTACAGACTGACAAGAATAATGAGATCACAGACATCTTCCCTCTTTTAGTGCCATAAAATGTGTTTATGGTTAAAAATTAAAATGTAATTTGTTAAATGCATGCAGGCTAAAGTTCATTTGGCTGACAGAAAAGTATACACTGAGCATTTTTATGTAGTCATAACTACCATTTTGCACCAACGTTTTAAGCCCTCAGTACAGATTTAAAAGATTAAAAATGATATGACTGTTAGGCATTTAATGTACCAGACAAAAATATTTTTAAATGAGACCGGCGTAAAAAAACAAAAGAAATGGAATCCTTTCTCTCTTTCCCTTACAATTAACTGTTATTAGGGTATATAAGCTTTCCCTTTCCAGTACCTGCAACTTAACAAGAAATAAAGCAAAAAAAAATGTTTGCTTGGTTTTCGAGCGCTAAAGAAAAATACATTGTACTGATAAAGAAATTCCACATTCAAAACCCCTACTGAAATTATAGCTGGAGCTTAATGAACATTTCGAGCATTTGCATGCCCGTTATAAAATACTAATTAAATGTAAACACCGCTGTAACTTTCAGTAAGCTTAGCTAAACAATTATGCTAAAGTCTGAAGTGCCAATGTTCTAATAGCACATGAATTTCCGAAGTCAATGAGCATTCATTACATCGAAACTATAGTAAGAAATATCGCTCACTTTGAGAGCGTGTTCATGATGTTTTTGATAGTTTCTCTAAAACTTTTAAAATATAAACAATTCTGTGGAAACACTTTTTGGTATATTCTTACCAAATTAAAGTAAAATCTCATTCTTGAAGGTAAGAAGAGCCTCTATTTACCTAAACTTGGCATAATATTTTTTATTTTAGCATTTTTTTCGAGAAAACGAACAAATGTGAATTATAGTTTTAAAACGTTTTGTGTTTCATTTCTGAAAAAAAAAATTGTACACTAAAAACCATTCTTAGATGTTCAGGGAAAGCAGGTTTTTACCTTAGCATTCTGAAATGCTATGGAAGGATAAAATATAAAGAGAGGTATAAGTTATCCTTGAAACTGAAATGCTTTCATCTGCACTTTCCCATGCAGAGGAATGAATTGTGCAGCACCAAAAGCCCATCTGCTATTTTTGAGACGTTAGGCCGTGTGATGTATTATGACCCCATTTGCATGTTACAATATGTATATGCTCCATTATAGAGGATATTTTGATCAGTTTGTCGTAGGATTATATTGCATAATCTGATCAGGTGGAGAGGATGCACGTTAACGGATACATTATGCTAGTCCTCACTCTGGTATTCTGTCCTAGAATCAGCAGTGATGAGCTCTTGTAAATAGACATGAAATCATTGCGTCAAAATAAATAATTCGTTAAAGATATGTTTGTCATACACTTCTGGAGTTATTCCTCATAACCTGCAATGCCTTCCGCTCTTACTCAGGTTTTTAAAAAGACAAACTTATAATTAGTTTTTAAAATTACAAGTTAAATGCAGTCCTAGTTTAATTGAATGTAAAGTTTAATATAGTCATCAGCTGTAATGATGTTAATAGACTGCATTTTCATAATTGAAACCCTTTAGACAAAGCCGTTTACCTTTGGAAATTTCAATATTGAAGTTGTACTGATAAAGTCAACTCAAGTTTCAGCTGTCATTTGTGATTTGATTAGTCTGCAATACTATAAATTATTTCTCCTACACTATTCTACTAACTAAACACTTACGAAATGTTTCCAAATTTATGATCCACTAAAGTTATCAGTTCTTTACACAATAGATTGCAAACGGGGATGATCTCTACACAGTCAATTAAAGATGAAGGTATCCATTTAATTAAACGTTTTTGCATTTTCAGCTATTCCATGCAGAGAAGGCTATTCCTCGTCTTGTTCTCCTACGGAAAAAGTAATTTTCTGTTTATCTTCTATTTCCCTTTATATTTAAAATCTATTTTGCATTGAACCAGCGTTAGCATCTCTTAAAAGTCTTTGTAATAACAAACCACAAACCTATACCAGTACCAAAATAGAAGAACAAATATATTTAAATTAAGAAACCCATGCACGTTCAGTTAGCCCTGTTCGAAAACAAAATATGGGGTTAAATTGTTTTGCCCGATGAGTATGACAAAATAAAAGGGGATAGTAGATGCAGGTGAACAGCCACTCTGCAGAAAGCAATATGCACAATTCATCGGCCACAAGAACAGCTCTGATTGGAATTTGCGGCTTTAGCATTTCAATGCTATCTGATCTCAGCATAACAGCAGTACACGCACCAGGCAGAAACAAACTATCTCGCATATTTACTAAGAGTTAAACTTTAAAACAAGACTGTTATCTTATAGTGTAAGTACAAATTCGGAGTAAGACTCACTAAAATTGTCATTATAAAGTTCGTGTTAGCTTACGACTTCAACACCTTGTACAGTCACCGAGGTCGTCAAGGTGCGGGCTCTGAGCGGGAGGTCTGGGGTTCAAATTCCACCAGGATCGTCCTCCCTGACTGGAGTTTTTTACAAGTTTCCCTCAGTCCTCATTACTGGCAAATACCGGGGAGGTACCCCAAACTTAGGCCTTCCTTAAAAAATATCCTTTCCCATTATTTCATCTCATATATCATCAGTGTCCACCGCCTGTGGTGCATCAGTAGTAAAAACAGGCGTTAAACACTATTTTAAAAAACCTTGTACAGTTAATATTTCGAGCCATGTTCTCCTGAACAAATGTCCAATTAATTATTTTGAAGTCGGCAATATGACCACACTGTATTCATGCACCTAAGAGGGTGGTTTGACAAGTTTTGCAACTTACTTTATTTTTCAATATAGTTTCCTCGAAGTGTAACGCACTTGCTCCAATGATTCCCTCGTGGACGTGGGTTTCGTCGAGACCTTCAAAATATTCGTTTGCCTCATGTATGACCTCTTATTTGTTTTAAATTTGTGTTCAGCAAAAAGTTTTGAGGAACGATATCTGCTCAATAAGGTGGATGCAGGAATATTTCAAATCGTAATTTGCTCAATTTGAGAAAGTGACAGGCAGGGCTCTTTTTATCTATATTTTATTATTATTATTATTATTATTATTATTATTATTATTTTAATCACCTTTTATTTTTAGCTAGTTTCTAGATTTAGATAAATCGGAGCAATAATAATGTAATAAATGTAAACATGTAATTTTTCAAATAAAGAATAAAAGCTCAGGAATATACGTTCCGGTGTAGGAAACAAGGTACCGGGTACAAGGTATTGCATATTTTTTGTTTTATTTTATTTTAGTGCGAGCAACTATGTCTTCCCGCAGTATCATTAGCCTGACTTCATTGAGGATATCAATGGAAACAAAGTAAACATCATATCAAAAGTGCACAAGGAGAAAGTAATTGAACGTTATTAGGGAGATTTGGACACATTTTGAGCACTAAACAACTTTGACACGCATAAAGCAATGGGAATGGGCGCCTACTCCTACAGCTTTTCTATATCCGTTGATTTCTAGACACTCAGATCCTTACGCAGTTCTAGTTTGTTGTGGGGGATAGGGTAAGAATAGTGAGCGCTTCATAGACATTTGTCGTAGTCTAGACGAACTTCGGAAACAGTTCTACAAGTTAACAGGGAGCAGTGCGGTGCTATGTTCACTAGGATGATGAACCAGTTCAAATTGTGAAAAACTTGTAGAACACATAATCTTTCTGTTCAAAGTTTTACTAGGATAATTCGACGACCTTTTTGCGAGGGGGAGGAAGAGGGGCTATAACTTAAAGTTGATAAAATATTCTTGTGCCGTATTGAGCTTTTTGTCCTATATTATGAGAATTTCATGTTTTATAACACAAAGACTATTATATTTTTGCATGCCAGTGCATGAATGAGACAAACAAATACGTACAGTTTTTGCATAAATAATATGCAAAGAAACATCGTGTACGAGTATTGTTTAAACTTTAATCATAATGGAGAAATAATGACGGGTGTTATAAAATATCGTTGCACGGGCAACACATGGAAACGAGCATCAGCGGGTGTCATGATAATATTCTATTTAACCTGTGCATAGGAAACGGATATCGGGAGACTCAAAGCTGGCAATGGTTCATTAACACCGAGGGCACTCACAAAGCCATACGCTCGCCAACTGACGGCGCCTGTCAATTGGGGCAGATTAAAAAAAGTATCACCCCCTTATAGAATCAGAAATACACAGAGCTACTCACTTGGGGCGCGTGGCTTACCCTATGTCAATAACCCCACTATCAGTCGAATTGCTGTAGTACAGCATTACTTTATTGTTCTAGTAATATGAAGCGCGTAATGTGTTGTTATCGGAGTGTCTCAAATGCGCATGGCGAAATTGAATGGATGCATACAGTAACCTCACACGTAACTCCAATGCGAATGAATATACATTGGCATAATTACTGACCATTTAAACGGGAAGCTATAATCGTTATAAGGCTAAAGTTATTGTAATTAAAACACATACAAAAGTCTTGTAGAGTATTACAATAAAAATTAATCAAATACAACCAAAATCCTTTAGGCAGAAGATTTAAATAGTTGCTGAGGCAGTTATTTGTGTGTTATTCTATTAGGTATGTTTGTAGTATGTCAACAGACTTAATTAAAGCAGTATATTTGAAGTAGGGCTTAAAACCTATTATTTAGACCTTAAAAGTCGATTAAAAGAGCTATAATACAGATTAACAAAAATAATGAACAATTTTAAGAAATACTTTAATCAGATATCCTCAACACATCCTTGGTATTCTAGCAGCAATAACATGAATGAAGTCAGCCAGGCCAAGGTCACCTTTGGAATGTATAATATCAGCAAAGCTGTGATCAATGCCAGTCCGATAGCAAGGTAAATAAAACAAGGGAAAGAAAGGAATGCGAAATAAAATTGTATTTAGGTAGAGGCTTGAGGATAAGTAGTAAAATGTAAAAGGGGAAATAAAATGGCATAAAAAAGCCAATATAGTTGCACTTTGTATAACTTTATTCCTATTCCATATGTGTCATGGGAGCTAAGGAGCAAGTTTGAGACCGCATTTACAGTACACACAGTAGAGTCCAAGGTCTCTGATCTCGAGTTGCAAGAAATAAGACATGCCTGTAGAGACTGCAGTGAGGAAGAATGTACTGGGTGTCGAGACGGAAGGCACACATGGATATAAACTTTATAAGCAAGTCATTGACACAGCCGAAAGTAATATTCCGAAAAAAAAATGTAATCTGACGAGGAGGGAGATTTGCTAAGAGCAACGAAGCCATAAAGCGTATGCAGTACTATATTATTATTATTATTATTATCATCATCATCATCATCATCATCATCGTCGTCGTCGTCGTCGTCATCATACATCACTATCATCACTAATATTATTTCAATTTTTATTTCTAACTAAGGGGAATTTGTAAATGGTCCAGGTCATAAAATATTTTTTAATTTTTTATAATTTATTTTGATACTTTAGCTTTATAAAAATGTCACACCATTTTTAATGAAACATTTTTAAATAACACTTAATTTTCACTGAATTTTCTGCTGGTATTCTCTTTTGTGCCTTTTTTAGATTTTGTTGAAATGTATTTTATATATTGACTGCGTTGTAGGCTATGTGGTACTTTTCTTCCTTCCTTTGATGTGATGTGACTGTATTGTAATTCCGGAGTTTGATGTTCTGTTGTTTGTTGATGGAC
Organism: Metallyticus violacea; assembly: GCA_030762175.1. Classification (NCBI taxonomy): domain Eukaryota; kingdom Metazoa; phylum Arthropoda; class Insecta; order Mantodea; family Metallyticidae; genus Metallyticus; species Metallyticus violacea. The sequence continues at coordinate 69,811,393 of CM060842.1, forward strand.
TCGTGCTAAACATTGAATACTCAAGCAAGTTTTGTTTTTAGTAGTTAAGACAGGTGGTGGTTGAGTAGGTATAATAGTTACTTTAATTAGTTTCTGTTTGAAAAAAATGCCAAAGTCAAAAGAAGTTTTCAAGAATAGAAGGTTTAAGACAAACCAGCTCAAGAGAATGGTGGTATAGGCTAGTTTATATAAACATAATGCACTACAGCCCAGATTGAAGATTTGTCCAAGTCAGGACTCCACAGAAAGTGTCTATTCAGACAATTTCCCAATGAATCATTCCATATACTATCTTTATCTATTTTTTTGGAGTGCATACAATGAAATTAGGAGTACACGTGTTGTGATTTAACTATAATAGCATTAAAAAAACTCTAAAGCAAGGGGCATTAATTCTGGCGAGAACATGGCTACAAGTTTCAATTTTGAAACAAATAGGTACGGTAAGAATTGTAGAAGCTGAAAAAGGAGACGCAAAAAACAAAACAAAACAAAACAAAACAAATGACGAACAAGGCAGACTCCAAGTGTGATAAATAGAAATCTGAATTACTGTAAGTTTAAAAAAAAGTATTTTTCCTTAGGCATACATGGGAAATTATTCCAAATCCGGGGAGAATTAAAATATATACTTCGGGATGTCCGAAAAATCAAAATAAATGTTGATAGAGAATTGGGTCCCGATTAGTTATTTTAATAAAACCATTTATTATAATTATGATTCTAAATGATGCAATAATTGTCTTTAATTGCAATTTACCAGAAGTTCAAAATGCTCAAACCTATGATATGCCCCATTATCTCAGGAAGTTTTTAAAATAGAAATGTTTGTGAATATAATTGGTTATGCATTAATCCTAATGCTTGGAAGGTATGTATAATATTTGATCTTAGTAGTTGAATATGGCCAAATAATATAATTAGTTCGCCAAAATTTTTCTACAATTGTTTTTAAAAAAAAAATATTCAGAAGTAAAAAATCCATTCTGTGACTCAGCACTCTCTCTGAATTGTCCTCAAGATTAATTGATTTTTACAGCTATATCTGTATAAATAAAAAATGACTTATTTGGGTAATTTGACATGATTTAGATAGGCAAGTGTAGGTTCGCTGGAGTAAAGAATTTCATTAGCGGATCAAAAGTGAACTGTTCTTTTTATTCCATAAGTGAGTTATATGCAAATATTATGTGTGGTAGTAACGCATATTGCTCATTCTACTTGTGACTTGGTTAGCTCTCCCTAAAGGTCACTGCAGAAGGTTGTTAGGCTTAACATTATCTTCATGACTTCGCTTATGGAAAGAGCCTTTGAATATTTTCGTGGCCGGTGCAGCTTTGAAGAAGCAGCATGAATAAGATACACAACATATAGTAGCAAAAAGTATCATTATATTCCCTACCTAGGTCTACAAATGATCAATACCCTTATTTCACTGAGTTATATAAATAAATTCAATAAACCAACAGAGGCTTACAAAAAGTTCAACTTGGCAGCCTTATTCATGTGTTACAATGCTAGCCTAGTAATAACGAGAATTTGATCAATATTTTTGTGACACTAAGATGTCCACAAAGATAAAATTGGTTTTGAATTATTATTATTATTATTATTATTATTATTAACTACCAGGAGGGGGGTTTATCTTTATATACCTTTAACATCGGCATGTTTTATATTCTAATTTTGCATTGAATATGCTACTATAAATTCTAAGAGACATTTTTTCATAGCTTTGTTTGAAATTTTTTAAAATTCTTGAATAACTTATATTAAGTAAAATATGAGATCATTGATATATTTTGATACAAAATTGCTTTAGAAAGTCTTTTCACTGTTTTCTAATCATTACTATATATTATTTGAGATTTATAACCTTTAATCGCGTTAGTGTGAAAGTATGTGTTCGGATTAGCTTAAAAAAGTGTCATTTAACAATACCTATAATTACGTTGCTCTATAATTTAGATGACTGTGCATAAGTAAGTTATTAGGGATTACAAAAGTAATATTGCCACAAATCTACTCCTTTGCTCACAAATGTTACCGTAGTGACATCATGAAGACATAGCCCTACTTGATTTCACTTCCTAAAAAGATCTACTTAGCTATTCTACACTCGCTTGGGTATGCTTGTGAAATGTCTTTTGTTGTAAAATTAATTTTTTTGTTATTAACCATATCGCATTGTGAAATTTATTACATTCTTCCAGGTTATTAGTAGTAAATATGTTTATTTCAATAATGACTTGCGGATACACAAATTACACACTTAATCAGCACACGGGTCTAGCCAGACCGATCATCCTCCTATTTACACATATGAAATGCTGAGAAAACAGAAAAAAAAAAAACATCCAGAAGTACCCAGAGTTACATATACACAAACATTATGAAATAACCCTTCCCCTCCCCCCATTATGTCGGACCAAATAATGATCCATTAATATCTTTCAGGTTATGAAAGAGTGGGCGTTAACAAATACTGAACAATTTGTCTTTTCACTGTTCCCTGCTAGGGAAAGATGTATATGGTGGTCTATTCCCAATTGATTCTTTCCTAGCGTTCCCATCACCAACTTAAAAACGGGCGTTAAACACCAATCAGATTAAAGAATAAAATTTGCTTCTGGAAATTTCTGACAACTAACTGGCACTATCGGACATTTCCTGATCCACCCTTCTCGTCCCAGTAATAAACACTCTACACCAATCTAAACAATGCATATGCCACAATATTTGTCTTATGATACATTCACAAAAAGTGATAAAGTTTGTAATAAAGCACAAAAGTATTTAATGGCGGATACAACAACAAATTCCTAATTAGGTAAACTGCAATGTTAAGGGGAATGTTTCACGATATATGTGCTTGTTCCTTTCAAATTCTTGTAACGCACAGACTAGATGTGAACTGTTAGGGCCATCAATAGAGTGTTTTTCTAGGAGAAGCGTTTTCCATTTAGTAAATTTAGCTTTAAAAGCAAGTAAAATCAAAGAACTGACGTGTTTGATGGGTATTTCAGTAATTACCTATAAGAAAACAATATTTGTATGAGGCGGTGCATTATCCTGAAGGAGATTTGTTGTCATATTCACTATTTTATTCATAGATGGTTTGCAAAGTAGCTTTTTCCTCGAAAAACATCTTATTAGCTGTCTTAAAACTGAAGCAATACACTTTCCTCCTGGAAAGAAGCATCATGCTTCCATTCCTTTGTTTGCTGTTTTGACTCTGGTGTGCAGTACTGATCAGTAGTCACAAATCGGTGAAGAAAACTCTGAAAACTATGGAAGGTACTTGGAAAATTTGCACTCATATACATTTGTGATTAGCAAATGCATCAGCCTTTAGCTCTTTCATACTTAGCTCTTCTGTTTGGTTGAGATACACCCTTCACTTCAGATGCCTAAGTTGCAACAATGTCGAACATCTTCAACGTGCAATTTTATGAACTTTGTTATTCTCTTGCTTTCGCATTCAACAGGTGAGGCAAAGAAACTAATTGATTTAGAGCATACACTTAGTGAATGGCAGACAATAATGATCTTGAGGTATGTTTCTCCTCCCTATCTTCCCCTTACTCCGTCGTTTATTAAATGTTGTACTTTAATCTATCCACACGTAACGGACACCAGCGTTTATGCCAGTAGCTGTTTAAATGGAAGTCTTTGTTTCATTGTTGACAATCAGAATTTGCTATAATCATTCACATGTCACCTTTCGACGATTCTGAATCCAATGTTAATGTTCACCTACGTTCGTATTCTCTTTTCAATTGTTTTCTCTCATGAAAAGCGAGGTTCCCATTAGGTAGACAGACTTGCCCCAAAAGAATAGCAGGGTACGTTACAATCCTCATCTTCATGCTAAGCCGGTTTAGGCGTTCGTCGAGCAAAGTGCATTACTCACGCTCTACCATGGGCCGCCATTATCATATCGCACTTTCTCACTCCCTCCAGGTGCCCAAAGAGAAAATTTTAATCTTCGTTATGACGGGAGGAAAAATTTATAACGCTTTTAAAATGACAGTGTTCGCTCAGGTGGCAGCGAATGGAACTTTTATTGCTTTTACTGCCTGAGAGAGCTTTCGTTTGTTTGTTGGAGATGACTGTGAAGAACGTTGCTTGACTTTAATTAAATGTCTCATGGCACTTGCACCTTCAAGAGTGAATTTATAAACTTCTATATTAGCTATTCACAACGCCAGTGGCAATCTAAAACCATAACAAAAGCTGTCTGACTCAGATGGAAAACGCTAACTATGCATATGCTAATGTAATTCAAATTTTTCAAGACTTGTCCATAATAACAAAATATTGATTTAAGGCATTCTCAGTTTTCATCATGTTCATAGTTTCATAATAATAAACATTTCTCTATTTTCTTTATAGGCGAATTACACCTACTATCCAAAAATATAGAGTTTACTAAAAATGTTTACATCGCTTCAGGTGGCCGAGATCGTTAAGGTGGGGACTCGTGAGCGGGAGATTTTGGGGTTCGATTCCCACCAGAACCGTCCTCCCTGACTGAGGTTTTTTCCAGGTTTTCTTCAGTCCTCATAAATGGTAAATGCCGGAAATGTACCCTAAACTTAAGCCTGGAACGCTTACTTCCTTAAAAAAATACTCTTTTCCCAATTTATCATTTCATTTCCTGTATCATCAGTGTCCACCACCCGTTTATTTTTTATAAGTGGTGTTTAACGCCCGTTTTTACTACTGAGGCACCACAGACGGCGAACACTGATGATACATGATATGAAATGATAAATTGGGAAAGGATTTTATTTTTAAGGAAGGAAACGTTCCAGGCCTAAGTTGGGGTACCTTCCCGGCATTTGCCATTTATGAGGACTGAGAAAAACTTGGAAAAAACCTCAGTCAGGAAGGGCGGTCCTGACTGAATTCGAACCCCAGACCATGAGTCCGCGCCTTAACGACCTCGGCCACTCGTGGCGATCCCACCGCCTGTGGTGTTCCAGTAGTAAAAACGAGCATTAAACACTATTCAAAAAATATATATTTGCACTTAATGTTATTATTGCGATTCAGATTTATGGGTAAATAAATATGTTTTCTGCCATAATTTACAATCTCCAAATTAATTGAAATTTCAAATTTAGATCTTTAGTTTCAGAATATAAACTCGCATATCATCTAAAATTAAAATTTTAATTTTGTTTTATTTGAATTAATATGAAGGTTACGGAGGAAAAACAATTAAAGTCCACTTTTGATGAAATTTGAAATTTTGGTGCCAATGGATTTTCGTACACGGAAAAAATCACATGTAGTCCATAGCAATCAGCATAGAAAAAATAGTGTCCAGGGAAAAAATAATCAGAGTTCTTTGTAAAATGTCTATAATGAGATCATAGCAAGAAAGGGAGCTACTGAAGTTGCATCAATGTTATTTGACTTTTGTTTTCATCACCTGGACCCATCAATTGCAAATTTGCAAACTTTTGCGATTTCGTGTCCAGGCCAAAATAAAAAGTATTCCATTATTCGCCTCACTCATCTATGTTTCATAAGTACAACATATATGAGTCAGAAATAGTGACTTTCCCATCAGAAGCCACATTTATATGGAATGTGATAAAGATATGGGTTCAATAAATAAAAAACCTATGCTGAAACACCCAGTTATTGGAATGAGCATCCCAGAAAATGCCACGTGAAACGACCTCCCTTCAATATCATTCCCAGGATATTTTTAAAATCTTGGTACGTATTCATTCCTTAATAAAGAATACAAAAGACATGTCCAATGAAGTTGAGAGAATTACGAGAAATTGAGGGCTGATAAAACTTCTGGAACTATAACCTACAATGACTCCTGGGAGTCCTACGTTACTGTTGACAAAATGTGCCCTACATAGACTGATGAGCAGATTGCCCTTTTGTATTCAAGTTTAATTCCACTTTCCAAGGTTAAATATGACGGCCTACAATGCCTGAAGAGATTCTGTCCCAAAAATGTTCAACTCTGTTTTCAAGGTTAACTGTAATAGACAATGAATAATATTGATTGAATGATTATTTTCAATAGTGTTTCATTAATATTATATAGTTAGACCGCCACCGGTGGCCGAGGTCGTTGCGCGGAATCATGAGCGGGATGTTTGGGGTTCGATTCTCGCCAGGACCGTCCTCTCTGACTGCCAGGGAGATACCCTAAACTTAGGCCTGTAATGTTTCCTTCCTTAAAAAAATCTTTCCCAATATATCATTTCATTTCGTGTACCATCAACATCCACTGCCTGTGTTGCCTTAGTAGTAAAAAGGCCGTTAAATACCACTGAAAAATAATAATACAATAGTAGACTTTGATTGTTTTATTTACAAGTATAACCTCGACTTTTATTATTAATAATTAACATGAAAATTAACGCGACACTAATTTCAAAAGAAAGGTCTATTATAAAACTCCCTTAAGAATTATTCTAGAAAGAAACGTTTCTATATATCTAAATTTTGTAGCGTTTTAAACTTCAAATTGCGTTTCTGTAAAAAAGTAAAAAGTGGACTTTGGTTGTTTTTCCTTTACACCCTTCAATAAATATTATTGAACATTTTTAAACATTTCGAGCAAATTAATTAATGATCTGACCGTTAATGGATATAATTACCCTGTGGCAGTGTATGGTCGACCTAATCTTACACGATTATGAAGAACGAAAATTGGGGCGCTACCAACAATTAGCCGGAATAAAGATTAAGCGATTGTTTACATTATATTGCTTCCTGGACTAAATATTGTATTTCAAAGTGCACGCTGTGTTTCTATATCGAACTCTAAATTTATTTGGTCCACTGTGCAATTTATGCTATAGTTCACCAAGGAGTTACACCCAAGATCGCGGGTTCAAACCCGGCCAGGATCGATGGATCCTGGAAAAATCCTAAGTATGGTTTTCTTCGGAAGGGAAGTAAAGCCCTGGGTCCCATGTCGTACATTTTACGGCACGAAAAAGAACCTCAAGCCTGAAAGAAGAGGCCTCTGAGCAAAATTTGTCGGCCGTTTTACGATCTGATTTGAATGGGACACTGATGACCTGAGTGTTAAAGAGCGTCCGTAAATAAAACAAATCAACAACAACAACAACCAAGGAGTTTCGTTTTACCATTGGTACATCTTGACATTCGTGTGATTCTTACAAAATATTTTGCAACAAGCCGCAAATAAAACTAAGGCAAGCAAGATCCAAACCAGAATAAGATCTCGCACTAGCCAAAGTTAACCCTATATTAGGGTCCATGAATCTTCTCCCAGTAAATGACCATACTCAACATTTCATTTATTTACTTAAATATTCGTTAAGCTTCATAATTTTACAGACATAATTTCTGGCGATAAATTTTGACTTTACAATATTTTGTTAACTTAATGCCTTTGTGCACATGGTTGTCACTTGCGGCTCACGAGAGGAGTGCAAGTTGAAGCATGTTCAGTTCCGCCTACAACAAAATGGAGGTGACACGTGACTAACAATATGCTACTCTGAAACTCTGCTTTCGTACCAGCAAATTTCCAGAACCTGAGGCCTTTGCAATGTTACAAGAGGCCTACGAGAGTTTGTTCTTCCTTATAGCAGAGCATGAAAATTGTTTAAACCATTTAAAGAAGGAGGCAATCAGTTTCAAATGAAGAACAGGATGGTTAGGTTTGTGCTCTAACGGAAGAAAACAAATTGTCATTGTGAGAAAGGATCATCGAATTACAGCCTTCTTCCATTAAAACCTAATTCACCCTATATAAAAATAAAAAATAAAGCAAAATAAATACTAAACAAATAACTCGAGAAAAGCCACAAACTAAATGAAAACTATTTTAACAAAACAATGTCACTTATAGTAAACAATTGAATGTAGAGTAAGATGTTAAACTCAAGGTAAAAACTACTACAGTAAGATTTCTTAATCTTTTTTTTTCCACAACTCGCTTAGCATAAAACTAGTTTTATTTTGTTTATTTAAGGACGCTCTTCAACATCTCAGGTCATCAGCCTTTATATAAAACTAGGGATAAAAATATGAGAGTAAGGGAAAACCACCAAACTTTGTATAAAATTGTCATAAATTAAATACAAATACGTATCCGATAATAATTTTCTATTTAAATCTTGGAAGAGCAAGACACAGAAGACAGAAGAACATACATTGGTAATTCGTTTAATTATTATCACTAAGACAATCGAAAGAAACTTCTTACGCATGCGCAATGTGCACCTACACATTACTAATTCTCCAAAAGTGTCAGTTCTGGTAACCACATTTGCCTCTTAGATCCAAGCTCCTGGGTTTAAACCCGGTAATTATGACTTCCTTCGGGGAAAGTAATGTCGCTAAATCCCTTGTTGTAGATTTACGGCATGTAAAGAATCTCAATCGTGAAAGAAGAGACTTCTGAGCAAAATGTACGGCCGTTTCACGCGCTGGATTGAATAGGACGATATTGAGCAGAGATGTTGAATAGCGTGCTTAAATAAAATAAACCTGAAATATCTCTCCAAAAGTAAACTAAACCACAGTGAACTAAATTGTTTTAACTGCTGCAATGGTTTATGATGACTATTTCACTTGTGTGTCATTTTTTCTAAGAGTTGAATGTAACGAAAACTTTAATTTCAATCAGTCACAGCAGCATATCGCTGTAAATTATCCTAATTTCTGTATTGAAACCATTTTTCCGCATGAAGCGCATTTGCTTTTCAGTGTTGCTAACTTTGTTTTCCCACAAATCCGCGAGGAAGAATCGATTAATCGTAACAACCAACAATCACGCCGCAATATGGTAAAAGGAGAATAACGACTCTAGCCGATCTATTCTCTATCACATTTGGCGCAAGCTAGAATTTGAAAATTTACTACTATGTATAATAACAAAAGAAACTCACAGTACATGTAATTAGCATTGTTAATTCTCTATTTTGGTTTCTCAGTTGGCATTTGTGAATAAATAGAATTATGGTAATTGCATTCATCTTTTAGACTCATTTCTGATTAGGTGGGAATTTGTAAATTTCAGTTTAAAGCTTTTAATTAATAAAAATTTGTGAACAAATTTTAGAAATACATTATTTGTGTTCTAATTTTATTCTGAAACAGTCTTGATAGATATCACTTGATATTCTGAAATTAGTGAAATTCACGTACCTAGATAACATTTGTAATGTTAAGTGTGATAATACTTTAAAGGATCGCAGAAGGGAGCTAACAAATAGTATAGTTGGCGTAATGCACGGATGCAATTACTATTGCCGATACAATATTCTTATATTTTTCTCTCTGTATTTTTTAGTTCTTTACCATCAATACCAGGGAAATTTAAAAAAAATAAATGTTATAATTAATATTTTTATAAAGCTAAAGGAACTGCCGGCGCCCATATTTTATTTTCAACTGTAGTGTTTTCTTTAAAGTAACGTTTCAACTATTTTGGAACATCGGAGGTTCTGTATTGAATTTATATGTTTACAACAGGTAAAATTTTAAGTTTACCATGGAGAAATTCTGGAGTCTCGGATTTATTTCTCAGGATAAACGAATAGTCAAGATTTGAATTACTGGAAAATTGCATCACTGCGGTGCTACTATATGATTTACACAAAATGCAAGGCGGTAATTACGGAAAAGATAAAGAAGAATTTTAAAACGTAACATTACGGGAGATAATCTGCCACTTGATGCTGTGAAAGAGCAGCAGGTTGATAGATGCAGCTACAGGTGGGCATAGTTAACAACCGTCTGGAATTCAGTGTAGAGAGATGATCAGATGACAGTAAACTAGCAAGAAACAAAAATGTCTTATCGAGAGAAGATTAAATATTTGATGTCGATTGTGTGTTATTGTACATAATAAGTAAGAATAATTCACTAATTTAAGAAAACGAAGGCTATTTCTTCTGTTAGCAGGATTTTTTTTCTGTTGTATAAACTCTACATCCCTAACTCATTTTGAATGTGGATCTATTTAGCGTATGTTTGTTTTCGACACTTCCCAGAACCGTTTGTACTTTTGTCATCGAAGCGACCCACTCACTTTCATGGCAATTGTTTTACAAATTGTGTAACTATTTACGAGCACTCAAATATATAATCGTTGGAATGAAGTAATTTTACCGTAAATAAACACATCTTACACAAAAGTAATTATAAATTGCCAGGTTCAATTTGTACAGAGGAGAAATGCTTTCTCGATAATTTGAAGTACAGTAAAGCACGTAATCACCCTGAGTACAAACTCTTACTGATCTTGCAGTGCAACTGTAAATAATTAACCGAAAAAAATTAAAAAGTTTCTCTGAGCTCATTTTTTTAAAAAATGTATAATTTATAATCTAAACTTATCTATCAGATAAAACCATTAACGAAGTATACATATATTGACTACTAGCGAGGCTTGTTATCCATGGGGCTAGAGGCTTGCTCGTTGAGTACGTATTTCTAATATTTTCATACAAGATAATAATAGAATCTTGCTCTACATGCATCATTTCCTTCAGCTAGCGCTGTCCATGTGGCACATTTCCTTCACCTCTAAAGGAGCCGACCAATCCATGCCGCAACGTGTCTTGCTGGAGACGATAGCAGGGAGGAAGTAACTATGTATAGAAAGCAAGGATAGCAGACGTTCTTGACGCGCCTGTTCTGAGTGAAAATTGTGTAGAAAGCAAGTCAAGTCAGCTACGAAGTGACTGCTGTGTAAGAAAAGGTGTTAACAATTGCCGAGTGTGTGAAGCTGTTAAATGTTTTGTTACACACATAATTTACCAGTTTTCTTAATGACAGAGTTTCAGCATTAGTTATACCTTTGGGTTATTGTTATGCACGATACAAACCCAAGCCCTTTAGAAGTTCAATGTTCTCCTGCAGCACTTCCTTAATGGTAACTAAAACGAGTGCGGGTTAATGGTTTTTACAGACATGAAAAAATGTTTAGATAATGATGTTGAATGCATTTCTAAAACAGGCACGTAATAATTTGTTTAAATGACTTATAAATTTGATTTTAGCAAATAGTATTGAGCATATTATTAATGTTAAACTGTGTCCTTGCACAACTGCAATGTTTTTGCCTAATGCGATAATGCAAAACAAGTGGTCAATACTTTATGGCTGTGTGTATTTGTGAGATAATACCAAATGGCTTCATAAATTAACAGTTATTTTCACTGTTTTAGTTTGCATAATTTCTAAAAATTCAAAGAGGATTTATAGATGTTGAAAACAATTAATTGATATGTTTTAGCCGCACTTCCCTTATAATCAACTGATCTAGCGTTATATTGTTGATATATAGTAATATCAAACTGATGCAGTGCATATGGAAGCTGAATGTATCCCGGCACAGAGTACATCTTTCCTATCTCATATTTTTATCATCCAATAACCGGATCGAAATGGAAACAGGAGGAGGAAAGATGAATTTGGGATAAGGCAGAAGGAAGGGTGGGCGAAGGAGAAGCAAAATGAAGTTAGCGCCGATGAAGGAAGTCGAGCAGTTATTAGCAGAACGAAAATGTGGAAATTAGTTCCGGAAACATAATTTTCTCCATAACTGTATGAAAATTGATGCCGAAGCCTTCGTAAGATAAACTAGTTACTGGCACCAGCGAAAGCTGCAAGGCAGAATATCGATCTGGTGAGATGTTCTTTTATTTTCATTCTCGGGCACTTCAATTATAATGTTTCAGATAAGACGAAAGGAAAGATGTACTCTGCGATACACCAGTGCATTGGTAGATGAGTATATAGAACTTACGTAATAGCGTACTTTGCGCCATTCTCAAAGCTTTTGTAGCTAAAATATGAGAAAGGATTAATATGAAGTATGCCTGCCTGGACAAAAATACGATAACCGTACAGAAAACTTGTGTACATTGTTCAACTTCTTAGTGGAATATGTTGTTAAGGTATAGACCAATTTTTTCCACAACTATGGATTGGTAGGAGAGGTCACATAGAGTGGTCAGCAGATCTGGAGTTCCGAATAGTGAAAGTAGCACAAGACATTTATAAAGCCTGGTTAAGTCATTCCTTAAACGATTTCTATTTTTGACTAGCACATTATCTAGGAGCCAAGGGCTACCAGCTAGAGTGCAGAATTTACAGGCTTTTTTTTTTTTTTTTTTTTTTTTTGTTAAGCAAGGAGCATTTTATTATTCCCTACAGTTGTTTTCTTGATACAAGAATAAATTAGTACGTAAATATATATTGTGGATGCTTGTTGAAAAGCTCTTTATAAGCATTATTCTAAAATGTAAAAATATACTGGCATTTCTCTTAAAATAATAGAGTTGGAGTCATTTCCGGTTATACCAGAAGTCTTCTAATATAATTTATAAGTTTTCAGTATATGGCTACAATTCGAGTTTCACGTCACTGAACCACATGCTTCAAAAGTTATTTAAGTAGCTCAGGACTTTCAACAAACCCGGAACTCCTGAACTGGCTCTCCTGTGGAGTGAATTCAACAGTTAAAATATTGCCTTCTGTAACACCATGACTAAATAACATATCACTAGTATGCTCTATTACTACTATAATAACGACCTAGTTCTTTTAAAGTAAGCAACAATTAACAGGCCACTAGTATTAATAACGACATTTAAATAATAAAGATGTCGATATAACAGTGTTGACACTATTATGATAGCGAAATCGGCGTTAACACATCCCTGCAGTTCATAAGAACAGTTGTCTTTATTAATTCAGTTGTTTACACAAATTACAATTTCCTATTGTAAAAGCTGCTTCGTGAACTTTCATCTTTAAGATACTTTTTTTTTTAAGATAATCGCGACTTTTAAAATATTTTCCAGATAATTGCAGTGTTATATTCACAAGTAAGATATGTTTTAAATTTCAGCAAAATCTGACTATCAATAATTTTGTGTTATGAGTCAGTAAACCAGCATTCGGTTGGCTCAGGCGTTAACGTTTAGGAATCCATTCAGGAGGTTCCAGGTTCAAATCTTGCGACCGGCTAACTCGAGCAAGGTTTTCCGTAGTTTTCCTCAATCCTTTCCAGAAGGGGCATGTATCGGGTTAGTATTTCCCTGTCACAGATTTGCCTTCCATTTAGCACTTATCTTTATTTCATCTCTATATAATTAGTTTATTCTGGTGCTCTAGTGGTAACCATACTTGCCTCGTAAACTCAAGATCGTGGTTTCAATCCCGACCAGGGTCGATGGATTTTTTCGGGCGTAAAAGTCCGAAGTATGGCTTCCTTCGAAGGAAAGTAAAGCCGTGGATTCCATATCGTAGATTTACGGCACGAAAAAGAACCTCAAGCCTGAACGAAGTAAAATTTTTCGGCCATTTCAACCCTGAATTGAATGGAACGCTGATGATCTGAGATGTTAAAGAGCATCCATAAATAAAACAAAACAATAAATATCTATATAATTACATGTCCGCATCTTTCTGAGTTGATGTTTTAGGAGGCCCTGACTTTGAAGTGACCATACACTCACAAAGTCTCTCAGTGTGTATGTACATTAATGCGGTCCGGGAATAATTCACTCCCCTCCAAATGACTGAGCCGGAATCGAATTGTAATTCCAATACCGGAAGAGAGTAAACAATCGAAAAATTGAAATACAATTAGTAAACTGTTAATTACACTTCTAAAAATATTAAATGAAAAATATTAAAACTATTACACTACATTTTTATTAAATATCTTAAATGCGAAAAAATATTTCCACCTACAGCCTTTAAAATCTGCTATTGTAATCAAAGAGTTGTTTTATCGCGCTCCTATTAAAATTGACAATTTATTTTATTATAAAACCACTTTTAATGCGTGTAGTAATTGAAATAGTATTTATTTACAAAATGTATTTCCTACAAATATGACTCATCCATGTCGCACGGGTGAATACACTAAGAAATACATAAAATTACACAAGGCGATATTTAAATCTTAGGAGATAAAAAGTATATATACTAAAATTAATTAAAAAAATTAATATATAGTACAATATAAATAATTATGTAAATACACAAATAAAACAATATAAACAGAAAAGAAAATGGTATAAAAGAAAACAACTTACACCCCCACAAATATATGTACAAATATTTTCAAAAGTCATGTTATGCTACACGAGTGTCCGCCTTTTCTGATCTGAGCTGTCTCACTATGTGTAAAATTACCTACTCCCTCCTCCTCCTCATCTGCCAGCAAAGTTCAGTACTTTCTCCCCGTTAACAAATGGGCTTCCGTTCCCTTGCAAAGCCAGAAAGGTTCGCAAGACTTTTTCCGCACATACTAGTACCCTCTCTGTCTGTTACTTCAATCATCCGCCACACGCCTAAGCCAGACCAACAGAGCTCGGCTGAGTTTGGAGCCTGTTTGAATGTAATGCTCTATTGGCACCTCCTTTTCAGCTTCAGTTGTATTTCCAGCGAAACTTTTTCTGCACACTCCGAAAGAGTCGGCTGCCTCAAGCGTGTCTTAATTTTCCTCCAAGCCTCCTTTCTGGTTCCCCTCTCTGCGATCCAAATGTTCCCCATTCCTATATTTTCCGGATCTCTTCTTAATTTTGAAACCCAGGTCTTATTTCCCCCCAATCTCAACTGTTCGTGGTAGCAGATCGCTTTAATTAGTGCCTGATCTCCGTGAGCAATTCACTGCTCGGATCCTGCATCAATAATCTCGCTATAGACATAGAATTCCCTAAGGATTCCTCAATTTGCTGTATCCCTCCCCACTCTTAAAATATCAGAAAACCAGTACTCACCCAATGCAATATCTCTGTTCGTTGCCAACCCCAAATTTCGGCTTCATAAGTGTTTGTAGATCGCAGTACTGCCCCATATGCTGTCTATAACAGCCCTACCGGCACATCTGGAATTCTGTTTCCTATATGGAGAGTTTTTGTGCTGCTTTAGGTTTCGCACCGTTAATGTGTTTTGCTCATTCTCCATTCATCCAGAAAGTTAATCCAAGAAACGCGAAATTAATCTCGTTATCGAGTGAACGCATTATCATATAACAATTATGATAGCTGTTCAGTTTATATTAATGCTGGGATAAATGATTTACTTTTCTCAGTTAAATATTTTTTCTCCAATGTTATCCCCTTGATTTCATAAACTAGTGGACTTCCTCCTGGCATGCGGTATTCTAGCGGACTTCTAAGACTGGGACGCCATAGGGGCCGCTACATTTTTTCAATGCAAATGGCTAAAGTGATATTGTTATAATGCATCGAGGGAGGTGGCCCTTAAACGTAATAATGAATGTAATGTGTTAATTAATGTAATGACAATTAGCTAGGAGTTATCTGGTATTCAAGTTCTCAGAGGTCGGTCCTGGTAGTATAGTAGTAACCATATTTGCCTTCTAAACCCAAGATCTCGGATTCGATCCCGGCAGGACCGAAGTAAAAATCCTAAATATGACTTCCTTCGGAAGGGAAGTAAAGCTGTGGGTCCCGTGTCGTACATTTACGGCACGGTAAAGAACCTCAAGCCTGAAAGAAGAGGCCTCTGAGCAAAATTTATTGGTCGTGTCATGCCCAGCATTGAATGGGATGCTGATGGCCTGAGATGCTGGAGAGCGTCCGTAAATAAATCAAATCAGAGAAAAACCTTACCCAGGTTTACCCAGACACATTAAGCTAACCGGGAATCGAAAGCAGAATGTTATCACAAACACTACATTAGACCACGGAAGCGGTCATCTCCTTAGGTAAATATAGCTGGCATTGTTGGCCATCAGTTTGAACACTTGAAAGTAGTTTATTCTTTGTAATTTTCTTTAAATCCATGACTTCTAACATGTCTACCCTTAATATTTCATTTTAATATAATAATAATAATAATAATAATAATAATAATAATAATAATAATAATAATAATAATAATAATAATAATAATGTTTTAAAAAGACAGCAGTAAAATAGACCATAATCCTTCTGGTACATATTCTTTTTCTCTATATAATCGATTCATGGGTGTTGTAATACACATTAAAATAAATTTGAATTTACGAAATTTCCCAAAATGGTCGCACAATTTTCCTTTTTTTTTTATTCAAACAGGTAAGCTGCATTTAAAAAAATGTACAAAATGGAAAATATTTAAATTTATTCTATTATTACATTTATCATTTGCATAAATGTTACAGTACAAAATATAGAAAGTTGGTTGACCACTGCAGTCACTGATCGTGAGATCTTTCCTCGGCAATTGCTCGTGAACGCTTATGGTAACGAGAAACCCAAATTGCCTTTATATTTTCAAAGATGAGGGTCTATAGCCTGTACCAACTAACTGCTTGTCTACTGGATGACATAGTTTCTATTTCCGATAGAAACAAGTAGCATAGCTGTTGTTTTGCCGCAATTTTGCCCGAAAAGGGCAAATATCATACAGCTTAGGCTTCATAATATTCCGGTGTCATTATTTCAAGACTTGTGGCATTCGTCATGGAACGATACACATTTACAAAAATGTAAATAAATAATTTAATGTGCCCCAATTATTAACAATTGCCCTATTTCCATGTGTACGAATATATCTAGATATATCTAGTAGTATGATATGCTACCTGTGTGTAGAGAAAATTTCCTTACTGGAATAATCGATTTTTTAATTTGTATGAACTTTAAAAAGCTTTCAGTAATATTTTTCTTTACTTTTATAGTTTCCCCTTTTCTTTCCAATCGCCGATTTTTATTATTTTATTTTATTTATTTTATTTTATTTATTTATTTATTTTTGCTAACAACAAAGAAGAGTGCACGGAAATTTCTGTTTAAGAAACGTTCCAAGCTTTGGGATCGAATTTTACAAATTTTCCAAGTATGAAAAAAAAATTTAATGCTAAATCATGCAGAATGAACTTACACCTGCAGCATTACTCTTAATACAAATATTGGGTGAACCAAACAAGTATTGGTCACTTGCGCTGCCTTTCTTCACATGCTTGCGAGTTTTAATAAGCAAGGTCACGGTAGCTTCAAGTCAACAAATGACTCCCATGTGAGCTGATTAGTAAATTACGGAGTTCTATTGCAAAGACAGAAGTGGCATATGAACTTCCAACACAGTCCTCTGACTTAATGCTCCTTGAGTTTTATCTCTGGAATAAATTTCTCACCTTGTGAAAAAGCCGGAACTTAATATCTGTCAGAAGGTTGCCCCATTTCTCAACGGCAAGAGATAGTTTTTTGCACCGGTTTAAAAAATGTATGAATTACAATTTAACGCAGTTTCCTCTCAGTTCTTAAAATGAGTAAGGTGTTTTATATCCAAGTGATATAAGGTCAAGTGATCAATTGAGAAAGCAATTTATTTTTGATAACACAGAGTGGAAAACCCCAGAACACCTACAATAATTATGCTGTATTTATGAATATATTTGCGAAATATGAATGTTAAATATATCTGTTATAGTCTATGACGTCAGTTTTTGGAAAGCAGCCTGGATTGCAGCTTTTAGAGCATTATGGAAGTTTATCATTGCTGTCGCACTCTCTCTTTAATGAAATCCCACATTGAATTTCTGGTATGCTGAACCCAGGGCCACGTGGAGGCTAAGATAACGGTGCAAGTAACTGTTTGAGATCCGGGTCCAGTCCAACGAGTCATCAAGCCAGTCATGGATGACAGCAGCAAAGTGTGCACCATCTTGTTGAACTAGAAGTATTTATGATGCCTGCTGCTTGTAGCTGCGAGTATAATCAGATATTTAACATGCCAAGATATTACACTTGGAAGTAATAATGACCAAATAGATGATCTGCATTCATATCCGCCCAGTATCATCACATACGGAGGATGCTGTTGAATTACTTTATAGAAATGAGGATTTTCATTAGCCCAGAAGATGTTCCAATTTCTTGAACTAAGATAAATAGTGCATTCGTCGTAAAAAGAATTTTCTTCTGGAAGGAACAAAGCATATGCAACCTAATCCTGTCAAGTTTCCCGTCTGTTGATTCATTGACAGTCACAGTGCGTAAAGGTTTGGTTGCCAAGTCTTTTTTCATTGTTGGTCATGTCACTTGCAACTCGGCGATACTCTTTCTGACTGATTTGATAGGCGACGGCAGCACAAGTTTGTGTCGTAATAGAGGGTTCCCACATTTCGCTACGAATGTTTAGCACATTCCATGTTAAAAGATTTTATCTCCCACTTTAACAAATTTCCTCTGCTGTATAACTCCTTACCAAAATGAGCTCTAAAACTCTGAATTATTATTATTATTATTATTATTATTATTATTATTATTATTATTATTATTATTATTATTACAGTGTTTCCGATATGAGACCCGGAAACTACAATTCTGTACTATAAATTTACTCATATTGCGTTTGTGTTTTGTTTGAAGTCAATATTGAAGTTGTTACACGAGTATTATCCACACATATATTTCATATTATAGCATAGTAATAGGTTAGTTTAGGTGTACTAATTTTTGCAAATAATGTATTATGGACATTGAAGACACTCATAACCTGCAGTCACACGTGTTCAGCACACACGAAAAGCCGAGTGTTCAATCCTTGTGGCATAAAATAAATAAATTATCCTTTATAAACTACGGTTTTTAATTTATTCATAGGGTTTTTCATATGCTTTTAAACATAACAAAAATGCATTTAAATTGCACGATTTGTGACTGTGTAAATTGTTAACATGTGCATTTATGAATTATAAAATAATTTTTTTATTGTTTTAATACAGGAAGTTCAGTGCATTGCCACGTTTCATATTTATTTCCAATATTTCCATTGCATTTTACATTATATAAATTCTTCTATCAAAATTTACCAGAAGAATAGTTGCCTAAACAATTTCGAGAGCAATACATTGCACTTCCTGCAAGAAAATCTTCTTAGACGAAGCGCAAAATTCGCTTATCCAAACCCAGACAGCAAGTACACGATAGCTGTCAAATGACGTTATTTCTCCCAAGCTTCGTTTATGCTGGGAATGTTCTCCTTCTGTGCATATTTGTTCTCTGTATTTCTCATCTTTTGCTTATTTTAAAAGAGAAACTGTCTTTATGAACAAATTTTCTTCTACCTGGGAACTACGCTTCTTCCCCCACTTCGTTACTAGTCAAAGTAATAAGGCTCTCTTTCAGAGGTACCAACGTTGAGAATATAAATGAATATAAACTTTATTTCTAAGGGTTCAAGAAAAAAGTTATAAAAGCGGAAGGATGACGAATACCGAGTGAAAGAACATGCGATAACCAGATTTAAAGCTTGAAGGCAACAGAAACAGTCTTCAAGGTACATTTCATTATGTAAGGCGAGAAAGTGTTCCTACACCATTTTGGAGACATGTTTTAAGTACAGGAACTGGTGAGAAACGTCTTAGAAGGGAATCTATGGAAGAAGCTGAAGGTAAATAGCTCGCAAAATATTTTGAAGTGAACTCTAGTTAAAACGCATGCTATATAGAAGTAAGGTAAAGTGCAGTAGTGCTAATAGACGTTTAAGAATTAAATCTCGTTAGGTACACATGAGGAGGTAGCTAGTGCGATCTACCTCAAGGCAGTCTTGAATAGAAATATTTTATTAATATTTTTTCTGTTAATGTTCTTTGAAAAGAAAATTAAAAAAATAACATTTTGTGAAATAAATCTTTAGTGAGATAGATTTTTAAGCGCTCTAGAACACTAAGAACTAGAAGTTCAACTGTAATTTATGTTCACAAATGAGCTTTCCCATAGGGTAGTGATAAAAGGCATCTTGGAAAAAAAGTTACTGTTTAAACTAGAAAAGTTTGCAGTCGCTGGTGATATGACTTTCTGGGGAACGTAGTAAAGCAATAACTAGCGCAATATATGTACACCTTAAGATCCTCTCCCCAAAAAAACATTCGGAAAACATCGTTAAGTATTCATTGAAGCTCAGTTCACAAAACAGGTTTTAATATCCCCTTCAGTTCATGTTCATTAAAGGAAACTCGTTGTTTGGACTGAATGGACAAATGTCCGTGTCAAGTAATAAGAAACGCCCAGGTTTGATTACTCGTTATGCTTGAAATTTTATTTGTTAATTTTTGCAAGTATCATTAATGTTTAATATACAATAATTTTAATATTTTAATGAAAAAGGTGTATTTGAATTTTAAGGCACTTATGCTCAGATACAAAAAAAAAAAAAATAAATTCATCATCATTTTCTGAATAAATATCACATTAATAAAATGTTCGAAAGAACATCAGATGTTAAGTTATTATATGGTTTTCTTTCAGTTTTTCATTTAAGAATATTTGTTAATGTTCCATTTATTTTTTAAAAAAGAAATAACTTATTTTTGTACCAGCATAAATACCTTAAAATTCAAATAAGCATTGAAGGATATATTACCATCTATTTGCTAGTCATTATCATTTTTACTTGCAAAATATTGGAAATAATACAATTCACAAATAGGTAGGATTCAAACTTAGGTAGTACTCAATTCTAGATACCTGTTTTAAAACAATATCTGCCATGGAGAATCAATAGGACCTGATAATGACAGAATGAGGCTAAATTTTGTAACATGTGCGCGCAGAGATATGCCATTGTGAATCTCGCGCCGAGCTGAACTGAACGTTTTGAAAACCTGTTAATTTTTTCTGAGGGTATAAACTGTAAGCTTTATAACACTATTAAATAAATTATCATGGTATTAGTAACTTCAGTTGTCCCCAAAGAAAATATTTAATTCTTGAATTTATAATTAGAAGGAAAATACAGCTTGGGTCAATTTCACCACAAAAGAAAAGCCGACGTGACCCAAAACGAAAACGTCCAGGAAAGATAAAGTCTGCCTAATCAGAACCAGTAAAATTAATCCTGAAAAGATCAGTTTTTATTTACAAAAATATTTGGAGACTCGCTCTTTGCTTCAACAGCGTGTAGGCGGCTCCTAGAGGCTGGAAGGAAATTTCGAAGACCGATCTTGAGGAAAATGGACTGTACCATCACAGAAAATATGATTTTTTTCTATGATAAAAGTGTGGTATAATGACCCAGAAATAAGTGAAATGTGTAAGAAACTCGTCAACTTTATGCTCAAACGAGTGAATGGTAATTAAGGCCAAGGATGGGTACATTAAATGCAAAAACGCTGTTTAGTAAAAAGTAATTTTATATGTTATGAAATAACTACAAAAATAGAATAATATCTTTGTTTACATGAATTTGCACAAGGATGTATGGTATATACTACCTCTGTGCATTTCTTCCACGGCCCTGTTCGCTCTGGAAACGAAAGTGAGGATTTCGGTATGGACAGAGCATTGAACTAAAGATGGTTACAGAGCAAATGAAAGTGCTTGGTAAAATGTTAGGGACTCTTTTTAGTGTTCAGTTCAAAACATGCATTAGGCAAGTACAATGGCAGTTTCATTTATCTGAAGATTTATTAACTATTATAAGTTTATGTAATCAGCAGAATTCAAACAAAGGGAGGGAAGAAGAATATTGGAAACTATCAGCGGCCATGTCTAACATCTGTCTTGTAAAAGAGAGGTCTGATAAAGGAAAGCACTGAGAAATTTGCCATACAGTCTCTCAAACATTAAGAAGTCGCATCCTCAGTAGATGAACTTTTACGATCCTTATGAAGGCCTTCCAGATCTTCCTGCAGAGATGCTGAATATCATGTTGCTGAAACGCCATGTTTGCATGTATGAAGGTTAATGGGAAGAACTGCTACATACTACCTTACATGGGAAAGCAGAGTTTACGACAGGGGTGTCGTTGTAACCTCGACATTGTTTTCTCCACTAGTGCTGCTGTACGCCATATTGAGTGACTGGTCATTTGAGAACACTTATAATACCATTACTCATTCTTTTTATCAATATTCTGTAAATAAGTATCAATACATACCTTTTTGAAAAAGTGCGACTATTATTTAGAAAAAGTATTGTTATATCTCAATAAAGGGTAGCAAAATTAAAGGTGGGAAAATTACAGTAAGTGTTGCGATATAACTGATTCCTCTATTACCTCATTTAAATCAGTCAATAATTAATTCATGATCTTTATATGATATTTTAGTTGTTTCTCATATTCTTGTTCCACAACAGTGTATATACTAAGTATTTTTTTTTTCAGTCGAAGATCTTCCACTAGCCTATAAAACTGCAGCGATATAAATTTAAAGTTTTTATAATAATTTTAATGAAATTGTTGATTCGTTTTTGCGCTAAAAGTTATGAATGAAAGTCTTACAATCGATCTGTATTGATAATAGTGTACAAGCATTTATTCTCAATTTTGGTTACGCTTGCAGTACTTTTATCGCTGGAAAAAGAGAGTCGAATTTTTCTTCATTGTGACGTGTCCTACGGCAATAGCACGTTCGTTTAGAGGAGCATGCGCTATTCATTTTCGTTAAGACAGAAAAAGACTGTTGATAATGATTATGCTGATGCAGATGAGCCTAACAATGGCATCTGGAAGCTGAAGGCACTGCCTCATTAGATGAAGAGTCCTTGTCTTCAAAGCGAAATTTTGCTAAACAAGAGAAATGTCGGCCCGCAAAAGAAGGAATAAGAAAAAAACTTTGCAATCCTCCTCTTTTTTTTTTGTTTGTTTTTTTTTTTTTTTAAATGTTTGTTCTAGCCTGAGATGTCTTCTTTTCTTTTGAGATGTTGGTTTTTCTACCTGCACCGAAGGAAGATACTGGATAAAGCTGAAAGATAATCAACTCTTTTGTATTGTCTTGCAATGGATAATAAGAACGAACGAGTGTGTGATTGACTAACAGAGAAGGAGGGAGAGAAAGAGCATTGTTTCATCTAACTTTATTGTGAAGTTTTACAATAAGTTATTGCAAAGAGTTCAGACATGTAGTGTTTTACAACAGGCTTCCCTTACGTTAACGAAAAGTACTGCGAGTATTCGTGCCAGTGAACACAGTACTTTTTTTTGGGGGGGGGACTAATAATAATCTCTCTCGCAATAAACATATCTCTCAAAAATTCTGATTCAGTCTAAACGACAAGAAAAACTCTCCCAACGAACTATAATTATTCTTTATAGCATGTTTTCAACTACAGTGCGATCAGTGATCTTTTCTCTCCCCCTACTCGTTTGCCGCGCCATGGAGGAGGTAACAAGCTGCTTGCTTACTTGTTGCCCTTGCTGACTGTCGCAGTCGTAGCGCAGCTATTCTTGTTGTGTGTTTTGTTGTTCATTTCTTAACTGGAGAGTATCTATAAAGTGAATTATGCCTGGCCTGTTTACAACTCCGTGGTGAAAAAAATCATAGGACTTTTTTTTTTTGAGCATACAGTTGATTCTGTTACTTAGGTGAATACCATATAAACCTCTTTTTCTGGGGATTAACCGACAAGTGATCATGCATTTTTCATCAGGACTGAGCTTTCACATAATTCCATCAGAACAATTCACAATATGTTTGCACAAGGTAATGTTATATATTGACTATTTAATTTATATTGACATTTCTCATCTATAGGTTTATTCGACCTCTCAGCAGTTTTCACTGTGCAGTGTCATCTTATTTTTACAGAAACTATAATATAGATGGATTTGGCGAATTTGCAATAGCTCAATAAAAACTTAACATGGAATATACAGTTCAGTGTTGAACTATCCAATCAACATCGCATGTTAATGACCTACAAGACCCCTTTTTGGCTCTATATTAGAATAATTATTTTATATTTGTATATAAATGACATATAAAATGTATCAAATAACACAAATTAAAGCTATATGCATATCACACTTGAAATTAATAATAATCAATGAAATCACTGTTTGCAACTTTGTGGTACAATATTTCTACTAAATAACCTCTAATGTTATTGAAAGCAAAAGCAAATTGTTTTTAACCTTAAACCTATGCAATTTGAACCTCCACTCATTCTAGGGGATACAGCATATCTATTTAATTTGCGGGACTACTAACTAGAATACCGTAACTTACTAACTCAGTCTATATCTTTTCAAAATAGTCTTTCCCCTCTCGATATCATGGCGAATATAGGCATAATGCATTGACAATGCTACAGAGTATTGTATGAAGGCATTGTCGATGCATTATTGCTTTTTTTTCTTGTTTTGTTTTGTTTAACGGCTGGGCAGGAAAATCAGAGTCCGCCTGATAAAAGATAGGTAAGGGAAGAGAGGGGATGGATATGTTAACCTAGTGGTTGACGGTAAATATGACAGAGGAAGCATGTAAGCGGAACATAAGCTCCGGAAAACCGAGGACAAGGAAATATATCAGGGATACCTTTAATGTGAAATGTTTAAAAATAATAAATACGTACTAGCATATCTTACACAAAAATGTGTGTTTGTATTTTGTTTGATTCCGAAATTTCTTTCCTGGTTAGGATATATTAGAAGTTTTATAAGATGTACAGGCTGCGACAATATTAAGTTGCATACTCCGGAGCCAATCATGGAAGCAGGCAAGCCATTCTCTTTAGAGATGGCGCCAACCTCCTCTTCGTATGAAGCAACACCTTCTTCACTGATGGCACCTGAGTTTGTCCTTGAAAATTGGAAACAGGAAAATGTCACAGAGCAA
Source organism: Metallyticus violacea (assembly GCA_030762175.1). Lineage (NCBI taxonomy): Eukaryota > Metazoa > Arthropoda > Insecta > Mantodea > Metallyticidae > Metallyticus > Metallyticus violacea. The sequence continues at coordinate 69,835,949 of CM060842.1, forward strand.
ATTTGTACTGTACTTGTACTTGTCAGTTTACCAGTGTCACTCCTGATTCTTGCTAAAATTTCATTGTTTTCAAAGCGGTGTATGCAGAGACATTGTCGTGCTATAGCAGCAATTCTGCAATCCATACTTCGGTCTTTCTGTTAATAGTCTAAAGGCTCTGGAGAGGCCAACTGTGGTATATCATCAAGTGCTTTTTCCCCCTGAATTAGAATGTTATGGCCATCTCTATCTCCCTTTATGTCACTCTTTTACACAAAATTGTAATTTGTTTAATGTTATTTTGCCATTTTAATAGATTTTAAGGATATTTTGGTAAATGGTTACTTTTTTAAATCGCTTACGCGTTTCATGGAGATGTTTCTTATGCAAAATGACAAGATAATATTTTTATATATGTTTATCAACTTATTCTAATGTCATAAATTTCAGTCTGCTATTTTTGGTCAATTACGGCGTCACAACATGACAACACTGTAAATTCAAGAACGTTGTATCTGTGTATTTTAGTATCGATTTTCAACTGTTATTGCTCTGCATATGTTTTAATAACTAATTTCAACTGTTTGTGTATGAATGCGAAACAGGGGACGTCAGTTTGTGAGATGGTGCAGTTAGAAATGTATAGCACGTTGAAATGTTACTTATTTATGGTGAAACTAATGATAAAGGGGCTTCAGCAGCACGAAATAAGCTCTCAAACCGAACAGCGCCATATTCTGGGAAGTTTATTAACCCCTTTCAACTTTATATGTAAGTAATTTTGAATAGGTCCATTAAATAACCTGATAAGCTGGTTTCCTTCATTTTTTATGTTTACAAGTACATTTTATTTGTCTAATTTGCATTGCCTTTGTTAAGGCAGTGCACAAGCTAAGGAATTAAGAGCGAACAGTTACAAGTTTGTGCAAATTAAACATATATCTCAGAAATAAATTGTGTAATGGCAAAAAAATCAAAAAATTCTTAGAATAACACCCATCTTCTGAAGTTAAGAGGAAGGATATTAGTCCCTTTTCCATTCTGTATGCAGAGCTAAGCAGAGAATGGCTGGCTACTTCTCTAGCGGCACTTCTATGCACGGATCTGCGAAAACTTGCAATCGAGATTATTGCTATAGATGTGGAATGCCTATAACAGGTGGGAAATAGAGGATTCACAGATTGAGCATGGTGATCATGACTCATGTGATATGATTATGTCATTTGCGTTTTGCAGTGATCTGCATTCCTGCAGAACAATTGCGTTGAGTCAGCTATTTCACGTCACGGGGCTCGCAGATTATAGACAGCTGCTTCTACAATTGAGAGTGTGGACTACAAATGTAGCAGTTATTAGCATAAACACTCTCATGAATATAAAATGATTTTTCTGTACTAAATACAAATATCTTTGTTTCATTTTTATATAAAAACTATATATACTATAAAGAGTATGAATATATATAACTTATCAGCTATATTTATTTTCGTTATTAAAAGTTTCACTAATATAGCTCGTTTTACTTCCGTACAACTTATTTAACCTCATAAATACCATTAATTTCCTCTGATCATATGAATACCTTTTCAGAATTTGCTTGCTAAAGAGCTATTTCTAACATTTGGCTTAGATCAATGGGAAACAAGTAATATAAAATCATTGAGTTATAGTATACTTTATATACATATATACAGGTGTAAGGAATAGATAAGTCAAACCTTTACAAAATATTTCTCACATCTACAGACTAAAAAATAATATAAACATGGATTGCTTTATTTCCTTGACAGAGTCCTTTTTCTGCACACATACCACATAGCATAATACTCCAAACAGAGCTGTTGGGAACAAATCATATGAAACGTTCAAAGTGACACTCATTTAGCATGGAAACAGCCATCAACCCGCCATCGGATGGACACCTAATGCACTGATGTCCTCCCTGCAATATCTCTTATTGTCTGGCAAACTTGAAGAATACGAGCACGAAGACACTCTACAACTTCGGCTAATCTATGAACATCTGCCAGCTTTACATTTGAGTACCTCATTTTACTGTATCTGGAAGAGGTCGGTAAACACATAGAATTAACACTACGTGCTCGGTGCTACGTCAAGCAATGAAGTGAGTGGAATAGCAAGTGAACTACATGGTACAAAACGAACGGTGAACCTAGGAACTAAAAGTAGGTACAACACTCCCGCCCAATTTAACCCGAGGAAAGCATTATGCATTAAGGAACTGTTCTGTTGTGAGTTTATTGCCACAGGACAGTTATTTAACACGCATATCACACCGTGTAAGTGGAGTTATAGGCAAAGGGTTCTAACAAGGAAATAAAGCATTTCCATACCCATATTCATATATAATATTTTCACCCTCTATATGCAAGGAATGTTTACCAAAATTGGGCATATTCTTTTTACATCCTATATATTTTCTTGACATTCATGTGATTTTATGTTTTAATGATTTAACTTTAATATTCATTACTAGTCATAGAACATGGCTGATTCCAAGCAAAGATATTTTTCACAGATTATAACTTCACATGTGTGAATTTTAACACTGGTAAAAGTCGCAGATATTGGTTGTTAATATTTAAAATTATAGTGTCAGCGCAGCTCTAGTTATTTCCATTTTTGTATCATCAATATAAATACAAAGAATAGCATATAATTAACTGCATCCTTGATAAACATGAATGCTGACATAAAACATCTAATGACATCGACGGACTCGGTATATCGTAAATACAGACGCAATAAAACAGGCGCTAAATGTGAGGGCTATAAATATTTAAGGGATAAAACGAAACAGCTTTACGAAGCACGGAACTTAGACCCGTATCTCTCCCGACTCGAACTCAACAAATCTGTGAAAGGAAATAACAAAAAATCAGATTTGGGTGTAGCAAAGGCTGCGGTAGACATCCTACCATTTACCTTTGACGCTGTTAATGACGCTTTTGTAAAGACGCATCCAATGACCCCTAAATAGCACGGCAAGAGAAGTGGCAATTGAAGAGCCTAGCTAATGTCGTTTTACCTGCAAGAGTGAAAATTCACTTCACGTAAGTTTCAGCTGATCATGTACGTAAGACCATAAACAGAATTTCAACCAAAGCGGTAGGATCAGACGGAATTAGTATTATGATGCTGCAGAAAAGTATTGACATAATATTATCAATACTTAACTTACGTATTAAATGCTTCATTATTGATTGGTACTGCTCAAGTTTTCAGGCTTGTCGGCTTCCTTTCTGTATTATCTGAAATACTGGAACGCATTCTGCACAGGCAGCTTACAGGCTACCTTAACATGTGTCACATACTTGTCAACTGGTTTCAGAGCAGGCCATATCACCACCACGACATTATTGAAAGTGACTGAGGACATTCGTGCAGCATCCGACGAGCAAAAAAGTAACAATACTTGTATTACTTGACTTCAGTAAAGCTTTTGACACTATCGATCATGAACTCGCTGTACAAACTTAAAAACTGTAATCTGTCCAACAGAGTTACTACCGATTTCGAATACTACCTTAGTGAACGTCATCAATGATGGTTGTTTTTCCTCCTAGCCTCATTAAAGCAAGGTTCGGTACTCGGACCTCAACTTTTTATGCTGTACCTTAACGACGTTGCTAAAGAGATATTACCACCTATACGCTGACGTTCTGTCCATGACACAATGAGTCGGTCCTGGTGGTGTAGTGGTTACCATACTTGCCTCCTAAATCCAAGATCGCGGGTTCGAACCCGGTCAGGACCGATGGATTTTTTCGGGGCGTAAAAATCCTAAGTATGGCTTCCTTCGGAAGGGAAGTAAAGCCGTGGGTCCCGTGTCGTACATTTACGGCATGAAAAAGAACCTCGAGCCTGAAAGAGAGGCCTCTGAGCAAAATTTGTCGGCCGTTTCACGCCCTGAGTTGAATGGGACGCTGATGACCAGAGATGTTAAAGAGCGTCCTTAAATAAATCAATCAAAAAAAAATCATGACACAATGACTGTAGTAAATGAAGATCTGACCTCAATTTTCCTTTGGACACAAAAATTTGGATTAAAGTAAATGCACGTAAACCAAGGCTGCTTGCACTTATATGTACCGCTCATCATGATAAACAACAATGTCATTAATTATACCAGCATGGCAATAACCCTAAATATTTATATGACATAGCCAGGTATCCCACATATACAATGAAGCATTCTCTTTCATTCACACATTAAAACATGTAACAAAATATTTACCTCTCAATCTCATATAGAATCTTGTTAAAGTGCCTGTTATGGCTCACTTTGATTATTGCGATGTCTAGTACTCTAATCTGAATACTGAGCAGTCTATAATACCCGTGTTAGTTTATAATCAACACTGTAAATTTGATCATGTGAAACACTTTAAGCAATCAACTCTCATTGCTACCTCTAAAAAGTCGGTCCTGTTGGTGTAATGGTAACGATACTTGTCTTCCTAAATCCAAGATCGCGCTTTCAATCCCGGCCAGAATCGTTGGATTTTTTCGGGCCCCAAAACTCTAAGTATGGCTTCCTTTGGAAGGGAGATAAATCCATGGGTCCCTTGTCGTATATTTACGGCAAGAAAAAAACCTCAAGCCTGTAAGAAGAGGTTTCTGAGCAAAATTTACCGACCGTTTCACGGCCTAAATTGAATGGGGCCTGATGAATTGAGATATTAAAGAGCGTCCATAATATAAACCAAATAAGCAAATACCTCTAAAAGAACGTAGGATTTCCAATACCTTAGACTCCTGTTTCAAAATTCTCCGTCTGGTGAGCGGGAGAACTGGGTTCAAATCCCACCAGGATCGTCCACCCTGACTGAGGTTTTTTCCAGGTTTTCCTAAGTCCTCAAATGGCAGAGGCCGGAGAGGTACGATAAACTTAGGCCTGGAACGTTTCCTTTCTTAAAAAATCCTTTCCCAATATATAATTTCACCTCATGTATCATCAGTGTTCACCGTCTGTGGTGCCTCAGTAGTAAAAACGGGCGTTAAACACCATTTTAAAAAATGCTACGTACCGCTATCCCATATATCGCCTCTCGCTTTTTATACCTCTGATCTAATTGTCTATTCCTCCTCACCGAACACATTTCTACTCAACCTCATTCAGCATGTCACTTCCCAGAATCTGGAACTCCCTTCCTCCTGAGTCAGAGTCAATAAAGCAATTTAAACTTAGATCAAATTGTCATCTCAACTCTTGCAATCACAACAGATAGTATCTCGCTTCTTCTTCTCCTCCTACTCCTTTCTTTCCTCTTATATTGGAGAACATTATTGAAGTAGAATTATGTCCAACACTTTATTTATCAAAGAACCTTAACCCCCTCTCTTATTATAGTACCGATATTGTGAAATCTGCCGCACGATATTTCACGGATGGGAGCGGAGAAAACCGAATGCACCTTAGTGTTAAGTGACCTAAGGCATTCATACTTTCCTCTGTTAGCCGCAGTTTGCAACCAAAATGAACAAATGTCCATCCCCAAAACTAAAGAAATGTTCCAAAATGGAAAAACATTTTCACAGACTGTTTGCTACATTAAAAAAATAATAATTATAAAATAAATCAAATAAAATAAATGCATCGCATTGCAAACCTGATTTAACGGAAGTCAACAGTATCGCTGCTGCAAGAGTAAAGAAACCAGATCAACATCTCTTCGCAATCGCCTTGCAAAAATTGGTGCTATGGAAGTCAACATCATCCCGCTTTCTACCTCGTCAGCAGTCCTCTTAGCGCTTTCTTTGCTAAGTGAAGATTCTGCTTCTGCCGCTGGGATTGAGGAAAACGGATTTCTCAGCTGCCACTCGCGACTGCAATGCCAGAACGTACCTACCTGTTCGAGTAAGTGAAATTATTTTAGACAAATAATTTCCAAACCAAACATGAAGCCCTGTTGGTTCAGTAGGTTAGAGCGTCGGGCTAATGATGTGAAGGTCATGGGTTCGATTCCCCACAAGCAATTTTTCTTCTTGTATTTTTTTTTTTTATTTCACATTGCAGAATAAATGTTACTAGTTCTTTTTTTTTTTTTATCTTCAAAAGTTTTCTGCACATTTTTAATAAAATGTTACTTCTCTCTTTGTTCTTTCTTTGTTCTTTAGTAGAATACCTAATTTTTTTCTTTTCCATGCTCCTATTATAATTGTAAACAGTGGGCTTTCTTCGCTACTGTTCGAGATAAAGTTTTGCAGGGGACATAATAAGGTGGCGTTCGTTTTCTCCTCTGCCATGCTTGAAATCTCGTGCTTAAGCACCTTTACCAGATCGGAAGGAAGCGGACTAGATCGGCACTAGAACGAGAGTGCAGGCTAAGGTTAAGTTATTTACTCTATGTTAAAATATGTAATATTTAAGTACACATATCTTTAATATGACTTTTGTCTGAATTTTAACTATATTGCACTCTGTATTTTCACTGGTTTTATTTTCTGGTTTGTGGAAGAGAAGGCTAACCAGGGTAAATAAACGGTTTGGAAAACGTATTTATTCATAGAATTTAGAAGTGGTGCTTTATACAAGAAAGAACGCACACTACGCGGAGCCATGTTAATAATTAGGCGAGAGATGTGCTGCCCCTATGGTAAGGATGTCGCATGTGAGAGAAAAAACCCAATGTTTGAACTAACTAGTTACGGTTTTTTTTTTTTTTTTTTTTTTTTTTCCGTCGTTCTCTTTAGTTGGAGAAACAAATAAAATTTTCTGCCATCCGAAGCTCCTGAAAACCATTTGTAATTAAAAGTAAGGTTAAAAAAGGAAATGGATATGGAAGATGAAGACTAAGCGATTTTAGCCATCTATTCGCATACTACGAAATCAAGCGCAGCGCAGCTATAGCCATCTGTCTGACAACACAATAGGTGCAATAAAACTCAAAGAGAATAAATGTCGTATTAAAATAAATTTATATTTACGTGACAATAAATAATTTAAGCATAAATGTAGTTTTTTTACCTTTTTATAGAGAGAAGAAACGATAAAGAATAACTATGCTTAACTCCTGTACTAATTGTTTTGTGTTCTGAAATCTAAACATGAATTTTTATTACGGTTTGTGCATCTTTTGCACATTATATTGAAATTTGTTACTCGCTTATACTACAAAGTGAAGCACTTTCAACATTACACTTTCAGGTTGGCACCATTGTTGCACAAAACGCGCGGGATAACAGTACATGTTTGAGATTATAGCTTTCTACTGCCACGTGTTCGCGCCAGTACGCAGTTACTTTATTTCGTCATTCGCTATTCGTCTTCAACGGCTGAATTCCAAGATCATTTACTTCCTGCTCCTCTATGATTTAGAACATTTTTACATTCCATATTTATCATTGGTATAGTTCATATATTATTGGATGCAGGTTCTTACATAATTGAACATTTTATTTTAAATATTTTCCACGTTATGATTTCAAAATTATTCTAATTGACAAATTTGCTTTAACTATAGCAGAACTTGCTTAGTGTCATCTAGCGTTAGAAACCATAAGCTGGGATTAGTGCAACAATCTGCAATGTTTTTTCCCAGGAAGTTTACCCGAGGGAGAAAGGCAAGCTCAAAATGCGGGGTGCAGAGAATGTTTTAACTTTTGATCGGGCGCAGTAGGCGCTCTTAATATGAGTAAATTTATTTTGTTCTAATTATTCGCAAGCTTGAGTTGTTTATTGTAGTTATCAGTGTTTAATAACTGAATGAAATTTGTATTTAAAAAAATCAAATATTACTGAAGAATTATTTAGTAAAAAAAAAAAAAAAAGTTAGGAAATGTTGAGAGAAGAATATCATGCGCACGAGGAGTAGTACAGTTTTATTAAGTTACAGTACTACAAACAAATTTTACTATTTGCAGCATCAAAAGTCTATTTCCCTATCTGTATTGGGAAACCCTATGAAAATATATCTGAGAGAAACACGATAACTTTTATTTTCTATAGAGAGTATATTGAAATCAAGTTTATCAGCTGCTCAAGAGAGAGTTTGGAGACCAACACAACCCCAAAGTGGTTTCTAGACAGAAGACAACTAGTACATCGGGTGAAACAATGGCGTACCACTAGAAGTGCTCAAAATTAACCGCACTGCTGAGAATGACAGTGATAACTCCCGAGAACGTTCAGCAGGACGAGTTGCCTCACTTTGCAGGCAAAGTGACATGCTTTAACGTTGCAATTAAAACTGTGGAACTTTCATAGGATGTGGCGTAGGCATATTAAACGTGTTCAAAATCTAAGCGAATCTTGACATGTTGCTACGTGTACAGGCATCTGAGTGTTACTAATTGTAAGTAGAATAGCGGAGATAGCCAACTTAAATTCCTACTGAAGAAACCAACTTTCGTTTGACAAGGCGTGTAAGCAATCAAAATTTCTGGCGTTGGGCAACAATAGACCTCAATAATTAATAGAAAGGCCGGTGTTTAATGAGAAGTGTTGTTTGGTGTGATAGAAATGATGGGTCAATCACTGTCAACAGAGGTTAGAGAATTCATTTCTGAAATGCAAAATCGTTTTGAACTTCAAAACTTTTGATATTAACAAGATAAGTGACGGTGTACACTTTCCACAGCATGGGCACACTGCAGTAATTATTTCCTGGTTGCATCATTTATTTTTATTTACATTCGTTTGCCTTCAAGATCGCCAGAGCACACATCCCAGATTTTTTCCTCTGGAACTATTTGAAGAATACAAAGTGTTCAAAAACTAAAAGTAAGAACCAGAAGAAATTGCAAGCGTTGCTTCTTTGACATACCTAGCCCCCGAAACCATTGATCACAATGCATTGCCGCAATATGTGCGCATTTTAAAGATGTTATCTTCCACAAATATGCAAATAATGTAAATTGGCAAGCCAAAGACTAGAGGAAGGACTTCGATTATAAATGATCTGGTCCTCCTGGTTGGGGGTTGTGTAGTTTGGTTGGAAGCCCACACATGTAAAAACTATGCTGCTCAAAACGTCATTGGAAATAATAAAATACCTTTGTGCGGGCGGGATAAACCCAAACCTTGGAAAGGAAGAAAAAGAAACAGTAGTACCGTCTTCTTAAATAGCGTTTAACTTTCTACTGCGGAGGCATCACAGGTAGTGGACACTGATACATTTAATCACGGGTAGCCGCGCAGAGTCATATCTGGGATGTACAATGCGGAAAGCACAGCGTTTAAGGATTGCAGTGTGTTATCAATTGATAGCCTTATGTAATGACGACTCTAGATTGCTGTCTGACATTTAAAAATAAAGCAATGCCGGTTGCAATCCTGTAGCTTGGCTCAGAGTTCGCTACTCCTGCACTAGATAAAATAATAAATTGGGAAAGGATTTTTTTTAAGAAAGGAAATATTCCAGGCATACGTTTAAGGTGCCATTTACCATTTATGAGGATTGAGGAAAATCTGGAAAAAGCATCATCCAGGGAGAACGGTCCTGATGTGATTAGAATGCCACATAGCCCGCTCACGACTTACGACCTCGGCCATCCGTGGCGATGTTGTTTACTGTTACTGTTTGGTTAAATACATTTATTATATATTACTATATATATCAGTATGTAGCTTTATGTGCTTAAATGTAATTTTTCACATTCACAGGTGGTATTTGATACTTTTTACAGCAAAAATAAGAAATATAAGATAGTACATTACCAGAAAATGTTGTTCTATATTTTAGGAACAACATTTTATAATAAAATCTAATTTAAAAATGTTTACCTGGGCAAAAATACTAGAAAATTTTTCAATGGCGCACTAATTGCCAAATTCCTAGCAAATCAATAGTAAAGAAATAATTCGTTTAGGATATATATATATATACAATAAGTAGCATGTTTTAATTAATTTTCTAATTCTTTATTTATATTTTATATACTGGTATCTAAATGTTAATATTATTTTAAGCCATATTTCTCCTATCGATTTTTTTTTTTTTTTTGTATATTAGAATCTGTGGTTACCACATTGATTTTCCCATTCTGTAAAATGAAACTTGATATCTTAATACTTTTTAATAGCTTTAACGCCTGTTTTTACTACTGGGGTAGCAAAGGCGGGTGGATACTGATGATACATGAGATGAAATGATAAATTGGGAAAGGATTTTTATTTTTAAGGAAGGAAGCGTTCCAGGCTTAAGTTTAGGGTATCCCCGGCATTTGCCATTTATGAGGACTGAGGAAAACCTGGGGGAAAAAACTCAGTCAGGGAGGATTGTCCTGGTGAGAATAGAACCCTAGACCTCCCGCTCACGAGTCTGCACTTGGCCACCCTTGACAGTATATCTTAACATGGATTGTTAAAACTGATTAGAGAATCTAGCCAACGAGCCTATGTTCTTTGTAATTGATAAAATTACGGATTTCCAAGGACGATAAATTACTTATATTATTATCATCAGAAAACTGGGTTCACATGCCCCAAAGGAACAACCGGAAAATGTGAATAATTTAGAAATATTAAAAAAGTATAATTCATATTTTTATTTCAACATATTACAAAAGTTCTTTTTTATTGAACATCACAAAAACAGATATGCTAAAATGAGAAATTAATGATATATTTTATACGACTATTATATTTTATTTATTTCCAAATACTGAAAATAATGCCATTGAAATATTAAGAACTTGTTAGAAAGCGCCTCAGTTAATAAAAATAATTCAGGGTCGAACATTGGAGGATTTTATTAATTTTTACTCTGTTATTTGTATATGTACAGGATTTCAATGTGTTTATATTCCGAATCTCCAAAACAGACAATTTTAAAACTGTTAACATGTTTATATTTTAGTATTTCAAGAATGCTCTAACCCCACAGAAAGAATTTATTTAATACTATCAAATGCAGTGCTTTATATCATAAAGGCTGTACAAAGGAGAAAAAGCTATCATCCGTCCATATATCACATATCTTAGTACGTGGACCTCACAAAAGACATATCTTAACTATTAAGGAGGCCATTTCTAGTTTCCAAAGTGTATTTATCAAAGACTCCCTTACAGTCCAGGAATTTCGAACTTCAGGTGTTTCTCTTTCCTGGGTGTCCCCCCGGTCCTCACAAGATACGCATTTGGTGGAAAGCAAACTTGCTTTTAACAGTCAGCACTTCCATGAAAACGTGGACGAAATGTTAGCTATTAATAATTTCTTAATTTTCAAATATCTAATATATGGGTATATGTAAAATGCATAACATGTTAGTTGTATTAGAGTTTTGAATTTTGGATCTTAACATGTTTTCCCGGGCTTTTTGGCTATGGTCTAATGACCAACTTATATTTATAAGATCCAAGGTTCCAGCCGTGAAAGCTAACGTATATTTTGAATTTTACTACATGATCAAAAGGGAAGGGTTTTAATAGTTGTTTAATGAATTAATTCCAATAAATTTTCTTGGGAAAATAAAATTATTTATTAACTTAGTTTTCCCTTCCTTTCTTCCATATATGAGCGAGTAGATTATTTTCCTTTCAACTTACCTAATTCATATACGAACATATTCTGTTTTAAATTTTAATAAATTAAATTCCATTAAGAGAATGTAAAGCAGGGAAAACTCAAAAACTTTTGTAAACAGTACACTTACATAAATAATTACATTTTATAAATTTTAAAATGTTTTAAATGTCCATTTACATTCAACATATTTGCAGTCATAGAGTAAATAGTTTTATTTTTCATAGTTTTGTTAAACAGATTATAATTTCTTTACAGTTTTTCCCTGATTCGATCCAAATTGAAAATATATGCATTTAAAATGCGCCGCAGGCCGTGAATAACAGGAATATCCAAATTGCACTTTTTATTCGATAATACACCTTTTCGTTATTGAAAGTAGCATCACAGCACCGGAAACAAAGGATATACCATAACTTCAGTTGTGCAAATTATGCAGCAGGTGAGAGATGCGTTAGAGAAAGTGCTTGAAGTTTACGTTGCTCCCTACTAGTAGTCACCAATCACTTCTCTCCAAGTTGAGGGTTCTTTCTCAGCACTTAACTTAATGGTAAATAACCAGACATCGGTTATTATGGCACTAAAAACTTGTGTTTTAGGCACCTATAAATGCAGTAAAAATCTTAAGAGTAAGCTAGGAAAAGGCGCTAAAATTCGGATACTGCCCAAAAAGGTAATGCATTTTTTGTTCTTGAATTTAAAATTACCAAATCATCTGAAACACAAAGCATATACAAGAGAAATTAAATAAAGCCATAGCTTGTTGGGTGAATTTCTGATTGAAACAAATATACCTAATGTAATGAAATAATTTCACAAAGTGTATTTATTTTATCTATTTGTTTCATAAACACTATATCAACGATCTCCATGTTTGGCATTGTAGAAAACAATTAACACTTCTCAAGACGGAACACTTAAATGTGTAGCGCTTGCTTGTCAAAAACGACCTTTTAACGTCAAAAGTTTTGCATTCTAGGTACAAAAAACCGTTTGCAAGTATTTAATAGATATTTTTGTAACAAAATGTTTAATCTTTCATTCTCAATAAATTAACTATGGCGATTTTTTTTCTAAAATACTCATTATGATCTTAAAGAAAAACAAAAATAAAACTAAAAGTAATTATGCGTTGAGAAAAACTGTTTCATATAAACAGAAGAGTACAGATGGCAATAGTTTTATCGTGCTGATGTATAATTTTGTATTTATTGCTTACTTACTGCTTCATTACAGATGTGGCATATTATTATGGAACTCCACTGCCCATTGTTAAGTTACAGTCCTGTCTTATTGAGTTAAATTTTTACACAACTGGAATATTGCACTTCCAACAAACAACTCGGCCCTGAATGCAGATTGCAGAATGGAAAAGTTGTTCATAAAAATATATTGCTACACATCATAGGCCCTATATATTCTGCAAGAGTCCTTGCTGATTGTTTTTAAGTCTTTAAAAATGAGAATGAATGGCATTGTGAGAATTAATTATTACATATTTTAAAAGTGTGTTTACTGATAAATTCTACGAACAAGATATAAAAGAATTGAAAAGGTATATTTTACACGAAAAAGCGGTCTAAGATCCGGGTCTTACAGTTCAAGCTTAAGCTAAACTTTCTTTCAGCTCTTAAGCTCCTCGAGTTTTACAGTTACACTATAACCTTTGTTAAGTTGAACATCCTTTGACACAGCTGAAGTTGGCAATGATAGGCATGCGCAGTAAGTTCAACGTTTGTCTTTTTTTTTTTTTTTTTATTGTTTACCATTCTGCTAAGTGCACGAAATGAATGTACTTAAAGTGAAATTTGAAATGGAATTGTTGAGGAAACAGTTATAAATTTTTGTATTCTTGAAGTGTAGTAATAAATTCACAGCTTGATTTCTGGTATTGGTCGTGTAAGTTTTTGAAGTAATCAGTGATGAGAGCATTTTATACATTGTTGTTATAGTGCAGGATTTCTCTTTAACGGAATACAGTGCTACTTCTACTGCATTTTCTACATGATATTCTAGTGCTGATAAGATAATTTCTTTATTAATACATCATGTGGTGTGCATAACAGCTGTATCGACTACCACGCGTTGAACTTAGCTAATATGGAGCCGGATGCCTGTGGTGAATATGGGAAAATTTCTTTTCCACACACCGTAACTCCTTTCAACGCAATTTCTCGTGATAATCGGTGATTCGTTGAATAAATTCCCATTAGGAAATTAGGGTTAGCTAGTGGCGTCATAAATGAGGTTTGTTTGGATAACCACTATCAGCGATGATTAGTCTACCTTCATCAATTTCACTATTTTCAAAATATGCTCTTAATACAGAATTATTAAAGATAGTGGAATCATGGCTTGACCTTGGCCACCGAGCCACAATATCAGTAAACTTCAATTCTTAGTCACACAAAAGCTGTACATTAAAAGAAAAAAAAAACCTTTCGGTCACGATAAACCTCTACAATTTCTACCCGTGCGTATGCGTATAGTTTAGTGAATCCTATGACATGATAAATTTTACTACTCTGTAGAATTTCTCTCTATTTTAAAACTCGCTTTTCGTATGCTAAAGGAACTTGTATATACCTTTCTCTCTACAGTGCTATATGATGCGAAACCTTCTTCACCACTCTCCTCGCTGTAGATTTTGATACGCCGCAGAAATCGCCTGTTATGAGAATACAGCCTGTTGCTTATAACATCAAAATAAGAAGAAACATTATTTCCGCCGATAGAGCATTTTTCCTGAAATAATTAAGATTGCTATTAAACATTTACATAATTTCTCAAATACGTATATTATTTATGCATTACTAATACTATTACCAGCGCGTTACATGTTTTATTTCATTTCCAATGATTTCCTACATCATGTTTGTTGACTGTTTATTTAACCTAAATCTCTCGTAGACTTCAGAATTGCTGCATAAATTAAAATGATCTGAACATGTTCTAAACTTTCTTGGTCCCCTTATCCTTTCAATTTGACGTAGAAGAAGCTGAATTTCTTCACCACTTATTTCTTCTTCTTCCGAAAACATTCTGACATACAATAATAACCATGCTCCTCCTCAGCTTAAGTCAAAAGCCAATTAAACGAAGCTTATCATTAAATTTGTACACTGTAAATGTAGCTTAGGTTCCAGCTTAAGCCCCTGACTAAGTTTAAGCCTAAACTGCAATGCTGGGCCTTAAAATATAAACAGAACTAAAATGACACTAAAGGTCACAAAAAGGCAAAGTAAATGCTTCATTTTTCATGATTTATGTATACAAAAGGAGGAGTATCATAGAGGAGAATTTGCAAAAATTGATGAATTATTGCCATAGCAATAGAATATACATAAACAGTGATTGGAAAAATTCGGGTATTAATAAGATTTCTGGGATATATACATATAATCAGAGGAGGGAGGTTCGTGGATTCCTTGCTTGGAAGAGAATGGCTAGAGCGTCAGCACAGAGGTTCGAATCTCAGCCATAGCCCGCCAACGCATGTCCTACACATGGCTTGTGTGAAGGAATTATTTCTAAGTGCGACTGATAGTTTTCACAGTTGTAACTCACCTGATGTATTAAAATCAATATCAAATCAAATTTTTTAAATCTCCTATCGTTTTTATTTTGCAATCTTTTGGTTATTAAAGTCGGTACATTTTTGGATTTTAGCGCATTTTTTTTCATGGTTATTCATTTTTATTACGTGAACTTCTTTATTTTTTCTGCAGAATGAATGCGTTTTAGTAGAGCTGGTAAGGTTGCTATATCCTCAATATTTCTCAAGACTTATGTCGCTCCAAACCCATCTTTTAATTCTAGATGCACATAGCTGAGGGATAATTATCTAGTGCAGTACAAGGTTCTCCTCCCCTGAATGTTATTATCAACATTTCCGATGCACTAAAATTGCCAAATTAAAAAAAGCTGTTCTAGGATTTCCTGTGTGATTTAAGAAAGAATTAAATTTGTTCGATATATTAGCATATTCCTTAGTTCTTGAATATTAAGGACGGTGACTGTGGCTTGACTAGGGGCATCACTCTGAAAGCCAACATTTCCTGTTACGATAGTAGGAGGTATTTCCCCATCCCACAAGGGTACTCTGGATCTAAAATTGATCGCAGGACTGGCACTCCTGAACACAGCAAGAGCGCGGTTGGCTTCACATCCCCAAGGTGTGAAGCCAAAAGGTTGTTACTTTGGTTGATTTACAGTTACGTTTATTTTATAGCAGTATCCGGAGGTTTAATGGTTTGTTGTGCAACCTATGAACTTCAAGGCACTGATGCGGCCGTAACTGACCTGGAAGCTTCGCTTCATGAGGGGGAAAAGTTTAGATCTAACTTTCATCTATGCAACTTTACTTATAAGAAATATTAGGCTGCGCATTAGAAGTAGGTATTTGTGGAAAATTGTCTGTTGAATTAATTTTTGGAAAAGTTAGTTTTCATTAGAATACTAGTACCAACAGAACAGTCATACACTGGAGTCTTTCACAGTCACAGTTGCATGGTATACCTCATGGCGTTAATAATGCACAAATTCAAATCGTTTTCATCAGGAGGCAAGAATGGTACAATGACAGCATCTTTAATTTACCCTCACAAGATTCTTCTCAAGCAATTAGCGCTAATGACCGCGGAAGCCTTCACCACCCATTGATGGTTGTCATAACTGCGCCCAATGCAGCGCCTTAGTAGTCCCTTGTTGAAATACAGGACTTCCAGAACATTTTCTTACCGCTCGCATGGTTTTTCCGTCTCGGCAACTGGATATGCCACAGCCGACCGCATTTTATGCGTCATGCGCTAATCACACACTAAATTTCAACTTTCCTATCCTAAAGAGGGGGGTTTCTTGTAACACCAATAGCGAGTATCGTGAATGTATCGTGAATGTTCACATGACCATTAATGCGGAACAACACCTCGTCTGAAAAGAACACAGCCCTCCAGTTACTGAGGAAAGAAACCACTCACAACATCGCTCATGGGCTCTCCTGTATTCCCTAATTAACGCCACAAGATTTAGGTACACGTTAGGCATATTGTGCAAGGTGCGATGACTTAAACTTATCCTTATTGAAGGATAAAGGATAATAGGGAGAGTGCTTCACCAAGGGGGAGTATTCTTAGGCGCTAGCTTGAATGATACCCACCAAGAATACTATTCTGGATAATGGTATGTGCGTAACTACCTACTTGGCTTTAAACGCTGCACAGAATGAAGGATATAGAGTGTTTGTGATGTAATGTAAGTTAGGGACATAACTGTCTTTTTGGGGGTTTTCTCTCGGTTAGTACGAAATTCACGTAGATAATATGTCGGGCAATTTACTTATATTCTGCCCCTTGGCGACGTTGAAGATAGACTACACACGAATGTATTCGTATGAAATTCCAGCTGTGGCTGTCGTTTTTAGTAAATGCTATTTCATGCTGAAAGTATATAATTTACCGTGGAAGTGTAAAACAAGAATTTCACAGTTTCGTTTAATTATTCAAATAATGTCAATAATACAATAACCGATATGTACTGATTTTTAAAACCGGCAGAAAAAAGTTGACCAACTCTTATAAGAACAAAAGACAAAGGACATAAAAGCACTAACATATCAAAAATTTATGTTAGTTTCAATATTATATCTTCCTGAAAAAATGATAAATGTTTAAATTTAAATTGGGCCAAGAGTTAAAAAAATTCTGGAGGAATTTGAAGTTGCAAATACATAAATAGATTTAAGAACGGACTTTTTGTGTAAAACAGTACCATGGACTAACCTGAAAAGAATGAAAAGAAACAGGATTTATACTGCCAGATGCATGTTTACAGTTTTACAACATTTATAAACTGAACAAAATATTTATTTATTTCCACGCATGTATTTTCGTGTTTAAATAAAGAATACTTTACACTGTTATAATCAAATGTGTTTACACAAAACACAAGATTGCAAGATTTTTCAGTCGCTCTTCTATGATAAATAGAAGAGTAGTAATAGTACATAACATACAATAAATACTATGTGGCAGTGCAATGTCTTGTTGTATATAACATTTGAAAACTTGACCTCATTTCAGTAAGTCCAAAAAGCTGTACTTGGGATTGGAGGTATATCTGAAAAACTTTTGTGGGTTAAGCCCAAATATAAAAATTGCTCTAAAGGCTGCAGTTTTATTTGGAATTAATTGTCAGCGTTTCAGAGCATTAGTAATTAATTATGCATGCAGGGGGTCCAAAAGTAACGATAAAAAGTTTATAGAAGTTCAACGTTTCGAATAATTTATAATATAAAACCTCACTGTTTAACCATGGGTGATCTTATGCGGCATTGTACTGTAAATATCTCCCGAAACTGAAGATTTATTTCTTGGTTCTACGTGCCTCTTTCAGGATTTCAGGATTTATGGCTAATAGGTGTAATATATTTCATACTCAAATATTTACATGCATACCAGATGCCATCTATATTTCTTGAAAGGAATATTAGATATAAAAAGGTGGTGACACATTTAATAAAATAATTAACTCTAAATATGACCTGCGATAAGGAAAAAGAACTTGTTCAAATTTTTTCTGAGGTTATTAGAGGTTGCATTAAAACACTGAAATTGTATGCAAGATGATCAGATTGCCTAAGCAATTTTCATTGCCAAAAATTTTATAAGTTCAATAAAGGGATGTGTAGACATACAAAAAATAGGCACATGAAGATGTATAAAATGCAGAAGAGAAAGGGGAGATAAATCAACAAATGTTTTTTTTTCTGTCAATTGGAAAATATTTTTACATAAAACAAATTTAATGCTTCATTTTTATTCCAGGGGCCATCTTCACGGAGGATCAGAAGGACAGCAGCGCCGAACTGGCTTTCAAGTACGCCGTGTATCGTATTAACAAGGACAAGCACCTTCTGCCCCGCACTACCCTAGTGTACGATATCCAGTATGTGCCTCGAGACGACAGTTTTCATGCCTCCAAGAAAGGTAAGTCAATTTATAGAATAATTTACATCACCAGATCCTTCTATATGTATTTGAAGTATGTTTCACTCTCTCTCGGCCCATGATTTTCTGTTATAACTTTCAAATGATTAGGTTGCCCAGATATATTTTTCCTATAAACATTCTTCTTTTGTACCTGAGTTATTAGGTAACAGATGATCTTTTTATACTCGTTGACAATATTAAAGACATTTTTCAATACATATATTATATCCAGCATATATTCTCCAAATATAACAAAGAATGTGCAACGATAAAATAACAATTTCCGTTTCTCGTATTTTTATTTATAATTTTTAATGGAAACTGTTTAATTGTTAAGTCAGCAGATAAATAAACATATAAAGTAAAAGGCTGGAAACAGAAGCCAACTGATTTACGCGATTTAGAGATACTATCTTTGAAGATAAGTCGCGCTCTGGACATCCTTCAGCTATAGAAAATGAGGTTCTACACACTACCTCGAAGGAGGGATGCTTGCCACTATGTACTCACGAATTCCCGGAAAGGTTTGATGTCTCCAAAGCAACAGTAGCTACGCATCTGCGCAAACTGGACATAAGGTATAAAAATAGAAGATTAGATAGATGCTTATGAACTTCCCGAAGCTCGGATCCAGCAACGAATTGATTTTTTTAAACAACTTCTTAAAAATCCCCTAAACGACATCTTCTGGAAACGCATTGTGATACAAGATGAAAAACGGCTCTTGTTGCGTAATTCGTACAAGAGAAAGCAATGGGAATCCCCTGGGAAAGAAGCCCAATCAGTTATTCCTCAAAAAAGTAACACTTTGCGTTAGCTGGAATTGAAGGTGTTGCCATTTTCCGCTGTCCAAACTGTCATGGAGTTGACGCTGAGTTGTACTGGGAGCAATTGCACAATACATAAAGATTGACCGAGTAACAATAAAAAAATCAGAATACTTCTTCACCAAGCATGCAATTCAGATGTTGCGCCTTCTGACTAGGGTTTATTCCAGTCCGTGGTGACATTTTTTTGGGAATATTAGTTCCGTAATCTTGAAGATATCAAAAACACATTTTCAGATTTTCCCCTTCTAAATCACATTCAAATGCTGGCAGAGAGGTGGGCGAAAATAGAAGCCTTTATTTTGCAAAATAATAATTTTGTTTGTTTGTTATAATGTTAAGGTACCATAGCAAAAACACTTTCTGATCAACCTATTAATTGATATAAATCAAGAACTATACACAATATAAATTAGGAATATGATGAGCTCATAGCAAGTGTGTCCGCACATGCCTCTCCATTTTGCGGAAGGCAATCAATTAGTCATAAATAAGTCGGTAGTTACAGTCTCAATTTCCCGCCGAAGGTTGTTTTTATGCATTTTCACGATAATCCATGACTTGTGAAACACTTTCTTTTCAGCATGCCCCATAGTAAGTAATCTGGGGGATAAGATGGGGTAACCTCGATAGTCTAAATCCTTTAGAAACGACGTGTTCTTCAAACAAGGAAACAAATTAGGCCGTGCTGACTTGGGAGGTGGGACATCTGGCATCATCCCGTTAAATATAGACAGTATGAATTTCCTCGTCGTTTGACTGGTTCATACACCCAAGCAGGATTTTTGTGTAGAAGTAGATTTATCTTTATTGTCATAAAACTCTATACATTACTTTAACCCAAAGGCATTATGAATGTATACGATTGCATAACAAAGCACAGTCACTTGCGTCACCTTTTTGTGAGGACAGCAACACTCAATCTACATTTACGGGCAAGAGCAACACATGGGCTAGAGAGTAACACCACCTCTCCTGGCCTTCTCTACCCATGCGTTTCATGTCCATTTTAGATTGCTCTGAATTACGTTCATTAATTTGACGGATCTAACATATATTCAAAGGTCTAAAACTATCTGTAAACTTTTTTCAGGTCTAGTTTTGTTAAGTTTTGCATTTTTGTGTAAGTAAGCGATTGCTACTATAGGCTTCCGTGGAATGAAAACTTAATCCATTATGTGAAAACTGATCTTATTAAAAATAAGCATTCTAGCGTTTCTGGTCTCTTTTCAAGATTTTCCAAACGGTTGAGATACGCCATTCAAAACATTACTGCATGACATCTATGAATTGCTATTAGTATAATTATTAGAAATGTGTTCAATTATTTCTGTGTTACTTTTCCTAGTTGTTCAGAGAGTCTAAATGATATAATAATAGCTGTATTGGAATAAGATCTTCACTGCCGTTTAGGAAAATAACTTACTAAATAGATTACTGGGACGCGATGATGGGTGGACTTCCATAGAAATACATCCTAATATTAATGCTTAATTGCCATAAACTTTAAATAGCAATTTCTCTAGTGTGTGATGCTTGATAATTAAAATCTGCAGAAGAAAGAGTCGCTGTGTGCAAAAGTCTAAAAATGAAGGTTTGAATATTCTTTGAAACTGGGTTCAAATTTACGTTAATACTTAAATAAGGAAGATGTTTTTAATATATTGGATCTGTACTTTCCTGCCCTCGAAATAAGCATTAAAAGTTTCAACTTGAGCCCAGAGTTAATCGTAATGTTTTGCAGCATTTAGTTGCTACCATTTTAACTACTTGGTTGGGGATTTCTCCACCTTTCCTCTTGATAGTCTCCAGAAATGATGACACCAGAAACTTTCCACTTGGAATATTATTATATCCAGTAAACGCTTACAGCCAAAAGGGATAGAAAAAGAGAACACGAACTTTTCCCCAGAAAATCCATTTAAAATCAATGGGAGAAATTAGGGTCGCGGTGGTTATCACGTTAAAATTTCCAAATGTAAAAGTGCAACAGTTCGAAAAGAAGATAGCATGCTTAAGAAAAATTCATGTTGGGACTGTCATCATCTCAAGAATATTAACCACTAACCTTTTACCTTCTGTCGCAATTCGTGACTAGAGTTCACGTTGCTTACAAAAGCCTTCTATAAGCGAAAAAGATCAGCGCAGAAAAATAAACAATATTCAGATGCAGGGACTTCTTGAATGTAGTGTTTCTTCCCAGTTATCTTCACCAGAAAGAGGAATTTTGTATTTGTGCACATGTATATAAATTATGCAAACAGGACGACAAAATCAAGACAAATAAAATACAGAACAAGATGAAAAATATTAAAAAGAGTTCAGAGGTTGGAATAAGGCATGTGTAAATTTTTGATGTCAAACAATGACAATTATAACATTTAGAAACGGTTCACAGTATAGTTAGCACTCATGCAAAGTTATGGTATTGTCTAGAAAAACGAAAGTTTCAAAATTATAACTGATAATATAACCTTTGAACAACGTTGCCGAGACATTACCTCTAGACGACTATAAAAAATGGAAGGTTCTCTCGTATAAACTGAGGTACATCGACCAAACCAAGAATTTTGCCATGTGGAGGCAGTTAGCATTACTTACATTTGATATACCCTTACCCCTTAAGGGTGCCACAATAGCTGTCGTATAATAAGGAACTAGGCGAGACATTTAATTGACGTTGGTTCAACTATGCATCTGAAAGTATTCTTAGAGAACTTGAAGGTGTTTAATAGACTCCGGCTAAATGCCCTAGGTTGTGCACCAATTTTTAAGTGAATTGATGTCGACCTCCAGTGGCCTCACGTTGTGATGCCAATCTTGAAGCGGTTTGGTAAATTGATGAATATTCGCTTCGGTGTTGCTGTCTACATTTCACTGACGAGAATTTCTCAGGGTGAGTTCTCCCATTTTTTGTTATGGTTCATAAGTTCCTAAGTTTCCATAAGTTTCGTACTCAACAGTACTGGGAGAGAAGTTCAATAGTGTAAATGAGCATGCGATGCGACATAATATGTGTAAAGTTTTCCCCAATATATATTATGTGTTTATTGGTACTTTATTATGTTCAAAATATTTCACTTCCTCTGGTGTTTTGCATTGGATAGACTTAACTACGTCGAATACAAACTTAGCTGCCGCGAATGGAACTTAGAAGTGAAACTGAGTACTGTATATGTCGCTGTGTAAATCTTAGAACAGAGGGCCTGCATCGGAATCGGAATAACAAGTGCCTCTCGCCGCGTGTGAAACTTACAGATGAGTGCCGCGGCGTGTGAAACTGAAAACTGCTTAACTGATGACTGTGTATGCCAAGTGAGAACTTCTTCTCGTCGCGTATAGAACCTGTTATCTGCGTCTGAGAAGTGAATCCCAGCAAACCAAACGCTTCCTCATATATTAAATTCAAATCAAGTAATCGTTGGCTTCACTAAGTCACGGGGTTACCAGAAACGCGCAAGTATCGCGTCTTATCTTTAAAAGTTCAAACATACATTTACCATTGGCTAGTTTAAGTTAACCTGCCGCTGTTTTTGAAAAATTAAAACTCTTGTTGACATTGACTGGTTTAAAGCCTAACTGTACAACCCTGTCGGGTTCACAGACTTAACGAATTAAAAGTATTTCATTTTACTAACCTTCCAATGGCATTACTTTTAAATTTGATATTACACTCGACCCTCGGGTGTCTTCTTCCTTTGAATAGAGTTTTGTGGCTCTCTTGGCCTTCCAGCTACCGTAAAAGAAAACACCAGAGACATTCTCTTTTGTCGATATGCAATTCACATGTTAACGTTATGCCGTACTATACATACATGATATCTACATTATTGATACAATATATGAAATATGATTATAAGATACATATATTATAGTTAATCTTAGTGGAGGTGGGCCGTAGGGACAGTTTCAAACTAAATCCGGAGTTTTCTTACATTTATCAATAAAAATCCTAAGAGTTAATAACAATATAGATTTATATGATAAATGTAAAATACGAAGTGGTGTCCATAAGTTTCCATTTTGGAAGTGATAGAACAAAATTACAGGTATCATTTTTCTCCGTTATCTCCCTTTGCTTCAATGCATTTTCATCATCTCTGGATTAACATTTCAATTTCCCCTCTCCCAAATATCACATTGCACAATTGATGAGTATTTCAGCCTAGTACTTCCCAGTCACTGTTGTGCTCCTTTCTTTGAAATCTTTCATAAAAATTTCTCTGCAATCCCAAAAAATTGTCCACATTATATTCTTCATTGACTGTGACTTTGGTATTTTTAGAGGACTCTTCTTCCGTCGCTCCATTGACTCTCTTTTTTAAAAGAGCTTTTAGTAGAGGATCGTAGTTTTACTCTCTGTGACGACAGGTTGCTACACGTTCCTCTCGTTACTATTAAAAACTTCTGACAACATTCCACGCGCACTTGTATTTGAATGGTTGGAAGAATTCCGACACCTATCTTGCATATGCAAATGTTGATGAATGGTGTGAGGTACATTTGTCTTAGAAATTCCCAATCTTAACAGCCATGTCTTTTTTCACTCAAAACTTCTTCCTCTACAAGGGGCCTCCATTAGCCTACTCTCAGCTGGGTCTTCTTCAACGCTCTCTGCCAAAACGAAATAATTTTTAACCATCCTTCACAGTGGAATCTGAAGGGAAGCTTTTCCCGTCAAGGGCTTGTTTAATATAATTGGGTGAAAATGTTTCTTTAGTTAAAATTTAATTTTCATAAGGAAATGCAGTGTTTACTCTTCTGAAACAGATAGCATCACAACGTTGAGCCATAGCCTTCTCTGTCGGACCGGGAACTTATGGACCGTAACTCATATATACATTGTTGTTATTATTAATAATAATAATAATAATAATAATAATAATAATATTTACTCTTCTGAAACAGATAGCACCACAACGTTGAATCATAGCCTTCTATGTCAGACCGGAAACTTATGAACCGTAACTCATATACATTATTATTATTATTATTATTATTATTATTATTATTATATTTAAGGACGTTCTTTAACATTTTGGTCACTAGCAGAGTTCCATTCAATTCGGGGCCTGAAACGGCAGATAAAATTTGCTCAGAGAGCTCTTCTTTCATCTTGAGGCTCTTTTACGTGTAAATATATAATTAAAGTTGTTCCATCTCACTCTCCATAGCTTGTACGGAAGACTTCAGAGCGTCACGTAACCCATATTTATTAAATCTAAAGTTATCTCTCATTTCGTTCGCGAAGGTGGACATTCACCTATCCAAAATTCCCTGTAATTAATATTTTTTTGTTATTCTTTTTACTGTTTAGTTACCATGATTAAGTGTTTTACATTAATTATGAAAAATATGCAAATAACTGTAACCATTTATTCTTGTATAAGAATAAAAAACACTTAAAAGAAACAACGCACATACAACGTGCATAATTTCGGATAACTGCTTATCCTTGTATGACGTGATACTTGTATATTCAAAGTAACTCATTATTTCAAAATTCGGACTTACATTTTCGTAAGTTATTTATCTATTAAGTAAACACTAATAAACATATTTAAACATTTTTAAAGTATTTATCCAAAGGGGACATTTGAAAAAATAAAAGTATGTTTCTACTACTCTTAACTCAAAAATAGAATTATGTATTTTAGAATGTTTTTCTTTCAAGTTAACTCTGCACTTTATATCTGTAAACCGTACAATAGTTTTAAAACACCCTATAGAGCACTCGCTCCAAGTTTACGATTTTGGCACCAGTTACCGTCGTGCAAGAGCGAGGCGGTTACCAAGAAAATGGGGGCTCGCCCATATGAGGGTTGATTTGCACCACATTCTTTTCGCTCAGTATGGCAACAGCGTAACAATCCAAAGACTGTAATTGCCAAGATAAAATATTTGATGTAATCTAGTTACTATTGTCTAATCCCACACAGAGAAAAAAGGGTACACGCTACCAGGATATCCGTTTAACGTGTTTGGGTAAAGGTGAGAGTATCGAATCTTGAGTTACTCGATTGCACTGTCGTTCTACAAAATCGTAAATATAGATGTGGTAAAGAAAAAAGATGAACACAGTAGATTTGAAAGGATATGTAAAACATTGAGTGAAATAAACAAGCCTCGTGCATTATGAGCACATTTTAATTCTTTACTTAAGGGGAGCATGAAAGGTATATCCTTGTAATGTTAAATTTACTAACTTCACTTCCCATTTTCTCAAGGATAATTAAAGGTAACGAAATGAAATTTTTACAGCATACAGGTGCACATAATTGAAAGTTTCTGATTTACTTTCGCTACTATTCCGTTACTCACAAGCAAAGTATAACTTATTTTCAATTGTTTCCTTTTTTTTTTTTTTTTTTTTCTATTTTCCCCAACATTTTATTTTTTTACATCGACACATTTTGTCCCAGCGTAACTATAATAAATAAATGCTGTCCTTAAAACAGTTTTAAAAAGAGAAAAACTCGGGCCTAGTGCAAGTGCCAGGTGCACTAAGGGGATAGTAGATGCCTCATTTGTGCCTATATTAGACGACAAATTCAG
The DNA here is from genome assembly GCA_030762175.1 of Metallyticus violacea. Lineage (NCBI taxonomy): Eukaryota > Metazoa > Arthropoda > Insecta > Mantodea > Metallyticidae > Metallyticus > Metallyticus violacea. Next base: position 69,861,788 of record CM060842.1, read on the forward strand.
GAAATGTGTGTGCTTAATTCTGATGCTGGTGATGGCGTAGAATCAAAACCAGCTACAGTAAAAGTGATTGAAGTTTATTATTTGAAAATGAATTAATAACTTTGCAATCCAAATAGCTATATTTTATTGTAGAAAACATAAGCAGTCATACAATATAATGAATAGAGTTGAAACAATTCCTTCGGAAACAGAGTGTCAGCATAAACATAACGCGAGTTAGAATATACGATTTCAGAGGGAAGAGTTACAGTTTGTATCTGCATGTCAGAATCCTGTTGTAGGTAGACAGAGTTCACTCCCAGCCTATACTGTATGGTTCCTGCAAAGAACTTTTCTATTCTAGTAATGAAAAAAAATGTATATTTTCGCGTGCTTGCTTTCCTCTATGCATTTGAAGTATCGGAAGACAAATAATTTTCTTATGTCAGATTCTAATATGAAGATAAGAATCCTGCCAATATTTTTACCATTATCTTCTTTTTTGATCTTTACTGCTCGTATGAAATCATTCAGACACAAGCATTATCACAGCAAAATCACACGCTTACTTAACCAGTTAACTGTCTATCAGTATAAAACAAGTACACCAGAAGATCAGAAATGTGTTTATTCACTTGGCAGATTCAATAGCAGAGGTGGGTTTTAAGATGAGTGACCTTAAACAATCTCTGAATCATAGCTCAGTTCATTCCTTCGTCGAAGTGACATTTTATGCCCATTTTTTATTTCTCTTGCTCAGAAAAACGTTTATAATGCTTGAGAGAAATGCGAGAGTTATGACTGGATAAAAACTTTTCACCGTTCTAGGAACTTAGATTTTATTACAGTAATAAAGCACAGAAAATTCTACTGAGGTGTTTTAAGTGTGAAAAGATGTGTTTTAAAATTGGATTCTGCGTTATTATTTTGACATTTCACGTCTGTTATATCATCGTAACGTTCCGTTATATATTGAATAAAAACTTCAGCGCCTATGAAAAGGTGATCAACACTTTTCTTTTATCAGCTTCACACCATTTTCAAATCAGGCGTGGACGGACGACTAAAGTTCGAACACCGTTTATCCATACGACTGCCGGTCCCTCGCAAGTTATTCCTATGATCTGTTCTGATATTTCGCAGTGTTTCCTTATCGATTTTTGCCAGTACGAAAGCAGAACTAAATTTGGATATGGGAACTTTAACAAGTAAGCAAATTAAGGCCTCTTAGCAGGGCGAGGACACACCTGCGGCATCCGAACTTGTTTTATGTTTATCAGCAACGGTTCAGAGAGGTTCTGTGAATATTAACCGGTGTGAGTTAAAGAGCCCGTATCGCCAAAGGTTTGTGTGCAAGAAAATATTTTCATAGATTAATGAATAAAAATATTATATTCGCCAAAAAGGGGAATTAAATATTTATATTTTGAGAATATTGTTAGTTATGATAGAAGAAACGTGTAACTTCATAAAGGATTGTTGTTCGTTTGAAATTCACAGACGTGCAAAAACATGTGTATGCCACATGTGCTGACGAGAAATAGGATAAAAAGCGCAGTTCACTATCTGGCAAATCACATAATATACCAATAAAAACAACAGAATTGCGTTTTTAAAATAATAACTATTGTATGAGCACATTAAGGCAGGTTTAACTGGTAAAACCTGAACAAGAAATACATTTTGGAAATTGGCAGCGTGGCTTCTGAACAAACATGCATAAAGTTAGTATCTGGCTTTTCGGCGTTTACCCGACGATCAGCCAGTAAGACGAGAGCATTCAAGGCAAGACCTCTTTACAGTAACCCGTACAGATAGACCCCCTCGTGCTGGGGGTCACTCCTCCTTTCATGAACGACAGCGGAGAAAACCGAGCCCAATTCCAGTCAATTACTGTAGGCGGATGATAAATACCAAGTCGGCCTGGTGGCACAAATGGTTTATGTCATGATGGGAACGGAAAGGTAGTGAATTCGCATCCCCCAGCAGCTAACATTTTTTTTTAATAATCATAATTTGTTTACACTTTTCTTACTATAATACATGTTGCCCTTTTATTTAGCGAGGACAACACATGGGTTGCAGTTTGACTTTTATTTCACTTCCGTTGGAAATTCAGGTTATGTTAGCTTAGGCTATCTTGGGCTTGAAAAACATTGTAAAAATTATATTGTTAACGCATAGGTTGCAAATTTATGTTCGGTTAGTTTAGGTTTTAAAAAAAATTACAAAACTTATACTGTTAAAAGCGCATGGCTTTCTCCGCATAAATTCTTTCCTCTGCGTTTTACATTGCTACATTACAGTTTCCCATTTAAAAAAATAATTTATTTCATTCCATTGCTTGTTTCTGTGATTTGCGACTGCTATATGCGCTTTATTTGTTGAAGTCACTTTACAACTTCTCCGCATCGATGCAGTCATTCTCCGCTGCTCTCCGTTGCCGTTTGTGAAAGAGGGCATGACTCTCAGCTTGAGTCTGTCTGTAAGGGCAAGTCTCTTGACATTTTGTTCCATTCTAATATTACATATAGTTAGCATTAGCTACTGCGCATGGTTTCCCAAGCCAATATTTCATTAATATAATTTTAATGCACGTATTAGCGCTCATCGAACGAAGAAGCTATGTGCAGTTAATGCTCAAATGACAATATTATTACAAAATAGAGTATAGAATTTCAAAGTAATAGTCAGAAAGGCGATTGTGTGTAATTAATTCTACATCACTGCATTGATACTGTTAATGCGCCGAACGGAATATACAATGGTGAATCGAATACAGACTGTTATATTATTTACACAAGTTTGTACATAAAGCTCTTTTGCTTTATTATTAACTTAAGCTTAGTCCTTATTGTAAATAGAGCATTTTAGAGTTGTGATGTTTTATGATCGGAGAGGAATTGTTAGGTTCATTTCTGCTCATTTTCAGTCCTCGAACACATTTACGAAACTGTAGTAAGGGGTGTTGCGGAGAAAATTAAATTCCTGAAGGAAAATTGTTTTGAATGCAATAAAAGTATTTGTTATAGTTCTGGATTTATTTATTATTGAGGATAAGACTCTATGACAGGTTCAAATGACGAATAAGTGCTGAGTTAGCCTTAGAAAACCAGAATGCTTTAGTGTTTGTTGTAAACATTGCGTTTATGAATATAACTTGTATCCGTCGATCATTTGTGGAATATGGGCGTCTCCTAATTGGGAGATTTGGATTTGGTTATGATCATTTTCCTACAGAGGACAAAGTGATGACAGCAACTCCATCTTCTTCTAGCAGGTAGCTAAGGTATTACTTAGATGTAAAACGGTCTACAATTTTGTCCCGAAGCCTCTGGTATAGAATACAGAGTGCAGCGCCTTATCCCTAAAACACCGAGGCCGTCATTTATAAATATGCAATTTTTGAATAATGTTATATCTTTTATTGGTTGTTAATCGCGGTTGATGTTATAGATATCTGAACTTAAAGGTATTGTTAATATGGAAAAAGGTAATGCTGCAGGAATCTATTAATATGAGAAAGGGAAAAACATATCTTTAGCTATGGGAAGAAAAAAAGTAGAAGAAAATATACAAAGAAGATACACTAATAAAGATAATTTGAAGATTTACGAGTATTACAACATTTCATCAGCATTGTGACTTTCAATATCAATATAATAATTTTCTTAATTCTTATGGAGAATTGTAGAAACTCTGAATACCGTTAACATAATCTTAGACGTAATAGTGTTACCTAGACCCGCACTCTACAAAAAGAAGGCTGCGAGCGAAGTTCAAGTTATTGCAAATAAGAAAGACAAAAAAATTTTAGCAGTAACATTTATTCAACAAATTGTGTTTTAAAAAGTGTGTTCCGATATTGAGGAAAGTTCTAAATAACATGTGAAATAATTACCTAAATATATGACGTATAAATTGACGAACTCAGAAATTAATTTTCGTAATTGTAATATAAAATGTATCTTTGTCAAATATGTTTATAGAAAACTGTGTTTGGCTCCACTACGGCGTTTTTTTTTTTTTTTTTGTTTTTATTAAGAATAATTTTTACATGCATTAGAAGACACGGCGTTAAAACAGGACATCCTAGAATAAATATCAGTTACCCAAGGGGATTAATAAAGTATGGGGAACTTTGTCTCAATATAGTCAATGCAAAATAGTCATTAGCTTATAATAAAGTTAAAATGTAACACAACATAATATTAAACAGCGAACCTAAGCTAACCCGTCCTCAATATAGTTTTACATTACATTACATTACATTACACTTAACAAATGAACTATGATCACTGTTAGTATGTACCTCTCCTCTTTTTATGACGCAATCCAACTATTGGAATAATTACCAACTTCATTTTTAGGTTCCCTATGCTCTAGATAAATGGCTCCTGATTAATTCGTTAACACAAACATAACCCAGACTATGTTATTTCAGTTGAATGCTTTATTTAAATTTTCTGAAAAAGTAATTACCATTTGAATGTTTACTAATATTCTTAAAGTGCGAAAGTAATTTATAGCACGGGTATTTCGCTGCTATAAATTAGCATATCTTTAAAATTTTGCTTGCATCATAAATACTTTAGTAGAAACCGATAACCTTCAGTGGTGGACATGCGATTCTCGGTAAGACTGGCGTTGGAGTTCCGCTGACGCAGGCAATTGAGCTTTCTCAGCCGTGTTTATCACCTCAACTGTTTCAGTTGTATTTCTGTAGGAAGTGCTTATTATACTTTCTACTGTATACGAATATTGTAGGACATGCCGTTAAGGAGATAAGCGCTAGAATAAAGAATGTTTATTTACTTATTTATTTAACTTGACAAGAGTTAAGACCATGGGGCTTTCTCTTCCACTATATCAGGGGAAGAGCCGACAAAAATACAGAGAATAGCATACATGGTTATTTAAAAGTACACAAAAGCCAAACTAATAGTAGAATGTAAATATTTCTGCTTGTAAATGTTTCATATTAGAAAGTTGGTGTTACAATTCCATCTGTTCTCCAACATTTTTTCTCGAGTATAAGGAAGAAGACGGAGGAGGAAGGGGAGGAACAGAGGAAGAAGAGGAGAGAAGAAGAGGAGGAAGAAGAAGAAGAATAAGAGAAAAGAAGAGACTAACTGTGTGATTCATAGAGTAGAGATGACAATTTAATGTGCGTTTAAGTAGCTTTATGTCCGACACTCTCTGACTTCAGGAGGAAGGGAGTTCCGATTCTGGGAACATACACGCTGAATGAGGCTGAGTAGAAATGTGCTCGGTGACGAGGGATAGACAGTAAAGGCATGTTCCAAGTCCGAGAAACAGACAGGTATAAGAGGCGAGAGGCCATATGTTGAGGGATGGAGGCACGAAGGATTTTGAACAGGAGCACGAGAGAATGGAGAGCCCTGCGTTCTTTTAGCGGTATCCAAGACAGCTGATTGCCTAAGGGTTCACATGATATATTTTCATGAGTGTTGAACGCGTTGTAAACTGTCGATCTACGCAGTATTCAGATTAGAGTATAAAATTACAATAAACAAAGTGGGGCACAACTAGCACTGGAATGAGTTTTTTTGAGACTGAAAGGTGGATCTTTTGCCACATGTTTTAATGTGTGAATCAAAGAAAGTATTTGACTGTACCGTTTTAGATCGGGATTTTTATAAATACCTATATAGATTTTTGCGTTCTAATACACTTAATCACATTGTCGTGGGCGACACATCGTTTTAATTTATTTTGCGTAGTACGCGTTCATGTTCCACGACCATAGCCTGTGATTTAAGTGGATTCAGTTTTAGTCCAAATGTTTGTGTCCAAAGGGAGGTGAAGCTTAAATCTTCATTTATTCCCGTCACGGCGTCATGAAGAGAACAAAGGCCGGTGTGAAAGTGGGTTGTAAGTTGTCAGCATAGAGGTAGTGATTGGAGTATTTTACCTCTTAGCGAAGTTTTTATGTTATGTTCAAAAGATATCATACAAGTGCTAGGAGAGAATTTCTAGGAATGATATCTCCATCGGGAAGTGCAATTGTCAGGTTAGTGAGCAAAGTTCGAACCCAATACGTTTTCGTTGACAGAAGCTGAGATCATAAATTCGGGAGGAGAAGGTTGGTAAAGTGGGCTATCAGTTAGAAACTTCTCTTTGAAAGTATTTAACACTACTAGTACATCAAATGTGTGAATCTGTCGGCAGTACGTATAAAGTCACTCAGTTGTTGCATCTTCAGCCACATAAAATTACTGCTGTATCTGAAATAAAACCCGTCAGGCGCTGAAACAAAATAACCGGGAGGCAGTGCGATATTCGGGAGAAAGAATTGCGGCGAATGTCTCAAACCCTTTTCAAAAGAATTGAGGTATTTATCAAATGGGAGGACAGGCACTTCGAGCATTTACTATGATGGTAAGAATAGCATTAAACACGGCCATGCGATCAGTAGTGCTTTCCCCCGCGGCACGGGGTTTTTCCTTGGAGGGGTTAGCAGGCCTGCTAGCTTACCCGATGACCTTACTGACTGTCGCAGATGTATGTTTACAACGACACAGATTATCTTTATATACGATTAGTATGTATTAAGTTCTAAGAATGTTTCAAGCAAGATTCCCGAATGTAGACGCTCCAAAATATGTATATTAGAAGTGTCCAGCACTGAAGAAAGATTACATGACATTGTTAATCGTTTAAAAATTCCCCTAATCTCTTCGCCTTCTTGCACAAGTGGGAATTTCAAATGGGTCTGTATAAAAGACTAATAAAGTATTACATTTCAACTCGTATAAAATAACAATGGCATATTCTCTTCAGCCAAGTGAATCCTTCATAGGCGTCATGAAATTGTCCGAATTTCTCAAAATGAATTACATGGAGCGATAGATAATTTTCTAAAGAGATGCCAAAATGTATGGAGAACGATGGCGGGCAGGTTCAATACTTCATTTCATAATATGATAATGAGTCTCTTAAATTGGTTCGTGTATTGTATGGTTGATTTGTTTCCCACTAATCACCGTGACCCGGCTGGCCGGCTAACGAGCGGCGCTTCGCCCATAGGCAAAACACTCCGGGGGAAAACGAAACTGATCGCACCGTATTTACTACTAATAAATAAATAAAGGAACAAATAAAAACGTTATTAGTTCCCACCACGCGGCATTATTTCCCAAGGTAGATGGGGAGGCCGGTAAGCAATAACTTCGCCCCGGCAAAATAAATGTCTGATTACGTGGAAGAGAAATTTTGTATTCGCATAACATCTAAACACTTTGTTAAACGATAATTATTACAGAAAAGAGTATAATCAAAAAGTCTTAACCGAAGTGCAGAAAGTAACAGGTGCACTGTTACAATAAACATGATCAGATCTCAGCAGAACTTATTAGTTTTAACTGTGAAAGCTAATTGTCCATGTTACTTTTAACGAGTTATTACTTTTTATGTTGTAACACGCAACGAATTCTAGCATATTTCTATTTACTAGAAGTAATCTTTCATTTGCTGTTGCACTGCCATGGACATCAAAACGACTGAAGCCAGCTGCTCTAATTCACATCTTCTGAGAAGCTAGAGGCTTGAGTGTGTTGATGCTCTAGCATTTCTAGTCAGATGTCTCATCATACTCAACGCGGGATATCGCATGTCTTAAGCCTTTGATGTCACATTACACCAAATGGTGAGCGGTTGCGTGCTAATCCATCACTCAAAAGTGATTGTACTCTTTGATGTTGCCTATGAAAGGACGCCTACAGTGCTAGGGCAATCGTCCTTCAAAGCTACTGGAATATAGCAAACGTACATGTTTTTCCGAGATGACCTTTGTTCTGTCACTTGTGAGTAGCTCCTCACTTTCCCCACAGTACTAATGGTAATCATTTGTGTACATCAGTAACCAAATTTATACACGTGTACCGTTAGAGGTTAGAAACAAACACGAACCATATCTCGAGCAATGCAATCAAGAATTAAAGAAGAGTTCTGTCAACGTCTTTGATTATATCTATAGGAAGGACATGAGCTGAAAATCAGGAGTCAATTAGCTAACATCTCTTTACAAGATGCGCTAGAATACTAACAACGCAATCGTCTTGCAAATGGCAAGAAACAACATTCACGTTCATCAGAAGAGCTCTAGTAATATACTTGAGCGAAAAGTATATCAGCAACAGATTGTTGGCCGTTCCGTCTCCACTAAAATTACTGGCTATTGGTTTCGGATGATCATTATTGGAACATATTGAAGCGTTTACTTTGGGAAGCGATTTTTTTCCATTCTGATTATGTGATTCATCCATTTGTTTCGTTTGTCTCTTATACGTTGGTTTATTCCTAAACGTCATTTCTAAACTCATCTCTTCTTCTTTATTCAGCTAATGATATTTATGAATCTCAAACCTTCAAAGCAGCTTTTATCTTCTGTTGTGGATGTCTACAGTAATATTACTGATACTAGTATATAGCATTGTTTCTTCTCTTTATTTCCTATCCTTCTTCTTATCGTTACCTAAAAACCGACTGCAATTTATAATTTTTTCTTTTATATTTATTTTTTCTGATAAGATGGTTCACAATCCAGATATTTGCATTTGTTCGCTTGTCCAATAAAGTTGGAATCTATTACAATGTTTCATATTTTATGCTGTTTTTCCTACACAACCCATCAGTTTAGTGTTTTGGAATTTGATATTTTCAGGCTGTATTCTTTGGTTATTGGATTTTCTTGTGAGCAGTAATTTGAAGGTGGGTATTTAAACCCATATCACTACTTGATTATCCGTAGGTATTAAATAGATTTTATATACTCCATTCATCTTAAAATCATAATTTAAAAACCCAGCCAAGGTTCACTGGCATCTTCCGGATATACAGCATACGCAAAAGAAATGCGTATAAAGAATTTACGAATAGAAAGGGTTCGAAAATATGCAAATAAGAGCAAATAATTTCGGAAACTTCGTTGAGGTGGTTCCAAAGCTACAAACGTGTTTATGGATTGTATTTCTTAGGCTTTCACAGTTAAAATCTTCCGGGGTGTTTTGCTGTGGTCCTGGGTTTAATATACTATTATGGTCCAGAGCAAAACAGCCCGGAAGATTTTAAACACGTTCAAGAAGACTGAATCTAAAAACCAAAAGCTTAACTAAAACAAATCTTCAGTCTGTCAAATATGGGGCATAACTTCATGGGTTCACATTCTGTAATCCGTTAATGTTCAAAATAAGCCACCAGTGAATTTTCTCCTGGTGTGTCATACGGAAGGTGAATATCAACAGTTAGTCACGTAACTCCTTTCAAATAACAATACAGACCATACAATAAATGCTAATATGCAAGTTAATTAATGTAGATTCAGATAATATAAGTATCACACTTTCAATGTTTAGGTTGTGATGTCGCATATGAAGAGATCAAGATGTTAATAAAAATATAAAAGTTCCAAGCTGTGTATGGAGAAATTAGAAAACTCTGAAAAACAAAGTGAAAAAGCACACAATTAAGATTCTACACAGACATGGTCTTACTAGTTTATTTTTTTATGTTAGTGAGGTTTGGACTTTAAAAAAAGGAATAAAATTAAAATCAAGCAACCGAAATGAGCTTTTTAAGATCTGTCAAAAGTTGCACAAAAGAAGAGCATATAAGAAATGAGAATATAAGAAAAGAACTAAAAAGTAACTAATATTACAAAAATTAGGGAATGGAAAAAACTTAAAATGAACTACAGAAAATACAATACCAAAAAATATGTTGACATATAACCCGAAATGAAGAAGGTCGATTGGAAGACTGAGGAAAAGATGGATAGAAACAAAAACAGACAGGGCTTAATCGGTGATAGAAGAAGAAAATATAATTATCGTTCCCAAAACTTACTTATGTAGCTTACAAAATGCACACAAAGACCTGTACACTGAGTGAGAGTGCTTGATTTGTGGTTAGATTCAGGTGTAGCCTGGTCTCCGCCTATAACGTTGATGTAGCCTCACTTTTGGTTAAATTAAAAATATCATTTTGAGTTCCCAGTGTAAGTTCATCCTTACACGCCGAGTTTCATGTAAAAGAACCACATACTTCAAAAATTATTTACGTGGTGCCGAATTTTTAATTATTCTATATTTAATTGCCGTACGCTGCTGCCTTGATTTTGTCTGGCTCTATTTATTCCTCTGCGTTCGCCTGTGTGGGCTTTTTCCTTCGAATTCGGGTCAGTGTTCTCTGTAGCGGACAGTCTTGAGTTGCCGTATATTTGGATCAAAATTCTTTATCCTGGTTATTCCTTTTAAATTCAAAGTGTAGTATACCACAAAGATTAACTATTAAAATTTAACTATAGAGAAGTCTTACTAGTTTGTTAATTTTTAATTACGGGTTAGAGAAATGACATTTTGTGCGTTTTGCTTGTTTAATATTTGTTTAGTGTTGAATATTTATAGCTTACTGGAGCTTTTATATAATTTAAATATATTCTGGCCCTATTTTATGCATAAAAATGTATTTCCAATAATTTTACAATGTGTTTATCTGTTTCCTAGGGATTTGGTTGCATTCTACTATCTACTCGGAAGCCCTAGATCTATATTATGTGTTATGCGGCATATAAGCTAAGTTTTTAAACATTGCCTTTAGTAAAAAATCAGAATAAATTCTACATTTTAATATCTAGTCTAAATTTAACATTTTGTTCAGGAACTTTAGTAACCAGTCTGGTGTAAAATACTGCAAAAACGTTTCGTAATTAACTTTCAGAATTTATGCTGCTAAATGCTGTACACCATTGGTGTGTGTATATATAGTGCTATTCAAACAGTAGAGGCTGATTAATCATCAGTTCTAATATATATTTTTATTTTAAAAAGAAACTTATTTGTAAAGCACAATTTATTCCTTAAATTAATGTAATTTGAAATACAAAAAAGACTTTTATTAGGGGTGTTAACTAATTCTATGCTAGATTTTGTACTAAGAATTTTTTCCAAAAATTTCTGGTTTTATTGTTCACGCTTCTAAACTGAAGCTGTGTGATTATAGTGAACCAGTATTGCTATTTATTTGCGTATATATTCTTGTTGTATATTTTAAAATGAATTTCTGTTAATATAATTAAATAAATTTTAAATGTTTCCTCATAAAAACTATTAGGGTAGTGCAATTACTGGGTCACTGAAGCTTTAATTTTACAGTCTGTTAAACATTCACTCTTTCTCAACTCTCGCGACTGTTAACTATGCAAATTTAATGTTGTTAAGATATATCAGATTGTCTGCAAATGCTATGTGCATCATTCAATGTTTGTCTTATATATTATTCCTATGTTAAGTAACTAGGATTAGCATCTATTGCGATTAGCGAAACTAAGTCTTCTTTAAAATATCAGCTCGTGACATCCAAGTGTATGTGACAGTTTTTGAACGTCAGTCTGATGCAAATTCCTTGGACAAATAAGCAAGCACAACAGTTGGCGATTGAAACTTTTTCAAAGGCACGGAAGGGAAATCACTGAAATACGACCATGTGTTTCGTCCAGCACATCTGCTGTAGACCATAGTAGTCTCTCTGACACGAGTTGAAAATCTGGGGCAAGGAGTGCCAACATTTTATGTCCATGATCATTCTTCCCAAGTGGACTGGAAATGGAAAACAGCTCTGCTGGAATTTTCTTGTTTTGTTTCTTATTTCACTTTTGCTTCCTCACTTCAGACTTAAAGAGAAACAATCTGAAATGTAAGAGAACGTTTTAATCGACTAGAAATTAAACATAAACTGATAACATGTTGAATTTATTAACTAATATCACTCAGTGAGATCTGTAAAGATGAACTAAGAACTGGTTTTCATGTTTCGTGTTATTGTACTCAAGTACAAATATTAAACTGTTAACCTCGTTGCCCAAAAGCAATGCAAGATTCTAATTGCAATGAAATGTTATTAATTTTGTTAATTATCAGGGGCGGCTGCTCTAGCAGGTTGCTAATTTGTGGTATATCCAGAAGTTAAACGTTTAATTTCTTAAAGCTATTGCTTAATGTGTTTTTACACATTGTGTCTCCGATGTTTCTATTAGCATTTATTATCTGTAGCATGTTTGGTTTCCATACACGCTGCAAATCAATGTCCCGGTGAGTTTGTGGACGTAAGTGATGAGAGGAAGCGGTAAGAGAGCCACCCGCCCATAAGAGTTATGTGTATGCACCGCCAGAAACGTCATATTTCGCCAAGTGTGTTCCCAGGAAAATCTTCAGTTTTAAATAGAGTGATTGTGTTTGCGTTACAAAGATGAATGACTTATTTTAAAACACTATAATATAACTATAGCGAAACATTATATTAATGGGAACACGGTCATATATCAAACAGTATTACATTTGAAGTAACAATGTTCTCGTGTAGACACTCTCCAGTAGCGATAAAGGTTACAGTGAGAGCATCTCATACTCCGAGTTGACTATTAGTAAGCAGTTTCTGAATGGCAGGCTAATGATGTTTGATGTGAATCATTCCTAACGTATTTGCTTTATTTCGTTTTATGTGAACTGAAAATAAAGGAAATGAACAGTATATAAATATTACATTCTAAACATTTTACTTTGTGATAGTTGGTAGAGAAAATGGAAATTAAAAACCTGGATAGATCAACTATAAGTATTAATTTGAGTCTTAACTGTGATTTCAAAACATAAGATGTGTACAGATATACTTCATCCTACAGATTCCAGACTTTAATTATAAAGTCAAGAATTAGTTTGTTACATGAAAATCAGAAGAACTGGTGATTCGTTTAGGTATGGATAAAATGAAAACACAGTAAAACATTTACTACTAAACTTTACATTTTGAAACTTGGTGTATACAACATTGAAAAATGGAAGATTTTTCAGAATGCTCTCTAAATAACTTTAATTTTTTTATTCGTTTTATTTAAGGACGCTGTTTAACATCTCAGGTCATCAGCGTCCCATTCAATTCCGGGCGTGAAACGGCCGACAAATTTTGCTCAGAGGCCTCTTCTTTCAGGCTTGAGATTGTTTTTCGAGCCGTAAATGTACGACACGGGACCCACGGCTTTACTTCCCTTCCGAAGGAAGCCATACTTAGGATTTTTACGTTCGAAAAAAATCCATCGGTCCTAGCCGGGATCGAACCCGCGATCCTGTGTTTAGGAGGCAAGTCCACGCTATAAGATAAGATGTTATCTAAAATGTATAGTTTATCGAAAGCATGCACAAACATACTGAATGATGTTACGATAACACAGCAATGTTTGGATTTATAATATGCATATCACTATGTCTGTTGTTTCCCAAGCGAAGTCCTCGTAAGACGATAATATTTCAAGCCAGTAACGACTTCAAGTCGGCAATGCTAATGAGCGGCAGTGTACGTGCATATGCATCTTTCCTCACTGAGATGTAAGCCTGCGGCGCCATTACACTACCATGTAAATAATTACACAATTTACATTTTTCTTGTAGATAACTTGACATTCATAGATATGTTACACAAACAATTATGTACTCTATTACACTAATGTTCTCATCTCTTTCCTTGGAAACTTTACAATCACCTTTCATCATTTATCTAGATATTAAAAGAGTTGTTTATAAGCCATTATCAAGGGTTTGATGCTTTGATAGTAAAGCTAATGCCTTAGGGACTGAATTTCATATGTAATCCATTGGGAATCATATGCTAAAGTATTCCATCTGCAGACCAACAGAAAGAGATGGGGATTATATTAATTAGCACCGACTTAGCTCGGAGACCTCACTCATTTCCATGCTAATATGGTAATGATGTCGCAAATCGATAAGCAAGTCCTTCGGTATGCTTTCTACTTTAAAGGTCACTTATCCTTAGTTCTAACGCTGGCAATTTCTTGAATGAGTTTTTCCTTCGTATTTCTTACTGCTAAGAAAGTTAATGTGGAGGTGTCAGTGGAGGTAAAATATTGTCATTTGCTGTGGGATGTTAAGAAAAATAAGAATAAGAAAGCACGCTAATTGACCTACTTAATCGCCAGAGCAGTAACTTTTATGCTTCGGTTTCTTAATCTCCTGCAATTACTCTAAAAATTATTTTCACGATGAGTTTTTAGAAAAAAAATGTAATAAATAAAGGACACTTTCCTTTTTCTTAAAAAAAAAAAACTTTCCCAAGTTCGCGATATCAGTGAATGGCATCATCAGGAGGGTGAAAAATTGCAGCTCGATAAACAAGCGCCAAAGTCAGAGTGAACAATTGCCGGTCACGAGAAAACAAAGAAGAAACAGTCTTTGAGTTTGTGTAGCGATTCGATAAGCACAGAGGTTTCAAGATAGATGAGTTTATTTATTATACATTTGTAATAGTCTGACACCAAATAAAAAGTTGTATCTCTATGAAAAGTGCAGTGCTTAACAAATTAATAATTTCTTTACTTTGCTGGAATAAATTCGGTACGTCTCCGCCTTTAAATAGTGTTTGCTTTGATAAGACAAATAATTATACAGAATAATTAAGATAAATTGTTTTAAAGATAAAGATGTAACATGGACTGAAAAAAGTTAAGCAAATTAATTATATTTTTAAACATTACTCACCGTCATTCAGCTGCTTAATTTAGGATATTATTTTTCTCCTTATTACGGAAAGAGTTTTAGTTATAGATTTTGTAAAATTGTATAACATTATAGAGATTATCGTTTCATCATTTCATTCTTAAATTTAAACTTCAAATTAGCAATAAGGATATTGAAGAAGATATATAAAAACTTTCAGTAAAAGCTTGATTTTTTTACCTTTGTATTATTATTATTATTATTATTATTATTACTATCCCTTGGATTACAAACGACGTCGCGTCAGAAAAACTAGCGGTGTAGTAACATACTATGTGCTTTATTATTGAACTATTGATTACAATATTTGCAAATTTATTACACTATATCTGATAAATAGTGTAGATGTTTTTGAATCGGATCAGATTAGATGAGACGATGGAGGGTTTCAGACATAAAGGCGCAACGAGGGCGCAAAGGAGGGCCTTATGTGTCCTACTGAATCTGCTGGAGAAAGGGAGGGGAAGGGATACGAAGGGCGGCCAGCAGATGCAGATGGAGGTGGGATCCCAAACGTTCTCAAATTGCTTTTCTTTGAACGAAAGTAATTCGTATTTCGCCTACCCTGTGCTATGATTTAGGTATTAGAGTATTGCTTCACTTCTTGTAAAGGGACGCCAGGAAGCATTAAGTGCATTGTTATGGCTGTCCTTATTAAGCAATTTTGCTGATATCAGAGTGTTTACTTTGCTTGGTTTCGATTGACTCAAATATTCTTTATTACAACTTTTTCCCCTGATGCTTGTAATGAGATAGCTTCGTTAACATTGAAATGATATGGAACGTCGTCGAAGGCCGGTAGATTTCCAAAAATAAATTGATAATGAAAAACACTACATATATACACCAAATGATAATATATAAAAGTTCAAAAGTTTGAGACTAATTAAACCATGGTAGTGCAGTGAAGGTACTTTGTATTCTCACAGAGTACATCGTTCCATGTGTTTCAGTGCCAAGAACTGAGCAGTGCTAGTTTAATTCCAGGTTACTTCTACAAGCGATTCACTCAACCTAGTTACCAGTGCTTGCAACGAGCTGGTATAACACCGCATTGTTTTATCAAATAATTTCTCCAACACACTCTTTGCGAAATATACATTAAAATCACATTTATACAAACGTTTAAGAATATATTATATATTTAATGATAGCAGGCAGTTCACCCAACTTTCTTAACATTTGCAATAAACAAGAACAGTCTTATAATGTCAAATACATAACGCCGGCAGTAAATTACTAAGTTCGTTCAATATCCGCACATCAGTTTATCAAAACGTAAATTATTCAAGCACGTTGTTCAAGCATTCGGGTAAGAAAAGATCAAAATATGTCCCAGATCTGAAATACTGTATGGATGCCTATAAATACTCCATCACAAAGATATGGTAATTTACAATATTGTACAAGTGTGCATACATTTTCACAGTAGATATCAATTTAATATATTTCAAAGTTGAACCAAAAAACAACAGTAATGTGTAGTATGTATGTTCTGTAAACAGATGTGACTCACGTACATTATGATAGCGTTGCTACGTGACAGGTTAATCAACAATGAACAAATGAAGCCAAGATTATCGTAAATGAACAATGAACAAATGAAGCTAAGATTACCGTATGATATTCTGTAAATATATGTGACTCACATTATGTTATGCTAGCATTGCTACAAGATTGTCGTTTGAACAGCGGAAAGCAAAAGCAATTTTGAAGTGGTATTGGAAAATCGAGAATGTTGTTGAAGTTCAAAGGCAATGGAGACTTGTGTACAGAACAGAACCGCCAACGCGAGTAACAATGGCACGCATTCGAAACAAATTTGAGATTCATGGTACCGTATTCGATGTTCACAAGGGTATTATCTGGGAGACCCCGCACAGCAACACAAGCCCCACGTCTTCGGCTATCGTTTTGGAACGATGTGAGCACTCAACGCAGAAATCTATAAAGCAATGTGTACGTGAGACTGGGATTAGCAGAACCAGCGTACGTCGTATTATTAAAACATCAAAGTTGCAGTTTTCATCCCAAGATTTTTGGATGCTTAAATGAAGATGACCCTGATCGGAGAATGCAGTACTGCGAGTGGTTTCGGATGAGGCCTTCGTAGGGAAAGTTATTTGGTCCGATGAGATAAATTTAAGTTGAGCGGAACTGTTAACTGTGTCTACTGGTGTGCAAACAATCCACATTTTATTTTGGAAAAGGCTGTTAATTTATGTGGAATTAATGTTTGGTGTGAGTTGTCATCTAGGTCTAATTGCACCGTTCTTTTTTGAAGGAACAGTAAATGACCCAGTGGACCTGAACATAATACGCACATCCGTCTTACCTACTTTTCATACACTCTAGGGAAATGAGGAATTTTACTTCCAACAGAATGGTGCACCATCACATTATCACCGAGATGTGAGTGACCACCGTTTGCATCACTGCACCTGTGGAGACGGTGAACAAGTGAGCGTTGCACAAATTGTAGTGATTCTACAGATGTTGCCGCACACGCCGGTAATACGCTGTTTCCTGTTCTCTAGTGTCGTTGGGAGTTCCTGATATAGACTATCTTTCATTGTGTCTAATGGCGTCTAATCTGGTCACGAAGCTGGCCATCTCGCAGGAACATACCGTTCTATTCACCATTTGTAAACTTTGTATCCACAACTTCTCTGGGAACATGGGCGAAGTGTACGGGGCACCCATCATGCTGGAACCAAATTGATAAACGCGTTTCCAATACCACGTCCTCCATGAGAAGAGGTACAGTGTCTTGTAGAAATGATGCGTATTGCTGTCCATTTAATGTTCCCTTATAAAAATACGCGTATCTTTAATTTTAGACATTGCAAAACATTCTTAAATTGACTTTTACTGGTGATTATTTATTTAATTATACGACACTAAAATAACAAAACAAGAATTGAAAAAGTACATAAATGATTATAAAAGGTTTTCAATGCGAACCGTTGACTTTGAAGCACAATTGATAACATCGTTGTAATGACTGCAGTTCTTTAAAAAGATCTGGCATATCACGAGTAGCATCAAATGCTACCGAGATCCTGGCCATCAGCTTATCTTCACTGTTAACCGGCGTCTCGTACACAGGAGTCTGAACATGTCCCTCTACCCCCCCCCAAAAAAACCACCTAAATGGAATAGATCTGATGAACGCACTGGCCATGACGTCGTGATCCAGCAATCAGGGTACATTACACTTAGGAAATCCCTTATGTCACCGAAATAATGCGTCATCGCCTTGGAACCACTTAAATGGTGTGTTCCTAAAGGAACATATTCCAGAAAGTAAGTTGTAAAAACTGTAAGTAAATGCACCCCATCAAATTTGAAGATAGTAAGCAGGGCCCTATGAGCGTGTCATTAACATTCATGCCCAGACGTTCACCAGTGTTGGTAATTTCCAACTCCAATAGCTCTAGCTAGGGATTTCCCGTGCTCAAATATGACTGTTACATGTGTTAAACATGCCCTCTACTGTAAATACTATCTAGTCTGTCCACAATATGACTAGGAAAGCTTGGTTGATGAAGAAACCACTGAACAACTAGTCGGGATGGAAAGTCATCTGGTCCGAATACTTGAACTTGCTGCTCATGCAGAACTCTAGCAACCGAAGACTGGCTCTTGTGCTTGTGGACGGAGAATTATGGAGCGTATCAAGAACATCCCCTTCTAAAGCCACTGTTCTTACATTTCTTTGGACTCCCGAACGATGCGCTTGTTTTTGGAAAGATCCTATTTCTCGCAGTCGATGTACTGCAGTAAAGGTGCTGTGACGAGGCAAATATTTCCTTGGGTAAAGCTCAGCATCTCATGCCCTTTTCTCATTTCCCCAAGCAGCACCATAAACGTAATGCATATCTGTCAGTTCTTCGTAAGTAAAGTTGAACATTTTTACAATAGCCTGTAAACGGAGCACTTTAGTTTGTCCTGGTGTGTGCTGAGAAATTGCCTACTTGCACCTTGTGTAGGGACCACAAAGTCGCTGTCTAATATGTAACGTAATCTCTTTGCCACTTAAATGTATGCAGATTTTAAGTAACTCAAACGAGAAAGCAAATGCGGTGAGGAATATGTTCGGCGGAATTTCATCTAACCCATCGCGTCCATTGAAAAACTTTATGCACTCTAGATAGATAACAAGACGTGTTAAAATACTCAATCGATCCCCTGAACCAGGCCTCAGAATTGTTCTGTATTATTCTGACAGAATATATGTGTGTGTGAGAGTGTGTGTGCGTGCGCGCGTGCGTGCGTGTGTGTAAATAAAATTTTGAAAACCATCTTTCAAATCTTAACCAGTTTTAAAAATAATTATTCTCCGAATAGCAACTAATACGATGGTGGTCCGAAGCTTTTGGCTGACACTGTACAAACCATTTTGTCTTTTGACACGATACTAGATTGCTTGATGTCAGAATTTAATTCTGTACAATTTATTAAATCCGGATTGTTCCAGTCGCTTCAGGGCAAAAATCTAATGGGTGATGTTAAGAGCATTAATTTCTTTTGTTTTTGTAAATAAATAGCTGCCTTTGCTGTCTTGATTTATTCAAGAGCTACACAACTGAAAGTAAACTGATCAGCTACACTTTTAAAGTTGATTTTGTAGACTAAATTTCTAATTGAATATTAATAAGAAATCTAAGGACGAAAATAAAGAAGATATTCGGATAACTAGAGGCGGAATATGGGGAAGAGAAAGTGTTATAATTAATTATTTGAATTACATAGGCTGATGTCAATGGTGAAGAGAAACCGCAATCTGTTTCCTGTGTGGAATCGCATGCTTTCAAGTAAGATAAACTGTCATTTATAAATCAATCATCGAAATGCTATTTGTGAACCTCGCAACTATTTGACCAGAAACTTTAAAGAATTAAAATAACAAACGAAAATGTATACAGGATGAGGCACTTACAACATCCCACCTGGATGAAATGGTCATTTTTAGTAACAGAGGAACATTCTTCAAACAAAAGTTGCTTAGCTTGAAGGAGGACATTATGTGATATTGTTATTATATTCATGGAAGTGTGGTATGAAAGTAAAGTATAATGAACCTCTTCAATAAAATTTAAACTCGAATTAAGAAATATAAGTTAGCAGGAAAATAAGACAGAAATGGAAGAGTTAATTTAATTCTGAAGCTGAAATGATTAGAAATATATTATAAAACTTAAAATTAATTCACCAAATTGCAAATCAACTGAGCAGGAACAGAACATGAGTATATCCTGTCACTCAAGTTTACTAGCAGTGCTCAAGAACACACATCTTGATAGAAATGGCGAAAGGGAAAGTAAAAGAGCGAAGTCGAGGAGGGGGGGGGGAGAAAGATGGAAGAACCACAAATGTACAGTTCACAGGTAGTAATGACATTATGGAGACGTTCACTGCAAGTAACAAGACTAAAGATGTTAGAAAAATCAATGGTAAATAATATAGGGTGAACCGTCTGGGCATGGATAATATTAATTATTATTATAAAAAGGAACATGACAGTAGAATACATTTCTTGCTGGGAATACTCTGTTTAAAAGATGATATTTTTCGTACATGGCAAGAATGAAAATCACCAATACATAATGACAAATGAAAACTTTTGATGATTGAAATCGCTACTTCAAATCAACAGCCAGCGCTATAAATCTTATTTGGATAGGTTTCAGTTGTTTCTATTGCCACAACTTGATGAAGACAACAATATGAACATTGTGTTGCAGAAAGGGTGCACTGTCACTGGGCACGGGAGGTTGCTCATTTTCTAAAGAAATTAAAAATGAATCAAGCTTTCCAAAAAGTCACTCCTCTAATGTTAACAATGGACATGGGCTGAGTTGCATCACTGCTATGAGTTGTGTAGCGTGTACAATGGGGATTTCTCAGAACGCTACATGTAATGTTGGTTACACCAAGTTTTAAAATGTGGTAAAGTTTAGTAGCAAATATTTTCATTTGACTCATACCAAAATGGATCAGCCTATAGTTCTGAACTACTGCATTGTATGCTCTATATTTTAAGTTATTTTGAATCTCTTACTTTTTAAGTAGTGTGCTCCTTGATAGTTCACTAACAAAGTGTAAGGAAAGCTGTAAAAACCTTAAAATATCATGGACTGTTAAAAATGAGTTCCATCAATTGTTTATCCCCGCTGCAATACATTTCTACTCTGTAACAAGTATGTATTTGATATGTCTCTTTGAAACGTCTACATTAGGGAAGGGAGTTTATTCTAAGAATTACAGAGCGCGTTTAATAATTAATAAGTTGAAAAGAATGTAGATAAGAATCTCGGGTTTCTGCTGGAAACAGTGGATTCTATATGCTTTATGCTCCTTTTAGTCAAAAAAGATAAAATAAAATTAGCAACATTGCATATTCAAGTATGTATGTGATATATATATATAAGATAAATGAAAAATAAAAATAAAGTAACACTATTAACAATGTAACAAATTAACAGTAATAATAAAAAGTAGATAAGGATAAAACACTGAGAAAAAGTCACACTTGAAATATAGCAATTTCAAGTGTGACTTTTTCTCAGTGTTTTATCCTTATCTACTTTTATTATTTCTGTTAATTTATATATATATTCTGTTTATTTAGATCGTGTACTTACATCTTAGTTCATTTGGTTTTATTTATTAGCACAGTCATTTACTTTATCCTTGACAAATTGCATGTGTAAAGCTAATAATCAATCAGTTTAATCAAACTTACATGTATCAATATCTTTAAACACAATGGATAAGCTGCTATTAATAGTTATGTTACTCTTTTCATTATTTTTCCCATTTTCAGTTCCAAAGCATTAGATCTAAAATGTTGTGCGCTGTAGATGAAGCATGCTGTCTCTGTGATAGACTCTTGTAGTGTGGCTTGCGTGACTTCCTTTATTGTTATTGTACAAGTCCTTAGGTAAGCTTAGCGAAGACCTCCGAATCTGCAAGGATGGGACCACAGCCCTAATACCGTTCTCTTAGATTCTAATATTCTATTACAAACAAGTGTAGTAAATATCTAGTGCAATACCAAATGTTTTACGGAGAAACATTAACCAAAGGGAGAAGAGAGAAGGAAGTAAAGAAAGAAGCAAAAAGGAGGTGCACTTTCTCAATGACGTGTTTTGAAAACGATTTATGTGCTTGTCCTCTCGCATAATAAATGTCCTGCCACATTTGGGAACGCCCCCAGTGTTACAACTTAGGCGATATCACAAGTGCATCCATCTGCGCAGTGCTCTAAGTTGCTGAAAGTTGGATATGAATCATTGCCGACCCAGTGATTTGGCTCAGCTTAGGACAAGACACCAATTCCGAAGGTTCTGAATTCAAATCCCGACTTTTCGTAGCTTTATTTTGTCACAAAGGCAAACATGAGGTTGATCTATTTACCCCCGAAAAACGGGTTTACATTTAAAGCAATTGCAAGAAAAATATTGTACACAACTGTCATGCAGCTTTTGGCATCATTCCCGCCATGATTATGTAATACATGTAGCTCTGTTTCTTTTACTATATGAGCCCTCGTGCACTTCCTAGGAATGAGGTGAACTCCGGAAGTTGTTGCAGGTTTTCATTGCTGAGCAAGGTCGTCGTGCAATAAACTTTATGCTTACGGATGTATAGATAATGCGGCTTTTGAGATGAGACAAAAGATATTTATATCTTTTTCTCCAAACGATCTCATTCTGCATTCGTTACCAAACGTGTGGTAATGTTTTTGAGACTGACTCATTTTCATTAATCCTTATATTTTATTAACAGATGAAGGGTACAGGAAAAGAAGGGGCTCATCGATGTTTTATTAGAAGCATGCTAAACATTTATTTTTGTGGAAAGCCTGTTGCTGAATACTTAAATGTTGCTCAGTTTACAAATCTTATCAGTTTGATAGCAAATTGTAGGTATTATTGTTACTGCTAGTAACTAATAATATAGATGTATGACGATAATGTAAATAATAAAGGACTCATTGCATTAAATTATTTATTATTGTTCTATAACTTGAAACTAATTAATCTTATTTTAAGCATTATTATTATCATTAAAATAACTTATTATATTAATCAAAGTAGGTAGATCATGGACTTTATGAAATAATACATTTATCCTTTATACTGATTATTTCACTCATGTGACGTCATTTTATAATCGACCAATGAAACGAAACAACATTTAGAATTTTGACCAATCATAGCCGGGCTACGAGTGAAATTATCGAGAAAAATTTATCAAATCCGTTTTATCACGCGGCATGTATTTGTCTTGTGGTCAGTGTAGTCAACTCTATACCTGTATTATATAATTCCTGAACACGAACCACTGACCACTTTTGCTAGAGATGGTAGGGAACTATTGATAGCAACAAAAGCATGGACAATCGACAATCATAACGCAAAATTGAGGATTCTTCAAAGCGTTTTGGTTATGCGTTAAATGTGCAAATTGATCTTATCATTAGGAATTCCAAACCATATAATACAAAGAAAAATAGAGATAGTGTATGTTATCTTTCTCTCTCTCTCTCTCTCTCTCTCTCTCTCTCTCTCTCTCTCATTTGGTAATACAAAATCAAATGGTAGCGATAGCAATAATCGACTTTTGTCCATTTCATTCTCGCGGTTTCTGAATAAGATATTCATAAGTATAACATTTTACTCAAGTGTTAATACCCTATGTACGAATTTAATATATATATTACATAAAGCGCGTATACCACCTGGTTTAAATCTTACGTATTAATCCCCCCCCCCCATACACTATCATTTCTAGTTTCATCTGTTTCCATGCATAACGTTACCTTCGATACTCAATATTTACTTTTATCACCGTCACTTGTCTTCTTGCCATAGAAGGACTCCACGAGTCCGAAATATAGCGATCTCAAGTGTGACTTTTTCTTAGTATTTTATCCTTTTCTACTGTTATAATTACTGTTAATTTGTTACATTGTTAATAGTGTTAGTTTATTTTTCTTTTTCTTTTATATTATATACATATATCACTTTAATTCTTATTTTATTAATGAAATAGTCTTAAACCCGTATTTTACTCTTCTCTACTAGCATTACTGGCAATCGGAATCCTTCTATCGTAAGATTGCTTAAATAGGTTAAGTACAAATATACAATTATTACAATTTTGAAACTAAGTGTAGAGGAATTATATTTAAATTCTTGTTTTATTCGTGAAATAGTCCTAATAAATATCACTGGAGGGTCTGAGCTTTCCAGATAAATTCACTCTCTATATTTGTGAATTTATCAGTAATCTAAGACCCTCTCGTGATATTACTGTGATAATATATGGTATAACTCATTGTACTTTGAATCATCTCAAGAAAGAACACTCTTATTTCTAGAAGTGTGTAAAGTTTGATCTGGGTACTTCATGGGCTCTTGTTGGTCCTCTACAGACATGGATTGAGGTCGTAGGAAGAAGTAATCATTACATATCTTTGCATAAAGATTTGGGAAATTGGCTAGTAAAAAAATCAGCGAAAAATTTTTCCCAAGTTCAGGGATAAGTGAGATAGTGGAATATACATTACCTTCATGTGCATAATGTAGCAGTTGAAATTATGCTTCAGGAAGAATGTAAGCAGTCTGCTTGTGCTGCTTCCCAGGCTCTGTTGTATGTTGTGCGGATGATCCTCTCTGTGTTATTGGTCAAGATGAAAATGGTGATTCTTTACATACTTGTTCAAGAATTTTCCCCAACCTCTGTGATATTGTGCAATCAATTTCTGAAACATTGAAATTTTAGCGGTTATGACAGGCGTTTCTGATTTTAGAGAATACTCGGTCCTTAGGAACTTTTTGCCTTCGATTTTGAGTTTACTGGTTATTTTCTAGATAATAACCTCCTATGGGGAAGGTTTCAGTTAGTGACTGCAATTTTTTCTCAATATTCATCAAACTGCAAATGAAACGTAAATGCGCAAGTGAAGTTCTTCTGCTGCCCATTACCGAATCATAAACCATATAAACAAAAGCTCACAGGTTCACAACCAACAATGCAATGAATAATGTGGATCGGAAGGGAGAACAATCAAAGAGCACCATCTTTCACTGGAAAATGTTGATGGGTCCCTTCTTTCCCTATATTTTACTTTAGGCATTATCTCTTTCACAAGTGAATAGACCATGCTACATTACCACTAAAAGCAATATCTAGTGCTACAATTGCTATGTTCCCAAAAATAAATAAATAAATAAATAAAAAGATACATTAAACCTGTTTTTCCTTGTACTCTACAGATATTCTTGTATTTATGTTTTACACAGATTTTGTTTTATTAACATTGGTATAATGATACATAATTTATCATGATTTATTATAAAGCAATATGTAATGTTACGAATGCCATTTTCCAAAAAAAAAATACAATTAACCTCTTTTTTCCTGTACTCTTCAGATATTACTGTATTTATGTATTGAATAGATGTTATTTAATTGATATTGATATATATATATATTGGTATATAATTAATCATGATTCAAAGTTTTTATGAGTTTTAATTGATTGTAGTAGCAATTCAAGTTTAGCTGTGCGGTATGTGAGCATTTTGAAGTGTTAACTAGTTCCGGCGTAACATTTAATTGCGTTTCATTCCGAAATTGTTTCATTTTATGTCCGCTTTTGTGACACATTCTGTGATATAGTACATATATTTGTACCTAATATTGCTATATTCTGCCTGCCAACTCATTGTTTTTCTTGCAATGCAGTTTAAATGTACTCATTGGAACGTTTCAGCACCTTGTGGCTTGTGATGATGATGGTTTCATTATGTTAAGTTTTCAAACTATTTTTATTTTATATCACATTAAATCTTAATCATTTATTTGTCATTTATTAATGTTGCATGGTGTTTTCTGGGTCCCGTATGTAAATAAGAAACCTTCTACGATCTTTGGAGCCTATGGAATCCTAACGAAAAGGTCCCTTATTTATATAATTTACACATTTTATATGATGCAAACTAAACTACACAAACAAATGATATAGAAACCGTTTCGCGACAAACAAATAACGAAAAGTGTACCAATACATAAAGTAGCATAAACGGTTAAGATCTTCTAGAAAATGTGTGCCAAGTATTATTCTAATTTTATGCAATCAGTAGGCATATGAGACAATTCAGCTCAACAGTGATTTTATATATATAATCAATATTTTCTGTAGTTTTCATTATTTCAGTACTCCCATTACTAGAAGTGTTAGAACAGATAACTGTCTCAGAGCAAATGACATGTCAGTAAACTCATAAGAAAAGTTTTTATAATAAATTAATTCTTTGAATTCACAGTGCAGAAGAAATCAATTGTTTCAAGTTCCAGTGCTGTTGAACTAAGCTGTGATCATTGCCGTTAAAATTACAATAAATATCCATTTAAAAATGAAGAGTATTAGTATCTAGTGAAGGACATAGGCAAAGAAGTAAATTTAAGGAAACCATGTTCTTTTTCTTCCCAGTGCTATGATTATTAGATTTTTGCCGTTGTCGGAAAGTATAAGTGTATCTGCATAATGGCCATCTCATCTGGCTAATGTAGTCCCCCAGAAGTATCGAGGCATTTATCCAGGCATTACTGGAGTCGGGGTGGGAGGGCAATACAAGAGACTGATAGAAACACTGGATTGACAGTCTAATAAACTATAATGCGCACATGTCACGCAAGGTAATGCTGAAACTGCCTGCCTTCATGTTGTACACATTCCTGACATTTGCTTATCAAATTACTCACTACCCTTTTTAATGTTTTATGAATCGCTTTACGACTTAGTCACCTGACTAGGTACCAATTTACGAATCAATTAAACACTCTTCTGTAATAGTTATAATAATTATGTATCGACTATTTAGTATTCTTAGCAGACGTTACTCTAGGATTAGCCTCGTTGCTTCTGTGAGTCGCGACATATGGCGGAGGCAACGAGCAACATCCTCTCTCTTCAGGCTTGCACATTCATCAACAGCACGCTTCTTCTTTATATTGCAATCCCGCAGACTCTACTTATGCTTACGTACTCTTTCCCAACCGTCATTTTCAATTCCCAACGTCTCAAGGCTGCAGTACCTTTCCCCATATATTGTTATCCCTCTATGCCACAATATTACTTCTGAAGCAACTTTCAAAATATTATGTATAGTTTTCTTCAATGATGCAATATAGTTTTAATTCTAGATAAATCTATTTGAAAACAAACGTGCTTTTATATTACAAAAGAAATCAACGTTAATAAGATGATATACAAATGATAGTAAAATATGTAGAGATAAATTTCAAAAAGTAAATATTGTAACACTTCCTTGTGAGTATACACTTTTCCTTATAAAATGTTATAATAAAACCATGATCATTTCTTTAAAAGCATACAGGTACATGATATAAATACTAGACAAAAGTGTAATGTATATAGTTTCTTTGAAATTAACTTTGATACCGTTCTTGGTACCCTGTCAATTATGAGAGATCGATTAGAGTATACATAATATTTTATTATAGCTAAACATAAGTAAAGGGTTACAAGTGTGTAGAAATGTCATGGCAATCTGAATTCTCTCTCGGACAGCAGGAAGGCATTTTGACAGACAATGAAGTAAATCCGATCTCTATTCAGGTGAAGGGCTGTTTTTCCCCTCAGGCAGACAAGTCGATGCTCATAACACCTGTGATACCGTTACAGGCTATTGCCCATAACGAAATAACTGCTTAAAATCAAACAGAACAAATCGGGAAAATATTACTTTCAGGAAAATCGTTTAGCCAAAAATATGAGGGATCCATGATGTCACTGTTAGCCTATCAGAAATTCTGACATAAAATGGCGCGAAAAATAGCATCGCTTCTCTCGTGGTTGCTTGAGTTCTTATTGGGTATTTAAGGACTGGTCTCCCACGTGAACAGACAATTCATAGCTCAGTCTGAAAATCTCCAATACGCCAACTTGGTGTCTGCAGCAAGAGTGGCCATAGTCCGCAACTTCAACACTGAGACACGAACCTGAAGTCTGAGCTACCACCAGTGCAGCATTACGAGCTCACTAGACCAATATTTTCTATACATAGGCTGCGGTTCGAAGAGAGGCGCCCAGGTACTCACTTATGATTCAATAAACAACTTTAACCGACGGATAACGAGGCGTTCTTCATTAGCAAATACCACCTTTAATTCCCCTCACTCAACCCGGCAAACGACCAGTTCCCAAAACCAGCGAAATACCCTAGATATCGACACGAGGAGTAATTAGTGGTGAACTATATCTGCATGTAATCAAATTCTAATCACCATCCCTCCCACCAATCTTATACTCCCTCAAACTTTGACTACCAGCATAGGGCCATTACAATAACAAAACTACCACAGTAATTACCTTCAACTTTTATCAAAAAGGAGTATATTACTAATCGATCAGAATAAGTTAAGCTCATTCATCTGATATTAGGAAATGTTCATATCTGCTCTTACAGAATATCTATGCAACACACTTTATCACTCAGCAGACTAATTTATAGATGAATGAAGTGCAAAGTTCAAATATTATTCGATCATAAAAATATCGTGTATAGCATATAACAATATGTTAAATATACTGTTCTTTTGTTATCTATATTGCATCTTATATGTGAGTGTGTTTATATACTTTAAAAATTTTAAATATCCATATAGATATTATTATAGTACATCTCATTACCAGAAACGAAACAATTCCTTCGTGAACAAGATATCAGCGTATGGCTCACTCAAGCAATATACATCCGGAAGGGGAAGGGAGTTAGAGTCGGATTTCGTACAGTCTGGGCAAAGAAACAATGCCTAAAGTGAGCGAGTCGATTGGTAACCTGTAGTGCAGTGTTTACTTTCGACCGCTGTGCGGCATTCAGTCACCTATACTATGGTTGAAGCTTCGGCAACCTCGCGTCCAGGAAGAGAGGGTTTCATGCTTGCTCATTACATAATATATAGAAATGCCGCTACACGGAAGCAGAAGGTATACTCCTTTCCAATACTTCCTTCTTTAGCTAGGTAAATGAGTGCTGATGAAATATTTTATTTACTTCTAATCTTGGAATAAAAAGACAAAAAATATATTAATATAATTTTTAATTGTTTAAGAGTTTAATATTTTAAACAAAATATTGGTCTTGTATACCAAAAGTAATCATTTTAAAACTTAACAGAAAAACCATAAATCTTAATTTTAATTTCCAAAACTAATATTTTATTTTAAACTATCCTTTATTTTTGTCTGATGTTCTTAAGAATATTTGAACAATTTGTATTAAAGTGCACAAAGGTTCTTCCTATTCATATATTTCCTTATCAGAGAATACCAGTTAGTATTTCGGAACTAACAAGCTGAATCTCATATTGAGAGAAGCTCTTTTTAAATATCAATGATGAATAATGTAAAATAAAGCCTCGATACAGACACGATACAAAGTAAGACTCTCTTCATTGCTGAAACATGGCTTCTCCAGATATTTGTAACTAAATCTCACCCTCGGATATCTGCACATCTTTTTCCTCTAAGGAATGCAGCGTTGTTCTTAACTTAGCATGTGTTTGAAAATGTCACCTAAACAGCATACAATAATCAAAAGACATTCTTAAAAATCCAATCCTTACCCAATCTGAGCAGTTCCGCTCCTTCAATTACATTCCTCTTCCGTTACTGCAGAGGAACAAACGTGGAAAAGCTTCTGTTCCCCCTAGTGCGGTCCAAGGTCTCGGAGCTGAAGCACTGGGCACCTGATAAGATAACCAAGTTGGTCACTGGAAACGGGGGGAAGAAGCAAAATTGGGAATAATACGGAAATGCTGCCTTTTGTCGTCCCCAGAGACAGCCTCCAGTTGCAGCTCTTGGGGCGGGGAAGCCGGCAGCTCTTGAATAGACTTCAAAGAGCTCCATGTTAGTTTCACAGACATTTAACGATATCATTCAATCTGACTTGCAAACTTTCTTAACGGGGATAAATCGTTACTTTGATTTAACTCTTCTTCGTGCTCTATCACAACTTTTTTAAATCCTTTCTAGGGATAAAATATGAAAGTACCTTCATGTGAAACCGACATAAGACCGTTGGATTAAACTAGCTTCAGCGTTATAAACACAGATTTTGTCGATATTACTGCTGTCGTTTCTAAATAGATAGTAACTACTGTTGTGATCATAAGTCTTCAAGTTCAAGTAAACGTGGTGCGTTTTACTTCATGTTATCATTTTTCAATATATATAAGCACAGCCCGGTAGGCAAAATGTTTTTTCTATTTGGGTAAATATATTTAAGAGTAAGGTAAAAATGAACATGCCTCCGTACTTTTGGGGTCGGTAGGGCCAGTTTTATTTGTTTTTTATTTTTGTTTGTTTTTTTGTTTGCCTCTTTTGGCTGTTATTGTTTCTTATATGGTTTGAAATCTTTGTCTTTCTCTTTTTTTACATTTCTATCATTATAATTGTTTTTCTGGGATTATTTACGCATTTTAAAAAGCACATAAATATTTCAATATATCGAAGTGAAAAAAAAATATAAAAATTAAATGGCGTGTTCACCTCACAAAAATATTTTTGAGAATCTTGTTATACATTTATTTCTTTTCAAGCAGTCCAAAACTTTCTCCTCGACCCATTCACTTAAGCTCTCTAAGTAACAGATCCTCCATTAATGAAAGGAATGCACGGTTACCTCGGGCATACGAATACCAGGAAATAGAGAGGATCAGAGAAATGTTGTAGTTTTGAATAGTCCTGGCGAATGACCTATGCAAGACAATTCTAGAAAACTTCTCAACTGCATAAATGTAACAAACAATTGCAAGCAAGAAAGATGAGAGCGCCCAGCTGTGCAATAAACCGTCCCTACAATGTGTTTAGTACGGAAGTAAGAGAGATACTAACATGATATCGCTATAAATACATAAACAGAAAATGAACTGGACCATAAACCACTGCGGATCTTCTGCTCATTCGCCAGAAATATTCAAAACTACTTTATTTTGTCTTGATGAACATTTCCATGATGTTCTGAAAGGTGAATGCTCTGTTATAACTGGTACTCATTCGAAATAGCTTGTTTTAAATATGTTTCAATCACTTCAGTAGAAGCAGAACGTTCTTCTTCCATTTGACAGTTGATACCTTGAAAAAGTATCTTGATGTAAGATAAGCTCAAGCACTTTAATTGTGTGATAAAGAAATCATTAAGTTTTTTAAATGCCTATTTTAGTTATATTACTATCTATTTTCAGTAGTTTTGTCTTTTTGCCTGCCTATTTTAACCAAAATAAATGCCTGAACTTCCGGGCTCTGCATGTAGAGATAAATCCTGACTTATTGAGGTTCAGCTGCTCTTCATTTTTTATTTCCTTAATGGAACTTCAATTGCTTTTCAATGCAAGAGTGATGATAACGGTTCTACCAGAAAACAAATTATAATTTCAAAACACGTTCTGAAGAATTATTTTGCTAATTTTAATATTTAAATCCTTTATGGGAAATAAGTATAAAGAAATTCCATCCTCCATTAGTTTATTACAACGGAACACAAATTGTAAAAGAACAATTTCAGTTAGATGAAATTCGATATGTAAACTATGGCTGAAATAAAATTAGGAATTCAATAATTACTCAACCATTTTATTGTGTTGAAAAGTTAGCTAAAATATAATTATACTATTAAATTTTATTATACTAAAATTATATTTGCTGACAATCGGTTAATCTTTAGTCAGGCTACATTACAAGAATACATATATAAATTATTTTAAACATCTTTTCCAGTAATATCAAAAGTTTCCAGATGAAAGAGCAGATTTATACAATTAGATATTTAAGTTCCATTCTCTTGTGTGATAAAAGTATTAATATAATTACAAATTTAATATTTCTGTAGAACCATGTATCCGATTTGTCTTCTGTATAAAAATGAAGACTGTGTAGTGGAAAATAGCAATAAAAGTTATGAAATGACATTTATGAGATACACAGCATATATAATTTCATTAAATTAAACTAAGTTACAAAAGAAGATAACACAATGGCAGGAATAATGATATATTTATGTAGGTCAGAAATCAGACCGATCAATTTAAGAGAGTTGGTATATATTAGATTAGATTGTTAGAGACGAATAAGAATATTTCGGTACTTTTACTTTGCTCAATAGCTGGCCGTTTGTGCTTACGCACCCCGTGGGGTCACCTCCTGGAGGAATGGATGAAGAGCAAGACCCCGGGCAGCCAAAATTTACAAACTGTGAGGTCCAAATGTACTTTTATGTTCACTCTTAAAGTGTCGTTACATAAACAGCAAACATTGTACTCTTCCGCCGTTCGCGCCAGGAATACTGTCACGTTTTCAGGAACACAGGTGGCACATAATGGAGCTGGTATGCGGTAATATGCAACTTTGAAATTGTTTATAATTAAATAAGTCAAGAATTAGTTCATGCCATAAGTATTATTATTGGATAACATGTGTTATTTAAGGTATTCACACTTAAACTCAGATTATTAACGTGGTACTACTTTTTTGCGCACGTTGCTTCTGCGTTATACATTGGTGTACGAGTATTGGAGACTCCGGGCAGTCTCATGATCTTGTATTGGTCCGGATCAGTCTAGAGGTGAACGCAGATTAGGCGGGGTTCTTAACGTTGCCTCCAAATAGAACACCTCGATGCTGACGCAGCCCCCTCCAAGGAGTTAAAGTGGAGAAGGGCAGTCACACAAGTCATCATACATCACACCAACCCATCTTGCTCTGTCAGTTTCGACCGTGTACCCGAACCAACGGAATGAAACATGAAATGGAAGTGCGGAATATTCCTCGAAAGAAAACACCTATTCCAGTATTTGCCTAAGAGACCACATGAAAAAACCCAAAGTCAGGATGCCCGAACCCAAGGAATTTAAACATGGGACCTTCCAAACGCGGGTCCGAAATGTTACCCCCGAGACACCACTCTCGATATTTTTAAAAGATTGTTGATTTGTTTTATTTACGAACATTTTTTAACATCTCAGGTTATCAGCGTCCCATTCTATTCAGGACGTGAAACGGCCAATCAATTTTGCTCAGAGGCCTCTTCTTTCAGGCTTGAGGTTCTTTTTCTTGCCGTAAATGTACGACGCGGGACCCACGGCTTTACTTCCCTTCCGAAGAAAGCCATACTTAGGATTGTTACGCCCGGAAAAATCCATCGATCCTGGACGGGTTTGAACCCGCGATCTTGGGTTTAGGAGGTTAGCACTACACCACCAGGATCGACATTTTAAATGAAACCTTGTAGATAATAGGAATAAAATACGAAAAAATATATAACTTTAAACAATTAGCAATACTAAAACATGAGTGTTGCAATATCACTTTTGTGGAAAATAGAAAGTTAATGCTATAAGAATTTCAATAATATTATAGTAAATAGGGAAAATAGTATGTTTCCTTTCATAACTTTTAAATCAACTGTCAAACAAAAGAAGCTAGGAACAACAACGGACATGGAGAAAGAACTAAGCAAATATTAAAAGCGAATTTGCTACATAGCGTCCGTAGGAGACACATAGCGTAAAGGAGTTGAAAGAACATAGTAGCAATTTGCACTTTAGAGCAGTTCTATTATACTTTCCATTGTTCATCTGTAAGCTCATCCTTTGGAAACCTATACATGTCAACATTGATATTTTAATTGCAGAATTATTTGTATAAAATACATACTTTATTTAATGCTTATGGCATTTAATAAACTCGCAAAGTTTTTTTTTTTTTTTTTTT
This sequence comes from Metallyticus violacea, assembly GCA_030762175.1. Lineage (NCBI taxonomy): Eukaryota > Metazoa > Arthropoda > Insecta > Mantodea > Metallyticidae > Metallyticus > Metallyticus violacea. Next base: position 69,895,166 of record CM060842.1, read on the forward strand.
TTTTAAATCAAATTGGAAAGGTTTACTACTATGGAAGGTGGATAATCAAATGTAAGGGTTTCAAATGAAATCTAATAATCTAAAGAAATTAGTTATTTTTACATAAATCTTGGAGAATACTAATTGTTTTATAATGTGAAGGTTCTGGCCGGTATGGTAAGCTGAAAATCTGTGATGCAGGTCGCAGCATTGACACTCAAACTCTCTGTCTCCGATTTGAAATATTAATGTAATTTTAACTGCTCCTAGTTAAGACAATGAAGCCGCCATATAAAGACAGTTTCTGTAGGTAATTAGAAAGAGAAAAAATTAAGCATATGAAGAGGAAGAAAGAGACAGGTGCTGAAGTATGTTTTACAATAACTAAAACTTTGTATCTTAATTTCCTCTTTATAAAAACACAATTCTGAGCACGGTAGTTACCGAATCTTAAACTGCAGTTATGATTTGCCGAACGGGTTTTAAAGAGTAAAAAGATATTGCGAACTGCCACGTTTTATTAGTGGCAAGCAGCTTACAGCAAGGAATTCCACAGCTTCACTCATGCTAATTGATTTATCGCCAGCTTGTCTTCTGAACTCTGCTGAACCCATACAAGGTCCCTTTTCTGTACTTCTTATAACGTAACATGATTTCTCTGTTGGCGCATTTGCCAAATAACGTTTCTGCAAGTAAATGTGCGTTAGTTCATCGCTCTTGTTAAAACTTCTGATACAAATTACACTTTATTCGTGCCTTGGGGATAAAAATAAGCCAATCTTGTCACAATAGAAATGTGCTACTGACTGTGTTTCAAAAGATATCCTATAAAAATGAAAAGATAACACGAATATTTTAATAAAAAATGACGAAAAGTTTAAATTATTTTCATATGCCTTAGAAATGCATGCCAATAGCACAGACATCCTATAACGCAGTAGAGGAATACATTATTTTTTTCACATAGTTATCTTTACCTACAAGAAATTGAGTTGTTAGGAATGGAGGAAAATATTTCAATACTTCAGGCTTACACAAGGACAGGCCTTCAGGAGAAAGGAAGGATCTTAAGTGGTGAGACACTGACTTAAACAATTCTCTTACAGTGTTTCCATATAGAACACCCAGATGCAAGTGGAACCCCCTCCCTGAGAGAGTTCGAGCCCCTCAGAAAGGTTGCGGCAGAAAACTTTTTAAAGCGCAAACCACTGTCACACCCGCACCAACCACCTCGCCTAGCATTTTCTACTTTGTAACGGAATGCAATGAGTTGGAATGAGAGAGCGGGAAATTCATGGAAAATAAAGATCCATTCCAGCATTCGCGTAAACGACCAGAGGATATCACGGAAAAACCCAAGGTCAGGATGACTAGTCCTCAAGGGATTTGAACCAGGAACCCCGAGTGCGATTCCCAAGTGTTACTGCCTGAGTTACTTCACTCGACTGTTGCTAGAGGCAATATAACTATAGAGTACACTTTTAACCTTATCATCAAAACAGTTAAAATTCGAATTTAATCACTAAACACATTTTTCTTTTTCCTTTAAGATTTTGGTGTAAACTTCCATGAAACGTTCACTAATTTAAACAGAATAAATGATTAACAACACCTTTATATAACGTTTTGCTCCGAAGATTTATAAATCAAATGAGTTTAAATGTTTACTCTATAATCAATTCTAAGGTGATTAAAGAAGATCTTGCATTATCTTTATCGTATGCTGTCAGTTAACTCTCTGCTCTTTCTCTGTTGATGTGTTTCTAGCAAAATTTCATTTATAATAGAAGTAAAACACATTACTGGTGACCGCCTTTAATACGTATGTGTAATTCTATAATTAGGTCACAATTAAAATATGGAATGAAAAATAAAATACCAACTCAATAAATGATAGTATTTTTCAAAATGTGCACTTTGGAATTCATTGTGAGAAGATTGGTGTAATTTTATATTTTTTGCTGTTCGCAATATTATGAGTATCTGGGTTCATGCCAAAATAACTGAAACTGTAATACATGCAATATTTATCTGTAATGTTGCTGTATTCTTCTGGCGGTTTGGTTAGCTAAAAATTGTTCATAATCATACATAAAACAGTACCAAAATGCTCCAGTAGAACTCAGGGAAACAGAGCTGTTTACTATCACAAGTTTGAACTCCTGCCTGGAAGTGATGGTGCATGGGGAATGGGGATATATACATTAATTCATCATTGACTTACAAGGTTTAGGCCTAAGGCCTCTCCGGGTTCTGAGGGACAATATGAACCATTTGAATTTAGCTACACTTGCCACCTACAGATGTAAGCATAATGCTAAGGTATTACTTGGACGTGAAATAGCCAGTAATTTTGTCTAGATGCCTCTTTTTTCAGGTATGGAGTTCTTATGGTATCATTAAACCTACGACATGGTTCCATGGCTTTAAGTCCCTCCCGGAAGACTTAAGCTTGAGATTAAATCCCGGTAAAAACCTTTCGACCTCGGCTACTTGGGCCCAGAGGAAAGCGCGTTATTCTTAGACTACTGAGGCCGACATATACATAAACTACGAATATTTTGGGTGAAGACCCAAAATGTTAAATGACTTGAAAATTTAGAAGTGGGGAAGGTAGATTCAGTGCTAAAGGTTTCGTCTATGTACAGTGTTCTAAAATGCTACTCCATAGTTCCAAGGAACGTACAAGGTTTGAAGTTTCTACATTAGAAAAAGCATTGCCATGTTCCTGGTAGAGAAGTAAAGGGGCTAGTTATCCTTCATTTTCCGGAAATGTACTCCATTTTATCATGTGACCGGAAAAATGTTCAAAATGTCCAATATTAAAAAATCTTATTAGTTGTTTTAAATTAACATATGCTTTGAGCCTATTGCAGGGTATAATGTAAATGTAGAAAAATATCTTCTATTTTTCCTACTCAGTGAACAGCTGTAAGGAATAAGTGAAATTTGAATAAAGTGTTTGCTATGTATTTCTTGATTACTTTCGTTTCAGGAAGAATGACAGTACAGCATGAGAATATTTTTGTAAATAAAATTCCTTCCCTACCTATCCATTCTGATCATTGATCGTCAGAATGTCCCACGTGTTGATTCAGATCCTACATTTGAGGTCTCATTGCTGTCTTTTGCTTCCTCTTCTTCTTCACCTTCTTTACGGTTTGGGCTTCAACCCGTTGCGACTCCAAGTTGTTGAGACAATCTCTCCTTTTGTCTTGCTGGATTTCTCCTTCAATCTGGATTATAATGAAAAGCTACTTTGAGGATTCTGTCCTTCCAGTTTTCTCTGTAGTTTTTAATTATTATATTGAACTCTTCTTGCATTCCTTTCCTATCTTTCTTTGTATAATTTGCTATCGGTCTAAGAAATTTCATTTCAGAAGCTATAGTGCTATTTAATCACGGTCTACGCCTTATATCCGTAAGTAATTTTCGGAATTGCCAGTGCCTTATACAGATTAATTATAGAGTTCCATCTTGCTTTATGCTTTCAATGTTCTTTTTATTATTCCTGTTATATGTTAATTTACATCAACTTCGTTCATATGTGTATTTTTCATCGCAGAAATATAAATTCTGACACTTGTTCTAAAATTTTGTTTTATAAAACTATTTTTGAGCAGACGAGTTATGCAACTTTGACTTGGGTTGATTTTGCTTTAATTACGGATGTTCTTTAACGTCTCAGGTCATCAGCGTCCCATTCAATAAGGGTGTGAAACAGCCCACAAATTTTGCTCAGAAACCTCTTAAATTTTGCTCAGAAACCTCTTCTTTCAGGCTTGAGGTTCTTTATCGTGCAGTAAATGTACGACACGGTACCCACGGCTTTACTTCCCTTCCGAAGGAATCCACACTTAGGATTTTTGCGCCCAAAAAAATCCGTCGATCCTGGCCGGGCTTCAACCCACGATCTTGGGTTTAGGAAACAAGTATGGTACCACTACACCGCCAGGACCGACATTATGCAACTTTAAAAGTCACCACTTTGATATCTGCACATTAAATTGTTTTTCTACCATATTCAGGATATGTATCATTTTCTGTAACTCGTCCTCAATTTTAGCAAGTAAATTTTGGTAATCAGCAAATGTCATTGTTTTACTATCATACTTTAATGCTTGCTGTAGAAATCAGTCATTAATGTTAAAACAAATAATGCTAAGAAAAATATAACTTTTAATTTTTATATTATTACTCATAACCACTCGTATATTTGCTTAAATAGTTTCAAGTATCCTACATATATAAATAATAATATTAAGGACCTAAATTAATTTGCATTAACTTTATAATTTAAACAACTTATGTAAGTAAAAAAAAAGAATTGGAGTTTTCCAAAGTTTTTATACAATTTAATTCTAAAAAATACGGAAAACCATGAACATAAAATACTATTTGCCGAATATTGTTTATTTAATTTTAACTATTGAAGATATTTCTTTAAATGAAAATTAAGTAATTCAGTAATTAATTATAGAGTAGTGAAATTAGATTAAATCGCCCTATTGAATAAATACTTATTTACATAACGTAATAGCAGTGCATTAATACAATAAATATGATTAATTAATAGTATATTATTATATAAGTTTTAAAAGATATAAGAATCGCTTATTTACTATTACTAGATTCTAACAAACCTTTCTAACCCTTCATGAGACGATTATTGATCTCTCTAACTTACTGTAATCTTTATTTATTTATATACATTTTTCTTTTATAATTATTTCTACCAGATATGTTGGTATCTCTCCTTTGTAATAAAATCTCCCAAGTTTTCCCCCCTTAATATCCAGTTTGAAGCTTTGCACTATTTTTCAAATAAAGTGTGCGTTTACAAATAATATTCTCTAATATATACCATTCTTTAGGCTTCCAAGGCCAGCGTTGCTAGAATTAAAATTGATCATTGTCTGGTTATTTAGCCTTGGTCGTGGTTCAAATTAAATTTAAAACCAAAGCTTTCGCCGATCCTATGGTCAGCATCATCAATGGACTGAAAGTACATAGAGAGGCAGAGATACAGTTAGAAGTGGGAGGGAATAGGTGTTTGGGAGAGTTGTTTAATGACTCGTGTTCTTCAAGAAGTATTGCTTCTTTTATCTTATTTAATATGATGATTATTATCTTTGATACGGTACAGAGAATACATTTATCCCCTTGTAGTTTTCGGGGCTTGATCCATCTTCTTTGTTAAATAAATGGATTGTTTTATTTACCCTCCATTTTGGGGGGAGGTTAATTTTTATTTATAGCATAAGCTATAAAAATTTAGAGTAATTAAACGATAATTTCTGGGAACACATTTAATTAACATTGGTAAATAAACTGTTCGTGCGTTTAGTTCGTATTAGTTCGCACATAAAGGAAGCAATTATTACTTCTTGTGAGTAAGCATGTGTTGGTAAGGTAGTTGGTTATGACAAATGTTTGGCCTGTCAACAGCCAGAGCAAGGATAGAAGGCACTTTGGAGGAAAACAATAAAAAAGCGTTAGAGAGAAAGAAGTCTTCACTAACGCGAGGACATAGCTCATCAGTTTTCATTACCTGAGGGAGCCGCTGTTGTAGAAGAAAAAACGTGAAGGGGATTGCAGCAAGCGAGGTTTATGTTTGTGTAGCTTTAACGGCAGACCAGATGTGGGAACAAGTTAATGACTGGTCCATAATTACCTCTATGTAAGCGTTGTTGTGCTGCACGGTCTACTTATTTCAGCACAATCCGATTCTATTGTTAAGCTCCCAGGAGTAAGATATCACAGAACCTCCTACGTGTACGGCAATAAAGCGGTGAAGTCTACGAATGTGAAACTCTTGCTTAACTATAATGTGGCAATATCCTGGAATCGTGTAGCGATTTGATACACGTAACCTTTAAAATGTTTATAACTCAGCTACCAGTATTATTTGCTTAAATTTGCCGTTCTACTCCGCACAGCAGGTAGCGCCAGTATTACCACAGACATATAACGTCATCTTTGTGAGAGCTTTCTCTCAAAATGAAGTAGGGTATCGTGTCAATAAGCAGATTTGTAAGATGAGTAATTCTGCAAGCACCATATGTAAGTTTCAAACTCCACTTTTTCGACTTTTACTAATAATTATTAAGGCCTTATAAAGTGAGAAGTTTTACATTACACACGCACATCAGCAATAAAACTACAGCACACATAAAAAATAAATCAACTATGTCAACTTAAAAATCAACTGTGTGATTTTATTTTCACAAGTTATCACAAGGTGTTCATGAGATTACTGATAAACTTACGAGCGTGAATTTATCTCGGAAGCTCAGAATTATGAGTGGTATTTATTATAACTATTTCACCAATAAAATTGGAATAAAATAATATATTCTTAAAATTCATTTACTATATATTAATAATTTTTAATTATACGTTAATTCAAACTGAGAAACACGAAATAAAGATTTAGCAATGCTAATTGCATGAAATGTTGCGCTTTTCTTGTATTGCTATAGAGTACATTTTCATAATCTTAAATCGTTCATTTTAAGAAATTGTTTGTACAGTACTATTTATCTTGAGCAGTTCGAGAATTTAGACCGTTTAGTTGCAGACGCATTAATTAAATTAACAATTATTAAAAATACAATTACCAGAACTGAATAAATGATGGTTCTTGTTGCGATTAATCGATTCTTGATCACGGATTTAGGCAAGACCATCTGCAATCTATGATATTGTTTCTCTTCAATATGAAACGCTATAGATTAAATGTTGTTCGCTTCGCGCGGAAGATACGGCGGAATAACAGAGTCATCCAGCGCGCACGGTGAAATGTGGGTTTAAAAATTGACATATGTTATTTGCCCGTGAAAATAAAATCTATCTTCGGCGGTGAAAAAGAAAAAATCCCTATTATTTTCTCCGCTAGTAACACCAATGAAAACCAATCTCACGCTGTGATTGTTAGGTTACCGAGATTCTGTACCGTTTAATTTAGAAATTTTGTGTCTGATCATGCTAGGCTCTTTGACACTCATATCTCTTGCCACAAAAACCTGAAAGATTTCTGTGTAGGGTCTTCTAATTCACTCATATCTCATAAAAATTTTTCTTCTGTAAGAATAAAACGCCTTCTATTACTTTTTGTCATGAAAAAATACGTATTATGCACTTTTTAAGAGGTTTTTATGATGCTGCTAGTTGGAACTAGTTTAGCAGGAAATATTTACCGAAATTTTCTTTATATTCTGCTATAATATACGTATCATATAAAAGCTTACGTTCCTGTACACTATATTTCACTGCCGGCATTACTAGACACACGACACAAATGTATCAAGCTCAACTGATCTACTGACACACTCTGCTATGCATACAGTATATCATGCGAAGTTACGTGAGAGGCTGGGCAACTGCTAGGAAGCTACATGCTGTGTTTTAACCGTGCACTTGACTATGAGCATATTAGGCTATAGGCACATCATAGACGGGAAGAGGCTATCAAAAGCATGCATGCGAAATATTAAAACACACTGTAGCTTAAAAAGCATTATCTCAGAGTTTAAACTACCTCCGCTAATTTTTCATCGTGTTTAATGAAAGACAGTCAAGGCAGCTGAAGAAAATAGAGAGTGTAGATGCATTCTGCATTTGCAAGAGAAAAGGACATCCGTCTACAAGGGAAAAAATAGAGCATAACCGCTAGTTTTGCAAGAGTCCTCTACCTATCAAGCAAGCGAGAAATTTGGTTTCCCAATGAAAACTGCTGGCGAATTCTGTGGAAGCATTGCTGCAGACTCTGAAGAAGAATGCGAGCGTCTTTCTGCGCTCAGATTAATGGAAGATGGTGTCTGAAAATTGGATTTTTCGTGACGAAATATTCCACGTTCCAAGGACCATAAAGTGAGAAAGACACTGGTTGAATCTACGTGTACAGAGAGTGTAGTGTCATGCATTGAGAGCATATTGAAATTTTCTAATATGCTTGAAAGAAAAGTTTTGGGTCTTCCTTGTCATGACTACTTCTAACTAGATGTATAAGTATTGCATTAAATTTGCGTAAAACATAATTATTGTAATAGAACACTGTTTTCATTTAATTTGTAGTCCAGTGTTGTTTGAGCTGATGGCATATTTTTCCAAGAAAAATTTACTATATTTTGTTAAACATATGCATTGCAGACTTGAGTTTTATTCAATATGTTTAACACTTCACAAATGTTTTACGGACATACCTAAGTGACTTATCAGCTAAATTTGTGCCTGCCCAAGAGGTTTGAGAAACTTACCTACACTGGATGACACATAATCATTTATCCTATAGAAACCGCATTCTCGCATCGGGGGAGGGCGTTCAAATCGAGCCCTCTTACTTATAAGAATGCTAATTTTTTGCATAATGCAACATTAGGTATTGGAATTTAATTCTTCCTCTTCAAAATATTTCCAGAAGAAAGTCCCAAGATATTTTAATTACTTTCGAGAGCACAGCACAGATCTTTAATTTTATAAAAACTTATTTTTATTAATACATCATTCAAAAGTAGAAGCTGGTTTAGGTGTAACGCACTCTCTTTTGTGTTCAAATTTCGCGGATTCAAATCAGGCCGAGGTCTTGAATTTTTCAAGATATATATGCTCCGTTGTAGATTTACGCCACCTTAAAGAACTCCAGATCTAAAAATCTAGGTCCCTGGGCAAAATTTCAGACCATATCACGTCCAAACATGCCAAGATGACAAGACATTGGGCTTACCACTTGTGTCTCTGGCATGTGTTCATGTTAAGCGTAACTAAATTCGAATGGATAGAGCAAAAAATAAAAAAACGAAGTTTGACGGCATAAGAAGAAGAATTATAAATGAATTCTTTAAAACAAGGTGCAGAAATTGTGCTATGAACCACATACTCAACATAGAAATTCGCTAAGAAAAGCGATGCAACGTAAATCTTCAAGGTTAAGTTCTATTCACAACTTTTTATTTGAAGAACGAATGCTATACATGCCTTAATTTGTTCATGATAATTCACACGGCCGCTATGACATATACTTAGGTATTTCTTTGTGTAGTTGATATCTATAGCGTTCCACTACATGAACGATAACAATTGAAGCTACGGAACCTATGGTTACGCATTTGGCTGTTGTTTACTGGCCTAAAACTGAATGTCTATGATAATATGGATGTTGATTCTAAAATATAAGAACCTTTGTTATGTGATGTTAATGCTGATTGCTGCGATCCAAATGAAACAAAAATAAGAGCGAAGTAAAGGTGCATACCTTCAAATCGTAATGCTGTTAAGAATTTAACAAAATCAGAAAAACTAGCGTATTAAGCCAATCAATAATACTCGTAAATATTGACCTAAGTGAATTTTTTTGAGATTCTTACATTTTTAAAATGATTTAGTAAACCTCTTCCAAGCAGTAGTAATGCGCATTAGATATTTTCAATTTTACAAGCACTGAAAAAATTGTAAAAGCAAAAATAAATGTTGGTGCATGATAATCATGAAATTTCAAATAATTTTCGAGCTTCCATTCACGAGTTGATATTGAAATTAGTTTTCTGAGGGTCTTTGAACCCGAGTTCTCTAAACGTTAATTTAAATACGTAATTTGAAGCATGTTTCAGTAAAACATTTTATGCTTTTTAAGTGAGTTGAAAGTTTTATAAATGCGAAACAGAAGAAATTATGCATTAGTTTAACACAGCACTAGTTAAATGTAGCACAGAAGTTACAGACTTGTACAAGCAACATGTTAACTTGCTGCCAGAGTTGGCGTTGAGAACTCCCTCTCGGATGGTTTCTGCATCAAGGTATTTCAGGTATTCCCACTTGTGTTGAGGCCTGAGCTTTTGTGCTGACCAAGGCATACTCTCAACGTTATTGTCAGCAAACCACTGAATTGGTTGAAGGGACTTATGACAAGGAGCAAGAAGCTTTCCCCCATAAGACAGAAAGCAGCAGTGTCTCTACTATAGTTTCGCTCTATTCATGCATCCACTAACGCGTTTACAGGTTTTGTGTAGACATCCATCGTGTCTCTTGTTCATAAACGTGTGTAATGCTGTTCCTATTGCTCGCCATGTTATGTTTGTTTTGGACATACCAATAACTTGTCATTTGATATCCCCATTCATAACTTTAGGGACTTAATGTTATCAATCTCTAAATTTATTATTTCCTATCAACTGCTTAACAGATTTGCTTTTGAGTGTCCACGCAAAAAGAATAATTTGCATAACGTGGTATTTATTTTAACTACATAGGGCGCTATTAAAGTTTTCGTCCTGACCAAGAAAACACAATACTTAACATTTTTTAACGTAGTCAGCTTGTAATTAACGACTTTCCAACTTGTTAACACCCTCAGCAAAATAAAGAGTTGTGCGCCTGTGAAAAATAAACGTCTGTCGCATCTTTAATCTCGCCATCTACCCGATCTTCAGGTTTGGGAACAATAGATAATCAGTGGAAGCCAAATCCTGCAACGAATATGGCGGATGTGGAAGCAGTAAGTGAAGATTATGCAGTTTTATAGCAGCAATCCCAGACATGTGTGAAGGCGCAGTATCGTGATGAAAGACAACATTCTTTTTCGCAAGGTGTGGACGTTTAGTCTGAATAGCTCCGTTCAGTTGGTCCATTAAACCCTAATACTCTCCAGTAATGGTTCTGCCCTTCTGGAGGTAGTCTACAATCACCACACCATGAGAATCCCAGAAAAGCATAGCTATGACTTTTCCTACAGATGGAATAGTTTTATTTTCTTTGTAGCACTTTCGCCTGTTGCCACCCACTGTTCGAATGCTCCTTGGTCTCTGGCGTGTTGTGATGAATAAATGTTTCATATACTGTATGAAACTTCGGGGATACTCACTGGAATTGCGTTTAAACAAGTTTAACCACTCTTGCGAAGTGTTCATTTGAATACGCTTTTGGTCCATTGCTAACAAACTTTGCATCCATCGAGCGGAAATCTTTCTTATACGCAAAACTTTGTGTAAAATGTAACAACATGGCCTATCGAGATCTTTATAATATCAACCAATGCGTATACCTTCAATCGGTGATCATTGAGTAGAGCATTATGAATTTTTGTTGCAATTTCGTTCATCGTAGTAGTTTTGAGACGTTCTGAGCTCTCATCATCTTGAATGAATACGACAATGCTTAAATATTTATCAATCACTTTTTAACCGTCGAAAACAAAGGTGAAGAATCCTTTAACGTTGACTCTAACTCCTTTTTGTATTTTTTTCTGGGGTTTATACTTCAAAGCGAAGTATTTTATCACAGCTCGAATCTCACTTTTATCTATATTGTGGAAAATGTTAACACTAGTTTGTTTACATGATAGTCACAAACAGGTGATTACGCTTGCGCATCTGAAACTTAACAGCGCGCCATCTAAAGGATGATACTTAAAAACTATCATAGTAATTTGGCCATCTTCACGACATCTCTGAATCAGGCAGAGAACTTTAGGAATACCCCCCTTACAACCTTCAAATTGTCAATGAAACATGGCATTTGCGTGTTTTATTTTAGATTATTTAAAATCAGTCATGGACTTAAAATGACAAGGGTACTTTGATAAAGTCTGAAATATATTGAATACAAGATCTGTGCAACTATCTGAAAGAAACAGTTTACAAACATACCCAGTATAAGTTGCCAATGGAAACAAATGTTTAATGCTTTGAATAATATAGAAGCATCTCAGGCTCATAGTTTTTGATATGAGGATCACTGAATGTTTTGGGAATGTTCAATAATGTGCAAGTTCCTATCTTGAAATTTAGACAGCAAGTCTAAGTGCGTCTAAATAATGTGTTGCGTCAGCACATCTTCGTGTGTGAACATATGCGATGATGGATCTCAAATTAGAACAACCCAGAAGAAGCTCACATCTTGTTAGACGAAATATCAGTTATTGGGTCGACGGCAGTAAACAAGATTTTTGAAAGAAAAGCTTCCATGTCAGCAAGTTCTGCAGTTAATGGAGCCCGAACCACTTCACAGGTTAGCAAAAAAGAGCTCGAGTGAACTGGTATCGGAAAATGCTAGAACCAATTAATGGAGGAAGAGCAAAAAGCATATTTAACATCATTATAGGTGACAAAGCTGAATATCCAGAATATGAATCACAGTCGCCGGTCTAGTCTTTCCAAGAGCAGATCCTTCAACAAGAGATCGAGAAATGTTGTCAAGGAGTAATTTGCTTCTTTTTATCAGCTATCGGCCAAGCTGCGTCTGCTATGTTTCACAGACAACTACAGTCGCTGCTGGATGGTATGCTACAATATGTCTGCTCAAAGTATTTGATGCGTCGAAATTGAAGTAAACAAAGATAGGCCTGCGCGGAATGTGCTGTACAAGCAACATGGGTGTACTCGCAACGTGCGAAAAACCTTGGCAACAAAAGAAAGTGGTCGGAGCCACACGCAGCAGTTGAAGAAGGAGCGCGCTACTGTAGCGTCTCAAACAGGTGTTTGAATTTCAGAAATCGCAATAGGTTTAGAAAGCCTGTGCATAAACATATAGTTAAAATTCTATTATATCGACCATAAAGTTTGTAAGACAGTGGCTATTATTTAGTGCTGAAAACAAGATAATAAATTGAGCAAAACGTTTCAAGATACAACAAATACAGCTGCAACCATGATATGTTATACTGTTTGTTTATTATTTATTATTCTAATGACGTTATTTATTTAATTTTCTTTATTTAGAACGCAGAACAGGACAGTAACTGTTTATACATATAGCAATATTTTTCTGTTTTCATAATGCATTACATCACGTATACATTACTCATTAAGTTACAGTCGGTCCTGGTGGTGTAATGGTTACCATACTTGCCTTCTAAACCCAAGATCGCGAGTTCGAACCTGGCCAGGACCGAAGGATTTTTTCGGGCGTAAAAATCCAAAGTATGGCTTCCTTCGGAAGGGAAGGGAAGGGAAGTAAAGCCGGGCACGAAAAAGAAGAACCTCAAGTTTGAAAGAGAGGCCCCTGAGCAAAATTTGTCGGCCGTTTCATGCCCTGAGTTGAATGGTACGCTGATAACCTGTCAATCATTAAGTTACAAAATATTTTAAAGTTAAATTTTAGTGCTATAAAAGAAGCCTGTAAAATATGGTAATTCTGTAATGAACAGCACTGGTAGGCTGTGAATTGGATGTTCATGATGGCAAGTAACTCACATAAAGAGATACAACAAAGTTACTTGATTTCTTCCTCCCTTAAACCAAGAAGAACTTAAAGACTTGAAATTTTTCTTCACAATGAGTATATATTAAAAATATATTTTTTAATTTTACTTAAATTGAGAAATAAATACACACATATTATATTATAAAGGCGAATTGGCTTTGCTCTATTAGCCCTTTATAAAAAGTAAAGATAGAAAAATAAATGCCCGAACTATGTACAATGTAATATTATCTGCATGTCGTTTCTTTGCGCAAGTGTTCTAAAGTGGTAGAGTAATTTAAAAGCAGAGTTTCGCAACGACTGTAGTGCTTGTCTAGTTTAAAAACAACAATATTTTAGATGCTTGTATTTTGAAAGTAACACCAATGTGCAGTAGCCAGGCTGAAAAGTAAGTCAAAACACTGCCTTATATACGAGCTGTGCAGTCGACTATCTGTGCTCAGAAAACAAATGCCTGTTAGCAGAACTTTTATCACTTTCCACCCATTTAGCATTTCAAGAGTTACACCAATTTTTTATGACGTCGTCTCTTGTCAAATGTGCAGAAAAACTCTCTTTTTCTTCGGTTGCTAGCCCAATTCTGTTGTTCCACAAAGCATCTTTAAAGTTCCTCAAATGTAGGTAGGTCATATTGCATCCATCATCATTACACTGTTTACAATTTTAGTATTACAATAAAATGGAAATTTTATTGTTCCTTTATTTGTTTCGCTCGGGATGTAGTGGCCGAGTGGTGAGATAGCCCGTGCACTTCCCGGGGTTCTCCAGGTATTGTGTTTTAAGCTGGTAGTTCTCATAACCATATCGTTCTTTGTTTTTAACCTTATTACCGGGTGAATCTTTTCTTCCTGCATTTTATAGTTGATAGGAAATGCAGGTGCTCTTAAGTGACCAGCTGCATTCATCAGACCGTCTTATACGGAAGTTTCCGCTATCGACTGTGTGTGTATATATTACTCCAGAATTACTTTTATTTTTTGCATATAAGAATATCTACAAAGAGTAAAAATCATTCACTGCCTTATGTTTGTCATTTCACATTGATGTAAAATTATTCGCATTTATTTGTTATGTTTTACAAAGCAGATTCTTATAGTAACATGCGAATTAATTTAAATTTATAAAACTATAATTTTACATTAATAAATATTATAATAAGCATCATTGCTCTCTTCTGGTCCCGAACACAGAACAAACTGCATGAAGCTGTATTTCAACCTAGGTCTTCAGTGGTAAAGCCCAGCGCGTGCACAGTGCAACACGGGTCAGAATACGCCGAGAAGCACATAGCAGCAATTCGGCCGAAAGCCACGCGACGCAAAGGACAGTGTTTACGGGCTAGTATGTAAAAGGCCGGGATTGCATAACTTCACAATCCAAGACTCACTTGGTCGGAGTGGGATAGAGCAGCTTTCCACATTTCATTTTCTATTTTAACTTTTATTTATTCTACTTTTTTGAAAAATGTTTTCAGTGTTGTTAAAAATTGAGAGTATGCTTCTCATACACAATTCACGTCGTTTAGGCACCGCTTTACAGATGATTGGACATAACTAACAATTTGCGCCGATGTTCTCAAACGACAGTGGTTAAACTCTTGCAAGTGCTGCAATTCCTGTGGTTTCAGAGAAAAGGTGAGAAATCACGATGTGTTAGCTCCCATGCTCTGGGTTGCCTTTTTGTTATGACACGGCGACCAATCCACCCATGGAATTGCTGGTTCAAGTCTCATCCCTAAGCCAAAGTGAGGAGATGCTATATTTTGTTATCAAGTTCTGGCATAAGCACGATTTGTAACATTTAAAGAGATATGTCTCTAGTAACAGTTTCTTCAAAAAAGACTGGTCCAGTGACAACTCCGCTTTAAATTCCACTTCAAACAATTGTACCATGAGAGTTTAATTTTTTTATAATAACTTTGGTGGATTTTCTGTAGAGTTAAAACACAAGTATGTCGGTTTACTCTGCCACATTTAAGCTACACAATTATATGGTTCGATGAAGTTTACCCCAAACGACCGAATCATCTTCATGCAGCACCTGCAAAAGCCTCCGCATACATGCTCTCAAATGCACATCGTGTAATTAGCTTCTTAAAGTGAAACGATTGATACCGAATTCAAAAGATCTTCTGCCGAACTTTTGTGGGCTAATGAACATTTTTCTTCTGTTCTAACAATGTGATCGACCGATTCGGGTAGATCCATAACATTGTCTGTTTTTTCAAACCACATATGAGTATTAACATTTCTCATGGCTTGACGTGACGGTTATTGAACACCGGGAAATCTCTGCTCAGAGTCTGCTATTATCAACATTTTGTTTTTACTGCGTTTCTACTAAGGTTATAGCACAAAATGTATTGATCTTTGCTCATTTTGCAATTTATTTCAGACACGAAACATAATAAATACAATGAAAAACCAACATCGGAAGCAAATGATACGCGAAACACCAACAACATGACTACAATCTCCCGCTATTTACAGTTATTTAAATTTAAACATTTGTATATGCATGAGCAAGTATATGAAAAGCTAATTTTATTCCACCCGGTATAATACAAAGCTATGCTGACGCTGGACTCGAACCTAGTTCCCCACACCAGAAAAATCAGAGCGCAACTCCTAGCGACCATCTAGCGGAGATCAACTTCAGTTTGCTCTGCATTCATTTCGCCAATTATTGCATTTCATATCAATCAGTGAACACAGTGGCACGCATTTCATGTGGGGCACACTCCTGCCTCCCGAATGCAGTGCTTGGAACTCTGATGTCGGTTTGGGCATGTGCGCATTGTCTTCGTTGTTTAATTTATAAGAAAAATGATTTAACCATTCAGGATTTGAGAGTAGTATCTTTCTATAGGTTTCTCCTCCAAATTCAACTGTGGATTTACATATTCTGCCCTCAAAATAATATAGTTACCATTATGCCGGTATAACCGCCTCGGTTAGGTTGGTACTAGTTCTTCCGGTTAAGCCTGCTCCATCACGCCACTACCTTCCAGCTTTCTAGACCGAGCGACCATTACCGTAAGACTATGTCTGTGACCGTTTCCGACCTTGAAGGTTATGTGACTTGAGTTGGCTTTCGTGTTTTCTGTGGTTAACTTCGTGCTCCTCCGGCTTCTCCCCAGCTCATGGTCGTTGCGAATTGGCAAGTTTCTTATTACTACCATCACTTTCGGAGTTACCTATTAACTTAAATTTCCTTTTGTCTTATAAATTAATCTTTGTGACTCGGGTATATCATGGTAGCATGTGTAATTTGTGTGTAAGAGTTTAAACATTTTAAGGTTATTTATGTTTTTGTAATAGTAAGCTTAATGCATTATACTCCAGCTCCATATCAGTGCATGCACCTTGCCATTTGATCGCACATTTTCTTTAAAGAAACTGTTTTCTTGTGTAAGTTTTAACGCTCACGCTTGTGTTAGGGATTAATTAATTTTGCTGATGTTACATTTAAAACTATTGTTGGAAGCAATTTCCGGTTAGAGCAGTAAAGTAACATCTGGCAGTAATTTTATTTTTACATTATATTTGAAAGACTGCATTCTGATTTCTCAAAGTATTGTTTTGCTTATGTTCAAAATGGTAATTGATGTTTCATTTTCAAGAAATGTTAATTGACACTTAAAAGATGTGGCAGAGGTAAATATAAAGTATACAACTTTAATCCTTCCCTCGCATTCCTGACCTAGTTGAAGTACCCTTCTAGTACAATTCTGAGGTCTTGTGTTTTAAGTTCGGCTTTGCAAATCATTGGTGAATATTTGCCTGACGATGCACAGTATTTTGTTTTGGTGATCGATTATTCTTAAATATGACAGACTTAAACCTGTCAACATTTGCTGTGTTCTTTGTGTACTCCATTGTTAATTGTTATTAATTTTGCAATTTAACTTAACCATAGTTATATTAACATATTTTATTCATATCGCAAGACCTTAATAATATCCAAACAGACTCCGATTAAATCGCTGCACACTGCTAGTTTATTATATATCAATGTTTATAGATATATTATCTTTAAATCAGAAGTATTAACTTACGAGCATGTCATTTAACGCTACTGAGATATTACTTTATTGCTATTAAACTAAATCTAGTTCTGAGTCTTTGTGTGTACGGTTCAAAGCAAACAAATTAGCTCCTAACCTAAATAAAAGTGTTACGAAATTCAGCAGTAACAGATCTCCATACCCCCTATTACAGATATGATATTATAAAGTGTATTTCTATAAACCACTTTGGTTTAATGATTGATAACCGTCTGAAGTGGAAAGATCACGATCTTAATCGTACCTAAACCTAGCAGTGCAACTATGCAGTACATGTATTATTAACGTTGCATTCAATTAAGACTTTAAAGCAAGCTTACAATGCTCATTTTAGCTCATTAATGAAATGCGGTCTAATTAATATTTTCGGGAACTCGTTAAAAGTGAACTTGTCTTCTTATTACAGAATAAATCACAGAAGTAAAAGCTGATACACATGACAAGAATACTATACAAAAAGCAAATCCACATGGACCGGTTTCAATACTTCCTTCCATCAAAAAGTAGTTTATTTCGTATGCATTTTAGTACAAAACGCTTCTTTCCTTTAGCTAAAAGCCTTAATAAACAATGGCAAATCCTTTAAATCTGCTCTTAGAAATTATTTTTGTAAAATACCTATTATTCTGTCAAGGGATGTAAGAGTGACAACATACTATACTGAATTAAAAACGCTGCAATAATTTTATATCAATGCATAAAATAAAGTAAAATTTGTGCTAGGGAAGGAAAAATTTGCTAGCAATAGTATAAGAATATGCTTGAAGAAAGTACTAAACATGAGTGTAAGCTGATTAGAGAGAATATATACAGCTACAGTTGAAGTGAAAAGGATGCATGGGATAGAAATTTGGGGGACAGAAAAAGGGTGGGAATGTATAGACCCGACTCGTGGATCAGTCTGTCAAATTATATTGGGATCACCTAGAGCAGCACCAATAGAGTAGCCCTCATGGAGCTAGGAAGGGTTGGTAGGAATAGATTAGAAATTATGAAATATTGGCAGAGGATACGCTCATTGGAGAAAGGAAATATTCTCAAAGACTGCTTGGAGTAAATGGATAGGTAGATTAAAAGAAATTGTAAGAGAAATTGGATTGGGAGATCTAGTTAGTTTACAGCCACCAAATAAGCAAGACGTGTGGAATAAAGTAAAAGAAAGGATTGATAATATAGAAAAACAGGAAGCTTAAGAGATAAGAATACTCTGATGTATTATAGGAGTTTTAAGAAATAGTGGGGCGGGGAAAAATATATTGAGCTTTGTGACAAAATGGGAAGGGAGGGTATGGCATGGGCAAGAGCAGGAAGTTGACAAAGAATTGTGTCCACTGTGTGGCAAGATAGACAAGAACATGCACTGTATATGAGAATGCATAGAACTGAAGGATGGAGAGAGAAATATGGAACAAGAAGTGGGGTAAATTGCAGGTAAAAGTCTGGCATTAAATTTTTGGGGATTAGTAGAGAAGAATATTTAATCAGTTTGGAAATTATATATGGAAAATAAGAGGAAAATGGGGGAGAAAAGTTATCAACGCAAAGGAAGAAAGTAATAAAGTTACAATGAGGGAAGATGATCACTTTTAGTGAGGTACTTATAAAGGTCACTTGATAATATTTATAGTTAGAATGTTGTAGGATCCATGTACAAAACAATTGGGGTGTTGGTTTATAGGGTCCTGAATTAGCAAGCAATGATCAAGGAAATATTGTAAAATTGTGATTGCAATGTGTAGAAATAATAATAATAATAATAATAATAATTATTATTATTATTATTATTATTATTATTATTATTATTATTCATTCATTCATTCATTCTTAGTAAAATTTGTATGATTGAGTGTGACTGTTTCTGCTGCTCTGATTTTTGTTTTGGCTGAGTGGCTAGGTGTTACTTTTCATTTTCATTGTAACCATTTATGCAGACGTACACGATAATTTTTTGCAAATGTAGAATGTGTGTTACGGTGGTAATTGTACATGACGATTTCCATTTTCGTAGGTCTCTGTGAACTCGCAGAATGTTCCATAAACTGAACTATAATTCTTGGTCTCATATAAAATGCATAATCATTTTGTTGTAGCTGACACCAAGAACAGTGACAGTAATGAACATTTACGTATGCTCAACTGCAACGGCCATATATATTTTATACGAATTTTATTCTCATAGACAACTAGCTTGCGTCATTGCTTACGCAACTCTCACTGCATCTTTAATCAGACCGTTGCTTATCTGCAATTGTCTTTTATCGAAAACCACAACTCATTTAATTTCCAACTTCCAACTTCTGAAACTTTCATAACAGTTCCAAGAATCATTGATGCGATTTTATGTTTTGGGGGCAATATATACACGACATATTAGGATTTCTGTAACAAAAGATTAGCTGCTATAATTTTGGCATATAAATTCTAATGAAAGCATATAACGCAATTCGCATAAAACGGTTGATAGCTTTCGTATGTGAACAAGGCGATGTGCCGATATGGAATTAAACATATTTTGATTTGAAGAGTTGAACTTTATTTTTCCTTAAGATGTATCAATATCTTAAGTTTTGACATATTTTCATGAAATTTATTCTGAATTGCAACACAAAAGTCTAGTAAAAGTTCTTTGTTTTTGTTTATTTCTCCTTTTTAAAAAATGATTAGTGTATTTAGAGAAATCTTGGATGGAGGAATTTCTGGGGACTTACATTCCTACATCGGTTGAAGAACATTGAGGAGAATGATGCAAAATCCTTGGCATTGAAGTTCATACAGAATTCTGAATCATGAAAAAGTTTGGTAAAAAGTTTTTCCACGATTGGATAGCTTGCAGATCCTTTCAAAATTTAAAAGCTAAACTCCTGTGCTGAAGATATCAAATATTTTTCCTGGGGATATTGTGTGCCGAAATTGGCTAACTCTATCTCATTTCGCGATGAAACACTTCAGTCAAAAAGAGCTCATGTCAAAAAAATGCTTTATCAGTTACTCTTTTCTAATTCATTTTCAGTTCCAAAGTAATAAATTCCTTCTTTTGATTTATGAGTGCTGTAACCTTTTTCCTGATCAACCTCGCACGCACATTCGTTATCCCTTCAGTCTGTGCATTAATAAAGTTTTCCCATAGATCACCTTTTTGCCGGGTGAAGCCCATGGCAGCGAAAATTCAAAGGTGGATTGCGAAAGCGACAAAGATATTAAAAAATGTGTCGTCTGCAAGCCGTAAAGGTTGTGTTAAATGAACGTGGACGCCCATTTTTTTGTGTCCGTCCTGCTTGTTTGCACGTCCGGCAACCTGCACTGCAGTAGATGGCATTTACAATTGAATTTCTGGCACGTTTTCAACCTTTGTGGTGTATATTAGCATTCTTTCTTCCGCCCCATTAACCGGCTGTCCATCCATGGAGGCATAAATATTTATAACATTTTCATGACGTTTATAGCGAATAAATTAAATACATTTAAACACGTTATGCTAGATTTCATCCAATGGCTTGGGGTGGCTTGCTGCGAAATATATTTGCTGTTATTTTAGCAATATATTAGTGGTTTTTACACACTGTGTGTAATTAGATAATAACACTTTAAATGTTTGAGTTGGTTGTACGAATATGAAGTGTTAGTAAATAATTGTAAAAAGAAGAATAAATTAATCTCGAATTAGGACATTATGCAGAGGAAACACAATAAAAAATCAAATGATATCATATGAAGGGGGCAGGAAAGAAGTCCACTCTTAACTCTCAGAGACGACCTCGCAACTGAGAGACTTGTTTGGCGATGGTTGAGACTGCAGATGTTGATCTGGTGCTTCATCTTGCAGGAAGTGACGTTAAATCTTCCTTAAAAGCAAACATTTTCTCAAGCATGTCGTCACAATAACTCGGAGACTTCACTCTTCGTAGAAGGAATGTTAAGTAAATTTGCCAGGAGAAACCATAACGCAGTACCTTGGGAAGGATGTGAGGCAACAAATTACTGCTCTAATTTTATTTTTTTAAACTACAACATTATAATTCTCTTTTTCTTTGGTACTATAGTGTACATTATCCCATGCGTGAATCAGACATTTTCTCTATTTTTAAAGTTATTCAGATTGTATACAATGCATCTGTTTAGTATTTTCAATTCTAAATTACAATTACTATTTCCCTTACTCATCTGTAACTAATTCTTGTTTGCACGATGTTTGTTTTGGATTCGTGCGCTGTTTTCTAGGTCATGAACTTCTTTCACTTGTTTTTTCCCTTTTATAAACCCAGAAGAAATTAAATATTTAGAAAAAACTTAAAAGTTGTATCCTCAGTATGTAGTGTAATAACATTTTATTTCAAATAACTAAAATAGATATTTGCAGTGAAGGAACTCAAAAGCAACGTTATAGATTTACCCTGTACCACTCCCAACTACCATTTCAACAATGCAGTAATAGCATTAGGCTTTCATTGTAGCAAACAATTGTAAGCATCCTACTAAACCAAAAATACCAGCATTTATCTGAATATAATTTTTTTCTCCCTGTTTTTACATCTAGATCTCATCTAAAACTCTTATATTAAAAAAATAAAGGCCAGGCGGGTCGATATTTTTATGTTGTACTTGTACAATTATTTGTCAGTCATGGCGCGTGCCTTTTCATTGTGATGCCATAGGAGTAGAAAAAGCGAGAAAATACGAGTATACAGGTTGGCCAACAAGAGAGTAATTTTAAGCTACATATTTTCGTTGTAGTACGTTGCGATATCCAATATAATTTTTGCTATAAGGAAGAACAGAATCACTAAACAACATTTTCAATAATTGTGATCGAGATCAATAGTCTTTATGCATATTAGAATAGTTTAATTGACTGTAGTTCTGCGATCGGTTTATTTGTGAGTTTACAAGGTGTTTCCACGCCTCTTAGCACTGCGATGCTCATTTATCTCGCTTTTACGTAACAAAGATAACATACTTCCGTAGCGCTCGCTGGCAATTCACTTACATTAAACAATTGCAACTTACTGCAACGACGTATGAGCTTGCTGCTTGATCACAACGATATTAGCTTGTTCACACTTCGACATACTGAGAATGAGTCCTGTGGTAAATTGATGACACTTCTTACAATAATAAAAGTAAGAGTGAAAGAAGAGAACGGGGATGTGCCTATTAACCTCGGTAGTGAAATACAGCAATATAGCTTAACCAACTTAATTTAACTACACGGATAAAATTAGCCCCTCCAATATTGCATCATGTTGGAATTTTGACTCTCTATTAGATATATGTTTAGGAATTCAAATTATAACAGAATTATTTTTAGCTATACACTATTCAGCAAATATTGATTCCGCAGATTTAGGGAAAAATTACACCTTAAATATGGCTCAATTGGCTTGCTCATGTGAACATTTCAAAAGCTTTCTTTTACAGAGATGTTCAAAATATGTTGTAATTTTGGGTAAATGTTTCAAAATGGTTAAATAAAATATTTTGTCAGTGATTTCATTAACATAAATACATTAAAATATTAAATTCTACAGAAGCTACCGGAAAATCAGTGGTAATCATATTCTGATAAATACAAATAATTATGTTTCATAATCTAATTACCTAATAAACCCCATATTCAGTCAGTGTTTCATTATGTGAACAATATTAAAACTGCTCATACCATTCATTTATGCCCTACCAACTTTGGTATACAAAGTACGGGAGATATGTTCAAAAGAATTTACGGATAGGAAAGAGGCTTGAAACTACTCGTTTTGGGAATGAAAACAGATGACCTCAGACGTTTCAGTATGAAGCTACAGGCATCGAAATGATTTAACGTCATAGCTACGTTGCAATGTGATGTGTGTTCATATCCAAAGAAGTGGGAAAGGGGTTTTCATAACTACAGCAGGCAAGCGTTATGAAATATTGTCGCAGCCCATACCTCCTAAACGGCAAAAACCAACTCAAAACCTACACTGGTCTGGTGGGGGGGGGGGGTTGTATTCTGCGACAAACATTCTTCCCTTTCAATCAAATTAAATCCTAAACATCTTAAGGAATGTTAAGGGATCTTTACACAAATATTACTATTATTATTGGTGTTGTATATAAATTTGGTTACATTTTATTATACTTGAAAATAGTTCACATTATTTAAAGAATTAATTACTTACAAATCTACATCACGGTTCCTTGGCATCCCGTGGGCAGAGGAGGCGTCTTCCTACACTCACAGCTTTCCCTCGACTGGTTTGTAAAGAAGGTTCCGTTATCTTAGACCACGTCACTCTTACTTTAATGGACTTGGTTGGTCTTTTCAACAAACTGTCCCTCACACTATTGCTGACAATGACATCACATGTCGACGTCTCATTTTTGTAACTTATTTTACTTGAACTGTAGCATATTAAACTGAGTATTAGTATTTGCTGTGTGAACTTCATTGTTATTGTTTGAAAGGGGTGATGATTCATCAGTTCATGCATGAAGAGCTAGCTTACATTCACCTTGAGTATGGTAATGGATTGGCGGTTTATTTTGAATGGGACTCGCTGAAATACTATTTTGTATTTTACGGAACAAATTCTTTGTTTAAGATAATCTATTATGTTTTCCTTCTGTTGTAGCTGGAGTTAATGGCTGCGCGCCACAGTCATTCTAATCTAGAGGTGTATATTTTTCCACTCCCCTTTCTATCGAAAGTTCCTTGTGTGTGTTTTTTTCTGCACCCTATATACTATCTTCCTTAGTAGCAACCTGTCAGTATTCTTTAAAAAGAAGCCATTAATGATTGTAACAACAGAACTTCAATGTTCCTGAAAGTGTTATTTACAAAATTACAGCAGTAAAATATTAATACGCTGATTGTATCTGCGGGAAACTGCCTCTTTGCAGAACTCTCGATATGGCGAGCGGATAGTGGACCGGCATCTAAGGAACATTAGACTGAGCTGGCGTCTCGAATTTACGAGCCAATTTCAAAACTTTTGCGAGTAATATGTAGAAGTCTGCCATTTCTGCTTCCTCGCAATAAAGCTCGGTTACGTTATTATGAGTTGCATGATAACTGCATTGCCATTTTGGATCTCAATGGAAGACGAGGACATAGCTTCTAACTTTTTAACTTGATGTTGAGGGAAAATATTGTGATAATATGTCAGAGATTTAGAACTGCTTTCTGTACATATGTTTCCTGAGACCAGAGAAGTCCTTAAGCACTTCGTTTTATCAGAGTTTGTTTTATGTGAGCTGTCGACAGATCGTGCTATAAATAACTTATTTTAAGAACTTTTGTCTTTAATTTACCTTAACATTAAAAGGTCTGGTGTCTGGTAGCCTAGTACTATGTATACTTAACCATTGATGGACCGAAATGGATAGTAAAGTTTTACTTTAATCTTTAA
This sequence comes from Metallyticus violacea, assembly GCA_030762175.1. Taxonomy (NCBI): domain Eukaryota; kingdom Metazoa; phylum Arthropoda; class Insecta; order Mantodea; family Metallyticidae; genus Metallyticus; species Metallyticus violacea. Next base: position 69,919,793 of record CM060842.1, read on the forward strand.
AAGTGAGTGTCTGATAAATGAAAACCTGATAGGATCTACTCTTACTTCTACCATCAGTCTTTAGTCTTATTGTTGTTAAATAAAAAGAAAAACGTCTGTGAAAGTAAATGTCAATTAATTTACCTAAAATTCTGTGCATCTGACAAATTGCTCAAATTTTATGAGTGAGTAAGCAGGTTACTTATAATAAATTTTATGAGTAAGCAGGTTACTTATACTAAATTTATGAGTAAGCAGGTTACTTGTACTAAATTTCTTATAAAATATTTTAGGCAAACGGGGAAATTTCTTTAAACATCCAGAGTTTTTAAGAGATCTGAAAGTATTACTCTTTGAATAAATCTGACAGATTTTATCCCACATTAATACATTATACATAAAAGGGTTGGTTTAGATATTTGGGTGATTGTTACGTACTCGACCTCCAAATTCTTGCAAGTATCGTTCATTCTTTTATCACCAGTTTTCACAGTTATTGGCCAATACCGAGTCTTTTGTGGCATTGTGGGCGTTTACGGCTGGTAACAGCCGGCAGACAGAGCGTTAACTACCGGCGAAATTGATCCATTTTCCACGCGACTGATTCAAGTTCTCACAATTGCAACTACAATTACAATAAAAATAATCTCGTTTCTTATGACAGGATATGATGGAAATGATGCAACATCCACACATATCTGGTATCTTTTCCAAAATACTCATTTACATGCTTCAGTTCATTTTGCAAAATTGAGAAACTTGAAAACATACAAGGCCATTTTGTTAACGAATTGCAAGCACGTGATTCTGATGATAGGATGTTTAATTGGGCGTTAATTGATCCCGTTTAATATTCTTTTGTGATGAAGCATAGTTCCATAAACCAACTATCTCGTCATGCTGGGGGATTTCGTATATAAAAGCGGGATTTTCTGTACTCCAGTACTTCTTATTATAACCACATAAGAAAAGCAATGCTTCGCCAGTTTTAAGCGTGGGTCAATTTCTATATCATTAACATTTCACAACATCAAACTGAAAGAATGCACCCGAATATCGGGATCGCCTGCCTGCAGTTCGTGGATATCAGTGACCTTGTATACTTTCAAGTTTAAATTGACTCAATTTCGGAAGATGAACTGGTGCATGTTTTCTAAACATATGCCATAAATGTGTGCAATTTTTCTATTCTGCAAGTGAGTAAAAATTGTAAAAGCTAACAATTGTTCGAATAACAAAGCACGCTATATTTCACATAACTGTGTATGCTTTTTCGTGTTGCAGTTAACCGTTACAATGCTTGCCTATGAAAAGAAGGTATGCAGTTATTGAAAATATCACAGGTTTTGTGTATCGTTTCTGCACCTTTCCTTGTATATTGAATACCTTCTTATTCTTGACTCTCAATATATATATATATATATATATATATATATATATATATATATATATCCCCATTGCCGGTATCACAACATGCCAATTTTCACCAGGCCACGTTCGATTACAGTTTCCCCCTTATTCTCATAGATGCCGCTCCTCCATCTAAACGCACCTTACTTAGAGACGTAGAGATGGCAGCAATAGTTTTACATAAAGCCCATATTCCTCCAGTCCTCAATATTTCCCTGTAATCCTGCCAGGTTTGCCAAACTACTTTGTTCAGCTAAATTGGCAGTTTTGCTGCCACGTCACACCCCTATGCCTCACTACGACAGACGCCGCCTGCCACAGCTTAGTTCATTCTCATCACGTGACCAAGAGCCAAGCTCGAAATATACGAGTGGTTTTAGTGTTCAATTTTACGGTTTTTAGTGTGAAATTTTATGTGAACTTTTTTATATTGCACTCTGAGTGTTTTTTTATGAATTTTTATGGTTTTTAGATGTTTTTATTACTCCATTAACAGTATATATATAAAATTTTCCAATAAACGTCGTGTTACCTTTGTTAGAAAGCCGGTTTAAAAAATCAACCTTAAATGCAGATTGCACTAATTTGAACACTACTGGACCAGTCTGACTGGTTAAGATTTTTATTGGAAGGGGGTAAATGAGATGTAGCGCCTCTGTCCTTTAAATTCATGTATCCAAACAAGTATTTATGTTTTCATGAACACCAAAACCATCTCTCGAAGTTCCAGTGAATTGATATGAAGTATTAATGTTAAATTGTATTGGTGAACCTTCTAGGAATGTGCCAAAGAAACGACAAGGCACTTGAGTATGGGGTATCGCTAAAGAAAGGCTAACCTTTATCATTCCCAATATCTCTCCGCATTCATCTGGCTGATACCCCTTCCCACTAGCCCGCGCTTTTCTTTGCCATATCGACGCCCGCAGCGCTAAAGTTCTTTGTAAGTTGCAAGGGAGTCTGAGGTAGAGTACACCATCGTAACGGCTGGGAGCCCAAAATGTAACGCAATGGTGGTCTAGCGATCCTTCTAATACAGTTATGTCCAAATTCAATCAAAATAGCAGAGTATGCAGTTTTTCTTTTTATTCTTATAGAGCTGTAACACAATTATTTATTAATTTTTCTTATTCTTTTTACTTCCGCAGTTGCACGCAAGCCGCTCGGAGCTAAGGTCACCTTAATCATCGGCTTCGTCGATGGACAAATCCCTCGCACAACTTTAATCAATTGTACTTTTACATATTAAGGGTTCATCAACAAGTTCCTCCGCACTCAGGTTATGTGCTTCGCACAGTTTTTACTCCTACCCGCTATTGCTAAGGCTTGGACTTTGAAGTGTGTGCTTGCATTTGGTAGTCAAGTGAACACAATAACTATACACATACAACAGCATACTCGGTGCGTGGTCAGTGCTGCTATATGAATTCGCTTCCCTAGTGAAATCTTGGCTACACAATAGCTGCGGAGCGACTTCTCCGTGATTCTTTAGTAGTTTTATTTATAATAAAGACTAATTTTTGTAATGGAAGCTGATCGAAGTAATGTCCGTTCTACAGTCACCCATTTCTGACATAGTTTCATAGTTTAGTGCATTCAACAGTTCTACTTCCGTAATTCTACCCGTTACTACCCTGATATTTTCTTTAAGATCCCCTACAATAAAGAGGTTATTTCTGTAAGATACAGAAAATCAACTTCACTAATATTTTGTAAGAATGAAAATTCCCTACTATTCTGTCTATTTCCGGGGCTTTATCGTTCTGTCTGTCCTGTGTGCCTCCAAGATCCTAGATAAAATGCTCTAATCATAATTCTTTAGACAGACTGATTTGCGTGCTTCCCTGACATTTCTTTTCCATTTTCCAGCAGTGCCTCCCTTTTTAGATATAAGTGCCAATGTCTCCACTGTTTGCGTCTGCTTATTCCCTTTGCATACTGCCTTGGTCTCTTTGTACTATTTACTGGGATGAAACAGCACTGTAATTAATAACACACGCACCAAAAACCTGTAATAATAAAAGAACTTTAATTACATTGATATATAATAACGAATAGAAACAATACTTACTGTTGTAACAGCAAACTGCGATTGAGTGTCCACATCCAGCCATCAGCACAAGAGCTGTTGGTTATGACTTTGGCCCAGCATGCGCTGCGCTCTGATGCACGCATAGATAAAAAAAACCTCGTCATTTATGGGTGCTGTGTTATAGCAAAAACGTTAGTGCACTGAACTCATTTTTGTCGCCTTTCTGCTTCTGTTCCTAGCTTAAGTCTTAATTGTTAACGAGTCTGTGTGCATCCACTACAAAAGATGAAATAATAGAGACTTAATATTACATAACCTAACCTCACGTAACCTAATGTTAATACATATACATAACCTAATGTTAATTACTTTACACAAACTCTGCTGCCAAAAATTACTAAAGATTTCCATTATAATTAACGGAAATAATCGTAATTTTGAATATGTATTTTGACAAAGTTTTGAATAATTACAAAATGTCTCATTAGTACGGTCACGCTAATAGAGTTCTATAAAACTTAGGGCCTCACTGTAAGGAACATTTATAGCATTATTAAAGGGTAAGTGCGAAAATCTATTGTTTTCAGTTTTACAAATTAATGTTTGAATGTTTTGTTGTTGATGATTTTATTTATTTATGGACGCTCTATAACATCTCAGGTCATCAGCGTCCCGTTCAAATCGGGTTGTGAAACGGACGACAAATTTTGCTCAGAGGCCTCTTCTTTCAGGCTCGAGGTTCTGTATCGTGCCGTAAATGTACGGCACTGGACCCACGGCTTTACTTCCCTTCCGAATGAAGCCATACTTAGGATTTTTACACCCTAACAAATTCATTTATCCAGGCCGGGTTTGAACCCGCGATCTTGGGTTTAGAAGGCACGTACGGTTACCATTAGACCACCAGCACTCACATTTACTTGCTTTGTAACTGTCATGTTTCTCAGAACAGTGAAAACTGGTCCTAAGAAACACAGTGATTAATGTTCGCGCTGCCTTTTCTGAGCAGGGAACGCATTGTTAATCGTCGATAATGCAACCGGAAAAAAAATTTTTCTTAAACAATATAGTACATAAAATTGAAACCTTGATTTCCTGAACAGTGCAAGTTCTCTTTTGGGACTATATGATTTATATATTATATTGTTATAATGAACTAAACAAGCTCTGTCATTTAACATTCCAATCAACACAAGTTTCCATACTTTCAACCAATTACTGACGTATTGAGTTTCATAACAACACAAGTCAACGGTCCTGTGTTATTCTGGAAAGCATGAAAGTAACGCGAGTTTTAACAGAAACAGCCCTACTCTTAAAATATTTCAGTCACTTAATTAATCATGATAGATTTAACTATATTTATCATGCGTACTCAATAAAAGGTCGTTCCTATATGGCATGTGATTGGAAATTTGCTCAAATACAGCTAAGTAATTGTAAATATACGTAGCTGATAATTGGATAGATATAATGCAAAACTAATGTTAAAAAAATAAACAAAACCAAAACAAAATGTATTTATTGTAGAACGAGCATTATTAAGACATTTAAGTGAGATTATTTCTAAACTAAGGAACCCCTTCCTAATGCCAAAAAAGCAACAAAAAAAATAAATAAATAAATAAAGGGGGGGGAATGACAAAAAAAGTGAACAAAGATAAACTGTCAAAATAGCGAGTAAGACATAAAATCGATTATATGTAGAAACAGTTTTAAATCACAGGGAAAGCTAAGTTGAACTAACGTGAATTTTCTGAAAGCATTGATATTACAAAAGATTTTTTCTCAGTTTTGTCCGAAAAGCGACCTCTTTTTCAAAGACGTCTACGCAGTATAGTATCTAATGCTGAGGACTCAGGACTCTGGCTAAGCCAAGAGAAAAAATGTGCAGGCTAAATATTGTTTCTTGTGTAATACTGTTCAGAAAGTTAATATCCAGTTTATGCAAAGTGACTTTTTTATTTTCAAATACTGCTGCACGATAAATGAGCATATTACTCTTTCAAGTATCTGAAATTACTGTTATAGACTAATGAGTTCAACAACACAAGTCCAGCTTTTTCATGAGCCTATTACAAATAAAATACTTGTGATCACCCTTGTTTTAATATTTGGTGACATTTTTAATTTAGCTTAGTTTTACTACGAAACAAATCCTATAACCAAGTTATCATTTTCAATAAATATTCACTTTTTACTGGTTTTCTGAAAAGTTGTTCAGTTAAACTTGTGTGGTTATGGAAGTCATGGCTTCATGGTATATATTTATGTATTCATCGAACTATGAACTTCCGTTTATTGTCAAAGGCGCCCAATGGATTTAATTGGAGAATATTTCAGGCAATAATTGTCTGGTGTTTCATGTATGAGAACCCTTGTAAGTATTTTTCGCTTATTATTTCAATATTTCCCTTTACCGAAAAGTATATCAATTATGTAAATTGTGATTTGACCACTTGAAAATGTAATATCGACGTTCAAGTGTCATGAATCGATTCTGCCAGTGGTATAAATCATTGTACAGTAAAAAAGGTATACTTTGCAATCCAACACTTCGTAATCCACGAGTTGTGCTGCTTCTGTAACTGGCATGATCTTCCTTGCTAAGCAATAAGCGAACATGCCTCCATCGACTGTTAAAGTAATGCTTTTGTGGGTGGTCCATATTTGTATGGCTCACACAAACGTTCAAGCTTCTATAATTAGTTGGTTTTTCACAGAATACAGACACGTTGGCCAGAGTTGCAAATCGGACCCAAAACTTTCCTGACTCAGATTTGTAGTCTTTAGTTCTAGTTAATGTTGCATCTATGCATTAATGACGTGAACTAAAGCAGATTATTTGATCTTCCCTCGCAGGCTTGTATTTTAAATAGTCAGGGAATCAAATAGAAGCTCGAGGTTGCATGGCCATTCTTCATGAGTTAATTCTGGAAGTTAATACTCTTAAAATAATAAATACAATGCATTTGTAACAGCACAATAACCTTGAAGCAAATACTCTATAGAATATACGTTTTAATGAAAAATTTTATTCTTATTTTTTCATGGTGCTCAACTACTGAACCTGCCTTTTGTGACAGCTTGATATAATGAAGCTTCTCAAACTTTACCACGACCGACATAATATTAATTGGGCTAATTGACTTGGCACTTACATCATATGCAGAGTACGAAAAAAAAAAACGATGTAACACCTACAGTGTTTAAAAACTTTGTTTCGGTCCTACAATAAAAAAGAAAAAATAAATAATTTAGCTCTTCCCGCAGTTTCGTCAAAGGACAAACATAAATATATATGCTTTTTCTTTTCGTTCTTTCTTTGCGCACCTGCTTTTGTATATTACATCGCAGTTCTAGAATTTGTCATTTGTTTCCAGAAAGGGGTGCAAGTTAAATATGAAAAACTTTCTTTTACTATACCGATATATTATTTGATACTACCTCCTTTTAGTTTATTTTAGTTTTGATCTCTTGTTAAAATGTTTGAAGTTTATCTTGGAAATGAACTTACTTTAACATTTTCCTTCCATTGTATTTGATAATTTTACATAAAAGCTAAACATAGGAATGTAAGAAATTTTTCTTTCACATTTTAAGTTGCTTTAGTAATTTCTTTTACTATGAAATTAGGGGAAATATAATTTGTAAAAATAAGGTTTTTAACTTTGCTCTTCACAAGGAGTGAAATTAAAATTGGAATATCTTCGAAGATGGCTGAAAATAACTCGGTTATATCTATTACTGCATATTGATTGCACCATGTGCTAAACGCTGTGGCGTTCCCTCTTTTCTTTCCTTCCTTGTATTTGCTTGAAAATAGCAACATTGATTAATGCTCATTGGTTGCAACATGTAGCAGCGTTTGTTATTGATTGGTTGCAATATATTGCGTCAGTCTCACTTTCTGGTGCCTTTTAAGCTCAATTTCGAGACATTGGAGAGTGAAGTCGGTCGCGGGCTGCTTGACGGAGAGCACCTTTTGGCTTCTGGCTTGGATGCCGGTTTTTTTAATAGCGTTTGAAGACCATTTTTATTGTTGAGGTATTACAAGTGGTGAATAGTTTTTTTATTTGGTTTATTTACGAACGCTCTTTAACATCACAGGCCATCAGCGTCCCATTCAATTCAGGGCGTGAAACGGCTGACAAATTTTGCTCAGAGGCCTCTTTTTTTCAGGCCTGAGGTTCTTTTTCTTGCCGTATATGTACGTCATGGTACCCACGGCTTTATTTTCCTTCCAAAGGAAGACATACTTAGGATTTCTTTCCTTTCAAAGGAAGACATACTTAGGATTTTTACGCCCGAAAAAAATCCATCGGTCCTGGCCGGGATCGAACCCGCGATCTTTGGTTTAAGAGACAAGTTTGAACCACTACCAGGACCGACTTGTGGTGAGCATTGGTGATATGTGAGATAAAATGATAAATTGGAAAAATATTTTTATTAAGGAAGTAAATATTCCAGGCCTAGTGTAGGTTACCTTCCCGGCATTTACCATCTGTGAGGACTAAGGAAAACCTGTAATCGAGCCTCAGACCTCCCGTCCACGGTTATTGGGCGGGTCGCCAATTCACTTGTTCTTGAATAATTTATCTTGAGTACAAGGAGGGAAAGAGGAGGAGGAGGAGGAGGAGGAGGAGGAGGAGGATGAAGAAGAGGAAGAGAAAGAGAAAGAGAAAGAGAAAGAAGTAAGAGACTAACTGTTGTGTTTCCTAGAGTTGAGATGACAATTTAATCCATGTTTCATACACGCTGAATGAGATTGAGTAGAAATGCGTTCGGTGACGAGGGATAGGCGAGGTAGGGACAGGTATACGAAGCGATATTCTCAGGGGAGGAGGTACGGAGGATTTAACGGGAGTGTAAGGAAATTGAACGTTCAACATTCTTTTAGAGGTAGTGATAACTCACGCGATCAAATTTACAATTTTAAATTAAAAATAAAAGAGCGAACCAGCATACAAATTAGAAAAATATCTGAATAGAATTTAAATAATCCTGACCCTTAGAGAATATATTTTAATAACTACAGAACTCAAAGGAGTAGCTTCGTATCCCATACGGGTCAATTAGCCATAATAAGAATTATCCAAATGCTTTCCTCAGTAAAAACACAAATGGCGGTAATTTGAGTATTTCTCATACTAAATTCATTATTCTCCTCTGTTCATAGTTACCATTCCCATTTCCTGGACTTTTCAATAATCGATATCAGTTATGAATAAATAAATGCGATGGAAAGAACTTGAAGAAATGCAAATGCCTAGAAGAGTTTTTCCCTTAAAAAGTTGATAAAACACAGGGGATACCACAGTCTTATGTATTTTATTTTAGTGTTTTATCATATTTACAAAGTTGAGAAAAAGGACTATACCTTTTTTGTTTGGATACAACACACATTCTGAAGGCTGCATACAAAAAGTATACATGTTGTCCTCTAACCACACATTTAACTGATTCAAATAATTTATAGCGGGTTTTATGATGAAATAAAAGTGATGCATAAACACTATATAGACGCAGATATCTAATATCTTTTATAGCTTTTATATTTTGTATCGCTTGTTTTATGTCAAGAAGAGTAGATTTTGTATTATATCCCTAGTTTAAAAGCACGAAGACAATGTAAATTCCATGTTAGCCATTCTCTGGTATGTATACCAAGCTAAATGAGGGTAAAAACGGAAAATTGAATAGTTCTTAAAGATTTCAACATTTCTAAAGTACTGACAATGTCACGATATACTAGGGCTGTTTGTCCATAAGAATAAAGCTGGAATCAAAACTATCCTTTACTTATGCCAAAGTAAGAAGGTAGCTGCATAGTTAGTGATATTGTAAAGCACACAGGGTGACTAAAAACCGCCGTAAATTTTTTCCTATTATATGCTCATGTAAGTACTTTAATGACATGCATGTTGCATTGGTTGCATCTTGCAGCGGGGTTTTAAGGAAAGATAAAATTAGATTTTATATACCTTTCTTTCCCTTAATGTATTCTATAATATTTTTATCGCTGAAATAGCTATAAAAACGTAACATTCGATAAATGTACAGTTATTACTACAGGTTAATTTCTTCAATATGTTTATCTACCTATATTAAATACAATTTATTTTATCTGTTAGTGATACTGTCTGTTCCAAGAGTAAAGTTTTTAAACAATTAAAGGCAGTAAAACAAAGGAACCAATTATGAAAGAATATGTAATTAAACATATGTTAAGTATCTTTAGATGTGTGTCAATGGTCTATTGGCTGCTACTCACGTCCGGAAATTACACGGCGATTCTAGAACATTGTGTGTGCCTGTATATCCTTGCGTATATTGTGTGTAGGGATGTTAAAAATCATTATCCCCCCCCCCTCCGCTTTGAAATTTCAAAATGGCTTTCGACACAAATTTTAAAGGGAACTCAGATGCTTTTTTCTACCTTTGCCTGGGAAGCTGGAATGTTGTTACTGTTGTTTGAATTTGGATAAATAAACAAATCAGTTTATTGCAGGAGAAAAAATCGCTACGAGTAAAATAGCAATTATTAATTAATACCAGCAGAACTCCCGTTCCGTTCTTTCCTGTAGGGTAAATACCATTTTAAAACAAAGTATTATCTAAACATTAAATGCAGCATTTTATATTATTCTTCTGTCCAAATTCAAACAACAGCAGCTCAAATTTCCAGGCAGCCATAAATAATGGCAATATTTCCACTCTAATGTTAAATTTAGCAAATTTATCACTCATTATTTCAGAAACCGTTAAAGATACATAGCTGATTTTTAATGGTGTAACTATGAACACTTTTTCATATAAATGATGAGAAAATAGATTATACTGAATAGTAACAAATTCTGTTTTTAAAATTTAATGATCCAATTTTATTTAAAAATATTAGTCTTGTACATTTTAAACAATAACTGTACATATTATTTCAATCTTTTCCAATAAATTATTGTTACTCTGTTAAAAATAGTTTGCAATAATTGATAAAAGTGTTAATTTCTGATAAAATGGGACCTTTGTATGGAAAAGTGCATTTTTTTTTTTCCTCCCAGAAATTGCAATTAAACCTAAAAATTAAAAGGAATTTTACTTGTAGTAGAAGTAAAACCCCAAAAACTTCCAGACTAATAGTCGTCAATCTTTCCCAATCGCCACGGATGGTCAAGATCGTTAAGGCGTAGACCCGTGAGCGGAAGGTCTGGGGTTCGAATCCCACCAGGACCGTCCTCCCTGACTGAGGTTTTTTCCAGGTTTTCCTCGGTCCTCATGACTGGAAAATGCCGGGGAGGTACCTTAAACTTTGCTTGGAACGGTTCCTTCCTTAAAAACAATAATTTCCCAATTTATCATTTCATATATCACCTGTGCTCACCGCCTGTGGTGCCACAGTAGTAAAAACGGGCGTTAAACACCATTTATTGTTTATTTAACGAAAAATAGAATAAAATATTTCCTCTTTAGAACAAATATTTACAAAGTTATTAATTTTAAATTAGTGAATGATTCTGAACAACATAAAAAGCTATAATGCGTAATTTTCAACAAAATTTTAAAATAGAATGATCATACCGCTTTAAACATACAGAAGAATAAGTGGAAAAATAAACATTTTAAATTGTAAAAAAAGTCATTAAAACTTCCATTTTGACCCCTTTAAGCATAAAAAGTTAGGGATGCTACTTGAAATTGAAATTAGGAGTTGCTGGGAATGGGATAAAAGTTAAAATAAAGTCAGCTTTGCTTTTATACTCTCAATACCTATATTGAGTTGTTTTTTATTTAACCTAAATGTGTGTTAAATAGATAATTCTGGAAAATTCAATCTATGCTACTTTAACAACGTATAGTTCTTTTACAGTATTTATAACATTTTATTTATACGTTTCGGGACACAATTTTGTCGCAAACATCTAATATCAGTACACAAGCGGGGCTGTACTGGATGTCCAAGCTTTCACCTTCGTCAGAAGTTCTAAACTTCGTACTCTGTGGAGTAGAGAGGAGTGAATTCAAATGAGCTGTGTAGAGAGAATAGTGAGCGGGGATCCATTGCCTTGTAGAACAAACTTAACACACTCCCTGCCTTTTACTTTGCCTCCTTCGCTCCACCCTCCTTACCAACCACATCTATTTTCTAGTTTGCCATTTCCTCCGATTCGCCACTCTTAAGTATTTAAGCGTTTAATTGCTATTGCGTACTATTCGTTAAAACTGCACGACTATAAAATGCTTTTTAAAAGAAAAAAAATGTAACACGGCTTATTAGTATTTGCACTTATATTTATACATTTATAAAGCATTTTAAACGCTCTAGCGTTATTATGTATGGTAGAGTTGTCAGTCCAAACATGTATTCTAGAGTGAGGAAAAGAAAGCTAATAAAAATAACTGTAGGTGTAAATATATTTGCTTTAAGTACACTATAAAAATAAAACGTCTACGGGGTTGGTAGAAATGACACAAAGTGAAAGAAAATGCCACGTACTAACTGATTTTAAACCTTTACCGGAATAAAATCAGAAGACCTAAAGAAATGAAAGGAAAAATATGAAAGCCTATTCTAAACGGAACTTCTGGTTTTATTCCCAAGCGACGTTTTGAATTCGTTGTTGGCTTAGTGGCATTTCTTTCGGTTTTATTTTATTGCACTGTTCTCAAACGGGTTTGAACTAGTGCGTCCCGAAAAGAAATAACGTTTCGCTACCCGTGTTTGGAGAGAAAAGCAGAGAATAACGATGTAACCCGGCAGATGTCAACGTATTTTTCTGATTATACTTTGCGCATACGACGGAAGAAAATAGGTCGATGGGACAGACGTTCTAGTGCGGAGAAAGTATATAAGCACGCATGCGTTCCACATATTCCCTCTAAGCCAAAATAAAAATACGTTTTCCTTTTATCTGTCCCATTTCTGAACCTACTACAGCCTCTGACAAAAGTGAGAGACCATTACATTGACTACTGCAAAGAATGGAAATAGGCTTTACAGTCGCTTAAATCCTAAAAAGAAAAGCTCGCTCAACATGCTTCAGCAGTGGTAAGTAAAAATGTTTTTAAAATGTTACTCATTAGAGTAAAAAGTTACGTCTGTCAGTATCTTTAAAATACAAAGTATATCTGTTTATTTTCTTTTTTTTTTTTTTCTTTTCAGTTCGCTGCCAAAAATGCAAAGAGCACAAGAGTTCTATTGTCCCTTGGAGTTCAAATACCTTATCGCTTTAAAGTGAAAATCAAAGCGAGGATCATTGTGAAAGTATCTGCAAACTAATAGATATGAGGTTTGATCAAAAAGTTTCCAAACATTTTAAAAATATTTTTGTAACTTACCTGAAATTTAATGAGCCCTATCTTCTTTAATGTACTGTTCTTCATCGTTCCTACACCACTCCCAACTTCTGAAAACAGTCCTGATAAGCATTTAGGGAATCACACGCAAGTCCACCTACGGCCATGTGTAAGTGCTCTGAAATCCGTGTCCTTTCAGAGTGAACAAGCTTGGGAAACGAGCAAAACAAGACAGGGCAGTTGAACAAGAAAGGTTGCATTTGTTTTGACTAAAAAGTCACGAACTAGCAGCGAGATGAAACCGGACACGTTGACGCGACGAAGGAACTAAGAACTATTTCTTCACAACTCGGGTCTTTACCCTCTGATATTTTCTTTTGGTCATCTCTAAGTGGTGCCAGCAATCCAACGTTTGTCCTTCAGGTTAAAACCCATAATACTATTAATAAGATGTTAAGTACATTTTTATATTTGACCTGATTTGTCATGCTTTTTTCGATCTCAGCGAATTTCTTTTGATCCATTGTGAAGACTGCATCTTTGTTTCAACGTCTTATATATCTGCTCACGATTCATTGCCGGTTATTATTTTTTCAAAAAGTTTATGTCCTTGTTATCACGTTTCAACAGTTCCTAGCAAATGGCAGCATGAACCTCTCTTTGATTCTCTGTCAGAAATCAGAAGCTACCAGATGCAGGTCTAATTTTGTTGTTAACGACGATTAGAAGGCAGGAAAACGGGCAAAATGACATCGTATGAGGCCGTCCCGAACACAAGTCATCTGTTGAAGATCATCCTTGAAGCGCTTGTCATTCATAACAACGCATAAGAATCGTGCACTGATCGCATGAACTGTTGGCTACATTTCATGGGTTACCGTTAACGTTTTACTGATCTTGAAACAAAACTTGATGTTGATACGCTACTCAAGAAAAGCATTCATCATAAATAATTCCATGCAGACATGCAGGGAACAATCTACTGCGACTGAAAGTGGCGCGACAAAAGAGAGGTTACTTAGAAATGTTGTCACTAGATAGCACCTTGAAACAGTTCCTCCTTTCCACCTCCACTAAAATATAATTATCATGTGTTGGTATTTATGCAAGCCCAATACCATACTTTGATATTGTAATTTGTAATATAAATGTTATATGTTTGTATCATAAGGGTAACTCCAACGTAAGAAATGTAAATAGAAAAAGCCCTTGGTGTTTTTTTCCATTGCGGTATCTGCAAGAATCAACAGGGTAATGAAATATAAAATCATAAAATCTATTTAAAAAGGGGAAACCGAAGGCCGCATATGGAGACCCGCTCTTCTTTTTAAATGCCTTCTTTTGAGGTTAAATAAACGGAAAGACTTTAAAACTTCAGAGAGAGGGGGGTGTTTTGTCCGCCTACGGGCTGTAGTACCGGTAGCCTTTTAAATCTATCCAATGCTGACTATGTCTTAAGACTTTTAAAACAATGCGAATGGTACGTATGACAGGTGAAATTGAACTAGTCAATGGAATACGTATGTTTGCATTTTTAAAGAAAGGCGCGAGGCTTGAGCGTACCTTTTGGCGTCTCCTAGCCAACGATTTTTTATTTGAATTCAATATCTAAAGGAGGCGGACGCTCCGCTGGTGCAGTCAACTCATTCAAGCCAGTCAAATCAACATTCAGTTTACTCATTGCACACAGTCAGCATTCAATTTTCATCAGGCTGCTCTAAGTTTTATACGCGGCGAGACACAAGCAATTTTGAAGTACTCTGCGCCTCGAGACGCGTTCAGTTTTACGCATTCAGTCGATTTACTCATTTCACTTCTTTTTAGTTCGACTTAGTTACGCAGTTCGCAGTACTCGTCTGTAAGTTTATGCGCGGCAAGTAAATTTGTATTCAAAGTAGTCAAATCTAATACTCAATACACCAAAGGACACAATAAAATTTAGACATAATAAACTACGCAATTACATGTTATGTCGCATCGCGTGGGCATTTACACCATTGAATTCCTCTCCCGATCCTGTTGAGTCCCAATCGACTAAATAACGGAATCTCCCTGAGATATTGTTGCTGCTGAAGCGTAAACAACAACAACGATCAATCTACGAAACTACTACAAAATTGGGATCACGACGCGAGGCCACTCAGCATCACGACGCGAGGCCACTCAGCATCGACGACAGATCGCTTCAAAATTGGTGCCCAACCTGGAGCACATAGTCGGAGCCATACAAGCCATCTCAAAATTTGGCGCTCAACGTGGTTGCCATACCAAATCGCTTCATAGTTTGGCTCACCATCGTGGAGCTAACATCATCATCCCCCGATAAAACCTCTTCAACCTAGCTCGTTATTTAAAATGTTCCGAAACTTTTTGAACTGACCTCATATAGCAATAAATTAATCCTTGTTTTAGCTTTATTGCTTCTCATAATATTCCCCTTAAATCTTACGGTTTTCTATTACCTTTAAGGAAATTAAAGAGTTATTGAATGCAGGATATGATTTATGGAAATTTTATTAATCAAAGATTACAAGCTATTACTGACGTAATAGCATTAGAATAATAAGGCTTTAGATAAGGGCGTTCATATAATAATAATATATTTATAATGAGATATTATTAAAAACGTCGTAAACTTAATACTCATATAGCGTTCATTAATTATGAGCAAGCCTTTAATAAAGTAAAAAGTCCCCTTTTATGAAAAATATTACAAAAAAGAGGTTTTCCTAAACACCGTATAAGTGCTATTAAGATTTTTATTTATTTATTTTATTTACTGAGTTTCGTTGAGATAAAGCAAACTTTTCGGTCTCTAGAGCTATTTTTCCAATTTTTTTTTTAAATTTCGCTTTAGATTTACCCCCACCCCAATAGACCAATTTTAGTAGTTAACAATCTCGATGAATTGTTTGTTAGTTTAAGGCTATGTGCCGAGTTTCATTAAGGGAAAAAAAAAAACAAACAAACAAAAATTGCACCGCTGGAGAGAATGAACATATAAGCATATTTTTATAATATTTTTTAAAAAAATTTTAGGCTCCTAGTGGATACATTCGATTCAGATTTGCATAGATTAGCAAAAATTCTTTCCATTGGTACAGCAGCAATAGCTTACATTCCTTCTGATTTGTCGAAAAATAAGCAGATTTTCACGGTGCCGACCGCAATAGCTCATTCCTTTGGAATTCGCTAAAACCAATGACACCTTTAAAAATCTAAGAAGCAGAAGTCTATTTACAAAGAGCAGTGTATAGATTAAACCAAAATTCAATGTATTAAAATGGAACTGTATCTACAAACACAATAAAAATATACTGAGCTTTGTGACAAAATGGGAAGGGAGGGTATGACATGGGCAAGAGCAGGAAGTTGACAAAGGGAAGAATTCTCTTAGATCGCAGATACTAAATATGAAAAAATGTTAGAACAGGCATCCAGCTTCATTTATTTAGTTTCAAATTTTACAAAAATATTGAGATGAAAGTTAAAACATTTCAAACCACTTGTGGAAATATTATAATAACCTTATAATATATAAAAGAGACAAATTAAGTTTTATAAGGTTATGGCTGCGTCTACTCTCATATGAGGTTCCGAATCGTGGATAGTGACAAAAAGAGAGAAATCACGTATACAGTCTGCGGAAATGAAATTTATGAGGGTGTTGTAAATTTGATAAAATTAGAAATGAAGTAAGACCAGATTTGACTTTTTTTAAGTTCACGATATGATAAATGAAAATGAAATGAAATGGAAAGATCATATTGAAAGGATGATATTGAAATTTTGCCAAAGAAGATAAATGAATTATAAACCAAATGGGAAGAGACATTTGGGTAGATCCCGTAAAAGGTGGCTTGACGATAGAGACCAGAAAAGGTGAAATCACCTGATCCTTAAAATAAGACGAACAAGAAGAAGTAGAATCTTAAAAATTTGTCCGTTCAATAGAACTAGTCTAGAGACATTTCAGAGACCAGATCGGTGTAGGCTTATTCGCAGTTACAACGGTATTAAAGGACAACGCTTTCTTCTTTTTTGAAGGTGGGAAGAAGAAATATTGCCATGGTGCCAGATTATAACTAATGCGCATGAGTAATAATTGTTTTCATACTTGAAGTGATCAAATAGTTCACGGTCTATTCTGCAGTGTGGGACAATGCATTGTGATAGAAGCGCTGATATGATTTCGAGGTTGTTTCCCATGTACTTTTCTAAGAATCAACTAATGGTATACCACTCAACTTTAACCATATGAAGACACCCAAGTGGAACATAAATATGAGAACTAGAGCGACTAAAGATTGAGGCAACCACCTTCTTGCCTCTTTTTCACTGATCTCGATGAATTTTTTAAGCATTTTTTACAGCAGTCAATATGTGTTCGTTTTAACTCCTGTTTAATTATATGGAATTTATCAAGCGCACAACTCCCTAACAATAACAAGATTATAAAGAATATTTTGTACTATACTTACATCTATTTCCATGAGATTCCCCAATCTTGGCACTGGTGATTCGATTAACTTTTTAATCATTTTATACCCAGAGTCAATATTTCTGTCACTGATTCCTGTAGCAAACAGAAATCTCGCTATGTAGATACGTTCAAGTTTTAATTCCATAAATCGATCAAATACTTTCGTTTACTTTCCAAAGCATTCTGAAGTCGTTGGATACATTTTGTCGTCATTGATATTTAAAATCATAGGAATAGCATAGTCTGATTTTTTTTGTCAGCTTAAACCCATTAATTGAATAACTTAAAAATTTGAATGGGAAATATTTGGGTTTGTAAAAAAAAAAAAAACAAAAAACAAAAAGCAAAACTTTAAAAGCTAATTGCATTCATTATCCGACAAAAGACAACTAATTTATTGCATAACTATATGAATATTATTGTACGACAGCCTCCATGGTCTAGTGATAGTTTTGCGACTATAATCCGGGGTCCTGGGTTTGAATTTCGGTCAGATTAAACTGTCGGGGTAAGTTTCTTTTTTCGCAGTTTTTCCGTACACTGAGAAGATATCGTCATGGACTCCGAGCTCATTTACACCTTCATTCATTTATTTTATTTATCCCTACAGACTTATACCTATAGTATTCAGTCCACAATGTACAGACATCGCGAGAAGACCAATGCAGTCAAAGTAACAATAAATAAAAAAATTTTAAAACAATGTGTATATATTACAGCTCTCAATTTTTTTGACATGTAACTTTAATATTCATCCTAATCCAAAAATACAGGATTTTTCAAAAGTAGCCCTACTTCAAAAGTAAAAAGTACGTTTTTTTTCCCCCTCAAATTTTCTGATTGAGCACCTTCGTTTTTAACACTAACACTTTCGTTTATTTTACAGAAGTAAATGTTACTATGATAGTCATATTTTTTCATAGTAACATACGCTTATTTATAAATTTGTTAGTCTTCAAGCAGCCCTGTGTTCTGTGCCGCCAAGCTTTTGAATCGCGATGTGTTTGAAATAGCAATAATATTGAGAAAAAGCTTCCAAAAAGCACATATATTGCAAATTTGGAAATTTCGTAAGAGAGGTGCAGGATGTATCAAGAAAAATCAAGGTAAAGAAAAAGGATCGGGCAAATTTTGGAAATGGATTTCTGTATAAGTTCTTTGATTTAGTAAATTCGATGCTTTCTGAAAGCACTGCGCTGTTAGTGATAGGATGGACTGAGTTTATATAGAATTTTTTTCAATGCCCTTGTTGTGTATATATCTAACTCCCTTTTATAGTAGGCCAAAATTTCAAATACAAAAACTTAAGAGATAAATGTCTTCTCTATAACGTTAAAGATGTCTTTCACTTCAGTAACCACAGATGTCAAACTTTTTAGTGACGCTGTACTTCGTTTTGTTCTTCTCTGACCTATCTTTTCCCCTTTCCACCTCTGCAGCAATCTCATATCGCCAACGTTCCTTTGTTTAAGTATGTTATTGTTTTCCTTTCATCCCTGGGATATGCTGTTCCTTTCAAAGAAAGGCGAGTGACTCCCACAGGTCAAGAAAAATATAGCAGCGAAATCAATGGCAACTAAAAGCATTGCTTTGAACAGCCAAAAACCTTAAGGGGTAAATCGGGCTTTTTGGCATGGATGCCACTTACTCAGCTAGTGGATAAATAAATGCCTTTAGTCATCTGCTTACACGAACAGATGATGGAAACCCGCCAAAGTGAATTTTGTTAAGATCTTCTTGTCCGTATAGTTACATTTTTACGGACTCTCTTTAACATCTCAGGTCATCAGCATCCCATTCAATTCAGGGCGTGAAACGGCCGATAAATTTTGTTCAGAGGACTCCTTTTTCAGGCTTTAAGTTCTTTTGTATGCTTTAAATCAACAACATGGGACCGACCCACGGCTTTATTTCCTTTCCGAAGGAAGCCATACTTGGTATTTGTACTCCCGAAAAAAACTCGATCCTGGTGAGGATTGAACCCGATATCTTGGGTATACGAGGCAAGTATGGTTACCACTAGAGACCCAGAATAGACTTCAAGTTTGATGTGAAGAGTTAAAGAGTTAATGAACAAAATACTGTACTAATTAAAAGTACTCCTTTTATGTCTTCTAAACAAGTTCTTTGATTGATGAACATTTTGGCCTGAGTAATGAGCATTAAGGCAGCTCACAAAGTTATTACAGATCTTAATGGGAATCATATGATAGTTTGAAAACTATGGTTGGTGGTGACGGGGTAAACCTAATATTTTATCACTTGAATTTAACTGTATCCCTCAATATCTAAATTCACATGTGTTATGTTTAAACTAAATTTATGTTAAATATATAGGTAGTTTCAGACTGGGAATTTTTAAGTGAAAGTCCTAAGCAAATGTATTATGTACAGAATGTTTCAAAAGTTAAGATCAATAATTTTAACATGATAAATGTAATGAAAAGAAGTAAAATAATTCCATTAAACATGGTTTACAAATGAACTGTTTTACGAAATAATATGTATTTTCTGTTGAGATTCGCCATTGACTATAAGAACTCTTAATTCCCAAGAAAGCTGCTAATTCTATGTAAAAAATAGATATGTTAATCAAAAGACAGTAAAATTTTACTTTTGGCTTCAGCACTATAGAAATTTGATTGAACGTAAGACACAGTTTGAGATTTTTCTTGGCTTTGTTTTGCTTTCTGTTAATAGCCTATATTGCGAAGGTACCACTCTCTGAGAAGATCAGTGGAAATAAACAACTCATTAGTGGGTTCCAGTTAGCAATACATATATTTTGTAAACGGTAATTCGGGGCAGTGTGTAATGTAACGTTTTGCTTCTTTTCCGTTATACTTCTCGTTTTAAAATTATTGGCCATCACATTTAAAGTAGGTTGTTTGCTTATGCATTTATTGATTGCTTCTATACTTGCATTGTGCTGTAGTACAGTGCAAACATTTTCATTTAATTTCATTTATTTGCTCAAAATATACATTTATAGGTGCCATTGACCTGTAACATTCAAACAAGTTTATCAAAAATATTTTAACTAGAAAGTTTATTTAAAGTAAAAATATATACAGGTTTAGTTTAAGGACATAAATATGTTCTGGTCGAGCATTAACTACTTATGTAACATACATAGATGTATGAATTATTTCTCACTCTGAGATGTATATTTCTACGATCTCGTATTCTTCAGCTAAATAAAAACTGCTTTATTAAGTAATTTTAAAGTTCTTTTCCATTTAAACTCCATTATATTTTTATTATATTTTACATAATTTTGAAATAGATTTTAAAATGTACTTCGTTGTTTTAATATTTTCCTATTGAGTAATTGCTCATTTAGAGTGTTTAGAAATAGTTATATGTTTCTGGTGTTATGTGTGTGTTTGTATTTATTTTTACTTTCTTTTTATTGAGTGAGAAGCTCATACATTGTAGGCAGGTAGGTAGACAGGTTAAATTGATTGATTGATTGATACATAGATAGGTAGGTAGGTAGGTAGATACACAGATTAGATTAGATACATTAGATTAGATAGATTAGTTAGTTAGATTAGATTAGATAGATAGATAATGTTATGATTTCTAAAGCTATTTCAGCACGAGTTTCATATTTTTAATTTAGCAATTATTGTTATTGCTTTCTTTTATAGTTTCATTTCACTTTTACTGGCATTATCCCATAAAGTAATACCATAATTTAGTTGGAAGTATAGTACACTTGTTTTATAGCTTTCACATCCAGTATGCGTTACTAGTCTAATCTATTAGTCAATGGTGAACCCTAGAAATAGCATATATTTAACTTTTTGTATTTATTTTAATATCGTTGCTCCCTATTCCTTTCGATTTCATTGCAATTAAACAGTTGTTATAACATTTAAAGCCAAATGGAATTTTTAGTACATCATTCATTAGTTGACTTGCTTTCTGATTTACATCGTCTACGTTGCATTTTATATAATTATTGTGATGTCATCAACATGGCCATTGCATACCCTCCTTGTTTAAGAATTACTCCCGGTATCTCATTTGTGTATAATAAGCTATGGTTAAGTTCAGAGCGCCAAAAAACGTACGTGATGACAGAAAATGTAAGCTTAGTTTATTTTGGATGTGGATCAGGTTCTAATGGAAGCAAAAAAGTAACTCAGATAGGGAGGGGTGGTAAGTAGTGGAGTAAATGTCAGCCGACAATTTTCCTTAAATAACCACCTATATTAAATTGAGTTGTATTGTATTGCACTCTTCAGCCTGGAAACTACAGATTTCTTAGGACGCAAGATCCGTGCTTACCGTATTCATTATTTAAAATACGTGCATGACGTTATTTTGCCAAAGTGAGGACATTTTAAAGTTAATTATTATAGATGGAATATAATTTCCCTTGCTCTAATCATTTTTTAATAATTTATATAATAGATGTTTTCTTGATCCAGCAACATATAAACAAGGAAATTGATATTTTTTCAATAACTAGAAGGTACAAAAATGAAATGCCCGTTTCAAAAATGTTGTTTTCACAGTGGTAAAAATCTGCAACAAATAGTGCCTTAGATTTTAATCCTTAACGTATTGCATGTGTTTCTATAAAAATGAATCTAGTTTGTCCACATACTGCTGGAAGTGGGAGAGATGGCTAAATATGTGTAATAGCGACTTGGCTTTATCTGCAAGTAAAAACATTACGCACTGCATGTGTATCATCATCTATTCAAATGTTTAAAACAGTCGGTCCATCTCTTTGCGTTAACATAAGCAGAATATTAATAGTGAACAGTTGAAAGTTATCAACATATTCCTTTGACTAGCCATCTCTCCAGCTCGCAGCAGTACTTCAGGCTCTCTGGTCTGAATGTATTTCCTTCGGAAGGGAAGTAAAGCCGTGGCATGTAAAAGAACCTGAACCTGAAAGAAGAGACCTCTGAACTAAAATTGATCGGCCGTTTCACGCCCAGAATTAAATGGGAAGCTCCATGACATGAGATGTTAAAGCGCGTCTAAATAAACCAATTACTGTTATTACTACTAAATATTTGTTTCAATGATAAAAAATAAAACTTATATCTGATCAAATCAATTCATCAATTCATCTGTCCGTTATTTGCGACGGCTGTTCAATAAAGAATGATCATCGTTTTATTGACAACATACTTTTACTCATCCTCATAGTTTTAATGATCTTATTCAAAGTGATTTCCGTTGAATGCAATGCACCTGTCCCAGCGTTTTCGCCAGTCTTAAAAGACATGCTGGAAGCAATTTTTGATAGGTCGTTCGGAATCCCCTCACAGCCTTCATCACTGTTTCTGATGATGGAAAATATTTCCCATGAAAGTCCTTCCCCCCTCCAATTTGGTAAAAGGAAAAAAATAAATAAAAAAGAGTCACACTGAGCTAAAACTTATTAGAGGAAGAAGGAAGACATTTTACGTTCATTTTTGAGAGATATGCAGTAACATTTGCAATGCTTGGCCGTACTTTATCGTGTTGCAGCATTCAGCTTGTTGTACGGTAATGTGGTCTTGGAAAGTTCTCTGTAGTATTGCCCAGTTACAGGTACCACATTTTCCCAGTAAAAGGGAACATTTTTGCTTTTTCTAGTGTTGGTCATGATGGTGATTTCCACACACAGCTTTGCTATTGGTTCTCAGGATCAAAACTATTTAGCCAAGTTTTATCACCAGCGATTACATTTGAAAGAAACTTAGCATTTTCCTGTAACTTCATCTTCGACTGCATCCAACTCTTAATGCGAATGTCCTTTTGTTCCGGAATCAGTCGTCCTGGAGCCCACCGCGCACAAACACGTTTCACATGCAACTTTTTACTTAACCAATAAGTGGATGACGCCCAGTTAAATTTACAGAATTTCTGAAAGTGGTCTTGATGTTACATACGATCCTCTCTCAAAACAACAGCAACAATTTTAATATTTTCTTCCGTTAGAGCACAAACTGGAACTTCGGGTCCACTTTCCTTTGAAATGATTGCCTCCTCTTTTTAAACATTTTAAACCAGCTTCGAGTTGTGCACTAGGGAAGAACAAATGTTCCTGCAGGTCTCAAATTGCACAACTTTCACAGATTGTTTTTATTGAACAACCCTCTTATCATTTTTGTTGGAAGGCAGACTTTAAGTACGTATTGAAATATCAGATGAGTGGCCCAGAGTCCTTCGTGGTGTAAATATAATGCATGCCGGAAACACAAACCGTTTCTATTGGCCTGTAATTAAACATATGAAAGTGAAACACATTGCAGGTTGATACTAACATTAACCTAACCCAGGTGTGGCCAATGAGGCGGGTGTTACGACCGCACTTTGTTCTCCACAAAAGAACTTCACCAATAGAGCGGAAAGCGTCACTGCCAGGGACACCGGTTAACCCCACAAAGTGCCTCTTATAATGGCGCCGCCATGTATTGATATATACATCGAAAAGCACGCTCTTTGTTGCGGCCTTGTTCGGAGGCTTTGATCTTCCTTGATTGCGTTTCAACCTTCCTTCGTACCAAAGGTGTGGCAATTATTGCACCATGCTTTCAGTGCCAAAGTTTTGGTGGAAAACAAAGCAAACTTGCTTTCCTTTTCATTTTAGTTTTCTATGTTTTGAACAGAACACACGTGCTATGTATGTACAGCTTGTAAAAATACTATAATGGGCATGAGAGATCGGTTATAATAAACTAAAAATGCTGCTACTACGATAGGAAAGTGATACCAGAAGAAAGCTAAAGAAAGTTCAGTACTTGCCATTAAGTACGGCTCCTCTAGAAATTTGCTAGTTTGCGCTATACCCACACATTTAGTCGTTTAGTTTCTTAAAACTAAAATTAACCCTAAGATCACGGGTTCAATCCCGGTCAGGGTCGATGGTTATTATTATTATTATTATTATTATTATTATTTTTTTTTTTTTTTTCTGGCGTGAAAATCGTAAAGTCGGGGTCCGTGTTGCACATTTAAGGCACCATAAAGAACCTCAAGTCTGAAAGAAGAGGCCTCTGAGTAAAATTTCTCGGCCGTTTCACACCCTGAATTGAATAGGACGCTGATAACCTGAGATTTTAAAGAGCGTCCGTAAATAAACCAAATCTACAACTCACACAGTTAAAGTGTGCTATTTATGTGCATGCACACACACACACACACACAGTGAAACAAATAATTATTTAATTAGTTTAAAATATTCTGTTATTTAATTTTAAACAGACTGCGTTTGAAAAGTTTAAAATAACGAAACGTATAATCGTAAAAACTGATGTTACATATTTGAGTTAATACTGAAACAAAGTTTTGAAGTTTCGGGCTTTAAGTACCCAAGTGATTCACCAAAAATAAAACAGAACATCTCTCTCCTTAAATCTGCTGCCCTCTTAAGGTCGCTCTTCTTTACCAGAAGAAACGCTACATTGTACCATGAAGCAGTGTGCTCTTAAGCAGCAAAGAAATGGAAAGGGTTAGAAGGAAGAATAATTAGATAAGAAACGGTTGAATGCGAGACCTGCAAGCTTTACAAGAAACTGGAATAAAAAGGAGCCGCTTTCTGACAATGGCACTTTTAATTTTAAAACTAATTAACTGAGCATTTATCATACCATTCTCTTTATGGCGAGTTGCTCTTTCCACAATGTCATATAATTGCATTTGTGCTAATTATTATGAGCCTTGAATGAAAATGTCCTTTATGTCTATCTCATGCTGTTTCTTTTTGTTCCAACTGCGTTTTCTCTTTTACTTTTCTTCTACTTTCCTTTGCCTTCTTGCTGCTTAAACCAGTTTTATGAAAATGCTAACATGAAATGTTTGCGAAAAAGAATATTACATTGGTTGTCTTCTTCTACAAAGTGTTGCCCGTGTTCACTTGATGAAAGCATTAAGCTCCCCTTTTTAAGAAATTTGACAGTGATTATAACAAAATCTTAAAACATAATTGAGTTTTCTATTTATTTGTTCCTTGTGAACATTTACTATTTTGTACCACATTTTTTTTTTTCTATGTTTGACGTCTGTCTTTATTACTAAGGCACCGCAGGGAATAGACATGTTTTTTTTTTTAAGAAAGAAAGTGTTCCTGTCCAAGTTAGGGTATTTCCATAGAATTTGTTATTTTTGAGTATAGAAGAAAACCTAGAAAAAAAAAACTCAAGTCAGGAAGGAGCCCCAAACCTCCCACCATGCTTGAGATCGGGCACGTGATATTATTCTTGATGTTCTGTACAAACTAATTAGTAATTTCTTTCCTCTTTGCTATTTTCGGGAAATTCCATAGAATCCGGGATCATATCCTTAGCATTTTAACCATTTAAACTTTTTTTTTTGTATTGATTATTCTCGTAGTATTTTCTATACTATTTTGCTTCGAAATAAATTTTAAAAACGTGTAAAATAACTAATGCATTGAGCATCAGAAACGTTTCAAACAAGCCTCCATGAGAGAATCACATATTTATATAAAATAATATATTAAATTAATATAATAATATAAAATAACTATAAAATATGAATAGTTATTTAGCTACCTGGAGCTAACAAACGCTTCACATTCAACAATTATATATATGTATATATATATATATATATATATTGTTACATTACACACACACACACACCCGTATATATATATATATATATATACCCAGAATGTAACAAAAATACTGGGACAATTTTTAGAGGTGAATTCCTCGCAGCAGAACAAGAAATGAGAGTTATAAACATATTTGAAAATGCCTAGTTTTTGAGTTATTATTGAAAGATAACATTCAAAGTGATCAAAAAGTCTATTATGCGGGGTACAAATAGGGAATTTTCAGATAACACAAGTCGATCTTTGATATGCATTGTGCTCGAAGTGGTGGTGTTTTGCCATAGAGTCTTATTTTTATTCAACAACATTGGTTAGTTAAGTTTCTTATTCTTGCTTTATGCTGCGGTTCAGATACAGTTCATTCAGAAGGGGTCTTGGAGGAAAATTAAGGAAAACCTGAGGAACATCAATAGATTGTCCGGAGTTTACAGAAAAAGTTTCTCTGGAGATGCAGTCGGAGCTGAAAATCGTGGGGTGACACAGGATTACACCCAAACAGGTGTCAAACTCAGCAATCACTAAGTGCGGAGAAAGAATTTGGAAACACATTTTAGCGTACTACAAGGGAATGGAAGAATGGAAAAAAACGTGCCTACCGCGGAGCAGGGCAGTGCCAGTGCTGGACTTTGCTGGCAGACAGGAAGAAGGAGAACGGAGTAGGTGAAAATTTAAACAAAGTGAAACATGGAAAAGGCAGACAACCGGAAAGTGGGATAAGAGAAATTAGACACGCTATTTTGGGATATTTATATATATACATTTGGTGGGTGTAAACTATTTATTTTTGTAGAGTAATAGGTACAAATATGAAATACCATTTTGTTTTCTGCTCATACCATCAAGGTAACTAGAAAAACGCTTTTGAAATACTACACAATATGTAGTCACATAAAAATTTTAGAGTTTATGAGATATGAATTGCGCAATATAACTGAAAACTTAGAAAATATATTTTTTTAAAGTAACTGCATTTCAACTGTTTGAAAAGTAAGGTACAAATTTAGAATACTGTTGAAAGTTTAGTTTAGTTAAAACTATTTATTTAAATTATGAAGTCAAACTTTTTTCATGTGAATCTAACAAGAAAAACAAATGCAGAAATAAACTTACTCTTCTTTCTTCATTTCAGTAATCACAATGAGCATGTGTCAACAACTCGTTCATTTAACGCACAAGCTTTAATATATCCTGAAAGTGATCCTCTCTTCATTAAAAGCCGCAGTCTACACTCTCACTTAAAATGATGTGACATACGAGTAGTTTAGATCTTATGAACTTTCACTGTTTAATCAAGAGAGCAGGGTTATGGGGATGAAGGGAAGATGATCGGGGGTGAATAATCATTAAGAAAGAAATAGGGAGGGATATCAAGGAAGTTGATATATATGTAGAGGGAGCGCTTTGCTGTTATTTAGTTATAGAAGTGTTAGAGCTTTTAATTATGAGTACGTTTTAGAATACATTCAAATAAATACAACTGTCGCATGGGCCTTATGGCCGTACATGCTAATGACGTCCTTGCAACAATCAAAAGGTAATACACATACCTACATACATACATACAAATCTACATGCATACATGCAAATACTTCCATATATTTGCGTTTTCTATTAATAATTAATTATCTATAATGCACCAACGGCTTCCAAATAATGTTAACAGGTCTTTTCTCGAGGACAAAACCGAAAGTGTGGGTCAGAAGCATATCCCACTGCTACGGTGATAATAGTAGGTGATTTCAACGCAAGAATAGGGGAGGAAAATATTTCACTAGGACATCGGAAGAGAGGGGAATCTGATGACAACAGAAGGGCCTGCAGAATAAGTCAAGATAAAGTAATGAATGCTGAGGGCAGAGAGTTACTTGAGTTTGTGGTGCACTTAATCTGGAAATATTGAATGGTAAATACGGACAGGATCAAAATGGGAATTTAACATTTATAAACGCCAATGGGGGAAGTGTAGTAGACTATATAATTTGCACTTCTGATTTGATATCACGTATTAGAACGTTTTGGATAGGGGACAGGGCAGATTCATGTCCTTTTCCTTTGGGTTTGCGAATAGCAGTAAGTAAAGAGGTGGGGGACGCTATAACTCGAACAAGTGTGGGAAGGTTAATATCGCGCTACAGGTGGAGGGTAGAGGAATGAGATATACCTGCAATGACTTATAGAGAGAATATATAGAGAATAGGAGCCATTGAGAATGCTACCGTACATCTGATGACATCTGCAGTACAAGAGGTGGGAAGTGGGGTGAAAATGAAATTTAGAAGAAAAAAAAAAGGGTCGCTTGTCACTGACAGGTGGTTTGGCAATGCATATAGAATAGAAGGTAATGTCTCAGGTACTTAGAGGAGGGGACGAAAGGAAACAGGTATTCGCAGCGTCACGGAAACAATATAAGGATCTGCTGGTTTTTAAGAAGGAGCAATGGACGCACAAATTAGTGGAAGAGCTTACAGAGGCAACGTCCCGCGGGCAGTAAGCTAGTTTTTGGCGGTTGTTTAAAATTAAAAGGAAGCGATCATATATCATAACCACTTCAAAGAAGTATTCGGGGAAGAGGGGAACTGGCAGGAGCCAGCACAAAACGAAATGCAGCTATTAGGAGCATCAAAAATTGAAATATAGACCGTCACATTATAATAAGCAATAAAATTCTTAAAGAACAATAAAGTACCTGTTCTTCGTTGTAAGAATATATTGAAGTACTTGTTCTTGCATTTCAGGAGGATTTTGACACAGTTTTAGTTAAGTAGGTTCACTTGCTGATATTTTTGAATTTGCTAACCTAAACAATATCTTTTGGGCAATTTAAAAATTTGCGATCCTCTAAGAAATTTCATCTTTATTTCTCTTATTTGATTCGTTGCTTTCTGCATCGCGTGTAATCTCTGGAGGGATATTATCAGTATTCTATATTAGTGACGCTGCAACCTTCGAAATTCTAAACTCAAAACATACGGAAACATGAAACACGAACAAATAATACCCGATATGTGTACTACAGCATGATGTACTCTTCATTAAGATAAAGTGATAAAACAATATGTTACACCGTAATACTATTTAATCTCACCAACAAAAGAGTGCAAAGCAGAAAAGGAGGACTTTCTGAAGTCAGAACCTTAAAAAACATTATTATGACTGAGATATATTGATGTTATATTCGTGTTTTGGACTCATTGCTCAGAATATCTCCATCAGTTCCTTCCTAATCTTAACTCCAAATTTTCAGTTAAGTTCACTTCTTCTGTCTCTCCCAGTGCTGCTACGTTCCTACTAGATATTGGTGTTTCTTCATGCAATGGCTCTTTTCTTACGTCTGTGCACATTAAGCCTACCAATTTACAGCAGTATTTTCATTTTGATAGCTGTCATCCCTTGCATATCAAAAGATCTATTCCTTTTTCTCTTTCAATCCGTGGACATCGTTTTTGTAACAACGTTTCATCTCGGATCTATTTTGAAAGAATGTCACAATACTTTATCAATGCATAAGTGATTTTTCTAAATTTGTACCCCGCCTTACTTTTAGAACACTCCCTACCTAAACTTAAAAGTATATTTCGCCGTAACCTATCTCCTTCGAATTTACCTCGTCCCGTTGCTGGCTCATATCCTTGCCAACGCCCTAAATGTAAAACCTCCGCGCTAATTATGCCATGCCATTCTTTCCACAGCCCTAATTTATCCAGGGAATTTAATATTTCTTCATTTGCTACTTGTTCTTCCAAGAACGTCGTATATATGTTATCTTGTAAGCTTTACAAAGCATTTTATATTGGTTTAACTTCTACTGTAGTTTCGCTACGTATGAACAATCATAGACGTTCTGTTAAAACCAAGTCTTCCTTGCCGGTTGCCCAACATGCCTTATCTCACTGTAAGGATTTTGATGATGCTTTTAATTTAACACTTATTGATGCATTGCCTACACAATTCTCTGAAAGTTTACTCAGAGATAGAGAAATGACAGCTATATTTTTACATAAAGCGCGTATACCACCTGGTTTAAATCTTACGTATTAATTTTTTTCCCCTCACACTCTTGTAGTTTGTTTCATCAGTTTCCATGCACCACGATACCTTCAATATTCAATATTTATTTTTATCACCTTCACTAGTCTTCTTGTCATAGAAGAACTCTAGCAGTTCGAAATATGACGATTGCAAGTCTGTGACTTTTTCTTAGTGTTTTATCCTTTTCTGCTTTTCTAGTTACTCTTATTTAGTTACATTATATATATAATATAGTTATATATATATATATATATATATATATATATAGTCCCTTAAGGATTAAATATGGTCTTGTGCAAATTCTCTTACCAATATGGGCAAGTTTTATTTGTAACAAACATATTTTAAATAAATATACGAGGACTATTTTTTTTCAACCTCCGATGGGGTATAACAAACAGACAAATGTGAATCACAAAATGGTTTTATTAAGGAGTCAAGTACAGTAACAGTTACTTTTCCACATAATCAACATGAATATTAAGACATTTGTTATATTGATATACAAGCTTTCCAATAACCTCTTCACAGAAGGTTGCCGCCAGTGTATGGAGATAGGTTGTTGTTGTTGTTGTTGTTTTTTTTTTTTGTGTGAAAACTTAGCTTGGACAAAGTTTCCGATAGTCTATATGTTCTGTTATACTCGTGTACAGGGATAATCTAAAATGACCGGAAAATCCACAGACAACTCCCTGATGGTAAACCTCCTTCTCTCTCGAGCCACTTGAACCACTTGATCAAATCGCTGAACAAGGTCTTCACTAGAGACAGATGTGCGTTCTTGTCCACCTTCATTATGAACATCAGTTTGGCTTTCTTTAAATTTCCTACACCATTCACACACAATACCCTCACTCATACAGTTTGCACCATAAGCACAGCTCATTTTGCGATGATTTTCTGCAGCACGATTCCCTTCTGCCTGTACTAAACGAATGAAGCTTCGCAAATCGCAGTTAGCGAGAAAATCAATCATGCCAGCTATGGTGAAGTGCCTGTAACTCAGCTCCAACGGATGTATTGAACTTGGCCTTGGCGGACGTTATGGTGTAGTAGCACAGTGCGCAGATCCGCCTCCTTATGCTTGTCTGGTCACGTGGCACAGATCGGCATCAGCAAAATTTGCCTAGACCGTTTTAGTTTATATAACTAATTCACTTGAGAACTTTCCCACTGTAATATTTGATCTGTATTCATTCATTTTTAAACGTGTCACCTTCAAATTTTCTTGTTCTGTAACAACCGGTAGAGATTTCTTAACTTTAAAAAAAATATATTTTGTATTTAATCATGTTTGTTCTACTTTGACTACGTTAATTTTATATGGGTTCTGTATAATCTCTATCAAATTATCAGCTGTATATACAATAATCTGTTTAGCCTTTATTTGGCTGTACTTAAAAAAACCGAGTACATGCCTTAACTTGATCGCCTTAGAAAAGTCCAGCATATTTAAAGACATTCTGGTCTATCACTTCCGATGCTGTTTACAAGGGATTTTATAGTGGTGACATCATCCTCTAACATAAGCAAAGCATGCTTATCTGTCACGCGGCGTCGTTAAGTTATAAATACCCACGCAATGTTTTCTCGTTTGCTGATATAATTTAAATCTAGGGCGGTGGCACACCTTACTCGGTATAGTTTGTGTCACGATGTAGAGACCCCCCCCCCCGGCAGCCGTGAAACAATATAAGAAGAAATAGAGCCGCTGCTCCGGATCTCTCGCCTTTGTATCCTGGAGGGCTGACTGTCGACATCGACACACACCCTCGGCATTACCTGGACATATTCCTGAAAGGTAAGAGCCCGACGAAGGCTATCACTTGTAATTACAACTTAGACTGAGAACATGCCCCATCAATAATAAGATAAGTTGGTATGGCGCACACCACCCTCACCCTCCTAAAGAGCTACTCCCAAGTCACAACGTCAGTGACAGACCACATATCTTTAAATATACTGGAATTTTCTAGGGCGATCAGTTGAGGCAAGATACAAAATATGAAACCAAATGAATTTAGCTTGATACCTAACAATTTGCTACACACTTCGGCAGTACATGTGACAACATACCTAAATAGTGAACGTTTGATGTTATGGAACTCACGACTTCATATGAAATTTAGCTGATTTGAAAAACAATAAAAACAATAAAACACTTACATTTTGAAATTAGCCCTAAAAAACAAATTATTTTGCAGAAATGAAACTCTTGAATACCACCAAGGAACCACTTGCTCTTGTGGTCTCTTTGAGGACAAATATTTTGATCGTTTGGATTTTTTAGTTATCCTCTTTTTATCTATAGTTATATTAATCATTAGACCAAATAGTACTAAAAAATCACACCAACATTTGTTATAATAACTGGAACGGTATTTATTGTGCCCCCACAGTTGGGTGCCAATTTGGAACGGGATTATTTTTGGGTTCCACTGTTGTTCGTTTAATTTGCAGTAGTTAATATGGTCGTTCCAATGTAGGGGGATTGATGGGTTCTCAGGGTAGATTAGGACTGTTTTTAACGACTTGAAAGTCGTTAGGGGGGGAAGGAGATTGTTCGCTCTATTAATAAGTCCGGCACTGTTTGAACATTTACTTTATTTAATAACTTAGCAGGTTACTTCCTGACGGCTCGTAGCTGACCTCACTACACTACACACTGACTTTAGAAAATGATTCACACAGCCCTCAACTGAACTTTAGAAATGATCTAGACTGATTACTTTCGGATGACTCGTATATTTCTGATTCCGTATATTTCTTTCGCGTCTCTCGCATGATGTCCCTGTTTCTCCTGAATGTCTGAATCTCGATCTGCGAAGGTCTGAATGTGCGAGAGAATGTATGAATGACTGACTTCTGCGAGTGTGTGTATGGGTCTCCTGAGTCTATGAGTAACTACCGAGTGCGTGAATCTCCTCTCTGACTTCTGTACTCTAGTTTTTCTACTACATCGCCACGCCTTTCGCTAAATTAAATTCCCTCGTATTTTATCTATTTTCGTGTTGTACTTTCATCATTGGTTATCCTAAAATTATTTATATCTAAGTTCTCCTGATTCGTTAACTTTTATCCGAAGACCATTGGCTAGAATTATTCTTTCCCCCCTGATCTAAGGTCTTCCCACGAACTTGAATTTTCCCAGAACAAGCTGTCATAAATTTCGGCCCGTTCCTTACATTCTGATTTCTATTGAAAATCTTTTGCCTTCCTGAGTTTGTAGATTCCTAAATGTTCCTAGAGATTAAGCACGTGTGTTTTCGGCTTTCCTGTAATAAAACATTTTCGTCTCCGTTCTGACATTTTCATTTTCTCTTAAAATATTGCTAAGTCTGACTTTGTTAAATACTGTCCCGTTACGGCCACATGTTTCTCTTATTGTCAACTCCTAAGTATTTCCTGGGCAGAAGGTTCGTGACCTAACAAAAGATAGTTTACCCTTTCTTCAGCCTTGTCTAAGGAGCGGTCAGTGAGTGGAGTCAGGTATACTCTCTGTCTCTCTCTAACATCTTAACTACAAAATGTATACAAAACCGTTTTGTAAGTTACAAGTTACAAATTATTTCTATTTCTGATACATATCTCCAAAATATTTCTTATACCTATACATAATAATTATCCTTATCAAATTTAATGCCTTTACAAATATAACTTTGCAGGCTTTATTTATTAAATTAATAAAGGCAGCATTATTTCCTGCTTCATAACATATATTTGAAGTATACGGACAGTTCTTTGTGTTCTAATAAGATAAATATATTGTCTTGTTAACCGACTTGTTTTTATCAAACAATATTTTTAGATATTTGATAGGGAGTTGTTTATTTTTTATTTTATTTTATTTATTTATTTTTTTTCTGAAATGAATGGAATATAATTGTCATCGAATCGTTGCTCTTGCAAGTTCATCTCTTTGTCGCAGTTTTCTGGGACTCTGTCCTAGCCAGTTATAAAAGCAAAGAGTGCATATTTGGATCTTGATTAGAGGAACTATCTATGTGTCATACAGTACTTCTCATCAAAATTGTGAAAGAAATCAGCCATTCCATGTGATCACCCAAACTATTACACCAAATACTTGAAAAAGTTCCATAGTATTAATAATAGACATACAAATACATTCTATTAAGTAAACAGCTTTATGTTCTATATGTATCCTTTATGCTAACTGCTTTAAAATGTGGCTTTGAGTAATGCTTTCAACGCGGAACGTTTATCACCCACTGCGTATCTAGGGATAGAGACGCTTGCCATGACGTTACTTTTCTGACCCCTTCCTAAAGGAGCATTTTAAATTCCCAATGTATTCTCTATGTCGTCCCTTTATAATGGGACATTTTATTTCGGTTTACAACGTACTGTTTTAATTTGAAACATTGCTTCTGTCTCTTTGCCAGGTTTCACACCCTACGAGTAATGCATATGGGAGGTAAATTACGCACGAATAATCGAGACTACATTGCATATACATTTGATCCCTAGGAATATTTATTAGGTACTATTCTTTTCCACGTTGTTCTACAAGCCTTAGGATAAACAAACTAAACCAGCTGTGGCATAAAAGTTGTCTTAAAATGCCGATAAGAATACACACGACAACGTTATCCAATAGAAAAGCTCTGTAATAATATATTTGCCTTCAAAGTTTGCGAAATCTTCCTCCTGGGTTTTCCTCTTTCTTCTTTGTCGTCTTTCCTGTTTGGGATGAAGTTGTTTGAACAAAATCCACTCTCTTTCCTTCTCCTTGCAACTGGGAAATTAAATGCGGCATCAAACTGAAACGGAAACACTGCTATATAGAGGAAAAATCTAAGTACTCAAAGAAGAAGGTTTAGAGCACTTGGAAACGATACGGGTAAGAATACAAACAGAATTAGATCCACAATCTTCCTCAGCCTTTGCAATAAACATGCCATATTAGCCTGGATTGTAACCCAAGTAAATGTTCTTGACTAGGCGAATTTCATGATATTGTTCTGCAAAAGTGGCTCTTTTCTTTAAAAACTTGGTAAAGTGGAAAAACCAGCTTAGCTTTGTCATTTGTTAGGATATAAATATAGGCTAGATCCTGGGGTATTGTTTATATTCTATTATAATAATAAAAATCTTTTATTAATACTCTCTCGATATAGAAACGTGATATATGTGTTTTATTATTTGGTTTATTTGGTTTATTTATTTATTCTGGTAGAGTTAAGGCCAGTAGGCCTTTTCTTCCGTTTTACCAATCTAATAGTAATTATATGAAGTTATAGCCACCATATTACAATCACAACATTGACAGTAAAGTTGACAATACTCGTACACATGTAAACCAATGTAAAACATCATGTATATAAATAAATGTATGCTAATACGTAAATATGGATAATGAAAAATGAAAAATATTAAATTATGAAATGAAAAAAATAAGAAAATGAAACAACAATAATATACAACAAGCACTAGCAATGACAATATATATATTATATCAACCTACACAAATCCTGAAAGTGGAAATAAAGATGCAATCAAAGCATAAAATTAAAAAGTCTAACAATACTATGAAGGAGATAAGAACATTTATGATAGTAATAAAATAATAGAATGAATAATTCCACAGCAGGTAAAATAAATAAATTCCTGTACTGTAAAAAAAGGAATCCGAATCTAGGGTAATCGATTATTTCCAATAACATTAAACAATTTCTTACGAAATACTCCTAAAGTTTGGCAGTTTCTGACATCCCGTGGCAATACATTTCAGAAACGGACAGTGATTACGGTGAATGATGAATAAAGTGATGTGCGGTGCAATGTAATAACAGTACGTGTCGGGATTCAGAACGTATGTTAAGATTATGAGCGCAAGACATTTTGAAAACGAGAAGATAGATAAGGTGTAGAAGATATATGGATAATTTTGAAAAGTAGTGTGAAATAATGAATGTTTCTTCGGTCTTTCAGGTAGAACCAAGACAGCATATATAGGGAGGATTTTATGTGATCGAACAAACGCACATCGTAGATGTAACGTATGGCATATTATGAACTTACCTTTCTGCAGATTTCAGGAACATGATTTTCCCAGCAGAGATAACTGTGTACCTATAATAACTTCACGGTTTTTCGCAGAATCGATGAAGGGAATTGCTGTTTGAGTGATATTCATGGGAAGAATATTGCCTGTGTCTATGGCACTTAGCAATCGCTGGCGTCCCACGATAATAGCCTGCGATTTTAAGGAATTAAGACCAAGGCCCAGAGTGCTCGTCCATGAATGAACTGAATCTAATTGAATCTTGGTTAATGTTAGTTATTGCATCACAATGCCGTCAGTTCAAGAAAGTATGTAAAATTGTAAGTCGTCTGCATACAGGTGATATTTACTGTGGCTAATAGCACGAGATATGTCATTGATGTATAATGAAAACAATGAGGGACCCGAACACTACCCTGGGGAACTCCTGCCTGCCTTGAAGAGGAAGGATTTCCAGAAACAATACGCTGCTGCCGCTCGTGAACATGGGAGTCGAACCACAGGACTGTCAGACATATTTAACACCTTTATAAGTAAATCTGTGTCTACGGAATCCAAAGCTTTAGTCATGTAGTGTCAGTCTTCGTACATCACAGGCACCACGTTTATCTTCACATGTGTTAAGCAGTGCTGTGGCCTGGTCTGAAACCAGACTCATAAGTGTCAAGAAGGTCATACTCATTAAGGTAACCTGTCAGCTGTTTATGTAAGATGCGTTCAAGTGCTTTGGATAGCGCCGGCAGTATGCTGATTGATCTGTTTATTTACGGACGCACTTAACCTCTTATCGTTTCATTCAATTCATGGATAGTGAAGCGGGCTATAAATTTTGCCCAGAAATCTCTTCTTTGTTATTTTATGTGCCGTAACTTTACGACACGAGACCACGGCTTTACTTCCTTTCCGAAGGTAGCCATTCTTAGGATTTTTAGGCCCGAAAAAAATCCATCGAGCCTAGCCGGGATTGAACCCCCCGATCTTGGTCTACAAGATGGTTACCACTAAACCACTAGGATCGACACTTATGGTGTTCCGAAATATATTACACAAATGGTATAGAAACGGATAACTTAGTGGGTTACCTATAAGGTTATTTTGAAAAGTTTCATCCATCTCTGTTTTACCTTTATTCCCATTTGGTCGCAATGAGAGTTGTTACAAGTTGGCCAAGTGTCATCGGGTCTGAATGTGGAAGTATCTGTGGTGGTGTAATTTTGAGTTGTATGTATCATGTGTTCTGTTTGCGTAGGATATTTCTGATTGCCGCCCTAATTAAATGCAAAACTTAAGGATGTGACAATATCATACAATGCCCCCACATGTGATAAAAATTAAAAATAGATTTATACTAAACTGAACCTCCATTAATGTTTTAGCAAAACAAAAATCGTATTTTTGGCTTAATACTATACCATTGCTAATATTAGTAAATTAATGTATACAACTTCAATCTCTCACTCTGCTTTTATTTTACGTTAGTAAACAATGATGTTCCACCACGTATTACACGGTAGTTCCTTATTCCTCGAGTTCTTAAAGAGCGTCCATAAATAAATCAATCCTCGAGTTCGGTTGACCTTACCTCGGAGCGTATGCAATAATAAAGACGCCGCTCTGTATCCGCTGTAGGATCTGTGATGTCATATTGCGGCAAACAGCTATGATTCGTCTGCGAAGGACAGCAATATTTTGTGGCATGTTAAGATAGATAGGCCTATGCTTTTAGGTGTCCCCATAGAGGGAAATATATGGGTTGAGGCTTGGCATACTGCATCTGCAGGACATCTCATATAAGTTCACCGTCCATTAGACGAGTCTGCAGGAAGTCTAAGAAACGTTCTCCATTGAGATCGCCTTCCAGGAATACTGGCCAAATAAGACCATCACCAATACCCATCAAACATCGAGCTTTCACTGAATCTGGATATGATGCTCGCGGAACAATCGAGGATTGCGATCTGTCCGTACACAATTTACGCCGCCAGTATGGGTGACGATACTTTCGTTTGCCAAAGAATTTGGCGGAAGAAAGCCGGCTGCTGTTGTACACAGGGTATTATCGCAATGCAATCGGCAATTCTAGTTTTATAACCATTTTCAGTTAACGCTTGACCGAACTGAAGTTTATACAGGTGTCTCTTCTATCCTTGGAATACTCGATGAATGGAAGTCTTGCAGAAACCTAAATTGACTACGACTTTTCTGGTGCTCAAAGGTATTTTTCTGCGTAATAAGGGCAAAACATCTTCCTGGTGCCCTTCAACAATCAACCTTACCCTTGGTGCTTTGACTAGTCGTAAGAGATCCATGCATCCCCATTCGCAAAATAGTGCGCCGAAATACATGACGCGAGCTTTGTTACATTACTCTTGCAAGACACCCTCGTACGAGAGTATCATCGCTTTTATCCCCATGGAAATAATATGCTTTTGATTTCCTCAATTCAACTGATCGTGCTGCATCTTTGCACATCACCAAATTCGAGAAATAGTTTAAAAAATAACTTAAAGTTAACTGAAGTAGCCTTGATGTTCCTTCTACATTTCCTAACCGCAACTGTAATTACAGAATGGCACTACAACACTCAGCTGTCAAATTTGCAACTTTGAGTTTCAACTCCTACTTGACTCGGAACAACACTTGATTTCCGTTTATAATGATCTCTGTTGAAGATTGTTTCCATAGTTTATTACGTGTCAATGCTGATATGTATTACACAGAACATCACTAATTACCGTGCTTGCACGATAATTCCTCTCTTTGTCTTTATATCAAGTTTTAAAACGGAAGAAGTGTATATTTCCTTTTTTACAAGCATGACATTCTAGCTAACTACAGATAGTCTTCCAGCTGTTGAATGAAATGAATTTTACGTTACTGCAGTGAGTCAAAAATCTGTCAGCGCCTAAAGTTGCCAGCATTCGCCAATTCAGATTGAAGACTCTGGAAAGAACCCTCTTTTGACAATTGTCCCCATCGGAAATCGACCATTAACTGACAGGCAGACACTTAAAGACGCAGCCACAGAATGGACCTTCAGAACCGGCGAGAAAGTTTTAAGATAGTGCAACTCTATTAACGACCATTAGTTGAAGATTTAAAGATGTCCTCAACCGCAAAAATAGATATTGACTTATTGCTCTGAAAAGAAACTAATAATTGTTTACATATATATTCGCTTTTATATATTCATAGAATTATATTTTCAAATCAAAAAATTAATAGTTTGCATTGCAGGTAAAATAAGGCAGATGAGCAAAGTAAAAACTCTTGCAAAGTACCTGTTTCCATATTCCCTCCTAGTCCTGTTAAAACTAAGTCACCAAATGCCCTTTAATTGTTGTTAATCGTCATAATCATGACATAGATTTCATAACTGATTGGCGTAGTGCTTGCTGAACTTGGATATATGGTGAGTGGGTTTGGATTTGTCGTTTAAGGTAAGCTCGAGCATATGAAAGTAGCAATTATTGGTTATTTCCTTCCTCTTGGATGTCAAAAAGTCTGGTAGTCTTAACCTTCAGGACATAGGCTCATTAACGTCTGACGCCTTCAGCTTGTTCTAAATACGTCTCAGTTGTGTTCATTACTGTGTGCGTCTGTACCTCATTAGACACATCAACATTAGGTTTCAACTACTATGAGTTGTGCAGTATGATTTCGCCAGTTTACAAAGGGCCTTGTATCTTTTGTCCTTCTTTAAGTCTGTCTGTCTTAAATTAGTTGAAATCATTGGTGAAACGTGGATTTTTGTGTAGGATGGAATGTAGAATTTAATATAAAAACTAAGTTGTGCTAAATATACCATGAAAATGATTTAAATTTTTTTCCTTGATTCTCAATTATACTGTAATCCTATAATAAGTAAACCACTGTTTGGTTTCCACAAGAACCCATAAATGAGGTTAGTATTTTAAAGCCGTACCTGCTTAGAAATGTTCTAAGTTGAAGATGTCTGGAACAAATTACACCTAGTCTCATGAGGACAATTGGGGAGCTACCTGGTAGAGAGGTGGCTTCTTTGATCTAGAAATTCATACAATGGTAAACGACGGGATGTCGTTGCTGATCATATGTCTCATCCCTTGCGGCACTACGGTCGGCCTAAACCCATGAGGGCTGTGATGCTAAAGGATCTTAGATTGCCGTAAGCTGTACCGCGAAATTTTGAGTTAACCTAAGTTTTAATTTTAGTCTGTCCTTGAAGTGGTCATATCTCATTGTCCCATACTCTGTATTTTAGTTTATTTATTTATTTATTTATTCGCTTTGACTGCATTGGTCTTCTCGTGACGTCTGTAGATTTTGTACTTAATATTATTGATGGAAGTCTATAGGATGAACCAAATGAAAGGAATTAATTATAGCGCAAATGAATTGAGAGTCCTTGGTGCCTTAAAGCTATCTGGCGTTTACCTTCTCAGGGTAAAAAATGACTCCGAAAAGAAAACGTTTACCCAGACAGCTTGACCTAGCCGGAATTCGAACCCAGGAGCCCCGGATCTGTAGTCGCATAAGCTACGGAGACGGCCCCTGCTTTCTTGTTTGATACACTATCTCACTATTTGAGATTCTGTCAAAACTAACAATGCTACTTCTGGGTGTGTTTTTTCGCAAGTTTATCCGCTATTTCGTTACAAAATTCCTTATATCCTAGTAAATGTGATGAGCCATTATCTGCACATGTTCATCTTTAAATTAACAAATCTAATAAGAAAACTGGAGAGACAT
The DNA here is from genome assembly GCA_030762175.1 of Metallyticus violacea. Taxonomy (NCBI): domain Eukaryota; kingdom Metazoa; phylum Arthropoda; class Insecta; order Mantodea; family Metallyticidae; genus Metallyticus; species Metallyticus violacea. Next base: position 69,960,366 of record CM060842.1, read on the forward strand.
CCCAAGGTATTCAACTATGGTAGCATGTACGATAGACTATGTTGATATATTTAGGACATAATTAGCCTCAGATCTTCCAACTGTTATATTCAATTACGAAAAATATATATTTAATGTTCCATAGAATAGCAATCTATAAATAAATAAAAATAAATGAAAATAATACACACTATAACAACTGAATAACCATTAGGGGAATTAGCAAAGAATTATAGAAGTTCACAAATTCATAGGTTTCATAGACTTAAGTTTACCACAGACAAGGAAAATGTGAATACATTACTGGAAATTAATACGACGGACAGCTTTTCAATATTGTGATGAAAAGAAAATATTAAGCATCTTAGAGTAAAAAAAATCAGTTAGGTTCCTTAGAAATATATATTATTTGACCTATATTTATTTTCTCTTACTTTACTATTTGTTTCTTTTCTACTGGCTTTCTTGTCTTCTCCCATTTAGTTTTCAGCTAGTTACGGCCTTCCTTCCGGGTGAGATACTGCAGAATGCTGTACCTGACTGACTTTCTTTTGAATGTTTTCATTTCCTTAACTTTAGAATTTTAAATCAACTTTGGCATGTTCAAATAGATTTTGAATCAAACTTAATATAAATTATTTTAATACAAAATATTATAAAAGAGCCGCACTAATTATTAAAGTTTGATCTGTTTGAACTCCGCATCGCCTTTCCGTAACTGTAATTTACATTTTAATGGTGTCAGTTGGTGTTAATTAAAACTTTCAGATATTAGTCTGTCGTAGTCAAAAGAGCGGAATACTTTTCTCTTCCTATCGTAGGAATTGCCGTGTATTATAATGTACGCATATTTTCATTTTTCTTAATTTAAATTATGCTAACAAGTTCAGCTGTCGTTGTAATGTAGATTTTGTAGAAATTACATTTAAATTGAGAAATGTAAAATGATTATTTCGGTTACTGAAACAATTTTTTTTACATATTGCACCATCTACTACCAGTACCTCTATTTCGGATCCATCGGAAGGGACAGTAAAAAGTAATAATTGAAGAAAGACAGGAAGGAGAAAGAAATATGATATACTTTTTTAAAATGAATAGCTTTAAATTATACTAATATTTTAATTCTTATTGCACATATTTAAATATTAGATTGGGAGATTTGTACACCATTAATAAAAAATTTAAAGTGAACAGCCATGCTATTATATTTCTTCAAATTTACAGTAATTTTCTGAGGCATAGCACATTTCCAGATGACTCTTGATTTTCATAAATAAACGCCATTTTATGCGTCACTGGACAAAAATAGAGGTAAAAGGATAGAACATTTTTATGAGATAGGGGACAGTGATTTCTGCCTCATTATAAGCGCCATGTCCCTCCGGTCCTGTGGGAAAGGGCTCCATTTGGAGGGATAACACGAGTCGATTGAGCTTCTTAACCTTGCCAATCGCCAATCGATTTAGGGGAAGAAAAGCCAAATTAAAATCCGGTCCCTCAGAATCGGGGTTATGCTTCAAGACAACTTTTAAGAGCCTATACTTACAAAGATCGAGCGGATAGGTAAATATTTTTACGATAGGTAAGAGACAGAAGATATCAAAACTTTAAATGATCACGTAGAATATACGAGGGACTAACTACAAATAAAAATCCCTGAAAAATGTACCTTTCGAATTAAAAAGTGTGAAGAATTTGAGAGTAATATTAGATTTAATCTTAGATGTGTGTGTAAGTAATTACCTGTAAGGAAAGAGGTGAAGTCGGGCCTAGAGTGTTAATAAATAGTATATCGGTGGATAAGTGAAAGGACAACTACAGATAAATGCATGCTCAAGAGAAGTAACATAATAATTAGCACCTATTTCTGAGAGGAAGGCTAGAAACGTGAAACTGTTCAGTTTAATGACTTATAATTTACACTAAATGCTATTTAAAAAAAGTTAAAAGAATATATTTTAAAGGAAGTAGTATATGTGGAAAATAAATCACACAATATAATGGTATAAGTATTATTCACATGTAAATTAGTGGGATTTATAGAAAGATCATCTGACGGTGGTGTCTTCATAGTAAATCAGAGTAAAAATAAGCATATATTACGTAAAATATAAACTTTAAGTTGAAATGTACTTTATTGTGGAACACACATAAAAGAGATATTCCTATTCATTTAATCATGACTAAAAATTTATACAAGTTCACAATTACAAATAAAATACAATAAACAAATTAACTATGTACTCTAAATTGTGACTTAAGGCAACTTACGGATATTTTATTTATTTATATATTGACGACATTGTAGTAGAGACTAAAAATAAAAATGTGGAAAATGGGTCAGAAGCCTTTTGAGTGTCTGTTTGCTGGGGATCATATACTAGCACCAAAGAGGAATAAATACCACTGTACGAATTAAACAATATCGATCGAACTTAAAATTCCCTTTTATTCATTTATAAACTGAATTTAATTACAAAAATAAAATCGGAAGTAAAATTGTCATTGAAAATAGAAGAATAGATAAATAACCGACTTGATTATCTCGGGTGCAAATTTAATCAGTACTAATTTAACTAGTAAAATATTTGTGGAACATTTAAAGGAAATGAAATAATAAAATAAACACAATTTTTTTTAAAAACAATGACCGTAACTGCGTATGTATAACTCAGTGTGAAAATTGAACCATAATGTAATAAAACAGACTGCACTCTGCATAAATTATATTTTTAAGAACTGAAGCAGAAGTTTCATTAATAAATAAGGTTAAAATAAATATGTTAGAAGTAGCTTATACATTTATCTTGACATTGTAAAAACTGGATACATTATAATATCGGGAAAAGATAGACTCACAAAAGATATTTAGAAATACAGGGTCCTCATTTCTCTGGTTAACTGGATGTTGATTTTGACATCAGCAAATTACTGCGAAAGGGCCGAGAAAAATGTCATGCGGTCGTAATTGTTACAAGTCATATAAGATGTTTAAAGTGTCTAATGATAAAATCATTATTTGATCAATCAGCGAAACAGAACCCTGTGTAAGAAACCGTAGGGCGGCCAAGAATAAATGGAAAAACCAACTGGAGTCGTAACAAGTATTATAATGTCTAGCACGTGGTTGAGAATAAAAATATTGAGCAAGTGTGGTGAAAAGGATCCCAAAATATTATTTTTTATTTGAAATTATTTTATAATCGAAATGTTCCTGCAATGTTGCATTGTAGAGAATACTGTATTTGTCGTTCCATCATTTTATACCCACAGCTGATGAACACCTCCCAAGTTTTCCATTTTTTTTATGAATCTTCTCATAATTCATGTTAGAATTCTTTGATTACGCTCAATTGATTAGTTTAATCCGACAAACAAAAGAGGCTAATGATATTTTCACTACGGCTGCATGTTAATCAACTTTACTTGCCGTTTGCAAAATTCTTCCAAAGTCAACGCTTTTCTACAGTTAAAAATTCGGCAGAACTGACGTTTTGTCTGTTGATGGACTGGTTACAGCATAAATAAAAACAACTTTTATTCTCTGAGAAACTGTTAAAATGGTTTTAAAATAAATCTCCATTTCTGTAATTTTCTCTCTATGAACATATGAGCTGTAAAAAAATAACGACGATATAGGTGTTACATACATGTTATTTAACAGTGACAATAACATAAAGACCTTCGATGAAATCTCGTGCATAGTCCTGCACTCTTTCCCTAATTTATGGTTGTCATTGTATGATTAAGGGGAGGTTGTTATTGCCGATGTCACCGATGGACCGTCCTGGGGCGCATAGTAAGAATGGAATATTTGAAATCCGGAGACTCGAAGGAGTTCTTTCAACAGAGGAAAGAGGTCAAGATCACAGGAAGGACTCATATCCGGGAATGTGGCCTATGTTTCAAGCCGTTCTTTTGCCGCTTGGACAACAATTTGGACCACCGTGCTTGCCATGTGACGAACGTAGAGATGCAAGGACCAGATTGCTTCAAATAATTGTATTGGCTGTTATGTAATGATGTACTATTTTGACACAGATTAGTGCAGCAAATTTAGATTTTGTATATATGATATTCTTATCTTAGGTGTTATAATAATATATGAACATGTATGGTTATCTGTAATAAGTTTAGTTCTGATTGTTTTTGTGTTCCTCGAGAAGCGCGACGTTTGCGACACCTACCCTCTTTACCGACTGCTTTCGGCACTACACACCTCGACATTAATTCGAACTACCAATATCCAAGACCTTTTCCGTGCATGAGCATGCACATACCCATCTCCCGAAAGCGTTCCAGTTATTAACATTACAGTAGTTCAATATCTTAAGGAAGCTTCTGGATGTGAAGGTGAGATGACAGAATTATTTTCTCTCTCAAACAGAATATATTTTTAAATAAACGAATGAGAAATATTTTTTTTCGAAATTATCTCATCGGAAACGCCAGTTATATATGCTAGTTGTTTCATTTGCTGTATATTTAATTCCTGTACTTTAGAATATAGAGGATCCACGCCTAGACGTCTGTTAAATTACAAAAATGTTACCAAGGTATACTTTATTTTAAACAAACAGTGAAGAAGGAGCGAGAGTTTGTACTTGTCTCCTCCTAAAGTTGTTGCAAAATGCAGCATAGTTTATGGGGAAAAATTAATTTGGCTGACTAATACTGCAGAAGTTCAGTTCAGTTTTTATTTCATCCAAAATATGACGTAACAAACGTATACCTAGGTACTTAATAATATTATATTAAAATTAATGTTAAAACTAACATTTTAAATAAAGTTTTTTAAGTTCTTCACTAATATACCGCAGCATATGAGTTGGTAAAACTGAGCTCCGTAGCTCAGGAATATAACAGAACGAATGTGATTCCGGAAACAGTTTAACTCTCTCTTTTGTATATTCGTGTGCCTACCTCATTTAATTTTCCCTTGAAGCGAAGCTTTTCGAAACGTTCTTTTTTTATGAAATGATAATGTGAGACATTCTGCTGAAGTGCTTGCTGACGGCAGATAGCAGAATCCGAAATCTGATTACTTACCGAAAACATGAACGTTTCTGAATGTGGGGAAACTGGAAAGTAAGGCTTTCCAACCAAGACCTGCAAATTGTCTAAATCAACCTTGGATCTCCTTTAAATGTCATTATAAGCATTGTCCATTAAAGTTTTAAGAAATAGTTTAACAATTTTTATTAATTTACTTGTTTGTAAACTATGAGCAGTAGAGTTCAAAATAACGCTTCTTTCTGCATTTGTTCAAACTCTAAGGTGATTTTTATATGTATATTCATACTCAAAATTACTTTTTAGCGAATTCTGAAGGAATGTAGCTATTCAGGTTTGTACCTATGAAAAGATTTCTGAAAAAATAAAAAGTTTCATATATATATACACGTGTTTGTGTGTGTTTTAACGCTTTTGCGATCGCAATTTTTGTTTTTCTCAGCATAATTCAGTTTACAAACGATTCGTCAAGTTCGTTAACCACAAAATTGGACCATTGGGTGTGGGGGTTAACCTAAAGCGAAATTTTTAATTTTTTTAAATCGCTCTAGCGCCCGCAATTTAATTTTTTATATAAAACTTTGTCTATACCATTTAAATGAAATAATAAAAATAGTTTCTGAAAATCAATGAAATCAGATTATTGGTTTTCGCAACGAAACTCTGTATATACCATTTAAATAAAATAAGAAAACTATTTTCTTAAAATTAGGGAAAACGGTCATTAGGAATAGTTGACACGTAAATTTTAAGAGTGGAGGTTAAAATGAAATTAGGAAAATAGCTGTAGAGGTCGCAATTTTGGTTTTTTTTTTCAACAAAACTCGGTACATGCCATTGAAATACATTAGGAATAATAGGTTCGGAAAATCAGTGAAATTAAATTATTTGGAATGGGGGTTTACCTGAAACCCAAAACTTAAAATTTACTTTAGGGAGATTATTTTTTTCGCAACAAAACTCGGTACATAACATTTTAATAAAATATGAAATAAATTGCCTTAAAATAAGGAAAATCGCATCATTAACATTGAAATCAAAATTTAAAAATCGCTCTAGGGGCGAGATCATCAGTATTTGTTTCTTCCCAACGAAATGCGCTGTATATACCATTAAAATGAAATAAGAAACATAGTTCCTGAAATTTGGAGAAATTAGAAGTAGGGATATATCTGAAAACCGAAATTTAAAAAGCACTCTGGCGTTTATCTCTATATTGTTTTAAAATAAAGGAACGAAATGATTCAGCACATAAACTGTATTTATAACAAAAACATCGTCGTGAAGATAGCAACTGTGAAATATTAATCTAATATGTGTACGAGATTTATATTTGTATGTAAGGGCGCTCTGTAATAACCTTCAAAAAGTTTGTATTGCATGTTTTTACTACAATAGTATTTAAATTAAATAACATTAAATTTAAAAGCCAATGAAAATAGATGAAAATTTTGATTGTTGGTCCTGTGTATTTGTCTAGTACATTGTAATAATTCTTAATGAATAGTAACAGTTTTCCTTTTATTGAAACATATGAACATCATCATCTTAAATACACAATATAACTCGAAACGTTCTGTTATTTTTCTCTATTTTAGTGAAGCTCAGTTCATAAACATGGTTACATTTAAAAATATTCACACAGTATAGCTTTGTCTATCAGTGATGATTTAATTAATAGCTGGCCATTAATTTTTATGATTTAATCTCAATAATAATGCTGTTTATTATTATTATTATTGTTATTATTATTATTATTATTACGATGATAATTCTAAAAATTATGGTTTCTCTTTTGCGATAATTATAGATAGCAAGAATTCTTATTTTCTTCCTCTCATACCAAACGGTAATGCTATATTTCATTTGATTAATTAATAAGACAATAATTTTTATTTTATATTCATTATTAAACTTATTCAATTTGGTAAAGAATTCAATTAGTTTATGCTGCTTCTGCATGGCGGACTTTTATTCATTATTTTTCAGACTCAGAGAATTCTGAAGAGCCCGCTACAAAAAGTAATTTCAATGTTGATGAAAAAGGGAGTCAACTGTTAATTATTATATTTCAAAGGTAGTGCAATAATAATTAAAACCTATAATATGTGTAGTAATACATATGTAGAAAAACTTAGTTTTTCTCCTGATATGCTGCACAATTAAAAATTAATTTTTTACAAAATTATAGTCTTCTTTCATTTTACAGTGAACCCTTCGCATTCTTTTATTCCCCTAACTTTTTAACCTAACCTTGAGTGGGCTGTTAGAATATACTGTGTGATCAAATTTATTTGGATTTCACTGCGAGAAATTAATGAGGTCAATATTGCTGAGCGAATTTCTATCAGTAAAAAAGTTGATCTGGTTGACCTAGTTTTGAGAGTGCGCCTCGGAGAGAGAAAGAGGAACCTATCGTCACGTCGTAGTTATAAGTCAGTTTGTTTGCATCGACTTAGTCACCCTCTAGATTGCGCAGTATCGTATTCTCAAGCAGTTATCCTTCATGGCAAGAAGTGACGATTAGCAATAAGGTCGTCCGTTGAAACTAACTCGCTGTGAAGTCCGAATAAATATTGCCTCCTGTATATGGAGAGCTGTTTCTAACATGAATATATAAGCGATCCCCTTGAGTCCCATTCAACTTAACTAATGAAAGCAATGCACACGCCATGGTCATGAGCAGTACGTTTAACCCAAGTCTACTGGGTCCCGAGGCAGACACCCATTAGTCACGATGGGTACTCAAGGATATGATTATATACGTGTGTGTGCGTGCGTGCGTGCATGGAAATAAATGGATAAAAACAGAGACGGATGATATTCTAAATCTAAAGATATTTGTTTAAACTAACCCAAAGCTTATTAAATTGGGTGCATGTGCACTAGCAGTTTAATGGGTAAGGAAATGGAATGCTTTTGTGAGATTAATTTTTAATACAAAGTAGTGCTAAATATGGCAATAGTATTTAATAGTCAGAAAATCATATAACAATATATTGGAACCTAATCTTCAGTTTCAAGATCATTTACATGTTAATAAAATATTATTTATTTCAAAATATGCACTGGAATAACCTATTCTTCATTTTAATTGCATATGAATGAAGCATTAATTTAATATTACGTATATTACAGTTGATATAAGTGACTCAACAAATTCACTGTCTTAACAAGCAGTGTTTAACATACAAAATTGTGTTAAAAATTCCCCATATAACCAAGCCAGTTAAAGAATTCGTTAAGAAAACAGCTCCACTGTGGAGCATAACAACAGTAATTCAGACTAAAAGCCTACATATAACTGCAATCAAACTTCACTGAAAGACAGTGGAAAAAATGAATGTAAAAAGTCATCATAATTTAGTTTCTTCAGGTTTAAAATATTTAGAAATGATCAACTTTTCTTCGGGCGTCCCATATTTCTTAGTTCTGTTGACTTGTAGTTTAACACTTGTTTTGGGAAACGGTAATCCTCCATTCTATTTAATGTTCCAGCCTTTTTATTCGGTATTCAATAATTTGTTATAATATGCTAGTTGTTTAAATTATTTATTTTTTGACAATTAAGGATTCAGCCTACCACATGCAATATATACAGTAAACAATTCATTAGTTACACAGGCCACTGCTATCTCATTGGAAGTAGTCCAGGTTCCAAATTTACCACATTTCAAACGATAATTTTTGGATTGGAGAATAATCGCCGCAAAACGATAAAGACGAACCTCAAGCAATTCCGGGGTCTAACACGTAGTTAGAAATACCAAAACGGAGCCAAATGCTGCGTGTCGATAAGTAGAGCGATACGGGAAGGAATAGAAAAGGCACGACGATACCTAGCTGTAAGAGAAGTAAGAATTGTCTTGAATTGAACTGAATGGTGTTTAACGCCCGTTTTAACTACTGAGGCATCACAGACGGTGATATTTATGATACATGAGATGAAATGATAAATTGGGAAATGATGCTTTTTTAAAGGAAGGAAGCATTCCAGGCCTAAGTTTAGGGTCCCTTCCCGGCATTTGCCATTTATGACGACTGAGGAAAACCTGGGAAAAACCTCAGTCAGGGAGGACGATCCTGATGGCATATTGAGCCCCAGACCTCCCACTCATGAGTCCGTGCCTTAACGACCTCGGCTACCCTTGCGGTAAGAATGATCTTTAAGATTTGAGAGGAAGGCGAAGTTCCTAGAAAAGCAAGAGAGAACAAAGGTTTGTCGCTTTTTTATTTATTTGGTTTATTTACGGACGCTATTTTACATAACAGGTCATCAGCGTCCCATTCAAATCAGGAATGGCAGGTAAATTTTTCTCAAATTCTCCTTCTTTCAGCTTGAGCTTCTTTTACACACCGTAAATCTATGACATGGGATCCACGACTTTACTTCCCTTCCGAAGCAATCCATACTTAGGATTTTACCCCCGAAAAATATCCATTGACCTTGGGCGAAATTGTACCCGTGATCTTGGGTATACGAGGAAAGTATGCCTACTACTAGTTCCCAGGACCGACTGGAGATTTTCCATGAGGTGAGCGTCTATATACAAGTGCAAAAAGCCATTCATAACAAAAACTGATCATAAACCTGAAATAAACACAAAACTGTGAACCTTTGCCAATAATGCAAGCATTCACGAGGAATTAAATAAAGGTTACAAATTTAAATAATTTTTTATTATTATTTCAAATAGAAAGGTAATATAGGAAAATTTTGAGGACTTGGACGAAACCCCCGTTTGAAATCCTTGCCAATCCACTTGCTTTGGATGAAAATAACAAAAATTAAACAGTTTACTTGTTTACTTACGTTAGTTCAAAACAAATCGAACATAAAACGGCTTGTTTTGACTAAATTTTTATTTTTCGTTCAATAAATCGCTATCTCCAAGATATGGAAAGAGAGTGGAAAACTATAGCATGGGATTGAAAGTAGGTGTCATGTTACTTATAATTATCAATTCTCTTATATCCTTTAAAAATCCCTGAATTTCCCTTGTTCAATTCTGTGTAGTTCAATAATCCACAATCTGCTCCCACGTCTTAGTTTTCTAATGTAAAACACTCAATGTGTGCTGCATAACAATTTCCCTCCAAGTGGAAAATCAGACATTTTACTTCTACAGTAATATTGTGTACTAAATAGAGTAACTGGAAGATTACTTTCCAATCATCTCTTGTACATTTTCGTTCTCCAATATCGACTTGTGGGATAATACATGTGTATTACAAACTTACTTTAGAATTGTGATTGTGGGAGAGGAGGGGTGCAGCCTGGCTTTGATGGGTTGTCACCGTTGCTAGGGACTAAAATTTGAATCGACTGGTGATTCGAGTGAGTGTGGAAGGGCCTGGAAAGAAAAACATCTCTGTAAAGCTTGGGAAATACGAAAAAGAACGCCTAGTAGTACCCGGCAACTTGTTGCTGTGTCTAATATCTAAAATCTCTTTTTATTGTAAAAGTAAAGAGTGGGCAGTTCAGTACCTAGCTCTCGGCTGTTCGTGTGCCACATGGCTGTAAATTACTGCACTGTTCATCTATAGTAATCAAAATATTAAGATACTTCTTTCAATTTTTGCATTTTCTCTTTAATATGTGATTACCATGATTTTGTAGCCAAAGCTATGTTCCTCTTGAGATTGCCTAAATAAAAACGTTTTTAATCTTAAAAATAAGAATCGTTCTTTTAGTTTTAATTTGGTCAAAGTCTGTAAACAGAATACTATGATTTTAAAGCAGTACGAGTTTTTCTATGCTGAAAGAATTCACATAAAGAAGTTATTGTTAACAACCTCTCATCTCTCCTTAACAGCACGAAGTTAAATCGTTCTATTTCATTAAAAAAGTGTTGGAATATTCCCCCTTAAAGCTTCAAAATTTCATTGATTAATTACAAATACTGGAAAAACCTGAATATATTTATATGCACTACTGGCCATTAAAATTGCAACGCAATGTGTTTGATCGTAATAACCATGCGGAAATGTGTGTCTTCTCGTTCAGTTGTTGGACGAGACGTTGGGATCCTTTACGGTTAAAATGATGAATTGAGTAAATCTGTTATTGATAATTATGTAGAAAATTAATATTGTCTGTGCGTTCGTCCTACCTCGATCCACTGATCTCATATACGTTTTACTGTGCGTGCCTTTTGTCCATCACGAGCACCAATTTCTCGGAATGACATCTGCACTCTCTGTTTGCCACAATTCTTCTTTGATCAAATTCAGACGCCTGCTGCGACCAGTCACACTCGTTCTTGTGAGAAAATGGGGGGCCAGTTAAATGCATTTCTTGTGGACGTTGTTATTTTAAAAGCAAGCAGTATATTAAATATTGCAGAACTTTTTTTTTACATTCCTTTTTTTTTTTTTTTTTTCAATGTATGATTCTGTAATGTATTTACCTGTTAATTCAAATTCAGCATACGGCTCTGATTTAATAATAGAACACAGGAAAAAAATTATAGAAATGAAAATTTTGATAATTTCTGCCTTCTAGTGTGAAAGGTTTCCACAATTTTAATACTCAATGTCATTCACCATTATAACTTTATTCGTTGTCAAAATTACAAAATGGTAAACGTCTCGATAACTTATTTTTATACTTTAGTTAGACTGTTCCTTGACTCTTGCTAGAATACTGTAAATTGACCATGTGATATTTAGTCTAGATGTGTGTTATTATACGCGCGATTACTCTCGTAACTATAAGCCCTGTTAGTGCAAGGTAGCGATTCCCGCTACCCGTTTTGGAATGTTTTTGAATCAGAGAGGTCTAATACTGGGTTCACTCAACCTCATGAGGATAAATGGGGAGTTGCCAGATGGAGAACATTTTGATCTAGAAAGTCGCACGATAGGCGGCCTGCAAGGTGCCAGCATACTGATTACATACACCCTACAACACTAAGACGGAGGTAGAGGAAGCAGAGGTCGCTGCGGCAGGCCATGGCCCGGTCTCTGTTTGTAGCGCCATAGAAGAAGTGGGTAGCTTATGACCCAAATCAATGGCTACAGTGGCTAAAATAAATATGAGAAAAGGAAGATAGAATGAAGAAGATAATGATCTGAATCCTATCTTGAATCACATTTATTAGTCAGAACAGGAATGATCTGATGATTAGGATGGTGAAGATGCTATGAATTTAGTAAACGAATCTTATGAAAAAGGAGCAGAATACACTGCAACGGCTACAATAAGTGGGTTTGTCCTTACCATGCAGCATATGTGTGACTGCATAATACGTATGACAAGTAAATTGTGATTATATTTAGGTATAAAATCCCTTTTTTGTCACTAACTTAAACTCTCTTTGCCGCCAAAAAACGTTATATCACATAGAGTGTACCTAAATCAGCATATATGTTTTTTCATGTACTAATATGGATATAATTTTTGAATTCAGTATTTAAGCTTCTTTTGTCGATTATAATAAATATTAAATAATAATTTAATATTCCTAAAATTAAATCTTAAATCTTATATATTACTATATTTATTAATATTGTTACATTCATTTTCTTAAGTAATTTATTTATACAATATCATCTTTGAAAGAGTTACACTATATGCTGTCATTCTCTCACTTGGAAAAAAATTTGGTTTAGTTCCTTTTGTTGGGTGTGCTTGGAGTGAAAAGGGGTTGAATTATATTGATTTGTGTGACTGTTATAATTTAAAACTGTAAGCATATTCTAACAATTTCTAACCAGTCAAAACATTTAAAAATATTATTGTAACTTAAATGTTACCAATATTCCTCTTTTATTTTATGTAAAATTTTAATACTTTCTGCTATTAATGAAATAAAAATTATCTCAGAATTTGGCATATTCGCTGTAATACTATGGTTATTGTTAGCTTAAATATTCAATAATGCTGAATAAGTTTAAAAAATACTTGAATGTAGTTACGTTGCTCTGGATGACAATTGTTACTTGCGTTACGATCACTGCTGGATTAATAAGTAGATTTTTAGTTAATTTGTGAAAAAGTAAAAACACGGTAAAACGTTGTGAATTATATTTTCAATAAATCAGTTGGGGAGGTTATTTGGTTGAAGAAAACTCTCGTGTTGAATGTCAGTGAATATAAAAATAAAAGTTTCGGTGTTGTCAAGCTTAAAAAAAATGCTTGATTCCCCCCCCCCCCTCCCTTTTAAAGATTTAAAAATGAGTCGGCAAACAGTGTTTAGAAGTCATCTGCTTTGATGGAATTCAGAAAGATAATGGTTGTTTTACTTATATTACCTCATTCTAAGCGTTACAGGCCCTGTATACTCTCTTAGGCAACGTTGCAAGTGGACGGAAACAGCCTACAACCAAAAAAGACATAACAATAACAATCGTGTTTATGGTTTCTTTCAATTCCTTCCATGAAGAAGTTATCGTTTCTTGTGGATAAAACTGTCGTCCTGTTTCCCACTTCTCCTCCCGCAATTTAATTTAACATGCATTTCTCCGGCTAGAGTTGCTCTGATACTTTACACAAAAATAAATGAAACAAGCTCATTCTTGGCTCAACTTTTTATCGTGGAGTCTTGTTCTTTGTCAGTCTTCAAGGAAAACATGCAGAATTCTATCTCCAAGATGGCTTTCTTTGTTGCAATAAAGCCTCGCTAGTTTTAGGAATTCACCTTGCCTTAAGCAGCGGACAAGTTAACTATTATTTCAGTTACAAGTATGTGACATTTTTGCTTTTCGTTGCACACAATATTCCCCATCGAGGAGCTTGTAAAACATACAGAGAGAGAGATTTCGTTTCAAAACTAGTCAGCTATTTAAAGTAAATCTCATTTAAACAAAAAAACATGTCAATTTATATATTGAGGGGAAATTTAAAATCAAAGTTGATTGCATTTTATATTACGCCCATTCACCGCCAGCACCTCTAACATAGTACATTGAGGTTATTTGAGTTAAGGGAGCCTGATAGTGGCTGCGTACTGTAGCCACCGCAATGGAAAAAAAGGAGTGATTGCCCGTAAAGTATATTTATGTTTTTAATGAAAGCATAAATGCATGGAAAATTCGTGTATTTAATCTTTTTTCCTTAAGAATACCATGGTTCGGAACATGTTTCTTGTCAATGAGAGGTCCTGTTTTTTGTAACCTTATAACAAGTCGGCTAACAGTTTTTTATAATGGAACACTTCTCTACATGTGAATTCGTTTTCACATAAAAACCCCTTCTTCAAGACTTCAGGTACGTTATGGCATTACTAACGAACAATTAGCACGCAATTTACACACAATGGCAACATCGATAAAAACACTAACACATAATCACTTGCTGACAAAGCCTCCCTCAAACTTACTACAAGCATGCCATTATGCAGTCTTGGCGAATGGTTTCTTCCATTACGCGGCCGCTGTTTGTCGGCCCATACCACATATAACTTTACTGTGCTTAAATTTTAAAGTTAATTCAATTATATCTTTTGTTTTCTATCATCTGGCAACTTGATTTGTTACTGTTGTTTTTATTTTAACAGAATAAAAAAATAATAAGTCAATTAGTTGTACTCGTAGTATGAAAAAATAATTTATTTTGGATAATATTATAATTTTACTAAATTAAATGTTCAAAACTTTCTACATTCTTGAGCAGACAGTAATATAACCGATTTCGGAATTCCTGACCTGTCCTCTAACATTCGGAAACAATTTATTACCAAAACTGAGTTTTTATATTAAATACTCTAAAGAGCATTCTTTCAAAATTCAAACAACATTCCAATTTACCAGGCCACGCTATGTGATAATTTAATCATCTTTAAGGCGTATCCTAAGATAACGTTGCCATTTGAAAATTTAAAGTATGGTGGTTAGAAAGTGAAACCTAAAATGTAATCAACATTGGTTTTAAAATTTCCCCACAGTATATAAACTGACGTATTTTTTTGTTTAAATTAAATTAATTTTAAATAGGTAGTTATTTAAACCGGCAAAATTTTAAATTAAAGGACTTAATAACTTATATGTTATTATAAATTATAACTTATATGTTAGTTAAAAAACATCCCTTAAGAATTTATTTCATATTTAAAAAATTTTTACTTTAAAATGATATAGAATATTATGGTGCTTTTCCAAATTCAGTGGTTTATTCCTTTATTTATTCACCTTTTATTAAAATAAGTATATATGATATATGCGAACATGTTAAAACATGTATAAAATGTTTTTAATTAGTATCTCCTCACTAAATGCATAAATAAAACTGAAATTGTTCATCACAGAATAATCACTAGTTGAATTTGGTTACGGAAAGTTGTAGGAAGCATTTGTTAAAGTTTTCTTTAGATGGAAATCAAAATACAGCCAACTGATGTATTTCCTTCTCACTTTTTCTTAATCAGTGGAAGACAATAGTATTTATTGGAATTGTGGATTGTTTGCTTTCAGGAAAATCTCAAAGCCTTCCTTAAATAGAGACAGTATTTCTCTTTTAAGTATTTTATTAAGTATCATTTAAATGTAAGGAAACAAAGGAATCAATAACTAAATTGATTTTATATATAAGAAATAATAAAATTGGGTTTGTTTCTTATTTCTTGTTTCTTAATGAAGCGAGCGTAGGCCTTCAGGCCGTAGCGAACCGCAGAAAACCACTTCGTCCACCAGTTTCTAGGACTTACCCAAGGTTAGCGTTAAGTTAGTGTGTGTGTGAATTGTGTATTTCTTAATAGCAGATTTGTCACCGTTACAATATGTTACCCGCCCAACAACACCTTATCAGTTTGTATTTAAAAGTTACGAAGAACAACGCATATGTTACATTGTTTAACAAAAAAATAATACATGTAACATTTACACTGTTAAAGTTGCCAGACACTTCCCGCTGTCGCTCGGGACTGCAGCAGTAAGTTGCACTAGCAGCTTATGATTTGCGCTCTGCGTGTAAGGGAAATATTTTTCCAGCAACAGCGGCCGGCATGTCTCATACGGCGCATGCGTCACTAAAGACAATGCAGTCTGTAATGTAGTACAGTTTCCGTTTCCATGTAAATTATTATGGTGATTATTATGGACTGTGAAAAGTTAATTTCCTGCGTATACAAAATACCTGTTCTTTGGAATCAGGCTCATCCTGACCAATAAAATCAGTACATTTTAGTCAATTCATGGGACAAAGTGTCAACTGGGATGAATAGCAATAGTAAACGCATTTTAAAATTAAAACATTGAACTTTTAAAAGTTTTCAGATAATGGGCCTTATTACGGTGTAAGAAAACATGATTTATATTATAGATATTGATTTTTGCAATAACACTGGTCCACTTATGATGGGTTTCAGTAAACGGAGTTTAATAAAGCGCATACCGTATTTTCTATATAGGAGATGCGGTTCAGAAAAAAATAGAAGTATATATGAGGTTATTTTCGTAATGAAAATGCAAAAATATCCAAGATACGGTCGGGAGATCCTGGGTACAAACTCATTTCTTCGTCCTGGCTGTTCTATAAATTATTGCTATTTTTAAAAGGCAATATCAAGAACAGAACCAGTACAAGGAGTTTATTGTTTGATTAAAAAGTCATCGTCCGAATACATCCGAATTCGTAGCCATGTTCGCCTATGCTTACTAGCTACAGAAAACAACTCTAATAACCCAAAGCTCTGCCCATCGACCAGCCAGGTAACAAGTGAAGATCTAGGTAGTAAGTCATGCATTGTCTTTTCTTGTTTTGGCAATTTTTTCTTCTTCTTCTAACATCCCTTCCTTCCTAGGCGAACCTGAAAGCCAATGCTGATAATATGCTTCAGCTCCTTTAAAATGTCCAGAAGTGCTTTTTAAACTTTCTTCGTTATCTTATCTAGAGAGATATAATATAAGTAATTTTGAGATATTTATTCTTGTTCTTAATTCTCTCCCTCACATTAGGATGAGCCTTGTAATTGTACAGAGTATTCAAAAATTCACGCAACCTTATGGAGAAAGTATTTATTTTACAATAAGTGCTGAAAGTGGCTGCCGGTTTCTGTTATTCACACAAATGACACGCTTAATCAGGTTACTGAGACTTTTTCCAATATTTTCTGTGAGATATCACCAACTCAGTTCTGAATATTTGCTTGCAATTCCTGAATACTGTGCGGATGAGTAGCGTAGACAGCATCTTTTAGTAACCCCACAAGAAGAAGACAGGATGGGCTTAATCTGGAGTTCGCGATGGCCCTAACCCTTTAAGATCAGTCGTCCTTGAAAACACTCTTCCAAGTAAGCGCATAGTATTCATGGTTCTATGGGCTGTGGCATTGTTCTGCAACTGCTCTGCTGACAACGTGTCGACAAACCATCGTTATTACATACCGGTCACTGTTCACTGCCTGTTTGAAAAATGTAATGAAGATGCGACTACATGACATGGCACACCAAACACCATTTTTCTGTTAGTGCAGAGGCATCTCCTGCAGTTCCTGTGGGTTTTCAGTATCCCATATTCGAGAATGTTGAGCATTTGCGTATCCATCGAGATAAAACCATTCGTGCGTCTGCTGCATTCCCTGACTCCTAGAACTTGTACACGCTTGTTCGGAACAACTATTCCGTACTTGCCTGTGTAGGCCTCCTGCGTCCAAGCATATCTGCTGGAGCGGATGTGCTATATGACAATTTTGTAACAACACATTGAGTGCTGAGTTCTTCAGCAGTTGGGAAAGAAAACAAAAAGTAATGCTATTCCCCATAAGGTTGGCACCTCCAGCACTTACTGTAAAATATAGTTTCCCCATAAGATTGCGCGACTTTATGAACATCCTGTATATAAATATTGTGGTACAGTCTATCCTTGCGTATGTTTTCCTTACATCCACACGCGTTCCTGAATGTGGTATTCTTTTCATAATTCAATTGCATTATTAGTTTAAAATGAATTATTTTTTACAAAAAAAAACTAAACTATTAATTCTAAAATGTGTTATAAGTGGTATTATACATTTGAGATTTGAAATTGCTCCTTTAAGTTAAAAGAATATTAAAACGTGTTAAAGTTCGAATATACTGAGGTGCAGAATACATTAAGAAGAGTTCTGAATTAAAGTGAACGCCTTAGAAATCTCGAGAGACAAATGACCGTTGATGTTCTGTACTTCTTTAAGATATTATCCACTATCAACGACTCTCTAAAAGTAGTCCTCATTTATTATCCTGAAGAGAAAAGTTATGTGCGATATCTAGGAAAGTTGGAAGGATTTATAAGTTCGGGAAAGGCAAACTTGTTAATCCCTAAAATAAAAAAGGAATAGAAGCAGCACAAAGAAGAAGAATAGTTATATTTATCTGATATTTGTTCTTCAAGGTTAATAAAAGCCCTTGAGTAAAACCAGTGGCCTAGTATAATGATATAATTAGTTAGAATGAATATCTTGTTCCTGTTAAGACGTAGGAGTATTATTATTATTATTATTATTATTATTATTATTATTATTATTATTATTGCTAATGCCAGCTCACTAGCTAATCACATTTAAACAGTATGATGGAACGACAAAATCAGTCGGTTGATCAGTCAGACCCTATTGCCGTAGATGATGAAGGTGAAGGAGCAATTGGCCAGTTAATGACAAGAGAAACCGGAATATCGAGAGAAAATGTGTCAGATACCTCTATTCCATTCCAAGCCGGTGAGTAAAATCCGAGTCGCCTCGTTGGAAGTCAAGTAGTGCAACCATTCGGCTATACGTTTAATATTGAGACATGTGCATATTTAAGCATAATTAGGTCTTAGCTCGAGAATTCTGACTTTCACCTGCCCTGCAACCGAGACTTAAAGCTTTGCTATTTGTCACGACAGCAATGTCTCCACTGAACTGTCACCTGAGTGATTTTGGAGTTCAGAGAACGATGCCATAATGCTTTCTCGCTGCAGAATGGGAAAGGTGTACTTGAAGGAATGAGAGATATTCCAGACGCCCAAAGGCTTCTGTAAACAGGTTGTCTATCCGGAACAGCATCAACCAAATAAAACAACGGGCCATCAACATTTATGGTTCCCATGTGGCGGATTCGCAGCCGACTGAGTTCATCAATAATGCATCAGCACGTTTGTTTTGCGGGTTCAGAGGCTTAGGAAGAAAAAGTACGAGCAGCGCCCCAGACATTGGGAAGCTAGTAAACTAGCACTCCTCCATCACATTATTTAGATCAGGAGCAAGTAAGCAGTGCGGCTGATCTGAATGATTGATGCAACACAAACATGAAGCTATGCAACACTCAACTCTTTTTTCCCCATTCTTGTTGACGTGGCTAGTTGCTCTACATACATTCAGTACAAATACTTGCAAACCAATTTTTACAGCCCTTATAACTATTCTTGAGCGTTTCATACTGGGAAGGTTTGCACTCCAGTAAGGTGCAGATGAGAATCTATACGTAAACTAAGACTTTCTTTTCGTTTTATTTATGTGCCTCTACCTATATTCTAGTCTATTTTACTTTAAAATTTAAGGGCTCTCTGGAATTAAAAGTTTTAAGCAAAAAACACTTGAATGTGTGAACTTTCTCTTTTATAATAATTATTTTCCTAATACACTTTAATACGTTGAGTGATTCGATAGCAGGCGTTCTTAATATGAAATTTCGTTCAAATAATTTAAGGGTGTAGTACTTGTTATAATGATTTAAATTATAGAATACTTGCCTTGTTATTACAACTTATGGAAAATTGCAGCAAAGTCAAAGTATGAGTGATATATTTCAATATGTAACTTACATATAGTATTTAAATGAAATACTATAATTCACATAAAAATAATTCAATGTCGTTTTAGAAAGAATACACATTATAGATGCAAAATATTAAATACGTAAGCTTTACTGCTCTCAATAGTAATAGAATGTTGCCACAATGTGCATCAAGTCAAGTTCCGATTCCTACCCACCAGAGTATGAGTATGAACTCGTACCTGCCCTTGTCTTAGAAGCTTTTTTGTGCTCAAGTTTGCCCACATCCTTTTTCTTTGCAGTAACAATAACCACTCATGATGATCTAGGTTGACATGTTTAGCTTTATTTTCCCTTAAAAGAATACGTGTTAGTCACCTTCATTGTATTTTTTCTCTTTTAAGTTAACTTTTCAGCATTAGAAACCAAATTCGTTTTGTCCTTATGTTTCCTCTTAGAGCTGAATTAAAATTCAATTCGGAGAAATAAAACACCAGAGTTTATAGTAGTGTACAAGCAAAAGTACTCCTAGATTTTGGGTCACCTTAATATTTCTTGAGTATGTGAGAGTTTAGTTCAGTCTCTCTCTCGCTCTGTCACAAATACACGTACAAAATCTCCAAACCAAGACTCCAAAAGTTGAAAACAGAAAAAGGATGATTGAATTCTTTCTCAGCGCACATTGTTTTCTTATGTTGATTTTAAAGTAAAACTTTATCCACATATATCATTTTTTTTTTTTTTTTTGGTTATGATCTTATTGAAATAAGAAGCTTTAAACCTATACTCTCGAATGTCAACTAATTCATTCACTACCAAAACCAGCCTTCATGTAGAAGTCCCATCGTTCTCCATTATAATATAGACTGTATTATAAAAATGTACAATAGTAAGAATATTTAAATTAACCTAATATCCCTTGATTCTCCACCTGTAACACATCGCGGGGCTTAACAAGACCTATTACCATCCGCTGTGGCCGCATACACCAGCTGGTTCATTTACTGGGTCGAAATTCTTCCATACACATTCTGTTTTACAAAAAAGAAAAAAAAGCAAGGAGTCTTAAAAATTAAATTTCTCTGCTTTATAATTTTCCTCTAATTTTGTTGAAACTCAAAATGTGTACACTTGATGAATTTCATGTTAAATAGTCTATTCAGTAAAAGGGAAGCAATAATCTTTAGCTGCCAATATCTCTGGTAGGTTGGCGCTTAGTGAACAACGTTTTTACACTCTCTTCGTTTGAAGTTTTTTGGTTTGGTTTATTTACGGACGCTCTTTAACATCTCAGGTCATCAGCGTCCCATTCAATTCAGGGAGTGAAACGGCGGACAAATTTTGCTCAGAGGTCTCTTCTTTCAGGCTTGAGGCTGTAAATGTACGACACGGGACCCACGGCTTTACTTCTCTTCCGAAGGAAGCCATACTTAGGATTTTTATGCCCGAAAAAATCCATCGGTCCTTGCCGGGTTTGAACCCGCGATCTTGGGTTTAGGAGGCAATTATAGTTACCACTAGACCACCAGGACCGTTTGAAGTTGAAGGAATATGCCACCTTCTTTGAAATGTGTAATGATGATTTGAAAGCGTGTTTATTATGCTAATAATAATAATAATAATAATAATAATAATAATAATAATGTAATAATAATCACTTAATATAGATTAAGATACAATATTATTTGCAGACGATCACGTTCTTTAGTTGACTCTGGAGACAATTTATAAAAGGCACCATTTAAACTTTGTAACACAAATAAGGGCCTTAATTGAAATATTTCAAAAAACAAAATAAATTTTGCCCTTTAGAAAAGCAGAAGCATTAAGAAAAAATAATATTTTGGGACAGTCCATCGAATAGAAAAACTGTCCTAATTACCTTGGCTGTAATATTTCATATTTCAAAAATGAAGATAATAAATATTAATAAATATAGCTATATAGTTTAGTACTTTTAAAAGATGCCTCAATAATACTAAGAAGAAAACCAGAAGTAATGACACTTCTCTTGCTATTATACGACTAAACAAAAATGATGAATTAGGAGTTGACTATACATTCAAATTACCAGCGTACATAAAAGAATATTAAAGCTATGAGAAATATTGGCGGGTCAATAACGATTTTAATTCATGAGATCTGAACAAGTCTGTTTAAAGATAAAGAGGACCATAACCATATTCATGGTGCAGTGTTGAGTATTAAGTCAGAAAGATAATTTTAATATCTAGAAAATTCTTACAAACATGCGAGTCTTTACAAAGTGAGAGTAATCGTCGTTTAACAAACAATAAACAGACATAATGATTAAATATACGGGTGTAATATTTATCTAGTTCATTCAAAACAACTTAAATGTTTTAAAAAACGTTATGTTTGAAACAATTTTCATTTGATGCATCAGGGGAAAAAAGCTATTTTATGTAAGCAAGGTAAACGGGACACACTGTATAATTGCGGT